>OY288242.1:32267973-32867973 GCA_958450325.1 Agrostemma githago
GGCTACTCAAAAGCAAAAGAGAAAAATGAAGAAGAAGGGCGAATAAAAAAAAAGCCCTCAACCGAAATAATGGGGAAAGAAAGAAAGTTGAAAAGAAAATCAAAACCTCAAAAAATATTCTGAACCCCAAATAATCCCTTGGTTGAATATTTGTCGTGAAATGCCTACTAGAGGACCGAGGCCCGAGGAAGGAAAATAGCGGTAATTAGTCGATCCTTACCATTTTGCAAACACTTGTTCATTTTTTTTTTGGTCTAATTGGCTTTCTCGAGTTTGGGACGACCCTCTAAGCTTAGCTTAGGAGACGGGATAACACTTACCTACAGTGCTTATTAACTCCATGGTTCTCACTTATCCACTCTGTTTATCGTTCCGTTGTAGGCATCTTTAGTGGAATTAGGAGGACCTTGGTAAATTTTCAATGTTTTTATTGTTTGATTGTCATCCTATTAGGATTTTGTACATGTCAATTTGAGTAACTAACTTGGTGGTGTTCTCGCTTGGCTTGAGTTTAAAATCGGTGCTTTCTCCGCCGTTTCAATGAGGGATTCGGAGATTTATTTTCTCTTTGGATGCGTCTATCATTTTGTGTGTCTTTTTTTTTTTTTGTGTGTGTGTTAGTCGCATCCCCAATTTTGAGCAAGACCCGACTTGCCTTGCATGGAGGTACTCTACCCCATGGGTATCTCGGTGTGAGTTCAAGGGACGGAGCGTGCCCGTTAATTGCCTCGTATCAGCTTAACATAGTTTAGTTTAGTAGTAGTAGCTAATTTCTTTTTGGGTCTTTGCTCGAGAACGAGCAACGGTTTAGTGTGGGGGAATTGTTGTGTGTCAAATTTGGACCGTTTTTCCTCCCATTTAAGCCTGTTTTTCCTCCGTTTGGCGAGATTAGAGTGCGATTATCACCGTATTTTGAGTATTTCTCGCATTAGAGTCTCTCTTTCACATTTTACGTGTTTTTGGTAGTTTTCTGTCTCTTTTGACAGGACTTTTGACCGAAAACGTGTCTGAGCTTCCATGAGCATGAAAGAGAGAGATATCGTCCGAAGAGCAAAGCACACGACGTAAAGTTCAAGTAATCCAATCGATCGACAAAGAAAGAGACCGGAAAAGAGACGAAAAGCCATCAAGTGAAGTTTCACCCGATGAGTCACCACCGGGCGAAATTTCGCCCGACGACATTTTCCACCTCCCTGAAGATTTTCGTGAACACTCACCACCGGGAGGAATGACCAGGCGAAACTTTCATCACCGGGTGAAGTTTCGCCCGACGGTAAATATGCGTCAAAATTGCATTTCTGGATAAAGTCCACCGGGTGAAATTTCACCCGGCAGTATTAGCTCGTGAATGCCAATTAATCGCGGGGTGAAGTTTTGCCATGTAAAGATGCATAAGGTGAAGGTCTAATTAAAAGAGGAAGATTGGATTATGGGCCTTAAGTTGTGTGACCCATTAAGGGTTTAGTATATATAGTAACCTTAGGTTTTCACCCTAAGTGTGCCTTAAGTGTGCCTCTTTAGATTAGGAATAGTTTAGAAGATCTCCATTGTAGAAGCTTCCTTAGAAAACTCCATTTTAGATCTAGAAAACTTTCTTAGTTTTAGATTAATTTCTTCTTCCATTTTGCAATCAAGTTCTTGTATTAGTTGAAGATTTGAAGATTGAAGAGTTTTGCAAGAATTGGTGACAAAGTTCATGCATTTTCTCATCCAAGATTCAAGCTTTATTTTAATCTTCATTTTCCTCTTTACATTTTATGTATAGTTGGTACTTTCTTTTCTTCTCCCTTTCTCCATTAATTATAATTAATGGAGAAAGGGAGAAGAAAAGAAAGTACCAACTATACATAAAATGTAAAGAGGAAAATGAAGATTAAAATAAAGCTTGAATCTTGGATGAGAAAATGCATGAACTTTGTCACCAATTCTTGCAAAACTCTTCAATCTTCAAATTAGTTTCCTGTTTAATCCTTTCTTAATCCTCTGTTTGTTTGTCTTGTCATTTTTTATGTTTGTGTTGTTTTAAATCCCCTTGTTAGTAATTCATTGTTTTTCTCTCTCCTTTGTTTGTTTCCTTCATTTTCCTCTTTAGCATTTATTTTCCCTTATTTTTGCCTTGTTGTTTATTTCCTTGTTTAGTCATCATTTTAGTAGTAATTTCCTTTCTTTTATATTAGATCGATTTTCATTCCCTTTTAATCATCATGCTTTGCTTTCTCCTAGTCTCCCTATTATTAGTTTTATTATGTTTTGCATGAATAGTGAGTAGATTTTAGTTAGGGGGATAGGGGAGGAGGAATTCTAGGTTCGGGTTTCATTTTATGAGAAATATTGCATTTGAGGGTGATATGTCTTGCATGAGATTGTTGTGTCCGGTCGACTTAGCCTGATCACCTAGGTTAGCTTGACTCACTTGAACCAATATGGGGAAACTCGGGGTTCGGGTAATCTCGGCTTGAGACTTTAGTGTATTCGTCGCTAAAGCGGGTTTAGGCTCGGTTGGTATTGAATCCGAAAGGTTGTTCCTCCTCTTATTCATCTTGTGATAATTCTTGTGATGTTTGTACCCATATCTTAAATTCCGACTCCCCGACTCTCCCTAACGCCTTTTATCATTATTGTTTCTCGTTCTAATCGTTTAATTCGTTCGCCTTAGCTGTGGTTTCATCTAATTAGCTTAGTCTAACTTATTGCAACCCTCCTTTTTTAGATCCCAACCACTCTCAGACTTAGACTTAACCGACTACCCTTGATTGTCCCTGAGGATCGACCCCGACTTTCCACTAATACGTAGTAGTCAGTTGGAGTATATAAATTTTGTTTGATCGTGTTAGATAGGCGACAATCTGACGCGCATCACTCGCGTGACTCTGGAGTAGATATTGGCTTCCAGGAAGAAGGATACGGCAACAAAGTCGTCATCCAGAGGAAAATCCAGCTTTACCCCTACTGCCTCCACCAGGTCCAAGAGAAGGCGTGCGTCTTCCCTTCTCCAGAAGCCACTCCAACAGGAAAGTCCCAGATGGCGGACCTTCTTGAACCCATCTCCAGCTCTGCTCCCCTGTCGGCAGACACTGCATCTCCTGAGTTAACACTCAAATTCCCCAGTGACTTTGGTGTCCTCAAATCCCTGACTGCTATGGACGAGTTGTTGTTTCCTGGTCCTAAGACCATCTTTATCCATGGGTCTTCTTCACCAAGGTCTAATATTTAAATACAATTTTTTATTTACAACTTACTTTATCAAACTCATACTAACTTTTCTATCTTTATATACACCTTTCTTTCACCATGGTTCCATACATATATATTACTCTTGATTGTTTTTTCACATTAATTAAAAAAATCATTTATTATCCATTTAACCAATAAAGACATGCCACATGGGGAGGTGGAGAAAGGGTGGAAGAGGTCCTCTTCCCACCTATAATGCCCAAAACAAGACCTTGGTCCAAAATTTTTATTAATTTTATATCTTTCACCCTCCTCCACCTCCTTTTTTCCCACCCCCAATAAACCTAGCCTAAGGCTATCATGGAGGGGGACTCCCTGCAGGAGCTAGCGGACAAAGCCGCAAACTTTCGAGGTGATTCTTGGCTTCTGTTTTGTTGGTTTAAATGGCCTTCTCTTGCGATTTTCCAGATATTGAGTGCGCCTTGGTTTATTGGGATGTTTTTTAGGTCCAGCAAATGGCCTTGTATCTACGCCAAAGCATTCCTCGGCTAAGGAGCAAGGTAAACAACATTCAAGCTCAAAGGGATGAGCTACAGGGTGCATTTGACAAAGCTAAGGGGGAGGCTGACAAACTGATGGAGAAGTTGGACCAGGTTAGGGGGTTGCTGACGGAGGAGAGGAGTCGGCGTGCGAGCGTGGAGGGTGAGCTGTCCCAGGCTCAGGGAACCAATTCTTCTCTGTAGGAGAAGATTGCTGAGCTGAAGCGGATCTTGAAAGATGCTCTTAGTTGGTCGGCCCTGTATACCCGGGTCCAGAAGATTGAGAAGCAAACAAAAGGAAAGCATGAGGACTGGGACTTGGCTGCTGACAAAAAGCGGTTGGAGGAGGACTTTCCTGAACCTCCAAATCTGGATGTCCTCTCTGATGTGGAAGTGGAGCTTGTAAAGGAGTCAGTTGACTCTCCTCTTCCTGATCAGGGGGAGGACAAGTAGGAGGGCACCGATGAGGGACTTGCTGCTGCTCCTTCTCTCGTGGAAGTTCAACTTCTTGCAGTTCTTCCTTCGTCGGAAAAAGACTCTTAGGCTGTTAAGCCTTGTTTCTGCTAAAATGTTACTATCAACTCTTTAAATCTGCTGGCCCAGTGTGGCAGCAAATATTTGTTAGCTTTTTAAACTTTATTTTTGGATTCTCTTTGTTTTTTTTACCTTTGCTCAAGGGGGCGAAGTGTCATGTGTTTGCATGCCTTGTGTTTGTATGGTCGACCTATTGAAGTGGTGGCCCTGGGATTTAGTTCGGCCACTCTGTCAGAGGAGCCACACTTCGCGTGGGTGCTAAGTAGCGTAGGAGGCTGTAATGTCCTGGTTGTAGGTACTTAGTCACAGACGCACGCCTTTTGTAAAGTTTACGCACTCCACCAGATCTTTCACCGGACCTTCGTAATGTCATAAGAAAATGGATAAATTATTCGAAATATAATTTATGTATCAAACTTAGAAAATAATGGATCTAAACTTAAAAATAATTTATGTGCCAAAGGATGGAAGAGGAGAGAGAAAAAACAAAAAAGAATAAATTATTCGAAAAAATAATTATTCAAAATAAGGAACAAATGATTTGAAAAGTAGTTGTAAAAACTTAATGCACTTAAATTACTCGAAAAAGAAAAACAAATGACTTGACAAATATTTGTAATATATTTAAAGCAATAAGAAATAATTGCATGTTAAGAAGTGTCTGATGGGGGCAAAACCTGAGTTCTGGTGGAGGTACGTCTGGCAGAATGAATGCCCTGTTTCTAGCGATACTGGTCGTTTAAAAGAAGTATTTCTTTAGGTGTATGATATTCCAAGGTTTTTGGATGATCTCTCCTTCCATGGTCATGAGTCGGTAGGCCCCGTTTCCAGTTACCTTTTTTCACCTGGTATGGTCCTTTCAAGTTGTAGGCGAACTTTCCTGCTTGTTGATTCTTGGTATTTTGGAAGACTTTCCTGAGGACGAGTTCTCCCTTCTGCAGAATTCTGACTTTGACATTCTTATTGTAACTTCTGGCTACCGTTTGACTATACGAAGCCATCCCGACTTGAGCATCAGTCCTAAGCTCATCTTTGGCATCCAGGTTATTCGCCATCTCCAATTGATTTCTTTCTTCTGTTATGCAGCCATACCTATGAGTATGTACTCTAACTTCTGATGAAATGACCGCCTCAACACCAAAGACCAAGCTGAATGGTGTTTGTTCTGTTGCTACTTTAGGCGTGGTTCTATCAGACCATAGTACCAAGGGGAGCTCTTCTGCCCATCTGCCCCCTGCCTCCTCCAGCCTTCTCCTCAGGTTGTCTATCACAATTTTATTGCTGGACTCCGCCCGACCATTAGATTGAGGGTTTTTGGGAGTAGACTTGCTTAACGTGATATTCCACCTGGCACAATAGGCCTTTATCTTGTTGCCAATAAACCAGGATCTCTTGTCACAGATAATTTCTGAGGGAATGCCAAACCTGCAGGTAATGTTACGTTTTATGAAGGATATAACTTGTTTCTCAGTTACCTGTGGGAATGCTCATGCTTCTATCCACTTGGAGAATTAGTCTGTCATAGCCAGCATAAAGACCTTGTTCCCTGGAGCTCTAGGCAGCTTGCCAATAATATCCATCCCCCACTTCATTAAAGGCCAAGGCGAAGTTACTGGATGTAATGGTTCTGCAGGCTGGTGGTTGACTGGTGCATGTCTCTGGCAGGCATCACATTTCTTGGCGTGCTCTACTGCATCTTTGCGCATTGTTGGCCAGAAGTAGCCTTGGCGAAGTGCCTTGTTAGATAGGTTCCTGCCCCTGCATGATTTCCACATTCACCATTGTGGAGGTCATGCAAAACAGCTTCTGCCTCCTCCTGACCCAGACATCTCAAGTACGGTCCCGCAAGTGATCTCTTGAATATAATACCATCAATGAGGGTGAATTTGGATGCTTTCATTTTGAAGCTCCTGACTTCTCTCTTGTCTGCTGGCAGAATGTCATTCTGCAGCCAATCTTGGTAGGGTTTCCTCCAGTCTGGGGCCCCCTCCTGGCTGGCTGAGGTGCTAAAAATTCCCACCTCTTGCAGCCACTGGGTCCTGTCTTTGCTTCCTCCAGATTCTTCCTGCTTCTTCTGGATTGCTGGCTCCAGGACGTGGACGATAGGTATGGTGGAGACTGCTCCAGGTTTGAAGGTTGCTCCCAGGGTTGCTAGGGCGTCTGCTTCTGCATTTTGATCTCGAGGGATTTGCTTGACTGTAAAAGTTTCAAATCTGAGGGACAAGTCCTTTGCTACTTCCAGATAAGCCAACATCTTTGAATCCTTTGCTGCATAAGAGCTATTCACATGGTTGACTATGAGTTGGGAGTCACTGCACACTTCCAGGTGTCTAATCTTGAGGTCCAGGACCATTTGGAGGCATAGGATTAGGGCTTCGTACTCGACTTCGTTATTTGTCGTTTGGAATTCGCACCGGACTGCTTGGACTATGAGGTCTCCCTGGGGTGACCTGAGAATTAAACCTTCCCCAGAACCTCTCATGTTGGAGGCGCCATCTACATTCGGCTTCCATATCTACTCTCCTTTATCCTCCTCCAGGATTAGGATGTCGTTCTTTGCCTGGGACTGGAGTGCTTGGCTGAAGTCAGATACAAAGTATGTTAGAGCCTGAGACTTTATTGCTGTTCTGGGGATGAACTTCAGGTCGAAACCGCTCAGATGCATGGACCACTTAGCCATTCTTCCTGACAACTCAGGTTTTCTCGTAGTAGTTTTTAGCAGATAGTTGGTTATTACAGAAATAGTATGTGACTCAAAATAAGGTCGCAATTTATAGGATGCTGTAACAAGTGCAAGTACGAGTTTTTCAAGGGATGTGTACCTGGTCTCTGCAGGAAGCAGAGACTTACTGATATAATATACCGGGTGTTGTGCTGCTTCATGCTCACGTACCAATACTGCGTTGACCGCTACTTCAGTTACAGATAAATGCAGGAAGAGGGGTTCTCCAGGTTCTGGTTTTGATAGGAGTGGTGGAGTGCTGAGGTAGTGCTTCTGCTCGCTGAACGCCTTCTCATGTTCCTCTGTCCAGTCAAACCTTTGGGCTTTCTTGAGTATATCATAGAACAACCTTCAACTATCTGAGGATCTGGATATGAATCCGTTCAAAGCAGTGATTCTTCCAGTCAGGCGTTGCACGTCCTTGGGTTTCTGAGGTGACTCCAGCTGGAGGATGGCTTTGATCTGCTCCGTACTGGCTTCAATGCTCCTCTGAGTAACCATGTACCCCAGAAATTTTCCGCATGATACCCCGAATGTGCACTTCGATGGATTCGACTTCATTTTGTACTCTCTCAGAGTGTTGAAGGTGTCTTCCAGGTGCGTCACGTGCTGCGAAGTTTGCTTTGATTTAACCACCTTGTCATCGATATATACCTCCATTGTATTGCCAATCTGTCTCTTGAACATCGTGTTGACGAGCGTTTGGTAAGTAGAGCCTGCATTTTTGAACCAAAGGGCATAACATTGTAACTGTAAATTCCTCTCTCAGACCTGAATGCTGTCTTCTCCTGATCTTCTGGGTGCATCTTTATCTGATTGTAACCACTCCATGTGTAACACCCCTGATTTTTATAAATTAAATTAAATTAAAATTATGTTCGTATTTATATTTTTACAATTTACTTCGTAATTCTTAAAATTATTATAAAACGCGTTTATCGTTCAATCGTTTCAAACTCCTAAAATTCTATTTATCTCGGAAACATATTTTAATTCTTTTTCGATTTATTTTACACATTTAATTTAATTCTTATCGAAAATCTATTTCGACGATTTAAATTCTAAATTCTTTTTAAGCTCGATTTTCTATATTTATTTTCAAACTCCTAAAATTCTTTTATTTAGCTCGAAACTCATTTATTTTAAGTTTCGTCAAAATATTTATTTTCTTCCTCGAGAAATCAATTTAATTCACTTTATCGAAAAGTTATTATTTATCGGGAAATACTATTTGGTCGTCTAATTATTTATTTCTGTAAGCTTCGTTTTCGTCTCGAGTGATTTATTTACTCATTTTATTCGACGGTCCGATTATTTATTAATCTTTTTAACTCGTTTTAATTCGATTCGTGAGTCAGTCAACTTATCGTTACGGGATTCGTTTAATTCGTATTTTCCTACCTGATTCATTTCTGAATCCGGACACTTTTCTTATTTCTTGAGTGGAATTCAACCCTTTTTTTTAATACATTCACCCCCCCTTATTACTGTCATTAATTCCCCTTGATTCTTATTTCACCGCTTCACCTCTTCATTCTTCACTGTCAACCTTTTCGTTCTTTATTCTTTTTTTTTTCTCTTCCCCTTCCTCTACCGTTCTTGCTGTCTTCTATCAATTTATTGTTACTACACTCCGGGTTCGTTGCTGCTGTTGTTTTTCGTGTCTGTTGCTGTTGGCGTTCTTTTGTTCTGATGTTACCATTTCTGATGGACCTGCTCTCTACCGCAACTGCTGCTGCTGCGGATAGACTGCTGATGTTGCTGCTACACTACTGCTGCTTCTGCTACGCGCCGGCTGCCGCTACGCTGCTGCGTTTTGCTCTGCTGCTGTTGTTATTTGTACTTGTATGTGCCTCTTTCCGACGTTTGTTTCATTCCTTATTGTTGTGATCATCTTTGGTTTCGTTCCATCTTCTATTCTTTTCACTCTTTGTCACGTTTCTGCTGTTGGGTATGTCGATTTCGGTCCCATTTCTCATCTTCCCTTTTCCCGGTCTTCTCTCGTTTTCTGTCTCGACTTTTGGGTCGTTCTTGTTACTTGTGTTTGCTGCTGCTTCTTCGTTCTAGTGCTACTGTTGTTTTCATCTATTTTACTCTGCTGTTGCTTGCTGTCCGTTTATGATGCTGTTTCGTCTCGCTTGTCATCCGTTTAGTGCTGTCATCTGTGGTTGTTGTTGTTGTTGCCGCTGCTCCCCACTGACGTGGCTGTTATGTTTATAACATGACAGGTAATTGCTGTTCGGTTTTGGGTGTGAGCTAGCGAGTAGCATGGATCCTACTCTTTCTTCATTCTTGTAATTTATGGATTTGTATAAACCCATTTGAAGATTTTTACTTTTAGCCCTTTTGTAAAAAGAGGCCTTTGTATTGACTTACCATTTCTTTTAATAAGATATAGTTTGTCAGTGTGTTTTAATCCCAACTCTACAGTGTTTCCGCCACTGTATTGCGTTAGATTTTCTAGGGGATTACAGTTGGTATCAGAGCATTGTTGCTCCCGACGCTTACACCTGATTTTGGGAAAAATACTAGTAAATGATTTGAACATTAAAGAAATATTAGTGAGAGATGGGTAGAAACCTAAATAAGGACTTAACTGTTAGGTTTATATGTTTTTGTAACTCAATGACTAGCATTGAATATTTGTTTCTTTTATCGAGAAGAAGATGAATGTAGAAGATGATGATAGGACGCTGCCCCAGATCGGGACAAGACCTGCTCAAAACTCTCAACGCCTGCTGACTCGAGTGGACAACTTGGTGCTCCAAGAAAGATTTCGATAATGACTTTTAGCTCCGGTTCAGTTTACTTAAGCTACAGGCAAGATGATCAAGAGTAGATTCATGTTCCATGATGTCGCAGTAAATCCATATGGAGCGACCCATGACTGGTGTGCTCGTTCCTCTACAAGAAGATGAAGTAATCCATTTTGGATTCCCTCGTGAACTCGGGAGGCCCGAAGATTCTCTTCTGGTTCAAGAACTTAGTAATATAGGGTCATCGATTCTTTTCTTCCTTTCCCTATTTCTTCCAATTCTCCTCTTATATATTCTCATCTTCATCCTCTTGGTGAATCCTTGTTCTATTCTTCTATTCTACCATCTTTCTCTTGAGATTCTTTTGTTAGACCGGTTTCTGTCTCAGTGAACCCCGTGAAAGGATATAGATGTTTGAGGTTTAGTAAACCCTTGACACCTAGGGCTTGAGGGTTGTGAGTTATACCTTGTTATCTATCTTAGTAAGCTTTTGAGGATCGATTTGAATAATAAATTGTCAATTAATGGAATTAGGTTGGTACTTTAGACTCTGAACCTTGGGTTATAGGTTACATGATTATGTTGAGTACTTTAAGTTAAGTGATCTTTTGGAGTAGTAAGAGTATGTCATATTTTGATGGATACCTAGTACCTAACCTAGAACTGAACTAAATACAACTGATAATATTAGTTTGGAGATTCTTATCTAATGCTTATTTGATGGATGCATCGTGAATATTTGGGATCATAGAGTATTGTGTAAAGTGTTAGCCTGAGTGTTGTGGTACCATTCAAGGTTTTCATTAATGTCGTTAGAAATCTTGGTGAACATAGATTTCCTGTGTTTCTTAAGGATTAGATCGTTGATCGTTGTTTAAGGTTGTAACTTATGAACTTTGGAGTTGAGTGATCTAAATTGGATAAATTGTTGTTAACCTTGAAAAGGAGAAACATATTGCCATTAGAGGTTGGTTTTATAGCGTTGTTTTGAGGAACATTTTGATGTCAATCATCTTAATGGATTTATAGTTCAGAACCTTAGACCAACGAGATTGTGGCTTCGTTGAGTTAATATTTTGGTGGTTTCGCTGTTACGATATGAAATTTGTTGGAATTCTCAGAAACCTTAGTCGAATGACGTGTTTGAAGATGTGTGTGTTTGTGCAAGTACCTATAGGTTTGGGCGTGTTTGAGAATTAGTTGTACTTTCCCTACCTCTGTCTACTTGTGATGTTTTAAACTTGTTAATGATCATTTTTGAGGATTTCGTACCCGAGCCTTGTTTAATTGGTGGATCTTGTTTGGTGATCCTTACTCGAGAGATTTGGAGTGTACCTCGAGTTCAAACCTTATGAACTTTGGATTTAGGAACCTTATCGATTACGAGTTTGGGTGTGTTTTGTTGACCATTGGATTTTTAATTAATGAGATTAGATTGTTAGGCAATTGTGGATTGGTAACGTGTCGTTTGATCGATTGGATAATCACGTAAGACATTTTTGGAGATTGTGACTGAGTAGTACCACCTAGCGCCTAATATTGGACTTAACGTATTTGATGGAAATTAGGAACCCGTGTGTGGGAGTTGTACCGGGAATCTCGAGATGGTTAACTTCTTCTGTAATTCCTTGAGAGCTTCGTTTGACTCTCAATTCCGTCCTCCCCTTACCTCCTCTTTAATCAAGCTCCTTCCTTTTTCAGCCAATCCTTTAAATTCTTTATTGGGTTTGAAAACTTATGTTTCGAATTGTCATTGACTTCGACTCTATTTATCCGTTTATCTTTTCTCCGATCTTATGTTATGAGAAGTTTGACTAATTTAAAAATTTTGATTTTCTTGAGATTTTAACATTTTGAGTTATAAATTTCACAACTTGTATTTGTTTTTTGTTTATTTTTGGTCCCGTTCAAAGGGCCTAAATAATTTATTTTAAAGTATTTCGGAATTGTTTAAAATTTTAATTTTGATTTTCAAGTGATCGAGATTTTATAAAAGCTTTCTTAATTGCAAATATTTTGATTTCTATGAGATTATTAGGTAAAATGACTTAAAAATTCCCGAAAAACTTCGTATGTCTAAACTTTTGTTTTATTGTCATTAGACTTTAAATCCGTTATTGAAAATGTTTGTCGACTGGTTCGATTATTATTTACTAACTACAAAACTGGATTTCTCAAATTTTTTTTGGTCTTAAAAGCGTAATATTGTCGAATTTCTCAATCAAAACGTTGTATTGTTGCTTTGAAAATACTTGGGTACCCTTCCCCTTGAGTTCGTTTAGAAATATTGTTTATCGTCATTATTTTATCAACTAATTGTAACATACGATTTTATTAATTTAAATGATCTCGAACTTTGGGAATTGAGCCCAACTCTTCTTGATATAAATCTTGTCTTCGATTTAGATTTCATATAACGTTTGCGGTGTAAAATTTTAAAAATCGAGATTGTGATGCGAGTTAAGCGTTTTCATTCTGTTTAAGTGATATACATTGTTTTCCACTCTATTATTATGTTTTTATAAGTTTCGAGGACGAAACTTCTTTTTAGTGGGGAAGATTGTAACACCCCTGATTTTTATAAATTAAATTAAATTAAAATTATGTTCGTATTTATATTTTTACAATTTACTTCGTAATTCTTAAAATTATTATAAAACGCGTTTATCGTTCAATCGTTTCAAACTCCTAAAATTCTATTTATCTCGGAAACATATTTTAATTCTTTTTCGATTTATTTTACACATTTAATTTAATTCTTATCGAAAATCTATTTCGACGATTTAAATTCTAAATTCTTTTTAAGCACGATTTTCTATATTTATTTTCAAACTCCTAAAATTCTTTTATTTAGCTCGAAACTCATTTATTTTAAGTTTCGTCAAAATATTTATTTTCTTCCTCGAGAAATCAATTTAATTCACTTTATCGAAAAGTTATTATTTATCGGGAAATACTATTTGGTCGTCTAATTATTTATTTCTGTAAGCTTCGTTTTCGTCTCGAGTGATTTATTTACTCATTTTATTCGACGGTCCGATTATTTATTAATCTTTTTAACTCGTTTTAATTCGATTCGTGAGTCAGTCAACTTATCGTTACGGGATTCGTTTAATTCGTATTTTCCTACCTGATTCATTTCTGAATCCGGACACTTTTCTTATTTCTTGAGTGGAATTCAACCCTTTTTTTAATACATTCACCCCCCCTTATTACTGTCATTAATTCCCCTTGATTCTTATTCCACCGCTTCACCTCTTCATTCTTCACTGTCAACCTTTTCGTTCTTTATTCTTTTTTTTTTCTCTTCCCCTTCCTCTACCGTTCTTGCTGTCTTCTATCAATTTATTGTTACTACACTCCGGGTTCGTTGCTGCTGTTGTTTTTCGTGTCTGTTGCTGTTGGCGTTCTTTTGTTCTGATGTTACCATTTCTGATGGACCTGCTGTCTACCGCAACTGCTGCTGCTGCGGATAGACTGCTGATGTTGCTGCTACACTACTGCTGCTTCTGCTACGCGCCGGCTGCCGCTACGCTGCTGCGTTTTGCTCTGCTGCTGTTGTTATTTGTACTTGTATGTGCCTCTTTCCGACGTTTGTTTCATTCCTTATTGTTGTGATCATCTTTGGTTTCGTTCCATCTTCTATTCTTTTCACTCTTTGTCACGTTTCTGCTGTTGGGTATGTCGATTTCGGTCCCATTTCTCATCTTCCCTTTTCCCGGTCTTCTCTCGTTTTCTGTCTCGACTTTTGGGTCGTTCTTGTTACTTGTGTTTGCTGCTGCTTCTTCGTTCTAGTGCTACTGTTGTTTTCATCTGTTTTACTCTGCTGTTGCTTGCTGTCCGTTTATGATGCTGTTTCGTCTCGCTTGTCATTCGTTTAGTGCTGTCATCTGTGGTTGTTGTTGTTGTTGCCGCTGCTCCCCACTGACGTGGCTGTTATGTTTATAACATGACAGGTAATTGCTGTTCGGTTTTGGGTGTGAGCTAGCGAGTAGCATGGATCCTACTCTTTCTTCATTCTTGTAATTTATGGATTTGTATAAACCCATTTGAAGATTTTTACTTTTAGCCCTTTTGTAAAAAGAGGCCTTTGTATTGACTTACCATTTCTTTTAATAAGATATAGTTTGTCAGTGTGTTTTAATCCCAACTCTACAGTGTTTCCGCCACTGTATTGCGTTAGATTTTCTAGGGGATTACACCATGCGTCGAGGAAAGTCAGCATATCATGTCCTGCAGTGGCATCTACCATGGCGTCTATATGTGGCAAAGGGAACGGGTCTTTTGGACACGCCTTATTCAGGTCGGTGAAGTTTACGCACACCCTCCATTTGCCGTTTTTCTTTGGGACTACCACTATGTTTGACAGCCATTCTAGATACTTTACTTCCCTAATCTTTCCAGCAGCCAGAAGGTTATCCACCTCCTGGTTTATAACTTGATTTCTCTCTGGGGCAAGCTTCATCCTTTTCTGCTGGATTGGCTTGTAGCTGGGATCCACGCTGAGTCTGTGGGTTATGATGCTAGGATCTATGCCTACCATATCATCACGTTACCAAGCAAAACAATCCATGTTAGTTCTTAATAATTCAATGAGATTCTGGCGTACATTACCTGTACATTCCGATCTGATCAACACCTTCCGCTCTGGGTGCAGCTTATCCAGGTTGACTTCATCTACCTCCGCCTGGGGTGGTTCGATGTACTCCTTCTGAATATGGTGGTTCTGTGATTGCTATGCTGGAGGGCTTGCTGTTTTCTTGAGAGCTATCTTGTAGGAGTGTTTGGCATCTTTCTGATCTCCTCCGATTTCCTGCACTCCCTATGGTGTGGGGAACATTTGGCACTGGTGGTAGGTTGATGTTATTGCTTTCATCTCGTGGATCCAAGGTCTTCCCAAGATTACATTGTAAGTGGAGGGCCCATCAATGACCAAATATCACACTTGCTTATTCACTCCTCCGACATAGGTGGGAATGGTGATCTCTCCCAGGGAATGCTTAGTTTCGCCGCTGAACCCTATCAGGGGAAACACCTTTGTGGTTAAATCTTTCTCACTGAACCCCATGTTCTGGAGGGTTTCCAATATGATGAGATTGACCGAACTTCCGGTGTCTACCAGGATTTTCTTCACAATGCAATTCCCTATGGAGAGCGTGATTATCAGGGCATCGTGGTGCAATACTGGAGTAGATCGTGCGTCATTTTTATCAAAGGTGACGGCTGGAAGATGTTTGCAGCTGATTCTGCAGGAGTGTTTTGGCCTTTCTCTTTTAGCCTGGGTAACACACCTTTTGGCTGCTTAATAAGTTAGCCCGTATAATTCCGAGCCTCCTGTGATCATATTGACGATTCTGGTGCATATTGGTTGTGGAGAAGGCAACACTTGGTCTGCTGCATTTACTCCGCTGGAGCTTCTAGGCACAAGGTGGTCCAGGTTTCCCTGGTCATAGTGGAACTTGACCTCCTTTCCGAGCAAGAAGCACTCATCAGTGTTATGCCCGATGTCATCATGGAATTCGCACTTCTTACTGGCATCTCTCCGGTCATTGGTATACTCTTGTCTTCTGGGCCACCTGACTCTACGCCCCAACTCTTTTAAGGCTCTGAGCACGCCTGTCAGGTTGGTGGAGAACCCGTACTCACTTACTTTGGGTTGTAACTCCGGATTATCCTTCGAATCTCTGCCCTGAGAGACTTTGTTCAAATTCCTGTTGTAGGGCTTGGATCTCTCGCCTCTCTTTTCTACTGGTGCCTTTCCGGAGGTGTGGTCTGAGTCATAGGCAACTCTTTTAGGGCCTGAATCCTCTTCTAGCCTGATGACTGCCAGTGCCTTTGTCTGCACATCCTCAAAAGTGGCTGTTGTGTGCTAAATTTAGACAGTTTTCTCCTCATTTAGACCCGTTTTTCCCTCGTTTTGCGAGTTTAGAGTGCGATTATCGCCATATTTGGTGTACTTCTCGCATTAGCGTCCCTCTTGTGCGTGTTACGTATTTTTGGTAGTTTTCTATCGATTTTTGATAGGATTTTGCACCGAAATCACGATCGAGCTTCCACGAGCACAAGAGAAGGGAATACCGTCGAAGGAGCAAAGAACATAACTTAAAGTTTAAAGCCATCCAATCAATTAACGAAGAATGGGACAAGAAAAGAGGTCAGTGAAATGACCGGGCGAAATTTCACCCGGTGAGACACCACCGGGCGAAATTTCACCCGACAGTAGAAATGCCTCCCCGAAGATTTTCCGAGACTCTCCACCGGGCGAAACTGACCGGGCGAAATTTCGCCCACCGGGTGAAATTTTGCCTGATGAGAAGAAGTGCCAAAAACGCGAAAAAAGGAAGAAAACCTGACCGGGTCAAAATTTTACCCGGTGGGAATTATTGTCAAGACCGCAGGTCAAAGTTTCACCCCATGAAGATGCTAAGGAAGATTGTCTCACTAATGAAGCAAGAGTTGGATTTGGGCTTTAGATTAAATACCCATTAAGAAGATTACTATATATATGTAACCCTAGATTGTTGCCCAAGGCATCCATGACTATCCTCCATTAGAGTAGTAGCTTCACCCCATTAGTGTAGTATTAGCATCCATCATCCACCATTAGTAGTAGTAATCTAGTAGCAATTCTCTAAAAATCTAGTACTTTACATAGTAATTTTTAGTAGATCTACTTAGTTTACACTATCAATTCTCTAGATTACAAGTTTGTAAGAAGATTATTCAAGCATTATTGAAGATTTATGGGTTTATTGAAGAATTAGTGACAAGTTCTTCACTATCTCCATCAAAGCTCCAACCTTTATTCATGCAAACTTCTTATTTCTTGTAGATCTTCATAATTGGTACATTTCTTTCCACTCTCTTATCTCTAGTTTAGATTTAATTTTGTTTTGTCATTATTATCTAGCTTAGATCATCTTAGTGTAGTTAGTTTCTTTAGATCTTGTTCATGTTGTTCTAGATTATTCTCTAGATTAATTTGGTAGTTTCATAGTTTAGTGGGTAATTGTTAGATCGTAGTTTTCTCATCATATTGTTGATAGTTTCCTTAGATCCAGTTAATATGCATGTTGTAGTTAGTTTTTCCATAGTTAATGTTTTATTGTTTTTCATTATGATTAGTGAGTAGATTTCTTGTTGGGGAGTTTAGGGATGAAGACTTGGATTATTTGAATTTAGGGGTATTGGTGGGTTGCTTGCATGTTGGTTTACCTTGTTGGTGGTTGTCGTGTCATTGTTGTTTTAGTCCGGCCAACTAGACCGACCTTGAGTCATTTCTATGAATTTGGGGAAACTCGGGGTAGAAATTACCATAACAAGAGACTTACCCTTCTTCGCCGCGAAAGCGGGTTTTTAGGTTGGTTGAGTGAAGAAACCGAAAGGTGGCATTCTCCCTTTATCAATGTTGCAACAAAAACTCGATCCCGACCTTCTTACATTCCATGTTCCGAATCGTCAATATTATCCTTGTTGGACCTCAATTGGAAAAACTTTTGATTATTTTGAGAAAGCACAAAAAGGCCATCGGTTATAGCATTGTCGACCTCCAAGGCATAAGTCCAAACGTTTGTATGCATAGGATCATCCTTGATGATGACCACCGTCCTTCGGTTGAGGGTCAACGTAGTTTGAACCCCACCATGAAAGAGGTTGTCATGAAGGAAGTCCTTAAGTTGTATGAGGCTAATATTATATACCCAATAACCGGAAGTAAATGGGTTAGCCCCGTACAAGTTGTGCCGAAAAAAGGAGGAATGACGGTACTAAAAGGAGAAAAGGGTGAGTCAATTTCTACTAGGACTATTACCGGTTGGCGCATGTGTATAGACAATCGTAAATTGAACACGGCCACCATAAAAGACCATTCCCTCTTCCCTTTATTGATCAAATGCTTGAAAGATTGGCGCATCATTCTTATTTTTGTTTCCTTGATGGTCATTCCGGATTTCTTCAAATTCCCATTCATCCCGATGACCAAGAGAAAACCACCTTTACATGTCCCTATGGCACCTATGCTTATAGAAGGATGTCATTTGGACTATGCAATGCGCCGGGAATATTTCAAAGATGTATGATGGCTATTTTTTCCGATTTCATTGAAAAATCTATGGAAGTTTTTATGGATGATTTTAGTGTCCATGGTACATCTTTTGATTCTTGTCTTGAAAATCTTGATCAAGTGTTAGCTCGATGTGAAGAGTATAGACTTGTTTTAAATTGGGAAAAGTGTCATTTTATGGTTGAACAAGGTGTTGTCCTAGGTCATATTGTTTCTAATAGAGGAGTTGAAGTTGATAAGGCGAAAGTCTCCGTGATCGAGAACTTGCCACCTCCTACAAATGTCAAAGGGGTGAGGAGTTTTCTAGGTCGCGCCGGATTTTATAGACTTTTCCAAAATTGCTAAGCCTTTGACTTCTTTGCTTATGAAAGATGCACCTTTTGTTTTTGATGACTCGTGTCTTGAGGCCTTTTGCAGGATAAAGACCGCTTTTACTACCACTCCAATTATCAAAGCTCCCGATTGGAATCTTCCATTTGAGATCATGTGCGATGCTTCCGATTTTGCCGTAGGTGCCATTCTTGGTCAACGGGTTGACAAGAAACTACATGTGTTATAGTACGCAAGCAAGACATTAGATGAAGTCCAATCGAGGTACACCACAACCGAGAAAGAGATACTTACCGTTGTCTATGCCATGGAGAAATTCCGAAATTATGTTACCGGTTCCAAAGTCATAATTCACACCGATCATGCGGCGATTCGATACATCATGTCTAAGAAGTAGACCAAGTCCCGACTCTTTCGGTGGGTCCTTCTTTTACAAGAATTTGATATTGAGATTAAAGACAAAGCCGGATCGGAGAACTTGGTAGCGGATCATCTTAGTAGGCTAACGGTTAGTAAGAAGAACAATGAAGAAGATGGTATCCCCATCAATGAAGCTATGAGAGATGAGGCCTTGATGGCCATTGATACTATTACACCTTGGTATGCCGATATCGTTAATTTCCTAATATCTTATTTTATTCTGGACAATTATTCCAAGCAAGAGAGGAAGAAACTACGTTATGAAACCTGACGCTATTATTGGGACGAACCATATTTGTTTCGCCGTTGTGTAGATGGAATTTACCGACGATGTGTCACGGTCGATGAAGGTTATAGTATTGTGAAGAACCTTCACTCGACATCTTATGGTGGACACTTGGCCAACCAAAAGACAATTGCCAAGGTTCTCCAAAGCGGGTTTTGGTGGCCTTCATTGCTTAAGGACATTCGAGCTTTCATTCTCGCATGCGATGCTTGTCAAAGAAGTGGGAATATTACAAGAAGAAATGAGATGCCCCTTCAACCCATGTTTGGAGAATTGATTTCATGAGTCCGTTCACATCCTCCTTTGGTAACAAGTATATCTTAGTAGCGGTTGATTATGTCTCAAAATGGATCGAGGCCGTAGCTTCCCCCACCAATGACTCCAAGGTTGTAATTAAGCTTTTCAAGAATGTAATTTCCCGAGATTCGGTATTCCTAGAGCCATAATTAGTGATGGAGGCTCTCATTTTAGGAAAGATACCTTTGAACACCTTCTTAGGAAATATGGTATCACTCACAAGATGTCCCTAGCCTACCACCCTCAATCAGATGGGCAAGCCGAGATCTCCAACCGTCAAATCAAGGGAATTTTAGAGAAAGTTGTATATACACACCGAAAGGATTGGTCATTAAAGTTAAATGACGCCCTTTGGGCATTAAGGACGGCTTACAAAGCGCCGATTGGAACCACTCCTTATCGTCTTGTGTATGGTAAATCTTGTCATTTACCGGTGGAATTAGAACACAAAGCCGAATGGGCAATCAAAGAGCTAAACTTCGACGAGAGTGTTGTCGGAGATAACCGCCTTCTCCAACTACAAGAATTGGAAGAACTAAGACTAGAAGCCTACGAAAATTCGATGATTTACAAAGAACGAACTTGCCAATGGCACGATTCTCGAATACTTCGTAAGGACTTCTCCGTTGGTGATAAGGTATTACTCTTCAACTCTCGCTTTAAGCTCTTCCCCGGTAATTTGAAATTAAAATGGTCGGGACCATTCGAAGTGACCAAGGTGCAACCATATGGATCAATAGATATATCAAGCCCGGAAACCGGGAAATTTATGGTTAATGGACAACGTTTGAAGATTTATCACCCCGGTCACGTTCGTGAGACCTTCGCTACCATGAAGATTGGTGAGCTCTCGTTGGGGAGCGATGTTTAACCCCCCCTCTCAAAATTGAAGTAGGTTTGGTGGTATCCTCGACAACCACCTTGTATATATGTATTATATTTCTTTGTGTTGTTAGTTTGTTAGCTTGAGAAGAATGGTTGAACTTGGATTACGCCATGGAGCACTTAATTTGGATGAAGATAACGCTTTTGGAGAAGTTATGGAGCTAAATTGAAGACCACAAGCATGTTTGTGGTAGATATTGATTGTGTAATGTGAGTCGAGTCAATATTTGAATCCTTAGGTGACTATTGGAAGAGCCATGAAATGACAAGGCGGAAAAAATGAAGAAAACAAGACCGCCGGGCGAAATTTCGCCCGGTGAGACCTGACCGGGCGACACTTCGCCATACGGAAAGTTGCCAGAATTGTCGAAATCGAAGAAGATACCACCGGGCGAAATTTCACCCGGTGAGAAAAATGGCAGAAATCGATTTTCACGACGAAAAGTCCGTCGGGTGAAATTTCACCCGATCAAGCACCACCGGGTGAAATTTCACCCGGCGGCAAGGGCTTGGCCAATTCACCTAAAGCATACCTCCTCATTACAATTTCAATTCCCTCCATATTTACCACCCATAACTTTCCCTCCAAAAATTTTTACACCAACTTTTAAACTTTCACTTTCCCTCCCAACCACCCTTATTTATATCAACCTTTTACCTCACAATTCACTCCACAATTTCACCCATCATAAACACATTAAACCACCTTCCATATCCATTCACATTCAAACCTCCATTCCATTTCCACTTGGTGATTATATTCTTGGGTTTTTGAAGAGGAGAAGCTAAAGTTTCGAGATTTTTCTTGCAATTATTATGGAGACAAGAGCTCAACGAGCCGCGCGACAACAAGGTATGGCTTCGACTTCTAAACCTCTTAAATGTTCATCTTCTAGTAAGCCTTTGAAGCCTAAACTCACACCTTGTCCTAATACACCTTTGGCTCAAACCTTTTCTGAAAAAGCTTTTCAGAGTACAAGGTGGCCTTGTCCATTCACAACAAAAATTTTAGGAATTAAGAACGATATTAGAGAGTTATCGTCTAGGATTGGTACTAGTAAGCTACTTAATTTTGTGCCTTGCACAAATAAAGACTTGACTTGTGAATTTTCAGGTACCTTTACCATCGATAACCCGACCACACCAAGAGAGTTTAAATTTAGACTCTTCGGTAGAAATAACTGTTTAAATGTTTCCGACTTTGGCTTAGCTCTTGCTTTACCCTCATCGGGTACCGTACTAAGTAAACCCCTAAGTGATTCGCAAAGTAGTGCGATTAGAAGAGACTTGTGGAGGCGCATAGCGCCGGTTCAACGTGATTTCGAACCAAATTCTAGCTTTACCGCCGAAATCTGTAACCCTGCAATCCGTTATTTTGATGAAATTCTTTCCCACTGTCTTTTGCCATCTATTGACAATATTATCAACCTCAATGTGTGTGCCTTGCAATTAATATGTGACTCTTTGCTCGGTAACCCTAACCTCCTTGACCTACCTATTGTCGTGGCGTTACACTTTCATCAAATCATAGTTGCCCAACGCCCCTCTGTCGACTGTGGTGGTCTTGGGACTGTAATAGCAAGAAATTTGGGTTACGCGACCGACCATCTAATCCCACATGATAACCGTCTCTGGCTTGACGAGGTCTACTTCCCTAATTGGATTTTTAAAGAACCTGACCATCGCCTCGTCTCTCTTAGCCATGAACATGCTTTAATAGTCCCCAACAAAAACCGAACCAATATTTATAACTGTCAAAATTGAGACCTACCTCCAGGTCCATGTGAATTCCGACCGACCGAATCGGGGGAAGTAGGAGTTTGGGAGTATGCCGGTGAGGGAACTCCGACAGCTTCTTTTGCATCAAATGACTATTCAAACTAGACACCCCTATTAGAGTCGGTAGATAATACGGTTTGTATGTGTTGTGGGTATTTGTGTGGATTGTGTCGGTGAGTCTTAAATATTGTTCCTTGTTCCTTGCCCCATCATTATAATAGTTGAGAATTGTTTTATATCGAACAAAATTTGCAAGTTGTCCCATTGTCCCATTGGTATTTTTGTGGCCGTCGCGGCCTTGGTTTTGCTCCCGGTCTTTTGGCGATGTGATTACGCCATTGACCCTTTTGAAAATCCAAAATTTAATCAATTTTTCTTATTCGGGCTAGGTGACGTGACTACACCTATGCCCAATTTTTCACCCCTTCGTTTTAATTTCTTTTCTTCTCTTTTATTTCTTTTTCTACTTCTTAGCCACTTGGCTAGGGTCTAGGTGATGTGATTGCACCTAGGCCCGCCACTATTTTATCGCTTTCTTCATTTTTCGTTTTCTTTTCTTTTCTCAAAAATTCTGAAAAACAAAAAAACATTTGAAAAATTCTAAAAATCCAAAAAGATTTTTCTTTTCCGTCTTTTTCGTTCTTCCCCTACTTGTCCATTGAGGACAATGTATAGTTTTAGTGTGGGGGAGGAGTCTACTATCTTTTATTTTGCCAAAAATCTTTTAAAAATCCATAAAAATTTGAAAAATTCAAAAAATCAAAAACATTTTTCTCCTTTCTTTTCCTTTTCCTTTTCCTTTCTCGTTCTCGTTATGTTTTCGTGTCCCGTGTACGGTCTTGATCTCCACTCTTACGGGTAACCACCACCTTGAAGCGCGAATTGAAGAGATTATGAAAGCATCCGCTTGGTAACTTTCTTCCTTCTTTCTTTAATTTTGTAGAGAAGATAGGTTGATGCTATTGGAGGCTCTCGAAGTTGAGCATTTTCGGTGTTGTGGTTGATTGTGTGCTTCAATGTTGATGGAGTATGGAGTACATGACTTTACTTGTGTTTTCTTTTATTTTTCCTTTTTCTTTTTCGTGTGTTCCTTTTGCTTTTGTATAGAGTGTCTAGGACTAAATGTTTTCGAAAACCCGATTACAAACCTTTTACAAGAGTTTACATTCCATTGTAGATAACCCATCTAGTAGAATGACTCTTAATCAATGAATTTGTTGATCCTTTAGCTTGAGTCCACCTTTTCTACTAGAGGTTTACTTCGGAGTTTGCATTTGACCACCTTGACCATCCATGGAGGAGTTAGGCCTTGGATCCTGCATCCCGTTTTCTAGGTGACCTTGCTCGAATGACCATTGCACATTTAGTCCAAATTCTTTCCGCCTTTTTGTGGGTTATCCGAGAATGACGCGTGTTCTTGTTTACCTTATTTCCTCCACCTATACATCACCACAATAAGTTTACACAAAAATAACCTCCAAGCTTGGTTATGAACCACATCAAAATCAAAAAGCCAAAAAAGGGCAAACCAAAGCAAGAGAAAAGGGCACAGAAATATGAAAAACAAGGAGAGAAAAGGAGCTTCAAATGAAATCATATCATCAAAAACATCTCCTTAAAAAAAAGCCCTTTGATCGATTCGTCGCCGTGAAGTGCCAACTAGAGGACCGAGTCCCGAGGTAGGGAGATAGCGGTGATTAGTCGATCCACCCCAATAATTGTAAACACTCCACCTTTTCTATTTGGGCTAATTTAGGAAATTCAATTTTGGAACAACCCTCTTGGCTTAGCCAAAGAGAGCGGGACTGCACCTACCTACAGAGTCAAACGAATCCATGGTTCACTTTTTCCACTCCGTTATACGCCCCATCGTACCTCTTTAGAAGACTAGGAGGACCTAGGCTAAGTTATCAACACTTATATTGCTTAGTTGTCATAGTAGTAGGCTTTGGTCCTCATTTACATGGGTCATTTATCTTGGAAGTTTATTGTTGTTCTAGGTAAGTAATCGGTGTCTTCCCCGCTGTCTTGATGAGGGATTCAGTGTTTTAATTTTGCTTTGGATGCGTCTATTCTTTCGTGCTATGTGTTTTTGTGTGTTCAGTCAAATCCACCATTTTGAGCAAGCCCCAACTTGCCTTGCATGGAAGTACCTTACCTCATGGGTATTTCGATGTGAGTTGAAGGGACGGAGCGGGCCCGTTAATTGCCCCGTATCGGCTTAGCGTAGTC
Organism: Agrostemma githago; assembly: GCA_958450325.1. NCBI lineage: Eukaryota > Viridiplantae > Streptophyta > Magnoliopsida > Caryophyllales > Caryophyllaceae > Agrostemma > Agrostemma githago. Next base: position 32,291,990 of record OY288242.1, read on the forward strand.
TAGCTAGTAGTAGTGGTATGTAATTTCTTTTTGGGTCTTTGCTCGAGGACGAGCAACGGTTTAGTGTGAGGGAATTGTTGTGTGCTAAATTCAGATCGTTTTTCCCATCATTAAGACCCGTTTCTCCCTCGTTTTGTGAGTTTAGAGTGCGATTATCGCCATATTTTGTGTACTTCTCGCATTAGTGTCCCTCTTGTGCGTTTTACGTGTTTTTGGTAGTTCTCTATCGATTTTTGATAGGATTTTGCACCGAAATCACGATCGAGCTTCCACGAGCACAAGAGAAGGGAATACCGTCCAAAGAGTAAAGCACACAACTTAAAGTTTAAAGTCATCCAATCAATTAACGAAGAATGAAACAAGAAAAGAGGCCAGTGAAATGACCGGGCGAAATTTCACCCGGTAAGACACCACCGGGCGAAATTTCACCCGACGGTAAAATTGCCTCCCCGAAGATTTTTCGAGACTCTCCACCGGGCGAAACAGACCGGGCGAAATTTCGCCCACCGGGTGAAATTTCGCTCGATGGGAAGAAGTGCCAAAAACGCGAAAAAAGGAAGAAAATCTGACCGGGTGAAATTTCACCCGGTGGGAATTATTGTCAAGACCGCAGGGCAAAGTTTCACCCCATGAAGATGCTAAGGGAGATTGTCTCACTAATGAAGCAAGAGTTGGATTTGGGCTTTAGGTTAAATACCCATTAAGAAGATTACTATATATATATGTAACCCTAGATCGTTGCCCAAGGCATCCATGACTATCCTCCATTAGAGTAGTAGCTTCACCCCATTAGTGTAGTATTAGAATCCATCATCCAACATTAGTAGAAGTAATCTAGTAGCAATTCTCTAAAAAACAAGTAGTTTATATAGTAATTAGTAGTAGATCTACTTAGTTTACACTATCAATTCTCTAGATTACAAGTTTGTAAGAAGATTATTCAAGCTTTATTGAAGATTTATGGGTTTATTGAAGAATTAGTGACAAGTTCTTCACTATCTCCATCAAAGCTTCAACCTTTATTCATGCAAACTTCTTATTTCTTGTAGATCTTCATAATTTGTACATTTCTTTCCACTCTCTTATCTCTAGTTTAGATTTAATTTAGTTTTCTCATTATTATCTAGCTTAGATCATCTTATTGTAGTTAGTTTCTTTAGATCTTGTTCATGTTGTTCTAGATTATTCTCTAGATTAATTTGGTAGTTTCATAGTTTAGTGGGTAATTGTTAGATCGTAGTTTTCTCATCATATTGTTGATAGTTTCCTTAGATCTAGTTAATATGCATGTTGTAGTTAGTTTTTCCATAGTTAATGTTTTATTGTCTTTCATTATGATTAGTGAGTAGATTTCTTGTTGGGGGGTTTAGGGATGAAGACTTGGATTATTTGAATTTAGGGGTATCGGTGGGTTGCTTGCATGTCGGTTTACCTTGTTTGTGGTTGTAGTGTCATTGTTGTTTTAGTCCGGCCAACTAGACCAACCTTAACTCATTTCTATCAATATGGGGAAACTCGGGGTAGAAATTACCATAACAAGAGACTTACCCTTCTTCGCCGCGAAAGCGGGTTTTTAGGTGGGTTGGGTGAAGAAACCGAAAGGTGGCATTCTCCCTTTATCAATGCTGCAACAAAAACTTGATCCCGACCTTCTTACATTCCATGTTCCGAATCCCGAATTCTCCCCAACGCCTTTCCCTAGATTAATTACCCCTATCCATTCTCGTAGTGATTCTTCTAGCATAGACTTGACCATAGACTCGACCCCTAGAAACCCTCCTCTAGACATCAAACACATCGCTTTAAACTCGTTAATTCCTTCGTTCCCTGTGGACCGACCTCGACTTACCACGAATACTTGTTTGTTTTTGTGTGTCATCTCGAGTCTTATAAATATCGTTTTATCCCCCGTCTTTCGTTAACGACCGAACCGATTGGGAGGCGATCAGTGGCACATGGGTATTTGCTGAGGTCTTTGTACAGATCCGAATCCTGGTGGAGTCCTTGGCGGAACGCTTCTATAGCGGTTGCTACGTCACATCTGGGGATGGTCACTTTTTCTTTGTTGAACCTCTTGAGAAAATCATGTGTGGACTCCTCGGATTTCTGCACCACCCGGTATAGATCGCTGGTATGCTTCTCCGGTTTTCTGCTGCTGGCAAACTGCTGGTTGAAGGCGTTAACCAGGTATGCGAAGGAAGCGATACTTCGGTTGGGCAGGCTAACGAACCACTGCAAAGATGCTCCCGCTAAGGTAGAGGCAAATCCTTTACATATGCACGCCTCCTTGAGGGTTCCTGCTGCAGTCACCACCATCATCTTCTGTTTGTACTGATTGATGTGATCCAGCGGATCTGCGGTGCCGTCATAGAGCGTCATGGTACTGCTGATCTATAGCGCTTCCTGTTCCTGCAAGAAGGTTAGAAACAGGCGGAAAGAAGTAGAAAGATGTACTCCCTGTCCAGTGTCCTCCAGGGTGCTGGGTGCTAGGAGGGTTAGGTAAAGGCGTGGCAGTGATTATGGATCCAGGTTGCCATCCTGCTGCATGTTGGAATGGGACTCCTTGCGGCCAGACTCCTCCAGAATACGGGTTGTTGACGGAGGTCGCCGTGCTGGTTGGGACTCCTAGCTGCTATCCGGACGCTTGCTGAATGGGGGTGACTGCCGACCATGTTCCTCCGGGAGATTGATTGCTGGACAAGGCGGCTATTCCTGGTTGAGTTGCAAACTGCCATTCTGGTATCTGGTGAACAGGGGTACCTGAAAGGGACATCAAGTTAACTTCCCGACTTTCGACATTAGAGTGAATGTTACCTGAGTTTTGGGGTCTGTTGGGTGTGCGATCGTATGACAGGCCACCTAGCCCCTGGTGCTCAATGATTCCGTCAGGTGGAGCTAGTCTAAGTTCCAGTCCGGTGACCAGTTCTGAGGGTATTGCTCTGGTGGATCTCCTGTTGATGTCTAGTTCCCTGTGGACGCTGGCTTCTTCTTCGGATGTTAGGGGCAGCACTTCTAGTGGTGGGTGGATTGGCGTGACTGGAGGTTTGATCACTGTCAAAATCGGGGCTATGAGATCTTGGTTGTCTTTCCGCAGGGTGTCCACTGCTTGACGTAGAGCGTTGATTCCTTGGATTATGCTCTGCATTGGGGTCTGGTGCTGCCGTGATTCTGGAGACTTCTCCGAGCAACCCTCCTTGAGCCGAGGTTCTGGTAGGAATAACTTCCCTAAGTTTTTAAAGGAGCTGGACGTTCCTGACATATTGGGTACCAGAGAGGGCTTGAGCAGCAGCGACAAGGGTCTTGTTGTCATGCTAGTGGGGATCGCCTGAATGAGGGGTGTGAGGATTGGTGTAGTTGGGCCTGGGAAAGATCCTCCCCCAGAAGGTTGGGTTGGCGATTCCTGACTGCTTGGGGGGCTTTGGCTGGATCCGGACATGATGCTGTGCGAACTTGCTTAATGTAAAATTTGGCTATGGGAGATGATCACTATGCCCCATGGTGGGTGCCAAATTGTTTTGGTAAAAATTTACCGGGTTATCATTTTCGATAGTGGGTTAAAGTAATCGTCCTATAGATGACGGTATGACGATGAAACTAGTAAACTGAGAAAAAGGAAAAAAGGAAGAAATGACACGCAAAGTTTTGGTGATGCATAAACCTGATGTGGGAAAAACCGCGGGGGGAGTCAGAATCCTACCAAGATTCTACTATGATCGAAAGAACAAGGAAAGTAAAGGGATACAGATATGAGTATTTGGATTATAATTGACTATGAATATTTTGCTATGTTGCTTGTTCGAGGTTGGTATGTGTTGAAGATGGGTTGAATGCCTTCCTTCCACGTTTTTCCTTGCTTATATGGCTGCTCTCACTTAGGGTTTCTTTCCCCAACCTCTCCATAATATGTCTCCTACTCTGCAGGAGGAATCCCCCCAAATGTAGGAGACAATTTTTTATTTCTTCTTTGTTGCGTCTGGATTGATGTGTGGACAGGCTGCTATCCTTATTGGGCTGCCTGGTTGTATAATCTTGCTTGGCCCATCATTTTGCTCGTTACAAATTGTGACTAGCCCATCACCTCACATTATCCCGAGTCTTGATTAACCCAACGACTTCCGATTATGTTGACCTTCGACTTTCGACCTTTGACTTTGACTTTTTGACTCTTGACCTTCCAACTGTAATATGAACGTCGTAATTCCAAGGACGCGGATTTTATCCTGAACAGTGTCTTTATACAATCATGAAATTTAATTAATCGTATCGTTATATATACACAGCAACATATAATATATTTTAGAAATATCTATGTCAAATTAGCTCTCTTGCTTTATTAGATATGTGAATATTATTTGTCATTTATTTAATAAATATTACATTTATAATAATACTCCGTATGTAATATTGTTGAATGCAAAACTACGTGAAATATAAATGTACCAATATGTAGTTGAAGATGTACTTGTGTGGGAGGTACTTTATTTAGTCTTTCTTACTACAATGTACACCTATAATTTAATTTGACGTTTATCCGCAGATATTACCTACCTAGAAAAACATTCACGTTTGTCGATAATATTCGTTCACTATTATGCATACTAACTTGATTTCATTATCAACGCCATTAAAAATTGGCTTGTGCATCGCACGGGCTTTCCAACTAGTTCGTCTTATTTTAAGAAAGATGCTATGTATATATTTTTCTCGTTAAATAATCCATAAATTAAAGTGATTTTCTACCTAATAACCATGTTTCTAGCTTTTCTGTATGGAACCCGTACAGTTTTATAACCACACACGATACCTCTTACTTTTAGTGTATTATGTCTCTCTATCCTAATAATGTTTTCCGTCTTATTTGAATTCTTTTTTCGGAAATTTCCCATGGTACCCTCGAACTATGTCACATTACACACAGTACCCCTGCTTTTAAGTTTGTTCACATGGTAACCTTGAGTTTTATAGTTTAGTTCCCGATTTGTCCTTACCCAAATTTTTGTCATGACGCCGTTAAACTATGACCAAAATTAATTACATCACTCAACAACTACTTTTTCAAAAGGAAAGGTGTTATAATGGTAACTCTAAGTTTTCATTGTTGTTCCCATGGTACCCTTAAGGTTTCATAGTTGTTCCCATGGTACCCTTAAATTTTCATAGTTGTTCTCATGGTACCCCTGAAAGGAAAGCAACGACTCATTGAAGCAAAGCAATGACTAGTTTACTGAACTAGCCGTTCACAAGTGCTTATAAATTCACTCCCCTTTCAATTTTGGCAGAAAAAGATCACACAATCCACACTTACTCACTCAACCTTTTCACCTTCTTCTTCACTTGTACAAAAAAAAAGGAAAAACTTCACCACCAAAACCTTGAAGCTCGATCATCCGAAAACTTCAAATTTTTCCTTTTTTTGTCCAAGTAAAGAAAGAGGTGGAAAGGTTGAGTGAGTAAGTGTGGATTGTTTGTTCTTTTTCTGCCAAAATAGAATGGAAAGTGAATTTATAAGCACTTGTGTAACAGTTAGTTAAGTAAACTAGTCGTTGCTTTGCTTCAATGAGTCGTCGCTTTCCTTTCGGGGGTACCATGAGAACAACTATGAAAAACTTAAGGATACCATGAGAACAACTATGAAAACTTAAGGGTACCATGGGAACAACTATGAAAACTTAAGAGTACCATGGGAACAACTATGAAAACTTAGGGGTTCCATGGGAACCCCTCTCCTTTTGAAGAAAAGCAGTTGTTGAGTAATATAACTAAATTTGGTCATAATTTAACGACGTCATGACAGGAATTTGGGTAAGATCAAATCGAGAACTAAACTTTAAAACTCAAGGTTACCATGGAAACAAACATAAAAGAAGAGGTACCATGTGTAATGTGGCATAGTTCGAGGGTACCATTGGACTTTTCCCTTCTTTTTCCGTTAGTTGTGTTGTTTTGACTATGCTTAATTGGTTGTTCATGGTAATCTTATATTACTCACTTTACCTCAAACCTCCCATTTTTGTATAAGCAACACAACTTACGAAAAAAGAAGTCAAGGAAGACGGAAAAGGTCATTAAGAGTAGAGAGAGACATAATACATTAAAAGTGAGGTATATCTTCTCTTCTTTATATAAGAGAAGGCACAAAAACCCTTAGGTGGCACCCTTTTTTGATCACCATTTGAGAATAGAGCCTTATTTTTTAATTTTGTTATTTCAAGTATAATTAGTAGAAAACTAGTCGCCATACCCGTGCACCGCACGGGGCTATATCGTTTTATGACCTTTGTAAATCGCAGTTCCGTCTTTTTTGCCTCATTGTCCAATATTTATTTTATTATTTATACATTGTTTTGATTTCTTGTCATTGTAATTTTATTTACTTCCGTAGGAATTCGTAAATCTTTAATAGGACGAAGCTTAAGAGGATATGAACGATCCAAGTTACGGAAATATATATGGCATATCATGAATGTTAAATGAATGGCATGGAAAAAAGCTGGACTGAAAGTGCCGAAACATAAATCAAACATGTCACCACAACTGTAGTAAGGTTAATTAGACTGAAAGTGTGTTTGTAAGAACATAAGTGAGTGATTATTGACGAAAAAGAGATATAACGCTACAAGATGTAATGCATAATAACTAATAATTCGTTTTTTGTTTATAACTTTTATTGGAGAACGTAATCATCTTGAATTATGACTTTGATCTTTCTTAGTTTTTCTCTCGCATCTTTAGTCGGGATTTTCAAATATCCGCCTCTTTTTTTTCCATGGTTTCTATTGTTACGACTGCTTTTTTTACTACCACTTCAGGCCTATAACACATTTTGGGTGTGTTAGTTTTGTTTTTAAAATATAAGCAGTGTATTACTTGTTGTTGATGTACATAATAATTGTTCACTTACCTCTTGTCCAGCTTTCACTTTTTCTTTTTAATTGGTGTGTTTATCGCAAGCTCTAATTCTGTTTGGGTGGTACACTGAGGTTCTGTAATCCCCTAGAAAATCTAACGCGATACAGTGGTGGAAACACTGTAGAGTCGGGATTAAAACACGCTGTAACTATGTCTTAGAAAAATTAAAATGGTAAAGTCAAACAATAGGCCTTAAATAAAATGGCCAAAATTTAAAACAATCCACAAAAGAGGTTTGAACAATCCAGAAGACATAATTATTAAAAATAAATAAGCAGGATCCACACTGCTCGCTAGCCCCCACCCGGAACATGTATACCTGCCATGTTAAAACATAACAGCCACAATCAGTAGGGAGCAACGTCAACGTTCTCCCAGCCGTATAACAGGATTTTAAAAACTGTAATTACTACTATAGAAAAAAAAATTGTAAAAAGAAAACAGTAAAACATTATAATGAAAATAAGATTTCAGTTAAAAACTTCACGTATCGAAATAAGATAATAAAAATGAGTTTTCCGGAGAAAACATAAAACATTTGCTAACCTGCAACCAAATTATATCGATAATAATAAAAATATTCAAAATGGCGTTATGGATAGGAGTAGTGTAGACGGCTAGACTTTCACTAGGAGAGTACTAAAAACTAGCTTCGAGAACTTAGTTCAAACAAATCAAACATCGGTCTCTAACTAGGCTACTCAACCATAATAGAGTGGCGACTTATAAATGCGTGGCCCTAGTTTAAGATAATGCACAGCCCTCCTGGGATTACCTGTCACCCTGTTCAACTTATGACAGCGACTTACTGCGAGGCCTAAGCTTAAGGTCAAAATGTACAAAACTCCCGCGATACCTGTCACCCGGTTCAACAACCAATGTACCGATTCCTGATACACTTGCCTTATAGTTGATGGCAAAACCGTAAACCCTAGAATATATTACTCTAACCTCACACTTGTTCTTATTCCATAACTCCAAAACAAAGCCATTATCGATATTCAAAAGATAATATAATCAATATAAATAATATGAGGATAAAAGAAGGTAACATTTATATTCTAAAAGAGGAAACTTTCTATTTTAGGAAACTTTTTTTTTATAGAAATTTTACTAAAAATAGCATTATATCAAAATAGTGAAAATATTAGTTCATACTAATACCAATTTTTAGTAAACGATATAGATTTATAAAACTAATACTTTCGGCCTTAACGATATTAATTATTAAAGTAAGAACATTTAAGTTTATGAAGTTATTGAAATATCGTACACGTGTATAAAATGATTAAAAATGTCTTAAATTTTTTAATAATACTAATCAGTGTTTTTCAAAATTTACAAAGCTAAAATTCCCTAATTATTATTAGTTACGACAATACGATTACAAATAGGATTTTACGGCAAATGTCAAATTAAATCTTTTAACGTCTTTTATTTAATTAAACCGTTGAATATATTTAGAATATGTTAAGGGATGATTTAACTCTTAATGTTTCAGATTTAAATATTTTCAAAATAGCTGGAAAAATAAATCTTTTAGGTAAGACGAAGCATTTTAACGATAAATCGTAATTTGTCCAAAAATCAATACTTATTAATTAAAGACTTTAATAAATAGTACAAAAATTACGTAAAATAGTTAAAATATAGTTATGGACATTCTGTCCAGAAATGAAAATTTCCCAGAATCCTAAAACTCGGTTTTTAAAGCGTTTTCTCATTAATCGTCTAATCTCGACAATAATGATTAATAAAAATAGTAATTACAAAACGATTTAAGTATTAATATCCAAAAATTATTATTAAGCTTAAAAATTATGATTTTCTAGAAAATACTGTTTTTACAGATTTCCAAAAATTCCAGCTTTAATAAACCTATCAAAACCGTCTTTAAAACCCGTTTTCACAATTAATGATTCCAATAATAAAACTTATCGTTCCTATCATTTTATTAAAGCATTAAAAATCATAAAAATACATTTTATAAAGAAACCATCAGAATCATAATTTTTTCCAGATTAAATCAAAAGACCAAAAATCAAGAATTTAAACGACAAACGCGGTTTTAACGAAAAATGATGATTTAAAGTGATTAATTAATTCATCCACTTAGCAATTCCAAAAAATTACGGACAAATTCAGAAAATTCTATTTCATCATAAAGTTTCACCACGTTAAAAATAAGATTAAAATAAAATTATTAAGTACTAGAACTAAAAATCGGCCTTTAATCGTTTTTGTCCGATAACGTTAATAATTCAATAATCGATATCAAAAATATCAGAAAAATACTAAATTATTAAATCATCAAAAACAACATTTTTCCAGAATATAAACATATATTACATGTTTAGGCCGAATATTAAGATTTTACAAATTAATATGACGATATAATCGTTAATCTCGTAAAAGCGATAAAAATATCGAAACATGCAAATTTTCAACTTTTAAAAATTTTCCAGATTTTATGACATACATATATTGCCAAAATAAAACATAAAAATATATACATGAAAATACTCAATTAAAATCATGAAATACCGAGTAACATCGACGTTACCTCTACTCCAAATCTGAATCGATTATATACTCGTCGGACTCAGGATCATCCACAAAATCTACATCACACGAAAATCATGGTAGAAAAATACCATGATAAAAACTAAGAAAATCAATGGTAAATAACGATCAAAAACCCATCGATTATTACCTTAACGATAGGATCGGAAAGGGGATTAATTTTACGATAAAAATGAGACGATCAAGACTCGATTAGGGACAAAATTGGGCTGGAAAATATGGCTGAAACTCATGACCAATATGAAGGAATTGAAGAGTATTTTCTTTGTTTAATGTGGTTGAATGAGAATGAGTGAAAAGAAATGAATTATGTGAATTGTGTAAATGAATATGATCTTAAAAATCGATGAAAACAATGTTGGACACACTTAAAATAACCAACCAAAATGGATTAACAAGGGAGAGTGAAGAGTTTTGCAATTAGTCACCAAATTCATTAAGGTAATAAAAATATCTAAGGCTTTAATCACTTTATAAAACCAAATGAAAAAAAAAAGTGAAGATGTGTGACCATGGGTGTCATGGTCTTAAAAGGGGCCAAAAAGTGCTTCTTTTAAATGTAGGTTGACAAAAATAAGAATCGTATAATTACTAAAAGCATTTCAAAGCAATTCGAGTAAACCTCGGGATAGATTTACGAAACTTTGTAATAAAATGATTAAAAGGCTAAATTTTTCGTAAATAAAAATATTTATTAGTTGGAAATATTATAAAAATGTGTTTAGACATTTTTGGGAAAAGAAATAACATAAATCCAAGCTTAAAACGTTAGTTCGTAGAAAAAATAGGACTCCTCGAGAATAAATAAATAGTTTGCGATGAAAATTTTATAAATAGATCAGGAAAATAAAATATTTAAAATCTTTTAATAAAAATAAATAATATTTGACATGAAAATGTTATGAAGCTTGAAAATGAAGGAAATTGAAGACAGAAAAAATAACAGAGTCATGACGGAGTCATAACGGAATAGATAACAACGCATAGAAAATTAGCGGGTGTTACAATCCTCCCCACTAAAAGAAAGCTTCGTCCTCGAAACTAAGAATAAGCAGAAAGAAATCAAGATTACCCCACTCGAAAAGATGGGGATACAAATTTGTATAAGAATTTTATTTCAAAAGAAATTTTACAACTTTTAAAGTGATACGAAATCGAATGCAAATATTTATTCCAAGAGGAATTTGGGCTAAGCTACCCGGAGTTTAAAATCTTTTAATTATGGAAATCATAAAGTAAAGTTATTTGATAAAATAACGACGTCAAATAACATTAGTAAACAAACTCGAAGGCAACACGGTAACCAAAACATTTTCAAAATAAAAGTAAAACAATTTTATTAAGAATAATTCGATAATATTTTGTTTTATGACAAAACAAAATTTATTTTGGAGAAATCAAATTTTGTTGTTAGTAAAAATCGAAGCACTCATCAAACATTTTGAATAACAGATTCAAAAGTTCACCGACAATAAAACGAAAACTAATTTCAAAATGTTAAAATTTCGAAATGTTATCAAAGTAATTATGAAAGTTTTCAAAAACGTTATCAAACTTGAACATACAAAATAATTTTGACAATGCTAAAACGCTTTACATACTAATCCTGTAGAAATTGAAGTATTTGGAAATATGAAAGTCTTCATAAAATTTCGATTTCTTGAAAATCAAAAGTTGAAATAATTTCGAAATACTTCAAAATAAATTATTAAAGTATTTTGAAACAAAACTAAATATAAATATCAACCAAAGATAAAACAGAAGGGAAGTATAAAGTTCTCAAATTATAATTCAAATATGTTAAATTTCACGATATCCGAAAAGTTTAGGTAAGTCAAACTTTTTATAAAATAGATAGTTCGAAAAATGGTTAACGGGTAAATAGAACAATGATAGATAATAAATTAAAATAAGAGTTTTCAAAATCGATAAAGGTCGAAGGGATTAGCAGCAGATGCGGTAACAGAACTCAAGAGAAGCAGAAAGGAAGACGGAGTTGAGAATCAAAAAGAACTATCAAGGATTATAGAAGAAATTAATCATCTCAAGATCCCTAGCACGCCTCTCACAAACATGGGTTCGTAATTGGCCCATCAAATAACGATAAGTCCAATATCGGCACAGGGTGGTCATACTCAATCTACCACCTCCAAAATTATCAATTGTCACCGCCTCCAAAATTAAGTCTTACATACTTATATAATCTTTCAATTAGTATGGTAAGAATCCTCCAATGATTTAGACTAATCCATTAATTACGATTCCAGCGGTTATCAAAACATATCCAAACTCGTAATCACTAAGGCTCATAAATTCAAAGCTCATAAGGTATAAACTCGAGTTATACTTCAAATTTCTCGAGTAAGGAACACTAAATAAAATCCACCAATTAACAATGCTCGAGTACGAAATCCTCAAAAATGATCACCAACATATTTATAATTCCACAAGTACAGAAGTTGGGAAAGTACAACAAGTCCTCAAACACGCTCAAACCTATAGGTAATGGCGCAGACACTCACATCTTCGAACACGTCATTCGACTAAGGTTTATGAGAATTCCACCAAATTTCATATCGTAACAGCGAAACCACCAAAATATTAACTCAACGAAGCCACAATCCCGTTGGTCTAAGGGTTTTGAACTATAAATCCATCAAGATGATTCGCATTAAGTATTCCTCAAAATAACGCGATAAATACAACATATAATTGTAACATGTTTCTCCTTTTCAAGGTTAACAACAATTTATCCAAGTTAGATCAATCAACTCTAAAGTTCATAGGTTACTACCTTAAACAACGATCAACGATCTAATCCTTAAAAAACACGGGAGGTCTATGTCCACCAAAATTTCTAACGACATTAATGAAAACCTTCAATGGTACCACAACACTCAGTCCTAACATCTTAAACAATACTCTATGATCCCAAATATTCGCGATGCATCCATTAAATAAGCATTAGGTAAAGAATCCAAGTAATATTATCAGTTACCCTTAGTTTGGTTCTAGGTTAGGTACTAGGTATCCATCAAATGTGACATACTCTCTCTACTCCAAAATATATTCAACTCTAAGTACTCCAAAATAATCAAAGTAACCTATAACCCAAGGTTTAGTGTCTAAAGTATCATCCTAATTCCATCAATCAACCATTTTCCACTCAAATCAATCCTCAATAATTTCTTTCTTGCTTAGAAGATAGGGTAGACTCACAGCCCTCAAATCAGGTAACAAGGGTTTACTAAACCTCAAACATTCATAACTCGGGGTTCACTAAGACTGAATCCGGTATAACCAAAGAATCTCAAGAGAAAGATGGTAGAATAGAAGAATAGAACAAGGATTCACCAAGAGAATAAAGATGAAAATATAAAAGAGAAGAATTAGGAGAAATAGAGGAAGGAAGAAAAGAGTCGATGACCCTATATTACAAAGTTCTTGGACCAGAGGAGAATCTTTGGGCCTCTAGAGTTCACGAGGGGACAAAAATGATTACTTCATCTTCTTGTAGAGGAACGAGCACACAAGTCTTGGGTCGCTCCATCTGGATCTACTACTGCAACGTCACGGAACAGGGATCTACTCTTAATCATCTAACCTGTAGCTTGAGCAAACTAAACCGGAGCTGAAAAGTCACCATCGGCATCTTTCTTGGAGCACCAAGTTGTCCACTCGAGTCAGCAGGTGTTAAGAGTGCTAAGTGGGTCTTTTCTCGATCTGGAGCACCATCATGTCAGCATCTTGTCCATTCATCATCTTCTTCGACATATAAAACAAATATTCAATGCTAATCATTGAGTTTCAGGAACATGAAGGCTAATCACATAATTCCTTACTTGTTTCTACCCATCTCTAATAATATTTTTATTTACTGTTTAAATAATTTACTGGTATTTTCCTTAATTTCAGGTGTAAGCGCTGGGAGCAGTGATGCTCTGATACCAACTGTAATCCCCTAGAAAATCTAACGCGATACAGTGGCGGAAACACTGTAGAGTTGGGATTAAACCACGCAGTAACTATGTCTTAGAAAAATTAAAATGGTAAAGTCAAACAATAGGCCTTAAATAAAATGGTCAAAATTTAAAACAATCCGCAAAAGGGGTTTGAACAATCCAGAAGACATAATTATTAAAAATAAATTAGCAGGATCCACACTGCTCACTAGCCCACACCCGGAACATGTATACCTGCCATGTTAAAACATAACAGCCACAATAAGTGGGGAGCAACGTCAACGTTCTCCCAGCCGTATAACAGGATTTTAAATACTGTAATTACTACTATAGAAAAAAAATTGTAAAAAGAAAACAGTAAAACATTATAACGAAAATAAGATTTCAGTGAAAAACTTCACGTATCGAAATAAGATAATAAAAATGAGTTTTCCGGAGAAAACATAAAACATTTGCTAACCTGCAACCAAATTATATCGATAATAATAAAAAATATTCAAAATGGCGTTATGGATAGGAGTAGTGTAGACGGCTAGACTTTCACTAGGAGAGTACTAAAAACTAGCTTTGAGAACTTAGTTCAAACAAATCAAACTTCGGTCTCTAACTAGGCTACTCAACCATACTAGAGCGGTGACTTATAAATGCGTGGCCCTAGTTTAAGATAATGCACACCCCTCCTGGGATTACCTGTCACCTAGTTCAACTTATGACGGCGACTTACCGCGAGGCCTAAGCTTAAGGTCAAAATGTACAAAACTCCCGGGATACCTGTCACCCGGTTCAACAACCAATGTACCGATTCCTGATACACTAGCCTTATAGTTGATGGCAAAACCGTAAACCCTAGAATATATTACTCTAACCTCACACTTGTCCTTATTCCATAACTCCAAAACAAAGTCATTATCGATATTCAAAAGATAATATAATCAATATAAATAATATGAGGATAAAAGAAGTAAACATTTATATTCTAAAAGAAGAAACTTTCTATTTTAGGAAACTTCTTTATTAAAGACACTTTACTAAAAATAGCACTATATCAAAATAGTGAAAATATTAGTTTAGACTAATACCAATTTTTAGTAAACAATATAGATTTATAAAACTAATACTTTCGGCCTTAACGATATTAATTATTAAAGTAAGAACATTTGAGTTTATAAAGTTATTGAAATATCGTACAAGTGTATAAAATGATTAAAAATGTCTTAAAATTTTTAATAATACTAATCAGGGTGTTTTCAAAATTTACAAAGCTAAAATTCCCTAATTACTAGATTAAAGCCCGTGCGCTGCCCGGGTTAACTGGCTTAATTACATTGATGATATGATGTACATTCGTTAAATAAGAAACCTAATCAATCTATATCGTTACAATAAATAAGATGATCACATGATATTAATAATCAAACTTATTTTAGCTAAGTTTATAGTCGTAAACGCTCATTTTAAAACTCAAAAGAACGTACATATGATTACTGTTATTTATAATATAAATAAGATGATCAGATGATATTAATAATCAAACTTAATTTCAGCTAATTTTATATTTTTAAAAGGTCATTTTAAAACTCAAAAGAATACATGATTACTCTTACTTATGATATAAGATTTTGCCTCATCATAATTTTTCGATATAAGGATAATTTACTCAAGGTTTATTATTGTCTTAAGATATGCTTTGAAGACCAAAAAAATGCACAATTCTCTTATTTATAATATATAATCATCACCTTATTTTCTTCGATGTGGGATAATTTTAGGTTTGTAATCTTTTTAAAAGTTTTTTGAGACTCGAAAGATTGTTGGTTGATATCTAAAACCGAAAGATTACTCATTTATGATATAAAATTTCATTACCTCATCATAATTTACTTAATTAAGTGTTATTTTTAAGACTTAAAAGAGTTTTTTTATATCTAAGTTAAAGCATAGAATATTCCTCTTTATTTATATAATCGAATTTGATCATCTTATTGGAGTATATATTTTTGATGAATAATTATTACTCTTATTTATATAATAAAAAAAATCACCTTATTATATAATTTTTCGTTGTGAGATAGTTTTACTTAAGTTTATTTAAGTTAGATATAGTCTAATTAAGAACTTTTATTTATACACGAATGATTACTCTTATTTATGATATATAGAATTCCGTCACCCCATGTTAATTTTTCGATGAAGGATAATTTTACTTTAACTATATATAGTCTTTGTCTTAGTCTTATTTATAATATAGAAATCTATCACCTTATTATAATTTGTCGATGTGGGATAATTTAACTAAAATTTGTGGTCTTCTTATTTGTAATATAAAATCATCACCGTACCTTATTTTAATTGTTTTGATGTAGGATAATTTTAACTTTGTAGTCTTATCAAGACCTTTTTAATTTAAACTCAAAATATTGTTGGTTGATATTTAAAAACAATGATTATTACTCTTATCATAATTTTTCGATATGGGAGACCTCATCATGAGAACAAAAAACTTTTAAGTTTGTACTCTTATTAAGACCTTTTTTTAACTCAAAAGTTTTTTTAGAAATAAGACTACAAATTCATGATATCATTGGTTGATATTTAAAAACAATGATTACACTACACATGTTTAAGGAATTTTTTTATTAGTTTTATTTATAATATAGAATTTCATCACCTTATTATAATTTTTTATTTAAGTGTATAGTCTTAAGAACTTTATTAAGACTCAAAAGATTTATGTTTGATGAAACTTTATATTTTTTCGAATGTGGGATAGTTTTACTTGTTTATAGTCTTAATATATATTTTAAGACTCAAAATATTTTTGGTTAATATCTAAGAGCACATGATTACTACGAAGTATTATTTATAATATAAAGTTTCATCATCTTATTATAATTTTTCGATGTGAGATTATTTTTATTTAAGTTTGTAGTCTTATTAAGAGACTTTTTAAGACGTAAAAGTTTTTTTTTATTGATATTTAAGAACAAAGGATAATTTTTCGATGTGGGATAATTTATTTAAGTTTATAGTCAACCATCAGCTCTTTTTAAGACTAAAAAATGTATCTTTACTCTTGTTTATAATATAGAATTTATCACCTCACTCTACTTTTTCAATGTGGGATGATTTTAAATTTGTGGTCATATATATATTAAAAGTTTTTTGTTCAATATTTCAATGATAATTTTAAAAAAAATTATTGGTCGATATTTAAACCGAAAAATGACTCTCATTTATAATATAAAATTTAATCACCTCATCATAATTTTTAATATAGGATAATTAATTGAACTCTTCATGAGATTCAAAAGACTTTTGGTAGATATTGAAGAACGAATGATTACTCATATTTATAATATAGAATTTCATCATCATATTATAATTTGTCGATGTGGGATAGTTTTACAACTGTGATATGTATAAATTCATCACATAGTGTCAAACAAATAATATGAAATTTATACTCTAATGAAAGCATTTTTTATCACGAATCTAAATATTTCATTTTTATAATTTATTTTACGATAATGTTAAAAAATGAACTCTAAAGGTTTTGATCTTAGAATTGTAAAACATCATATTAATATAATAAATTAAATATATATTATAATAATTAAAAGATTTTCTAATTGATTTTTTATTTACTTATGATACTTTCCTAATTTGAGGTTTGATGGAACGGACCAATGAGATCGCTCGAAAAAAGCCTAAAATATATATATATACTGATTATTAGTTACGACAATACGATTACAAATAGGATTTTACGGCAAATGTCAAATTAAATCTTTTAACGTCTTTTATTTAATCAAACCATTGAATATATTTAGAATATGTTAAGGGATGATTTAAATCTTAATAATTTAGATTTAAATATTTTCAAAATATCTGAAAAAATAAATCTTTTAGGTAAGACGAAGCATTTTAACGATAAATCATAATTTGTCCAAAAATCAATACTTATTAATTAAAGACTTTAATAAATAGTACAAAAATTACGTAAAATAGTTAAAATATATTTATGGACATTCTGTCCAGAAAAGAAAATTTCCCAAAATCCTTAAACACGGTTTTTAAAGCATTTTCTCGTTAATCGTCTAATCTCGACAATAACGATTAATAAAAATAGTAATTATAAAACGATTTAAGTATTTATAGGTTCTCCCAAGAGAGAGGAAGGAAAGAGAGAAGAGAGGGAGAGAACGGGGGAAAGACACGTGGTTTCGTCCCGTCCACCTGTTCTTTCTTACCTTAGGCATGGACAGGTATGGCTTAGCTTCCTTCCCCTGTGTCTGCCAGAGGAGGGCGCCCTGGCGCCTGACAGACAGTGAGGATCTCGTTCCCCCTCGACCAAATTGTCTACAGCCTGACCCTGATGGGCATGGGGATCAATTCTCTACTTGGAGCTCGGAGAGGCTCTCCAAGGTCGTCCCTTGGGGCTAGGGGTGAGCAAAAAAAACCGAACCGAAAACCGGTTTAAAAAACCCGAAAATCCGGGTTTTAAAATTTGAAAACCGGTTCGGGTCCCGAACCGGTTTCTTTTTAGTGAAAACCGGTTCGGGTTCGGTTCATAAATTTCCAAAACCGGGTACCCGGTTTTGAACCGGTTTATACTTTTAAAGAGAAAAAATTCTCACTTTTTTGATTTTTTTTATGGAATATTAGTGAAACCGGTTCGGAAACCGGTTCAAAAACCGGTTTACAACAAAGATTGCCATTTTATTTAAAAACCGGGTCATAGAAACCGGTTCGGGTTAAAACCGGTTCGGTTTCGGTTTACAAAATGAAAAAAAAACCGGTTACCCGGTTTAAACTGGGTCGGTTTCGGTTCGGAAAAATGAGTTTTTTAAAAACCGGGTACCCGAACCGGTTTTGAAAACCGGTTCGGGTACCCGGTTTTGCTCACCCCTACTTGGGGTGTAACACCCCTGAATTTTATTAATTAAATTAAAATTATGTTCGTATTTTTATTTTTGCGATTTAACTCGTAATTCTTAAAATTATTATAAAACGCGTTTATCGTTCAATCGTTTCAAACTCCTAAAATTCTATTTATCTCGGAAACATATTTTAATTCTTTTTCGATTTATTTTACACATTTAATTTAATTCTTATCGAAAATCTATTTCGACGATTTAAATTCTAAATTCTTTTAATTGTAAGCTCGATTTTCTATATTTATTTTCAAACTCCTAAAATTCTTTTATTTAGCGCGAAACACATTTATTTTAAGTTTCGTCAAAATATTTATTTTCTTTCCTCGAGAAATCAATTTAATTCACTTTATAGAAAATTTATTATTTATCGGGAAATACTATTTGGTCGTCTAATTATTTATTTCTATCAGCTTCATTTTCGTCTCGAGTACTTTATTTACTCATTTTAAGTGACGGTCTGATGATTTATTAATTTTATTTTATTAACTCATTTTGATTCGATTCGTGGGTCAGTCAACTTATCGTTACGGAATTCGTCTCATACCCGATTCATTTAATTATCCGTTTGTCTTACTCTCTTTTATTTGGTGAGCTGTATCATCCCCCCTTTACTGATTAATACATTCCACCGTTTCCCCCCCTTATCCTCTTGTTTTCCACTATTTTAATGTATACTCCCCTTATTCATTCATCTACCATCATTTCTCACCGCTTCAACTTTTCACACCCCTTTCTTGCCTTCTCTTTTCTTCGTTCTACTCCATCAACTCGGTCAATCTCCTTCAACTCAGCAGCGTTCATCATCATCAGTTCCTTCTTCTTCCTTTTGATGATGCTGCTGCCGCGTTTGACTGATGCTGCTGCTGTTTGATGTGCACCTGCTGCTGCTACGCCTGTGCTGCTGCCTTTTGTCGTCTGTTTCTGTCTTAGGTAGCCTCCCTTTCTTCTTCTCTTTCTCATCCTCGTTTTGTTTCTGTTCGATTGTTGTGTCTGTGTTGCATCGCTGTTTGCTGCTGCGTTTATCTGATGCTGCTGCTTTGTTTTTTTTGTTTGCTGCTGCTGCTGCCATTCTTGTCGTTGCTGGTTCTTTTCGAACCCATCCTTCGTCCCTTTCTCTTCTTCTCCTGTCCTGTATTTCATCCGTATTAGTCGTTGCTGCTGCGTTTTCTTTTTACTCCGTTTCGGTCCGTCGTATGTCGATTTTGATTCATGGTCGTAGTTCCTTTTCTTCCTTTTTCAATCGACGTTTATTGCTGCTACTGTTATTGGTGTGCTGTTCGTTTCTTCTTCTTCTTTCATTTGTCAATGGCTGCTCTCGTTTTGTCTTTTGCCGCTGTCACGTTTGCTGTTCTGTTGCCATTGCTGTCCGCTGTTGCTGTTCGGGGCTGCTGGTGTGGTACAATTTGATGTTCTTGCTGATGTGATTGATGGTGTCGTTGTTGTTGTGCTTCGAGTGCTACTGTCGTATTTTTCTTCTTCTTCCTCTTCCTCTTCTTTTTGTTTCTTCGGTTCTGTCGTGTCGTTGCCGCTGTGTCTGGACTGCTATTATACGTTTTGCTGTCGTTCCATCACTGCTGTGTTACTCGTATTGTTACTACCTGTGATGTTTAACATCATCGTTCCAGTTCCGTGCTGCTGCTGCTTGTTATTTCTTGTTGGAACTGTTGTTGATATCGGTCACTACTGCTGTTATAGTCGTCCTGGTGGGTTTCACAAAAAGGCCTCGGAGTTTTGTTGATTAGCAAGATCCGGGAACGAATTTCAGATCCAAAGGTTGAGGCTTGGACTAATCAAGAAAGACGAATTCGTATTCGTTTCAAACTCGGCTCTAGGTAACTTTAGGACGTTACTCGATTTTATATCGTATGTTTGAGTAGTAGTATGTAGTAAATATTTTGACTTCGGTTTTCTATTTTTAGCTATATATTATTGCTAATTATATTAATCTTAAATCGTATGCCTTTCTATATTTTTATAACTTTCGATATCATTTTATAAATCGTTAATGATTTAATTATTTACGATTGTTATAATATTTTGTTAGTTATCGTGACACTAGTAACTAAATAATATCGATTTCATATTTTCGTCATATTTCGTTAATTTCTAATTTTTAACTCAAAATCGTATTTTCATATTATAATCGAGATTTGTATATTTTTTTAATAAATTAATTTTCGGTTTACGATTTATACTAGTAAATGAGAAGATAGTTGATTTAGTTTTAAATACATTTTAGTCGAGACTATTTTCACTAATAATTTTCTATTTGGTTCCGATTGACTATTTTTATTAAAAATTGTATTATTCATAAATCAAAGCTATTTCTTAAAAATAATTTGAAACCTTTATAAAATTCATTTCATTTATATAACTCGTTGACTCAATTAATTTTGATATCGTTTTTCTTAAAATATCTCTTTTCTAAGATTTATTGTTTTAACTCGATTTCCTAAATTATTTATAAAAATACTATATAATGACTTATCACATTTTATTTATATTTTGGAGTAACGAATTTAGAAATATATTAAAGTTACGATAACGACGATAATAATTAAATGTTAATCTCGTTAGAAATGCTATTTTTATACATTTCACTTATTTTAATAACTTACGTATTTTCTATAAGACTTTCTATTTTAGTAAGTTTCTAAAATTATTAAGTTTCTATCTATAGAAAGTTTCCCTTTTTAATATAAAATGGTTATTCCTTTTATCCATATCATTTATATTGATTATAATTACTTTTGACTATCGTTAATGGCTGTTTTGGGTTATGGAATAAAGAGAAGTGTGGGGTTAGAGTAATATAGTCTGGGATGTACATTTTTGCCATCAACTGTAAGGCTGGTGTGTCTTTATGGGGCACATTGGTTGTTGAACTGAGCATGGTTTGTGCTCAGGAGTGTGTATATTTTGACCTTAAACTTAGATATCGCATCGTGTAAGTCGCCGTCGGGTTGAACTGGATTACGGTTGGTGTCCAGGAGGGGTGTACATTACTTAAGCCAGGACCTCGCTGCACGCAGTCCTGTTATAGTTGAGTTGTCTAGTTAGAGACCAAAGTCTAATTTGTTTTGACTAAGTTCTCGAAACTAGTTTTTAGTATTATCCTAGTGAAAGGCTAGCCTTGTGCACACTGAACGAATTTCCATAATGCCATTTTTGAATTATTATTATCGATTGAATTTTTGACTTGCAGGATTGCAAATGTTTTAAGTTTCCTCCGAGAACTTATTTTATTATATCGTTTTTAATGTTTTCTTATTTTAAGTATTTTGATATAATAATACTATTATTTTTCATATGATATAATATGGCTGGGAGAACGTCCGAGTTACTCCCCACTGACGTGGCTGTTATGTTTATAACATGACAGGTATTTGCTGCTGGGTTTTGGGTGTGAGCTAGCGAGTAGCGTGGATCCTACTCTTTCTCTATTCATGTAATTTACGGATTTGTATAACCCATTTGGAGAATTTTCTATTTAGCCCTTTTGTAAAAAGTGGCCTTTGTATTGACTTACCATTTCTTTTAATAAGATATAGTTTGTCAGTGTGTTTTAATCCCAACTCTGCAGTGTTTCCGCCACTGTATTGCGTTAGAATTTTTAGGGGATTACATGGGGCCTTCTGACGGGGTTCCGCTGGGTGGCCTGCCAAGCAGACTGATAAGTGTAGTTTGTAGTGCCTATTTTGCTGTGTTTTGGTCCCATTTGCGTTGCGGAATTGCTCCTTGGGAGCGGTTAATGGGCTACTTATTCTTCCTCTAGCTTGTTTCAGGTTCCCGAGACCATTCGTGAAAAGTTGGAGCGATTCGGACTCAATACATGCACTTTTCGGAGCCAACGAAGCGGAGGAACGACCACTCGATGCCTTGGATTCGACCCCGAGACCTTGGGACCCGATCCCGAGCCCCTTAGACTCGATCCCGAGATCCGAGAGTCGATGAGAAGTCCATGTGAAGCAAGGAGGAACCTTAAAGATCATATTGGAGGCCTACAAGACTCATCCCCGACGGGATGGAACTCATCCCGTCCGGGATGAGGTGCGCATTTAGCATTGCTACTGTTTTGGACCCGTCCCGGTCGGGATCAGACCGTCCCGGGCGGGACGAGCCAGCTGAAGCCGTGTGACTCTTTCCTTCCTCCTTCATTCTTGTAACCCTATAAATACTCCTCCTTTGTAATGTTTAAGCACCATACTTTACCCTAGATTGTTTTAGGCCTCTCTTAAGAATTCAAAACCCTAATTAATCTCTTTTAATCTCTAGTTAATCTTTAGTTAATCTTAGTTTAATCTAGTTTAGATAATCTTGAATTAAGTGGGTACTTGAAGATTTCTCCAAGCTTCACATCCTTGGGATTAATTTGGGTTCTTATTTATACAAGATTGCATCTTTTTCTTCCTCTTGTTGTTGGTATAATCTTCTCTACTCTTGTTCTTGTTTATTTAATCAAGTTTGAATCTTTTTATATTGTTCTTGTTATTGTTCTTGTTCTTCATTATGAATGTTTGGTTTTTGATGTTGTTTTCTCTTACTATTGTTAGTTTATTCTTGATAATGAGTGAGCAGTCTCCTTATGGGTTAGTAGGGGGATTAAGGGTAGATTATGGGTGATTAGGGTTTGATTAGGGGTAAAGGGTGAATCTTTGTTGTTAGTCACATATTGGGCACTCTATGTGTTTGTTGATATGCTTGTGTGAGTAGTAGTGGCCATGCTTCCCATACCTGTGCTCATCTTCTCATTGTTTGTCTATTATGTGGTTGTGTTGAGGTTAGTCTTAGACGCGAGAGCGCGAACTTACCTCGGTGTTGGTCTACGTAGCTCTTCTATCATCTCTTGTGCATATTCTCTAGATTTTTATTGTTTCATTAGTTTTATTTCTCCATCTTTTCTCTTTGTCTTTCGATTGTGCTTGTTTATTGTCGTTACCTAGTGCCCATAAAGCACTAGGTGTTCTCACGTTTGTTCTAGTGTGTAGTGTATGCCTAGGGGGGGAGGAGACTTCTTTCTCTTTAATCCATAGCCGGAAAGGCTTTTTCGAGCCTTTCGCCAACGGACGATTAACCGGGTTAGGATCTCTCAACCAAGCGCTAGCAATACCCATCAAGATCAAGCTCAAGGAACCGACTTTAACGAAGCATCTAGAGAGACGGCCGAAGGGAATTTCATCAATCCCTTTGGAGATTCTAGTCCTAGTTCCCCCTCTACATCTACTTCAACTCCGTCTTCACCACCATCTCTCTTACATCCAATTATGTCGAAGTTTTCGTCTCACTCCACATTTACGGAAGATGTCTTGCCGGGACCGAATACTCTACCGGCCGCTTATGTCGGAAATTTTGTGGCCAAGACTCAATTCATCCAACTTGTGGAGAGAAATCAATTTAGTGGTTTGCCCACCGAAGACCCGCACCAACACATGGAGATTTTCTCCGATTATTGTGACGCTATTTCTCAAACCGGGGTTACACAAGATCAAATTCGTTGGGTATTATTTCCATTCTCTTTAATTGGAAAAGCGAAGCAATGGATCAAGATTCTCGATAGGGCAACCATGGGCATCGATACTTGGAAGAAACTTGCATTGGCATTCTACCAAAAGTTCTACCCTCCGGAGAAGACTAATTTGCTAAGGGCCTCCATCACCGGTTTCCAACAACGGGATGAAGAGAGCCTTTATGAAGCTTGGGAGAGGTTTAAATCTTTGGTTAGATCGTGCCCCCACCATGGACTTTCACAATGGTTTTTAGTCCAACAATTTTGGAACGGTCTTTATGAGGACTCAAGAACTATACTCAATATGGGCTCCAATGGTAGGTTCACCGAGGTCAATGATGACCAAACATGGGCAAGAATCGAGGAGATGGTGGTTCATAATTCTCAATACTCAAGGCCTAGGAAGGCAAATCGAGGAGGTAGGCACGAGGTTGATGCTATTACTCAATTAAGCATTGACTTTGGAGCTCAATTGAAGACCCACATGCAGAATATTGACGAGAAGCTCCAAGGCCACCTCAATCAAGTTCAAAGCATTAGTTCCTCCAACCAACACTCGATTCAAGAAATGAATGCTTTGGGATTTGCACCTCCTTTGCCTTATTATGGGATGTGTGATACTTGTGGAATCGTTGGTCATGATCCTATGCATTGTCAAGGAAGTATTGAGCAAGTGAACGCCTTTCAAGCGTTCAAGCAAGGTGCCTCTTATTCCAATCAATACCAAGCTTCCAATCAAGTCCCTCAACAACAAGCTATGCAACCTCGTCCCTATGTTCCACCTCCCTTAAGGGACAACCATCAAGGTTATCAAGGTTATGTGGGTAACCCAAGGCCCTTCAACAACTTCAAGCAAAATAACCAAGGTACCTTCCACAGCAACAATCAAGGTTCCAACAAGGGAACTTCAATCAAGGTGGTTTCCAAGGAAACCAAAACTTCCAAAGACAACAAAACCACAACAGTGGCATCAATCAAGGCCTTAATCAAGGCAATTCTCATGGGTTCCAAGGGAACCATCAACAACAAGCAACTCAAGCTAACCTTCAAGAAAGCAAGCCTAGGAGCCGGTCTCCTATTCATGATTACGGTACTCCATTAGCCCTCACCGATACTCCGCACAATCCACAATCTCCACCTCGTGATTTTGACATTCAAAAATCTATGTTGGAGATGCAAAGGGGTCAAATGGACATGTCAAAAAACCAACAAGAGTTCTATGCTTTTATTCAAAGGGAAAACATGGCGAGAGATGCTCATACGAAGATGCTTGAGACCCAAATATCTCAACTTGCTTCGGGAAGCTCTTCAAGGCAAAAGGGGCAACTACCTCCTCAAGGCGAAATGGCGAAATTCGAGCATGTGAATGCTATTACCACAAGGAGTGGTTCATCTTATAACCCCCCCCCCCCCCCACCCTCCCCCTAATGAGCAAGAACCAACAAGAGAAGTTGTGCCTCCAATTCAAGAAGACCAAAGCTTGGGAAATCCTATAGAGGAGCAAGTCTTATGGGAGATTGAGAAACCCCAAGAAGACGAGCTTCCCCCACTTCAAGGAAAAGACAAGGGTAAAAGGAAAGTGTCGTTTGAAGAGTCCACCCCTATTGAGCAAAACAGGGTTCAAATCAAGTTGCCTTTCCCAACAAGGCAAATGAAGACTAAGGTGGATGTCCAATTTGACAAGTTCCTGAACATTGTGAAGCAATTGGATGTGAGTGTCCCGTTCACCGAGTTACTTACCCAAATCCCGGCATATGGACGATTCATGCGAGAAATCATAGCTAGGAAGAGATCCATCGACAAGGAAGAGACTATTGCGTTCACAAGGGTGGTGAGCCAGCTTATTCAAGGTTCTACGCTTCCAAAGTTGAAGGATCCGGGTAGTTTCTCGATCCCTTGCACCATAGGCAACTACAAGATCGAGAGGGCATTATGTGATTTGGGTGCGAGTGTGAGCATCATTCCTTATTCCATTTGTTGCCGACTTGGGATGAAGGGGCTTAAAAGTACTTCCATTACACTCCAAATGGTCTATAGTTCCCTAACCCGACCTTTGGGGATGTTGGAAGATGTGCCAATAAGAATCCGGAAGTTCTTCATTCCGGTCGACTTCCTTGTGCTCGATATGCCGGAAGATGCCAACACTCCCATTATCCTTGGGCGCCCATTTCTACACACCGCCGGTGCTATGATCGATGTGAAGAATGGTAGGATCACCTTCGAGTTAGGCAAAGAGAAGCTAGTGTTTGACCTCCAAGGCAACACTTCGCCTACTAATGATGAGTCTTGCAATATGATCCACGCCACGAAAGACATTGATCTAGGGGGAGAGTCGGGACAGAGCTTGAAGAACAATTCTTGTGAACTTGAGGATGATGACTCCGAGATTGGAGAGGATGAGTGCCCATATCATGGGTTTGATGACAAGTTTAAAGGCAAGAAGGAAGATGAGCCTCCATTGGGGCCACAAGAGGATCGATGGACGTTTGGGTATATCCTGAAGGATCGTAAGTATAAGTTCAAACCATTGAACTTCGTAGATCGGGATGTCCCGGGGACGTCAAGACAAGGTCATGGAGAACCTTGGGATGTGGACCGTTATATCTCGAGCTTGATTGAAGACTTTGCTAGAGCCTTCGACTTGTTTCTTCGTGCCCTTGATGGAGATGGAGTAGGTTATAGTGTTGTTGAAAAAGATTGAAGAGTGCACCACCCTTGGTTTGACGGAGTTCCACAAGAACCGTCTCTTTCTATATATCTCTTTCTCTTGTAATCTCTTTTAGTTTTGTGAAATTATTGATTATTTGGATTGATTGACGAGCGATGTGAGGGAGGGAATTTGATGTTGTGTTTGAGTTTATTGTGATAGGTGTTAAGTGAAATTGTCTCCTAGGAAGGAAGGGTTATTGTTACAGCTTGGATCGAGTGAAGGGGAGTCGGTTTTTGAAGCCCGGAGCGAGCTTTTGGAGTCATAAAGGATAGGAAGACTCTTCCCGACCGAGAAGAGATCATCCCATCCGGGATGGAAGGCCCATCCCGATCGGGAAGGGTGTCATCCCGTCCGGGATGAGTGTGACAAAAGTTGGGTCTACTGGAATGCCATCCCGACCAGGACTAAGGCTTCTCGACCGGGACGAGAAGGTCATCCCGACCGGGACCACCCATCCCGACCGGGACGAGAAGGTCATCCCGACCGGGATGGACCCCTCGTTCCTCCTTTGGCCTTTTCTTCGTCGTTTGAGCCCACCCTACCACTTTATACCCCCTCCCAACCTCCCTACATGTCCTTACTCTCATTATATGACCCCTACACCTCACATACACATTTTCACCTCACTTTCTCTTCACTTTACACCAAATTCCACATCAAAACCCACCTCATTATACCTTTGTGCTCCAACCATGGATCTGTATCGCGATTGGAGAGGAGTAGCAACGACGACGACTAGCTACGTGCCGATATTGACTTATGAGACGATGGAGCGAGTGAGTTGCTAACCGTATGGTACGGCAACTATCCTCTCTTTTCCGTTTTTTATAGATTGTTTGCCTTTGTTTGTTCCTCTCCCCTTTTACACTTTTGTGTCATAGTGGCCCTCGGGGCCTTGGTATTTGTTGCTCCCGACTCTCGATGATGTGACTACATCGAGAGTCATTTCAAAATCCAAATTTTACAAGATTTTCACCCTTTTTGTAGGATTTAGTCGGATTTCGGCGGAATCCGGGCTAGGTGACTTGATCACACCTAGTCCTCCCCTCCCATTTCCTTTTATTTCTTTCTTTATATTTCTTCCCCCATCCATATCTTTCTTGTTTCGGCCCATGGTGACTTGACTACACCCCGGCCAGACACATTCTACCCTTTTCTCCACTTTTCTTTTTGTTTTTTAGCTTTATTTTTGTAGTTTCTTTTCTTTTGTGTCTCCATGCACTACGGTCGAGCATGAGGACATTGCTCGGCTTAAGTGTGGGGGAGCGATATTCTATCGTAGTTAGTTTTATTTTCGTAGTTTTTCGAAAAATCTTTCAAAATCCTAAAAAATTGAATTTTTTTCAAAAAAATCAAAAAAGATTTTCCTTTTGTGTGTTTTCCTTTTTATGTCGTTGTATCGTATATGTGTTTTGTTGTGCGTGTTTTGCCTCCCTTTTTCCCCTTAGGTCGCCTAATCGCCGCTAACTTTGGAAAGCTTTCAAGACATCCGTTAACACCTTTTATCCCTTTTTCCTATTTACCTCTTGTGATGTTCGGAGGAGAATTGTGATGTTGTGTGCTCGGGAGGAGCTTTGTAAAGTTTGGTGTTGGTTGGTGGCTTGTTTGGAAGCTAGGGGTGGTGTTTGTGTTGTTTATGTGTTTGTTTTGTTTTGTTTTTGTTTTGTGGACTTTTGTCTCTTTTTCTTTCGTTTTTGTCGCGTCTTTGTTTTGTGTTGTGTAGTTGTGTCTTGTGTGTAAATAGGTTTTCGAAAACCCGGTTTAGAGGCTAGTGTGCAAGTGTTTACTTTCCCTTTCTAGTAGTATAAATCGAGTCTTGGACTTTAGTCTAGTAGAATGACCCTAAATCAATGATTTTGTTGGTTTCTTACCTTGAGTCCACCTAGCTTACTAGGGATTTGCATTTTGACCATTATGACCACCCACAGTGTGAAAAGGCCTTGGTTGCCGAGTCCCGTCTCTTAGGTGACCGTGTTTGGAATTGTTTGATTAGTCCAAGTTTTCCACCTTTTTGTGGGTTTGAAGGGAAGGACGCTCTCCGACTCGCCCATTTCCCTACCCTCTACACATTTCCACAAAATAAAGTTGCTATATGTTGAAATCTCTCTTTCTTAGTTGCAAAAAGAAATACCTACACTCATATCTAGCCAAAAGGGCAAAGAAAAGAAAATGAAAGAAAATAAAATAAAGAAAAGATTGAAGAAAAAGAAAAGGCACAAAAAGCAAAAAAAAAAGAAAATAGAAAAGAAGAAAAAGAAATGGCATGGCAACATACAAAGCAAGAATGCAAAAGAAAGAAAAATGCCAAAAAGAAAATCGTCTCACAAAAAGATCCTAACCCCACAAAAATAAGCCTTTTTCCGACTTTTGCCGTGAAGAGCCTACCAAAGGACCGAGTCCCTAGGAAGGATGATAGCGGCAAAAGTCGGTCTTCCCTCACTTTCCAATTATTTCCACCATTTTACTTGGACTAGTTAGGCGGTTTCGGACATGGGACGACCCTCTTGGCTCATTGCTAAAGGGGGCGGGGTCTCACTTACCTACAGTGTCGACTAACACCGTGGTTCATCCCTTTTCCATCCCGCCGATCATCCCGTAGTACGTTCTTAGAAGGTTAGGAGGAACCGAGGTAAGTTACCAATGTTTTTATTGCTTTGTCGTCATACTATTAGGGTTTGGTCCATTTTGGTTTGTATCGCTAGCTTGGGAATGTTGTCACTTGCCTCGAGTCCTAAACCGGTGCTTCTTTCACCGCTTTTTATAGGGAAGCGGTATTTGTTTCCTTTTGGGTGCAACCTTTTGTGTGTTTGTTTGTATGTTTGTTTGTTTATGTGTTTTTGTGTCCGGTTGCATCCACGGTTTTGTCGCAAGACCTCACTTGCCTTGCGGAGAGAACTTATCCTCTAGGTGTTCTCGCGTTAGTTGAAAGGGCGTAGGGTGCGCTAATACCCGCTCGGCTAGTTTAGTAGTTAGTTTGTGCTTACTCGAGGGCGAGTAAGGGTTAAGTGTGGGGGAGTTGATATGTGTAGTTTGTAGTGTCTATTTTGTTGTGTTTTGGTCCCATTTTCCTTGCGGAATCGCTCCTTGGGAGCGGTTCATGGGCTACTTATGCTTCCTCTAGCTCGTTTCAGGTACCCGAGATCATTCGTGAATAGTTGGAGCGATTCCGACTCAATACATGCACTTTTCGGAGCCAACGAAGCGGAGGAACGATCACTCGAGGCAGTGGATTCGACCCCGAGACCTTGGGACCCAATCCCGAGCCCCTTAGACTCGATCCCGAGACCCGAGAGTCGATGAGAAGTCCATGTGAAGCAAGGAGGAACCTTAAAGATCATATTGGAGGCCTACAAGACTCATCCCCGACGGGAAGGAACTCATCCCGTCCGGGATGAGGTGCGCATTTAGCATTGCTACTGTTTTGGACCCATCCCGGTCGGGACCAACTCGTCCCGGTCGGGATCAGACCGTCCCGGGCGGGTTCAATCCGTCCCGGGCGGGACGAGCCAGCTGAAGCCGCGTGACTCTTTCCTTCCTCCTTCATTCTTGTAACCCTATAAATACTCCTCCTTTGTAATGTTTAAGCACCATACTTTACCCTAGATTGTTTTAGGCCTCTCTTAAGAATTCAAAACCCTAATTAATCTCTTTTAATCTCTTTTAATCTCTAGTTAATCTTTAGTTAATCTTAGTTTAATCTAGTTTAGATAATCTTGTATTAAGTGGGTTCTTGAAGATTTCTCCAAGCTTGACATCCTTGGGATTAATTTGGGTTCTTATTTATACAAGATTGCATCTTTTTCTTCCTCTTGTTTTTGGTATAGTCTTCTCTACTCTTTTTCTTGTTTATTTAATCAAGTTTGAATCTTTTTATATTGTTCTTGTTATTGTTCTTGTTCTTCATTATGGATGTTTGGTTTGTGATGTTGTTTTCTCTTACTATTGTTAGTTTATTCTTGATAATGAGTGAGCAGTCTCCTTGTGGGTTAGTAGGGGGATTAACGGTAGATTATTGGTGATTAGGGTTTGATTAGGGGTAAAGGGTGAATCTTTGTTGTTAGTCACATTTTGGGCACTCTATGTGTTTGTTGATATGCTTGTGTGAGTAGTAGTGGCCATGCTTCCCATACTTGTGCTCATCTTCTCATTGTTTGTCTATTATGTGGTTGTGTTGAGGTTAGTCTTTGACGCGAGAGCGCGAACTTACCTCGGTGTTGGTCTGCGTAGCGAGAGCCCGGACCGACTCTAGCAATTAGGAGACACCTACACCCTTGACCACCCCAATTACCCACCTACACTTATGAACCCGACCTAACCCACTTCTTTTTATATTTGATTCAACTTCTTAGTTAGTCATCAGTTCTTCTAGTTTGCTTGTTAGTTTGATCTTTAGTTATTCCGTTTTGCATTGTATTAGTCTAGTCATTGTTAGTCCACTTCCTTCATCTCCAACCACCATAGTTTACCATTTATCGCTTCCTTTGTGTTTGTTTGGTAACATAGTCTCGTTTTAAGTGGATTTAGTCTAAACTTTGCAACATCGTCTCCGTGGATACGATCCCGACTTACCCTAACTACCGTTAGGTCTAGCCGGATATATTATTGACGGTGGGGACGTGACAAATTCCTACCATCACAGACCCTTCCTCGTGCTTTTTGGGCCGGACTGCTTCGGGACTCGCATGGCGGGCGGCCCGTGGTAGGCAACCGACCCCCATCAATTTGCCCTCGTCAGCAGGGGGAAAGCAGGGTTCCCCCTCGGCGGACGACTTTTGCTTAGCATGGTGGGAGGTTGACTTTCTGAAACTCTTTCCGCATTTAATGCCGCGCATATTGCCGTGGGGAATGTCTTAAATGGCTCGGGTATGCAAAGAGTTGGGATGCCTTTCCCTCATGATTACTTCTCATAAAGCGCTCCCTTCGAGCCGCGTGCTCAGCCAATGGCTGGCTCTCTTTCGTGGAGGTGGTTGGGGCTTCATTTAATGCCCTGCTCCCACCCTTTGTATATAAAACCTGAGCTTACTCTTCTTTTCCACAAATTTCTTCAATGTCTCCTTTCATCACTTCTCTAAAAATGTCTTGGATGAGAAACATGATTCTTCGTCGTGGTGTTTATGTCAGCGCCCTTCGTTACAGGAGGCGCAGAAGGATGAGGTACCCCAGGCAGGTACACTCGGCCATTCGTTGCAGTAGGCGAACACCCTCCAGCCCTCTGCGAGCTGCTAGGGCGAAGTCTTCCTTGAGGGCCGTTGAGCGCTCTAAAAAATCTCAAGCCCCTGCGAAGCCGAGGCCCAAGTATTGCACCCAGGTGGGAGGCTGCTCCGAAAAGGGGTGCCATAGGTGTTTCCCGTGGCTGCAGCCAGAGAATTTCGACCCGGACTGCCCTGACTCGGGTCCTTCTTCCCCCGAATCGGGCCCTTCTTTCCCTGCGCTGAGGAAGTCAGGGGGTTACTATGGCTCCCCTGAAGGTAGCAGGGTGGCCAGGTATGGTGAAGACTGGGACCTAAGCAGCTGTGACTCAGGGAATAGCGAAGGTCAGGGTTACTCGTTTGGTCGAGATGCCCTGGGGAGTGAAGGAGATGGTCCTAACGATCCTTTCAAGGACTCAGGTAGCTGAGATTGGGGGTCTGATGACGGGGGCTGTGACAACCCTAGGGACTACCCCTTCCTAGGCTTTGACGAAGATTAGGCCTACCCTGCATCCGCGGGCAGGTTGAGCCAGACTTTTAGGCTCCTTTTGTAATCTTACTTCTTTTGATTCCACCTGTTTTGTAACCCTGGCCTTTTGAGCCTTTAATTAATGAAAATCTGGTGGGCTTTTGTTTGATGTATTCCTTTTTTTTTGAATTGCGCCTTGGATGACGTAATGCAATGATTTCCTTCTGTCCTTGTTGTGTTTTCGAGGTTTCTTGGGAAGCGATGGGTGGTTGGATTTACAAAGAGTGACACGTGGAGGTTTTGTAGGGGGTGTTTGAATGGATGGCTTTCCCAGGGGACTTTTCGTTTTCCCTTTCCTATAAAAGCGCCTTTACCTCCGTCATTCCCCCTTTTACACTTTTCAATTCACAAATACCCATCTTCTTTAAAATACTCCCATTTTCGCTGAGCATTTGAACTGAGAAGCTCTTCCGGCGTCTTTCTCCGACGACCCTCAATTAGGTTAGAACCCTGCTCTCTGACTCCCTTGACTTTTCACTACTCGCTTTTTTCTTGCTCCTCTGGACACCATGACTCACTGTCGCGCTCGAATTCTATCTTTCGGTGAGTCAACTACCAAAAGGTTAGAGGAGGGAGGGGGTGTTGTTGACACTGAACTTCCCTCCTCCTCTAGCTGTTCGGGAGTTATGGTGGCTAGGGGGGCCCTCGAAGGATAGTTGGGGCGCTAACTTCCCCGACCCTGCCCCTTTCGACGTTGTTGATTCTGATGATGAGGCATTGGAGATCGATCCATTTACCATCGTCGGCCTCCTTGTGCCTAGGAAGCCATGGAAAACCTATTACCTAGATAAGGATATGAAAGGTTCATAACCCTCTAATTAGACTCCTCTAATTAGTTACTAAATTACTTGTTAATTTAGTATATAAAGATCTAGTTACATGCATGACATCAATTGACAAAAACTAGATACAAGAAAAGATTTCCTTACATAAACAAAGAGGAAATAATGGGCAGAATAAGAAAACTCCTTTTCTTATTGTTCTTGAGCTTATATTAGTACGGATGATCCTCCAAAATCTTGAATCTCCAAAGTAGAAGATCTCCTTCTAGTTGCACCAAGATTCAACCCAAATAATCACTATTATTATTAACTAGATAATAGTAGTGATGAACCTATACTAATATTATTAATATTACTACTTTAGTAATAAAGATGAATATTAGTATGAGAGAGAGTTTTGGAGAAGAGGTCATGCAAAAACTAATGAATGAATGGATGTCAAATGAGAACAAAAATGCTCCCTTAAATGACTCCCAAAACCGGCCACCCCTTAATTAGGGAAGACCATTGCATTATTTTATTTGCATGCATAATGGGTCCATATTATTTTTGCCATTTGTCATACAAATGCTTATGTGTGACATGATCAATTATCTTATATAATTGATCACATCAAATAAATAATATACTCTTAACTCTTTAAGTAGTACATTACTATTATATCTATATATAATAGGTCCCATAATAATAATTACTTAGCTAAATTTACAACTTCTTGTAAATATTAATGACTAATTATCACTACCCATAAAAGCATACAAAACCTCAACTAATTTAGTAATTAACGTTTAAATACTAAATTAGGTCTTATTTAATCGTATTAAAATAAGACGTAAAATTTATTCAGTCAATTATCGTATAATAGACTAATAAACTTAATCAGACTGAGTTCGAAACTCTATCTCTAATAAATAACTCACATTACAAAGCATATATCAAATATATACGCAAGAAACTAATTAACTGTATCAAATACAAATAATTAGTTTTCTATTTGGGTCTCATCCTATAGGTGTGACCGAAAGGGATCAGTTTATCACCGCCGTCTAACGACAATAACGTCTAACTCTAGTCAGCTGAGCGTTATCGATTTACGTTAATCAACTGACGTGGAGTATCGATGTACTAATTATCCCAAGTATATTCCGTCCATGAGATTTAATATATCAATGCACTATTGTGGAGGACACTTGCTCCAACAATCTCCCACTTGTCCGATACAAGTTGTGCATTTAGCCACTATATTGCGGAGGACTCCTACTCCATCAATATCTCCCACTTGTCTACACAAGTTCTGTGCTACCAATTCTCTTGTCTCTTTGATGTCACATTCTCCCACTCATCACAAGGTGTCTTTCAGGTCGTACTTGTGATTTAATTATAAATAGAGTGGTTTTCTCGATCTGGAGAATAACTGTTTGACCGGAAAATCAACCATAGATCTATTTCCGAGCGTGGCCACGCATTTCCAGTTACTTCTCCTCGAGTGGCCCAAGGATGTTTGTACCCAACGTGGGTGGACAATTCCTGTTGACCCATCTTATACTGTATAATGCAGATCACCATGACCCAGAAGATGTCCATCAGCCTCCTTTCACGGTACGACCTAGGGCACCAACCAAAGCCAATTGGAAACTGCACCGACTCAGATAAATGGACGCCAGTCTAAAGAATCGACTCATAGGAATAAAATAGAAATCCCCGCCACGCCAAGGCCTCAACTATTTTGATAAGGGACTCTATTGTGGTCACTGCCCGACAGAGTGACAATCAGTCTGCCTATGTAAATGACCAGTCATCTCCATGACCCCATGGTCTTGAACTAACCATCGATCAACTTACAATCTTGTCACTCCGAGTCGTCACCTCATTAAGTGACAAGGGGCAAAAATACCATGTTCAAATGTTCACTTGAATAGGGTTCAAGATTGTCTCACAATCCATTCGAATGAACAAAGTATAAGTTTTAGTCATACTAAATAAGAGAGTTCATATTGAAACTCGAACAATGAATGCTATTATCAGAAATGTAAAAATTGCTACAATATCCAATTATTACATCTTAGATAACTTAAAGAAAATCTGGGACTTTTCTCAATTCCATTGCGACAACATGACCATCATGTTTAGCCTTTGAAAGATGCTTGGTTAAAGTATCAGCGATGTTCTCGTCTGTCCCAACCTTGCATATATCGATTTCCTTCCTTTCCACGAGATCTCTTATCACGTGGTATTTCCTAAGTACATGTCTAGACTTATTGCTAGACTTGGGCTCTTTTGCTTGAAAAATGGCCCCGCTGTTATCACAATATATGGTGATAGGATCTTCGACAGAGTGGACTACTCCTAGTCCTTCCAAAAACTGACGAATCCAAACAGCTTCCTTTGCAGCTTCCGAAGCTGCGATGTACTCAGCTTCTGTTGTAGAATCCGCGGTGACACTTTGCTTGGAGCTCTTCCAACTAATGGCTTCTCCATTCAATATATAAACATAGCCGGATTGGGACTTCAAATCATCCCGATCGGATTGAAAACTGGCATCCGTGTAACCTCTTACACGTAACTCAGTATCCCCTCCAAACACTAAGAACGAATCCTTGGTCCTTCACAAGTACTTAAGGATGTTCTGTACGGCTGTTCAGTGACTTTCACCTGGATTGTCTTGATAACGACTCGTCATGCACAAAGCATACGAAACATCGGTACGAGTGCACGTCATGGCATACATGATTGATCCAACAGCGAAAGCATATGGGATCAACTTCATGCGTTCAATCTCTTCGGGTGTGGAAGGACACTGTGACTTGCACAAAATGGTACCTTGACTCATGGGAAGAAAGCCTCTCTTAGAGTCTTTCATTTTGAATCTATCAAGAATCTTATCTATATAAGCTTCTTGACTTAATACCAACGTCCTCTTGGACCTATCTCTATGGATCCGAATACCCAAAATGCATTGTGCATTTCCCAAATCTTTCATTTGGAAGTGTTTTCCTAGCCACTCCTTTACGTAAGCAAGCATCGGAACGTCATTCCCGATAAGAAGTATGTCATCCACATACAAGACAAGAAAGGTTACCTTACTCCCACTAAACTTCATGTACAAACAAGGTTCCTCGACAGTTCGAACAAATCCATACTGTTTGATAACATGATCAAAGCGATGATTCCAACTTCTGGACGCTTGCTTAAGACCATAAATAGAGCTCTTAAGCTTGCATACCTTCCTAGGATTAGATGTATCTACAAAACCTTTTGGTGTGTCATATACACTTCCTCTTATAGAATCCCATTCAAGAAGGCGGTTTTGACATCCATTTGCCAAATCTCATAATCATAAAATGCGGCAATCGCTAGGATAATCCTTATGGAGCGAAGCATTGCGACTAGAGCAAAGGTTTCGTCATAGTGAAGACCATGAACTTGAGTAAAGCCCTTTGCCACCAATCTGGCTTTGTAGACATCTTTATGTCCATCTATGCCATTCTTGATCTTAAAGATCCACTTACACTGAAGAGGTCTCACCTTTTCAGGTAAATCAACCAAATCCCACACTTGGTTTTCGTGCATAGAGTCCACTTCGGATCGCATGGCTTCAAGCCATTGCATGGAATCACGACTAGATATGGCCGCTTTGTAGGATGTAGGTTCGTCACTTTCACAAAGTAACATGTCTAACGCATCTTCCTCGACAATACCAAGGTATCGATAAGGAGGATGACTAACCCTCGTGGATTTCCTAGGTTCAAAGGGAACATCAACCGTGTCCGAGGAGGAGGGAACACTTTCCTCCACTTTATTTTCGGTTTGTGGCTCTTGGACTTCATCAAGTTCAAATTTTCTCCCACTCTGTCTTCTAGAAATGAAGTCATTTTCTAGAAAGACAGCGTCACGAGCCACAAACACTTTGTTTTCGTGACGATTGTAGAAGTAATAACCTTGTGTTTCCTTTGGATACCCTACAAACAGACATTTGTCGGATCTTGGTGCGAGTTTATTGTCAGACTTGTTTTGAACATATGCCTCACAACCCCATATTCTCATAAACGACAAATAAGGAATCCTTCCCTTCCATATCTCATATGGTGTCTTATTGGCTGCTTTAGTCGGGTTTCGATTTAGTGAAAATATTGCGGACAAAATGGAAAAACCCCAAAATGAATCAGTAAGCTCAGTGAGACTCATCATGGACCGAACCATATCTAATAAAGTTCGGTTTCTCCTTTCGGCCACACCATTCAATTGTGGTTTGCCAGGAGGAGTCCATTGTGATACTATGCCACAATCTTTTAGGTGTGAATCAAATTCATTATTTAGGTATTCACCACCACGATCGGATCGTAGTACTTTAATCTTTTTATCCAATTGGTTCTCTACTTCACTTTGAAACTCTTTGAACTTTTCAAAAGCATCGCTCTTGTGCCTCATTAAGTAGACATACCCATATCTACTTAAGTCATCGGTAAAAGTAATGAAGTAGTTGTAACCACCCCTAGCGGTGATAGTCATTGGGCCACACACATCGGTATGTATAAGGCCCAATACCTCACTTTCTCGTGTTCCTTTACTTGAGAAAGGAGCATGAGTCATCTTGCCCAAAAGGGAAGACTCACATGTGCCATAAGATTCGAAATCAAACGGTTTGAGAAGTTTCGTTGAAACAAGTCTCTTTATGCGTCGTTCGTTTATGTGTCCTAAACGACAATGCCAAAGGTAGGATTGATTAGGTTCACCCGTTTTGAGCTTCTTGTTTTCTACATGATATATATCATTAACATTATCTAGAACATAAATACCTCCGATAGACGTAGCTTTACCATAAACCATGTCATTAAATGAAAAAGTACAACAATTGTCCTTAATCATAAAGGAAAAACCTTCCATATCAAGTACGGAAATGGAGATAATGTTCTTGGTTAAAGTTGGTACGAAATAACAATTATTCAAATACAACTCAAAACCACTAGCTATAGTGAGTACATAAGTGCCTACAGATATAGCGGCTACTCTAGCTCCATTTCCCGTGCGTAGGTCCACATCACCCTTGGCTAGTGCTCGCGCGTCCCTCAGCCCCTGTAAATGATTACAAAGGTGAGAACCACATCCGGTATCTAATACCCAAGTGGAAGTGCAAGTATAGTTAATGTCTATCATATAGAGAGAAGTGAGAACAATACCTGACGGAGTCTCACTCTCGTCTTTCTTGTTCTTCAAATCTTTCAAATATTTGGGACAATTGCGCTTCCAATGTCCCTTGCCATTACAATAATAGCAATCGGCGTCGGCATGTTTGTTAACCTTAGCCTTAGGTTTGCTATTCTCAATAGCTTTCCCTTTGTTCTTGTCTTTTCCTTGTCTCTTGAATTTGGTCTTATCCTTGTTTTTACCCTTTTGAACCCCAAGATTGAGATTCTTCATTTTCATGGAGAGCATGTCTCTCTTCTCACTCCCACTAGCCTCCATGTCCCTCTCCGCTTGGTTGAGGAGTGCATGAAGCTCTTGGAAACTCTTGTCCATGCCATGCATATTGTATTTCACCTTAATTTGGGAGAACTTGGAGGCGAGTGAGTGAAGAATGCGACCTATCGCAAGCTTCTTGGGAATGCTACACCCTAGACGCTCTAAAGTGTCAATATGCTCAATCATCTTGAGCACATGGGGGCCAACTTTTGACCCTTTTCTAGCTTACCCTCGAAGAATTTCATCATAGCTTCATATTGACGGATGTCGGGTGATAAAGAAAAAGGCGTCGTAACCCTTGAAATATCTCATATGCATTAAGGGTAATGTATTGAAGCTTGAGTTTTGGAGACATTGACCATATCAAGACATTCTTGATATCGTTAGATATCTTCAAAAACTCCTCATAGGCGGTCCTTTGTGCTGCGGTGGCTCTAGGACCGGGTTCATTGGGTGGTGGCTCGTTCAAGTAACGAAGGACGTTGTCTGACAACGCCGCACCTTTTATGGTAGACTCCCACTCGATGAAATTACTTCCATCGTCTTTCAAGATACATTTGTCCATAACAGACCTAAGCCAAGAATCCTTTCCGAGTTGAATGGTTGCATTGGTAGCCATAGCGAATTATAAATACTACAACAAAATTTAGGAAAATATTAACATTCATTGTTATATAATTTACTTGTAAAACAATTTTAACAAGTCACTCATATAATGACCCCTCACGAAATTATATAAGTGATTCCGAGACCCGCATTTAGATAAGAACTAACATCGCATGCAATCCTTATGTAAAAACGGTAAGTCATTACTCGACCAATTCAACTCTAGAACTCTCGGTTGACGGATTTCAACCAAATTCATCTCCTAGCCCCGAAATAAATCTTATCTCGTTGAGTCCAACCCAATCTTGGCATGTGATCTTACCACCCTACTTACCCAAGGTAAAAAGGGTCCACGTTGTGGTTGCTCTAACGAACAAGGGGTTCATAGGTGCTTTAATTGGTAAGGCTTAATCTCAATTGTTACTATGCATGTGAGAGGTCTTGTCAATATTAAGTTACTAATCACTTATATGTGAACTAAGTTGGTGATTACGTAAATTGGTGAATTGACAATCGATAAATAAAATGCATGATTGGCGATTTTGGCATGAGCGAATATAAAGCAACCATCAAACAAAATAAATCCTAGTATGGCCATCTAGCTAATCTAATTAACTAGTCTATTACAAAATCGGAAACCAACTCCTTGGTCCCTAACCTCTTCAAAGGAACACCTCCAAAAGGCACCGTCTTTTGTCCACCGTCTTGGGTAATCTCCGTCTTCATAATAATTAATTACAAATGATACAAATGAATACATAGCATTCCTATTATACATTCGTATAAATAAAACTATTAATTATTACAAACGGGCGATACGAGATCGCAATTAATTACAACCAAATCGATATTCCCTTACATTACGGGTAATACCGATTAAAAGACTAGGCCATACTAGGTACAATCTTGCAAAATAATCAATAAATGACATTCATTCATTCAACATCATTAAAATAAATAAAATGCTGTAAAAATCATGCCAAAATTGCCCTATAATATATCAAGTTCATCCTAGCTCGGGTTTTATGAAATTTATCGATTTTTAACCATTAAAAATCATTAATCAACACTTAATTCTCAATTAAGCTCAAACTAATTTTTCCAAACCAATTTGGAATTTCAAGAATTAGTCTCCACTGAATTTGAAAAATATAGAAAATTAGTTTGAATTGATTTAATTTGCTAATTTAATCGGTAAATGGTCAATTTTATGAAATAAATTCAAATTGAATCACAAAACACCCAAAAAAAAAAATTTGTACATTCTGGAACATTTCCAGGAACTCAAAAAATCAAAATTTTGTCCACAAAAATTTCGAATAAATTTGGAACAAATAAATGCATGTTTATCGATTTTTATCCAATAAAAAACAATAAACATCCCAAAAGGACAAAATAAATTTAAAAAATTTACAAATATGTCCTTAAACTTATGATGAAATGTACAAAAAATAATCATGCCCAAAAACAACATGCAACTATTTTTAGTTAACTTTTAACATCAAACAGGCATAAAAACTCGGTTTTTAAGGCATAAATGATTATAATTTAGCAAATTAATTCCAAAAATTACCAAACTCGACCACAACCTTTTTGAGATCATTAGGTATGCATGTACCCAAAAATTTCGTGTGAAACAAATTTTTACACAAAATTTTCGGTTTTTACAAAGTTATCATATAACCCGAAAAAATGTCAAAAATCGACATGCATGCAAAAACAAAGCTCTGATACCACTTGAAAGGTTTATAACCCTCTAATTAGACTCCTCTAATTAGTTACTAAATTACTTGTTAATTTAGTATATAAAGATCTAGTTACATGCATGACATCAAATGACAAAAACTAGATACAAGAAGAGATTTCCTTACATAAACAAAGAGGAAATAATGGGCACAATAAGAAAACTCCTTTTCTTATTGTTCTTGAGCTTATATTAGTATGGATGATACTCCAAAATCTTGAATCTTCAAAGTAGAATATCTCCTTCTAGTTGCACCAAGATTCAACCCAAATAATCACTATTATTATTAACTAGATAATAGTAGTGATGAACCTATACTAATATTATTAATATTACTACTTTAGTAATAAAGATGAATATTAGTATGGGAGAGAGTTTTGGAGAACAGGTCATGCAAAAACTAATGAATGAATGGATGTCAAATGAGAACAAAAATGCTCCCTTAAATGACTCCCAAAATCGGCCACCCCTTAATTAGGGAAGACCATTGCATTATTTTATTTGCATGCATAATGGGTCCATATTATTTTTGCCATTTGTCATACAAATGCTTATGTGTGACATGATCAATTATCTTATATAATTGATCACATCAAATAAATAATATACTCTTAACTCTTTAAGTAGTACATTACTATTATATCTATATATAATAGGTCCCATAATAATAATTACTTAGCTAAATTTACAACTTCTTGTAAATATTAATGGCTAATTATCACTACCCATAAAAGCATACAAAACCTCAACTAATTTAATAATTAACGTTTAAATACTAAATTAAGTCTTATTTAATCGTATTAAAATAAGACGTAAAATTTATTCAGTCAATTATCGTATAATAGACTAATAAACTTAATCAGACTGAGTTCTAAACTCTATCTCCAATAAATAACTCTCATTAGAAAGCATATATCAAATATATACGCAAGAAACTGATTAACTGTATCAAATACAAATAATTAGTTTTCTATTTGGGTCTCATCCTATAGGTGTGACCGAAAGGGATCAGTTGATCACCGCCGTCTTACGACAATAATGTCTAACTCTAGTCAGCTGAGCGTTATCGATTTACGTTAATCAACTGACGTGGAGTATCGATGTACTAATTATCCCAAGTATATTCCGTCCATGAGATTTAATATATCAATGCACTATTGTGGAGGACACTTGCTCCAACAGGATAAGTATAGGATTCCCCTACAGACCTACCCTGCTCCTAAGAACCGGGAGATTATACTGGAATAGAATGCCGCTGGGGCCATAGCTAGGTTCTACAATTTTGAGGCAAGCTACACAGTTATCGTCCCTGGGGTAAAGGACACTGTGTGCAACCCTTCTGACGGTTGCATTGTTGTTTATCACAAATGCCTGGAATTTGGCCTGCGCTTCCCTCTTCACCCTTTTTTGGTGGAGGCCTTCAGGCGTATGAACGTGGCCATTGCCCACCTGACCACCGTGCCTGTCAGGTCACTGGTAGCCTACACCTGGACCTGCTTGTTTCTGAATGAGGAGCCTACCATACACGCCTTTAGATACATGGTTGGCCTGTAGATGGTTGCTTCTGTAGAGGGCGGCAGTTTTCCAGGATACTTCTCCCTCCTCAGGAAGAAGAATTGTTCCTTGGTCTGGCCAACCATGAATAGCCTGAAGGACTGGAAGGACAATTTCTTGTATGTTCATAGTTTGGAAGGATGGAGAATCTCCCGGCATTTCAGAAACCACGTCCACACCCGACTAGAGGCTCGCCAAGAGTACCATCCTGGGGTTGGGGGGAGGGCTCTTGAAGTGAAGCTGAACGAGAAAGAGGATGCCTTGGTCAAGCGGTCCGTTTCTGCCATGGATGGGAAGGGCGTGTACGGCCCTGTTATCTGTCTTCCCCCTGCGAACCTTATATCGACTGATGGTTACCTGACCCCAGTGGGGTTAAACCCTGGCCTTGGAGAAGGTAGCTCAAGGGCTTGTTAATGATTGTCTTTTCCTGACCCTTGTTTTATCGCATGCTTACTTGGTGAAGTTTCTTGATTTTTGCAGGGCTCGTTACTTACGCCTGGTCCAAGAGGCAGCTGAGGGATATTGGCCTGAACAAGGACTTCGTGCCCTTTAATAAGCGTCCTCCCCTCCCTTCCGGTTTCAAGAAGCAGACCCTCATGAAATATGTGAAGAACATTTCGACCCCCAGGGCGAGGCTCCCCATCTCCTCCTAGGCCGTCGTCTACACGTCCTCCAGCTTTGACTCCTATCCCCAGGACAGCGGAGGTGGAGGCCGCTTCAGAGGCTACTCCCTCTCCAGCCAGCAAGCGCGGAGGTATCTCCCCTGGGGCTCGTCCCTCTATGGGGGCGAAACCTTCTGCTTCTGAGGAGACTGGGGAGAGTAATCCCCTGGTGGGCAGGAAGAGGAAGAACAGGGAGCCGGTAGATGTCGACCAGGTGGTGGACTTGGAAGCTGATGCCAGCACTCCCCAGGTGAAGCGCCCTGTTCCTGACCTTCTAGAGACTTTGTTTACGGAGGGAGGGAATGCTGAGTTCAACTTTGCTGTTGGTGAGAGCGTCGATGTCTCCGCCTTATTTTCAGACACCAATTCTTCGTCGGCGGACCAGATTGCCAGGGCTCAGACCCATTCCAGCAGCCAGGCGGCCCAGTTTGTCCAACGCTGCTCCTGGATTTTCCTGGCTTCTGTAGAGCTGGCGGCCCTTGACCGCCTGAGTGATGAGGAACTTAACATTACCCATGGGTCCTCCGTTCCTGACCATGTAGTGATGATTGAGAGAGATGTTCCTCTCATTGCCAACTTGAAGCTTCAGCTGTCCAAGTGTGAAAACGAGCTGGAGGAAGCCCGGGGTCAGGTCACCCTTTGGAAGGATCAAGGTAAGAAGGCCGTAAGAGAGGCAGTGAGCTTGGAGGTTGAGCTAGAGCAGGCCAGGAAGAAGGTTGCCAAGCTGGAGGACCGCCTTAGGGAGTATGCTACTCGCCTGACCAAGGCTGACTCAGATCTTCAGGAGGCTCGGGGAGCGCTGCAGGTTCAGAGCGAGAAGTGGCTCAAGGAGAAGGAAGATATCATTCAAGATGCTAACTTGAAGGTGGAGAAGGCCTTCAACTCAGGAGCTTCTTCATCTTCGGAGTTTGTTATGGAGGTCATCCGGGAGATGCTTCCGGATTTTAACGAGGATGCCTTCCAGGCCCTTTACGCAGCCAAGAACGAAGCTAGGACCAACAAGTCGCCTAAAGAGGCTCCTGGTCCTGACCTGGATGCCCTTGCCGCATAACATGCAGGGCAGTCGTCCTCTAAGGGTTCTTGTCCTTACCCTCCTGCGCCCCTTCTTCCTCGTTAACTTTTCTATCTTTTGCGCGCCGGACCCCGATGTGGCCGGCTGCCTGCTTGTGTAACCCAAATTTTCTTGTAAACGGATTTTTATCATTCGTCTTGTAAACTCTTGTGATTCACTATTATCTTTATGAATGCTTTTTTGCCTGTTGTATTTTTGCTATTCATATTAAATTCTAGATTTGGCCTGACCCTGGCTTCTTGCCGAAGTCCAGGGGGTCTGCCCTCTACCTGCCCAAAGGTAGGTGGGGGGACTTAGCATTTTTTATACAAGGTTAAGGGTGCCTCAGTTCTTTTTCATTTGGCGCATGGGGCCCGGCCCGACCCTGACTCCAGATCTGGTAGTCAGGGGGCCTGCCCTCTGCCTGCCCAGAGGCAGGTGGGGGGCTGCGTTTTTTATACAAGGTTGAGGGTGCCTAAGTCCTTGTTGATTCAGCTCGCGGGGCCCGGCCTGACCGTGGCTTCTGGTCGAAGTCCAGGGGGCCTGCCCCCTGCCTGCCCAGAGGTAGGCAGAGGGACTTTAGAGTTTTTATACAAGGCTGATTAT
Organism: Agrostemma githago; assembly: GCA_958450325.1. Lineage (NCBI taxonomy): Eukaryota > Viridiplantae > Streptophyta > Magnoliopsida > Caryophyllales > Caryophyllaceae > Agrostemma > Agrostemma githago. The sequence continues at coordinate 32,336,780 of OY288242.1, forward strand.
ATCTCAGTCCTTGTTCGTTTGGCACCTGGGGCCTGGCCTGACCCTGACTTCTTGCAGAAGTCCCGAGGGCCTGCCCCCTGTTTGCCCAGAGGCAGGTGGGGGACTTAGAGTTTTTGTTAGGGGGTCAATTTTCCTTGGGTTTCGCAACAGGGGGGGGCGTCCCCCTATTGCTCCCTGCTCGTTTGTGTGTGAAGTGCTAATCTGAACAGACAACGAATATTAATTCGAGAATCCTTTTCATTTCTTGAGAAACTTAACATTCGTTGTCGGAGCCGTCGACGTTTTACTTTGACCGTCCTCCGCCAATTTGGAAAAATAAATCTTAAGTTTTTAGGCTGAACATAGTACTTTTTCAGGGTGTCCACGTTCCAATGCGTTGCTAGCTCTTGGCCTTCAGGGTTGGCTATTTTGTAAGTTCCTAGCCCCATAATCTAGGTGACTTCATACGGGCCTTCCCAATTAGCGCATAGCTTGCCATGTTCTCTCGACCTTCCTACTGTCTGTGTCTCCTACCTGGAAGTTCCTTGCATTCACTTTTTTTTTGTAGATTTTTCTCATTCGTTGCTGATAGGCGGCGATATTGATGCAGGCCTCTTGCCTAACTTCACCGACTAGGTCAAGAGCTTCGGTCATTGCAGCCTCATTGCTCGCTCTGTCATATTGCTGGGATCGGAGGGTCGGGATATGTGTCTCTATGGACAGCAATGCTTCAGTCCCGTTGACCAGACCAAAAGGAGTTTGCCCTGTGGACTCCTTTCTGGTGGTCCTGATTCACCATAACACGCTTAGAAGCTCATCCGCCCACCTTCCTTTTAGCTCGTCCACCATTCTTTTTAGCCCATTAAGTATCTGCTTATTCGCTGCTTCGGCCTGTCCGTTGGTCTGCGGGTGGCAGACGACGGAGTAGGCGATGGTTATGCCATGACCTTCCAGCCACACTCTCAGAGGGTCATTGTCGAACTGCCTGCCATGACCAAAGACCAGCACTTTTGGCAGACCGTATCTTGTTATTATATTTCTCCAGATCACTTTTCTTACTGCTGGCTCTGTTATATTTGGGACAGCTTCAGCTTTAATCCATTTGGTGAAGTAGTCAATCCCTACTATCAAGAATTTCCTGCCCCCAGTCGCTACAGTGAATGGGCCTAAAATGTTCGTACCCCATTGAGTGAAAGGGATGGGGGATAGGATGGGTCTGAGGTTTTGAGCTGGGGCATGTATCACAGGAGCGAAGAGCTGGCACTTCCTGCATTTTTGGGTTAGGTTCCTAGTATCTACGAGCATGGTTGGCCAGTAGTATCCTGCCCTCATGGCTTTGTGTGCCAGAGTGCGTCCTCCCACATGATGACCACAGATTCCAGAGTGTATGTCATCCATACCTCTGCAGCTTGCCCTGCCCTCAGACACTTAAGTAGGTGGGCGGAAAACGATTTGCGGTATAATTCTTCTCCAATCATTATGAACCATGTGGCGTTGGCTGGTAATCTTCTCGTCTGGGCTGGGTCTTGCGGAAGGAGTCCATGTCTTTTGAACTGGATGATAGGGGTCATCCGGTTTTCAGGCTCGGTTTCATTGACGACGTTGACCGGCTGGCAGGGCGCTATAGATTTTTCTTGTATTACATCCACTCATACTGATCTTTTTATATTCTGCAGGCTGGAACTGGCCAGTTTAGACAGGGCATCTGCCCCTGTTGTTCTGTGACCGAGGGACTTGCTTGACTTCGTAAGATTTCAGTCCGGACAACTCTTGTTTTACCTTTTCTAGGTATGAGGCCATGGCCTGATCCCTGGCTTCATATTCCCCATCGATCTGATTTGCGATAAGTTAGGAATCTGTGGCCAAGATGAGTCTCTCAGCGCCTGCGGCTTTGACCAGATTGATGCCTGCCAGTACAGCCTCGTACTCGGCTTCGTTGTTTGATGTTGGAAAGGTGAATCTGAGCGCATGCTCAAAGTCTACTCCTTCAGGGCTGGTTAGCATGATCTCTGCCTCCGTGCCGTTGCCTGTGGATGACCCGTCGATGTATTCTGTCTATTCACCGGCAGGGGGATCGTCTTCCTCTGAGTGGGAACATTCTGCCAGGAAGTCCGCCAAGGCCTGCGCCTTAATGGCGGTCCTGGACTGGTAGGAGATGCCTAGCCCACTCAGCTCTATAGCCCATTTTAGCAGCCTTCCGGACTTCTCAAATTTTTCCAATAGTTTTTCAAGAGGTTGGTCCGTTAATACGACGACAGGGTGAGTGTCGAAGTATGGCCTGAGCTTTCTGGCTGCTATGACTACCGCATAGGCTGCCTTTTCAGCAACCAGGTAGTTCTTTTCTGCTGCCCCCAGGGCGTGACTCACAAAGTAAATCGGTTGTTGGGAGCCTGCTTCCTCCCTTAGGATTACCGCGCTTATAGTCTAGTTTGTCACGGCAATGTAAAGGAAGAGCTTCTCTCCTGCCACCGGCCTTGCCAGGGTTGGCAGCTTCTTCAAATGCTCCTTTAGCTGCTCGAAATCTAACCTAGCGATGAATCGTGCCGGGGAAGCCATCCTGCCAGTTAGGCGTTGGATATCCCTGATCCTTCTTGGTTCCGGAAGGTCTACAACAGCCTGAACGTTCTCTGGGTATGCGTCAATCCCTCTGGCGCTGACCAGGAATCCCAGGAACTTACCGGAGCGGACTCCAAAGGTGCATTTCTTGGGGTTCAGTTTCATCCGATATGTGTGTGATGGAGGGATTTGTCGTGGATCCCGCCGATCAAATAAATAACCAACTAATCCTAGTGGGTAGCTAGGGTAAGTCGGGTCGAATCCACGGGGACGGTAAGAGGCGTCTAGACTAAGGTCACCCAAATACAAGACTCGGTCAACGAGCTAAAATAAACTAGAGTGATAAGAAGGGGAGAAGGCTAAGGCTATGACTAAGGAGACGGAGAAAACAAACAAGGAAAACGGGCTAGGATTAGGTCGGGGTCAAAGGGGTGACTGAATGGTCGAGGAAGAGCTAGAGTGAAGGAGGTATTAGGGTAATCTAGGTATAGTCCGGGCTCTCGCAACTTAGACTCACCTAGAGGTTCCACCTAAAACCCACCTTGGCGACACAAACGACAAACGGGGTTACTAGCGTGATATCGGGGCCTAGGTCGCATCCAGGCTCTCGCAACTTAGACCGACCTAGGGGTCGTCCTCACCAGGCTCTCGCAACTTAGTGAGGGAACCAAACCCACGAGCAAACTATTACCCACAAGAGAAAGGCAACAAAAACAAGCATATGCATACAAGTCATTCAAGCATTTCAACAAACATGTACCATGCATCAAACCAAGAGGAACCCAAATCTTCCACCAACATCTCCAACAATCCCTTAATCATCCAATTAACACCCAAATCACCTTACTAACCCTAGTAAGAGTACTACTCTAACATTATCAAACTAATTCTAACATAAACAAGAGGAAACAACACAAACATCAAAACATACATAATGAAACTACCAAGTATGATGAACAAAACAATAAACAATAACTAAAGATTGAAACTTGAATTAAACAAACAAGATAAAGAGTAAAAGGAAGAAAGGATTATACCATACTAGTGAAGGATGAAAAGATGAACACTTGTATATAAAGAAAACCCAAATTCATCCACCAATGTTGTCAAGATTGAATGGATTCTTCAAGAGATCTCTTAATACAAGATTAAACTAAGATTAACTACTAATTACCGACTAATCTACACTAATCTAATCTAATCTAACCTAAAGTAGTCTAGGGTTTAGTGGGAAGTGAAGAACATAAGCTTACATTACAAGAGGAAGGGTATATATAGGGTTCCGTGTGGAAAGGAGATGAAACAATGAAGCGCGGGCCTGTAACTGGGCCATCCCGTCCGGGATGAGTTGGTCCCGGTCGGGACGAGGTGGTCCCGGTCGGGATGGACCCCTTCCCGGTCGGGAAGGCCTCAAAACAGCAGCTCCTCTTTTGTGCACTTCATCTCGGACGGGTTGAGGTCATACCCGTCGGGGATGAGTCTTGTAGGCCTCCAATATGATCCTTTTGGTCCCTCCTTGCCTCTCATGGGTTTCTCATCGATTCTCGGGACTCGGGATAGGGTCTCGGAGGCTCGGGATTGGGTTCCAAGGTCTCGGGGTCGAATCCAAGGCATCGAGTGATCGTTCCTCCACTTCGTTGGCTCCGAAAAGTGTATGTATTAAGTCGGAATCGCTTCAACTCTTCACGAAGGGTCTCGGGAACCTGAAACGAGCTAGAGGAAGCATAAGTAGCCCATAAATCACTCCCAAGGAGCGATTCCACAAGGAAAATGGGACCAAAACACTACAAAATAGGCACTACAAACTACACTTATCGACTCCCCCACACTTAACCCTTACTCGCCCTCGAGTAAGCACATACTAACTACTAAACTAGCCGAGTGGGTATTAGCGCACCCTACGCCCTTTCAACTCACGCGAGTACACTTACAGGAAAAAGTGCACTCCGCAAGGTAAGTGGGGTCTTGCGACAAAACTGTGGATGCAACCGGACACACAAAAACACATAAACAGACAAACATACAAACAAACACACAAAAGGTTGCACCCAAAAAGAAACAAATACCGCTTCCCTCTAAAAAGCGGTGAAAGAATCACCGGTTTAGGACTCGAGGCAAGTGACAACGTGCCCGAGCTAGCAATACAAACCAAAATGGACTAAACCCTAATAGTATGACGACAAAGCAACAAAAACATTGGTTACTTACCTAGGTTCCTCCTAACCTTCTAAGAACGTACCACGGGACGATCGGTGGGATGGAAAAAGGATGAACCACGGTGTTAGTCGACACTGTAGGTAAGTGAGACCCCGCCCCCTTTAGCAATGAGCCAAGAGGGTCGTCCCATGCCCAAAACCGCCTAACTAGTCCAAGTGAAAATGTGGAAATATGCAAAATGAGGGAAGACCGACCATTACCGCTATCATCCTTCCTAGGGACTCTGAAACACCCCACATTGATTGAAGATGTCCTATTTATGAGCTTTGCTTAAAGGGATTTGAAGTACTACTCATATCAATAAAGTGCACTTTCTTTTCTGGTCATCCATGCAAAAGAACTCCGCAGTTAAGCGTGCTTGGCTGGGAGCAATCTTAGGATGGGTGACCTCCTGGGAAGGTTTCCAGGATGCACATGAGTGAGGACAAAATGCGCTGGAAAGGACTCGTGTTGGTCTGTGGGACCAGTACAAAGCCTGGCGAGCTACCGCGGTTAACATTTCCTGTCCTAGGATTGGGCCGGGGTGTTACAGACTCGGTCCTTTGGTAGGCTCTTCACGGCAAAAGTCGGTAAAAGGCTTATTTTGTGAGGTGCGAGGTTTCTATTTTTGTGAGACGATTTTCTTTTCGCATTTTCTTCTTCTTTTTTGCATTTTTGCTTTATTTTGCCATGCCATTTCTTTTTCTTCTTTTCTATTTTCTTTTTTGCTTTTGAGCCTTTTCTTTTTCTTCATTCTTTTCTTTCTTTCTTTTTCCTTCTTTTTCTTTTCCTTGCCCTTTTGGCTTGATTTGGCTTTTTGGCATCTCTTTGTGATTTAGAAAGAGAGAAATCAACAAGATGCAAATTATTGTGTGGATATGTGTAGGAGGTAGGGTAATGGGTATGTCGGAGTTGCGCATCCCCTTTCAAACTCACAAAAAGGTGGAGAACTTGGACTAATCAAATGATTCTAGACACGGTCACCTAAGGGACGAGACTCGGTAACCAAGGCCTTTTCACACCGTGGGTGGTCATAATGGTCAAAGGTGCAAATCCCGTAGTAAATCCCTAGTAAGCTAGGTGGACTCAAGGTAAGAAACCAACGAAATCATTGATTTAGGGTCATTCAACTAGACTAAAGTCCAAGACTCGATTTATACTACTAGAGAGGGAAAGTAAACACTTGCACACTAGCCTTTAAACCGTGTTTTCGAAAGCCTTTTTACACACAAGACACACTAACACAACACAAAACGAAGACACGACGAAAACAAAAGAAAAAGAGATAAAGGGCCACAAAACAAAAACAAGCAAAACAAACAAACAAACAACACAAACACCACCCCGATCTTCCAAATAAGCCACTAAATCAACCAAACTTTACAAAGCTCCTCCCGAGCACACAACATCACAATCTCCTCCAAACTCCACAAGAGATAAAGAAGAAAAAGGGATAAAGATGTTACCGAAAGTCTTGAAAGCTCCCCAAAGCTATTGGTGATTCAAGTAACCTATAAGGAAAAAGGGAGGCAAAACACGCACAACACAACAAATACACGATACAATGACATAAAAGGAAAACACACAAATGGAAAATCTTTTTGATTTTTATGAATTTTTTTAAAATTTTTAGGGTTTTTAAAGATTTTTCGAAAAACTACGAAAATAAAACTAACTACGATAGAATACCGCTCCCCCACACTTAAGCCGAGCAATGTCCTCATGCTCGACCGTAGTGCATGGGAGCACAAAATAAAAGAAACTACGAAAATAAAGCTAAAAATCAAAAAGTGGAGAAAAGGGTAGAAAGTGTCCGGCCGGGGTGTAGTCAAGTCACCATGGGCCGAGACAAGAAAAGATATGGATGGGGGAAGAAATAAAAAGAAAGATATAAAGGAAAATGGGAGGGGAGGACTAGGTGTAATCAAGTCACCTAGCCCGGATTCCGCCCAAATCCGACTAATTTCTACAAAAGGGTGAAAATCTTGTAAAATTTGGATTTTGAAATGACTCTCAATGTAGTCACATCATCGAGAGTCGGGAGCAACATATACCAAGGCCCTGAGGGCCACCATGACACAAATGATAAGGGAAGGGGTGTATGCAGAGGGACACAAGCTATAAAAGACGGAAAAGAAAGGATAGTGGCCATACCGATCGGTTAGCAACTTACTCACTCCATCGTCTCAATGATCAATGTAAGCAAATAACTAGTCTTCATCATTGCTATTCCTCTTCATTCTCGATTATACCACATGGTTGAGGTAGTAATGGTGTGAGGGGGTAGAAATTGATGTGAAAGTCGGTGTCAAGTAGATAGAAGATGAAGTGAGGGTATGAAAATGAAGTATGTGGGTGGTATGATATGAGCAAGGAAGGTAGGGAGGTTGGGTGGGGGTATAAAATGGTTGGGTGGCTTAAATGTCGAAGAAGAGGCACCATAAAGGAGCCTGGGACCATCCCAGTCGGGATGGATGGTCCCGGTCGGGATGTCACACCCGTCCCGATCGGGAAGCTCCCTTCCCGGTCGGGTTGGCACTCCAGTAGACTCGAATTTTGGCACCCTCATCCCGATCGGGACGACCCCATCCCGGTCGGGACGACACACCCTTCCCGGTCGGGAAGGGTCTTCATTACTCCCATGACCCCAAAAACCGATTCCCTTACTCACATTCCAAGCTCTATCGATAACCAATTCTTTCAAGGAGTCATCTTCACTTCACCTATCACAATAAACTCAAAATACACATCAAATTCACTCCCTCACATCGCTCATCAAAATACCAAAACAATTACAAGAATCCCACAAAAACAAACAAATCCAAGAAACAAAACACACAAATACAAGCACAAGTACTCTAAAGAAGAGGAAGGGGGAATATACAACATGACGGTTCTTTAGGAACTCCGTCAAACCTAGGATGATGGACTCTTCTTCAACCATAGCCCTCAAGGGCATGGAGGAGCAAGTCGAACGCACTAATGACATCATAATGAAGGCCCAAGAAGCGCTCGAGCCTAGCTAACCTCCACGGCCTCCAAGGTGGAGGCGAGAAGTAGGAATCCCAAGACCCAACGTCATCATTCATGTCGTCTCCGGGGTCTATCCATCCTACGAGCTTCACCGACCTCTTCCTTTCTAGGCATCGCCTCCAATCACTAGCAAGCTTCATTTCCAAGAAACGAGGCACAAAAAACGGCTTTGGCCCCATTTCCTTGTTGCACACCTCCACACTTTCCTCAAGTTGTGGTTCCCCATCTTCATCATTCGTCCCCACATCATCTTGGAGAAGAGGATTGAAACTTCTACCGACTGTTTCAATCTCTTCCAAGTCATTGCTTGGTTCACTAGCTAGGGGCTCTTGATGCTTATCCACATTCTCGCACAAGGGCAACTCGAGGCTATCAATTTCACCCAACATTCTCACAAATTCCACCAAACCATCCAATTCACTATCCTCCTCCAATTCTTCACCAACGATGCCTTCACCAAAAGTCATATCCTCATTCGTCTCTTTTTGGGTAGACGATTGAGGCTCTTCAAAGCTAGACTCGCTCCTTATAGGGAATTCATTAACGGACTCGTCATTGGGTTGTTCCCCTTCCCCAAATGAACATCCCTCATCAAGATGTGAGGATCGAGTTAAGAGCATTAGGGTTTGAGCCGTTAAAGCATGCAATCTAGCTTTAGATTTCTCCCTTTCCCTAAGGATTTCGGCCAAGAGTTCATTATTCTTTTGCGATTGGATGGCCATTTCTTGTTGCATTTGAAGCATTGATTGATGTAGCTCCAAGTTTGGCAATTGGTGGTCATAGGGGTCTTGTAAAGATCCTTGATAATCTTGATGATACCCAAGGTGTGGGGCATCATATTGTTGGTAGTGAGGTTGAGGTGATTGGTAGTATTGTGGGTCATGGGGTTCATATTGTGGTTGGGGTGGAGGGTAATATGGTGGGTTTTGGGGGTATTGGCTTCCATAAGGTGAATCTTGATTGAACATGGTGGGTTCACATTGATAACTCGAGTAATAGTCACCATGATCGTAGGATTGGTAATCGTTCACTTGTTGGTAGCCGTTTTCATAACCTTGAAATTCATACCCACTAGAGTTTTGATCTCCCCCAAGGAGCTTGATAGTAATTAAGAGTCATCATGTCGTAGCTTTGGTTCATAGAAGAAGAGGAGTAGCTCATATCGGCTTCCATGTGTGGGGAGTTTAGATCAAACCCCATTCTCGCTCGAAAATCGTAGCTCATACCCGGTTGAGGACTTCTCAATATAGCAACCGTCCGTTAAAGCGGCTCTGAGTTGCAAGAAGAAGATGGTCACCACCTCTAATCACAAACTGTAGACTAAGAGCAAACGTGAGAAGCCTAGTGCTTTTTGGGCACTAGACAAGAGAGAAATAAACTTCACACAGACAAGAAGCAAGGTGACAAAAAGAAAAAAGAAAAACACAAACACAAAGACAAAGTAAAGTAACTTGGAAAACAAAGTCTAAACTAGCACCGTCCCCGGCAACGGTGCCAAATTGATGGAGGGATTTGTCGTGGATCCCGCCGATCAAATAAATAACCAACTAATCCTAGTCGGTAGCTAGGGTAAGTCGGGTCGAATCCACGGGGACGGTAAGAGGCGTCTAGACTAAGATCACCCAAATACAAGACTCGGTCAACGAGCTAAACTAAACTAGAGTGATAAGAAGGGGAGAAGGCTAAGGCTATGACTAAGGAGACGGAGAAAACAAACAAGGAAAACGGGCTAGGATTAGGTCGGGGTCAAAGGGGTAACGGAATGGTCGAGGAAGAGCTAGAGTGAAGGAGTTAGTAGGGTAATCTAGGTATAGTCCGGGCTCTCGCAACTTAGAATCACCTAGAGGTTCCACCTAAACCCACCTTAGCGACACAAACGACAAACGGGGTTACTAGCGTGATATCGGGGCCTAGGTCGCATCCGTGCTCTCGCAACTTAGACCGACCTAGGGGTCGTCCTCACCGGGCTCTCGCAACTTAGTGAGGGAACCAAACCCACGAGCAAACTATTACCCACAAGAGAAAGGCAAGAAAAACAAGCATATGCATACAAGTCATTCAAGCATTTCAACAAACATGTACCATGCATCAAACCAAGAGGAAACCCAAATCTTCCACCAACATCTCCAACAATCCTTTAATCATCGAATTAACACCCAAATCACCTTACTAACCCTAGCAACAGTACTACTCTAACATTATCAAACTAATTCTAACATAAACAAGAGGAAACAACACAAACATCAAAACATACATAATGAAACTACCAAGTATGATGAACAAAACAATAAACAATGACTAACGATTGAAACTTGAATTAAACAAACAAGATAAAGAGTAAAAGGAAGAAAGGATTATACCATACTAGTGAAGGATGAAAAGATGAACACTTGTATATAAAGAAAACCCAAATTCATCCACCAATGTTGTCAAGATTGAATGGATTCTTCAAGAGATCTCTTAATACAAGATTAAACTAAGATTAACTACTAATTACCGACTAATCTACACTAATCTAATCTAATCTAATATAACCTAAAGTAGTCTAAAGTTTAGTGGGAAGTGAAGAACATAAGCTTACATTACAAGAGGAAGGGTATATATAGGGTTCCAAGTGGAAAGGAGATGAAACAATGAAGCGCGGGCCTGTAACTGGGCCATCCCGTCCGGGATGAGTTGGTCCCGGTCGGGATGGACTCCTTCCCGGTCGGGATGGACCCCTTCCCGGTCGGGAAGGCCTCAAAACAGCACCTCCTCTTTTGTGCACTTCATCCCGCACGGGTTGAGGTCATACCCGTCGGGGATGAGTCTTGAAGGCCTCCAATATAATCCTTTTGGTCCCTCCTTGCCTCTCATGGGTTTCTCATCGATTTTTGGGACTCGGGATCGGGTCTCAGAGGCTCGGGATTGGGTCCCAAGGTCTCGGGGTCGAATCCAAGGCATCGAGTGATCGTTCCTCCACTTCGTTGGCTCCGAAAAGTGTATGTATTGAGTCGGAATCGCTCCAACTCTTCACGAAGGGTCTCGGGAACCTGAAACGAGCTAGAGGAAGCATAAGTAGCCCATAAATCGCTCCCAAGAAGCGATTCCACAAGGAAAATGGGACCAAAACAGTACGTGGAGGAGAAGGTCTCCTGCAAATCTTTCAGATGCTCTGCGTCTTCTTTGCTTTTTACTATTGCATCATCCACGTACGCCTCCAGATTCCTACCCTTCTGGTCTTTAAACACTTTATCTACCAGACGTTGGTAGGTGGAGCCTGCATTCTTGAGACCAAACGACATCATTTTTTACATGTACGTGCCTGAGCTAGTGATGAACGTACATTTTACCCTGTCAGGCTGCTAGAGATAAACCTGGTGATAGCCCAAAAAGGCATCCAGGATACTGTACATGGAATAACCGATAGTGGCATCTACCAGCGGATCTATCCATGGCAGGGGTTAACAGTCTTTTGGGCATGCTTTGTTGAGGATGGTGAAGTCTACACACATCCTCCAGGCACCCGAGGATTTTTTCACCATCACCACGTTAGCCAGCCATTTAGGATAATCGCAACTTTCTATGAAGTCTGCCTTCAGGAGCTTTTCAATTTCCTCCTTGATGGATTGACCCTTTTTTGCGGACATGTTCCTCTTCTTTTGTTTTACAGGGCGTGCCTCTGGACTCACGTTCAGCTTGTGAACGATGTGAGCGGGATCGACCCCCGGCATTTTGTCTGCCGAGTAGGCGAAAACATTCTTGTTGTCTTGCAAGACCTTGATCAACTTCTCCTGGTAGGACTTCTCCAGGTCGGCTCCTATCAAGACACTAGTAGAAAAAGTACCAATAACATCTTCCAGAAGACACCGGTTGTAAGAAAAACGATACTAAAAGGTTGTAGGTGGTAGTGAGAAATTTATAAAAAGGACATTCACACCGGTTGTATGTATTAAACCGTTGTGAAAGGGTTGGATAAAAAAAGTAACACCGGTTGTAAGGTGAAACCGGTGTGAAGAGTACCCATTAACATCAGTTCATATTAAAACCGGTGGGAAATGGAGTAGGCTATTTTAATTACTACCAAGCACTACACCCTTTGCCAAATAATATACCAAAAAACCAAATTAAACTAGAAGCGCACAACACTGCACCTTTTATCTTCTTTCTTCTTCGCGAACAGCAAACCTGACCACCAAACAGCGAACAACAAGCGGCGATAACTCAGTTAAGCACCGGCCAAACCACCGGCGACTACCTAGTAAACCGACGACCAAACCACCGCCGACAACCCAGTTAACCGGCGACCTCCACCAAGTATGTTATTTAGGGTTTTTTTTTTAAAAATCAACTTTGTAGTGCTAATCATATTTTTTTGTGTTATGTCAGCCTTGATAATCAGGTAGCATTTTTGTTTGCGATTCCAGTTTGCTAGCTCTTGATTGATTTATTAAAATTGTGAATACTAGGGTAAGGGTTTCATGTTTGTGTGACTTGTTTTGCCTGGTGAAGGGACTAAGGCTGTTACTAAGTTTACTAGCTTTTGAATTTGTGTAAAATTCCGTGTTTTTGATAAGTTAGGGTTAGGGTTATGGTTATTCATGTTTTTTGATGCCGATTTATAATATTATTGTTAAAGTATGTTATCTACTTTCGTCTGTTTTTATTTGACGTTTAGTTTCGGTTTTTTCGGTGTTTAATTAGATAGATTCACACTTAAAATTGTCTAAAACTCAGAGTACTTTAGATTTTTTTTTGTCTATTGTTCTGAATTCTTTGTTTGTCTGGTTCCATTAATATGTGTAATTTTGTGCTTCATAGCAAGATGTTAGGGTTTGGGTTTCGGTTTTGAATTTTTTGTGGATGAAGATGTTCTAATCCTACTGGCTATGCATGTTATTAATTCGATGACTGCTTTTAGCCTCTTAGGGATTTTCTGTGTTTAATTTCACTGATTCGAGCTTATAATCGTCGTATTTGATGTATCAGTCTTCAACTTGTGTTTATTGATTCGTCTATTGTTCTTGGTTTTCTTTTAGTAGCCTAATCATAGTCATACATTAGTGATCACTAAATTAATACTACTCCGTATATACTAATATACGGAGTAGAAAACGTGATGATGCAATAAAATGGATGCACATTTGGGAAGTTTTGAAGCTGACCACTTTTCCTTTCTCTTATGTTTTTTTGCAAATTATGTTACAAGTTAATTTCTGTTTTCTTGTATAATGAGCCATTTAATATGGTAATGCACCTTACAAAGGATAGGTCTTGCAATTAAATTTTGTTATGGTGATACCCGTGATTCGTCGCTTGCAATGTATGGCGTGATATGGAGCTGAATTGGTGATCTAGATGGTGGGTAGTTGATTAAAATCACAGATATATCGATGTCGTCCAAGGCATTTTGTTATTCAATATGTGATATGTGTGCTTGCTTCTAAGTACTATGGTGTCTTCTGAGTTCCAATCATTGATTAAGCTCTCTAACTCGATCTTCGTGTCGAATTATACTCCTTTGAGTGTTTAAGAGTGTTGCAGTTGGTTAGCATTGTTTGTAAGACCTTTGATCTTAGTAGAGTTACTTATTTTAAACGAGAAGAGAGGTTGAGATTAACTGAAGTGTCACTTTTTCTGTAAATTGATAGAAAGAAGATGTTGCACAGCAGCACTAGTTCATATTGCATGCAGCTCTAGACATAGTCCAGGACCTTGCATGGACAACAAGTGCGATGTGAGCCTCCGTTACTTGTCTTGTTTGTTTCTTTTCTTTTTCTTTCCAGTCTATTGTTTCTTAATTATGTACTCACTGTTTGACCACATTAGTCATGGTATTAAATCTCAATTTGTCATTGTATTACGGTGCTGTGACCTTATCTCAGTCATTCTGCACTAATGACTACCAATATTGTGCTAAATTGTGTCCACTCTAACTAATAAAACCTTTTTTTTATTTGGCGTGTGGCTTAGATCTAATACCATGACCTTAGGTTCTATTTGTATGTTCTCATATTGTGATTACTTTTTCATCCACTTTTCAGGTTCTTAAAAGCAATAGACAGATTCAATGATTTGGCGGTGTGTGTATATGTCACAACTGGTCCTATCCTTAAATTTGACAAGTTTTTCTTCGTCACCCTCTTGATTCATTTTGAGTAATCCCTATTAGTGGATTTTGGCTTCCTGTTAATATGTCGTATAGTTTTTCTGATAAAAGTTATGTTTGTATGAAATTTTTGTTTAAATGAATGGATGTTGGTCAAATGATGTTCACGGAGCTAGCTGCTCGTATGATAGGGTTGTTACTGTTTAATATTCCGCATTCGTTCTTGGCTTTCACATGACCATATTAATAAGAAGGTCACGATTTGACATGCCCTTTGGAATCTATGTGTGTAAACATTTGTTTTGTTGAACAAAATCTATTATCCTACAATTAACAATTAGCACAAAAAAGTGATGTTTTATATCGGTAGTAGTTACTATCTTATGATTGTTCTTGCTTTTCACTATTCCAACTCATAAGTATTATTATGCTCATATAGTAAAATTTGGACGTTATTTTTTCAAGCTTATTATGCAATCGTTCGTTTATTGCCTGACGTATTCTGTTATATCTTTTGATCAATTCCCTCATTTATTTGGTTTGAACTTGTGTGCGCTGATAGTTATATGGTTTATCATTTATTCTTTAACCTATTATCACATGCACGATTCAAGCTTCTCCACGACTCCTGCAATGAAGATGGGGTGAAAAGCTTTTCTCAGGAAATGCTCAAGTTGTACATTAAGGTATGCTTCGTTTTCTTTTGCCTCTACATGTTAAACCATTGCTCCTAATTTTTTTTTCTTTTGTGAGGAATCGACATGGGTTTTATATGCGTATTCTAACTTAAGACTACAAATTTGTAGACTCTTCTGAATCCATATATGTATCGGGTTCTCGCATTGCATCATCATATTTCGACACAAAAGTACGAGCACTATCTACAAGATACCTTTGAAAAGTTTTGAATGTGGATATTATGTCATGAAATGGATGTAAGACATAACCGTATCCTACTCTTTGAGTAAACTGAGCTTAGTGGAGGCACTTTCTTTCTATGAATAATTTTTTTGTTGTTTACCAATAATGGAGACGATATCACTAATCCATTACTACTACTACTAATACTACTACTACTATTATTATTATTATTCAATTTTTTTTATTTATGTAGTGTGTTTTGAAGTCAAGATTGACGGTTGAAGATAGGGATCTAGTTTGAGAATTTTGGGCTCATAAATGTATCGAGGCCATTTAGTCTACATAAAGAGAGTGTACATGTGGCATCATGAAGCTTAAATTGTGTAAGAATAGTTATCGATAAAAAAAAAATGCTTATAGCATGTAGGCTACTGATACTTCTTTCTTTAAATTAAGTCATAACTTATGTAAAATGGTTGTATGCCATTTCTATGGTGTGTGTGGTTGTGGAAACATATGTGCCCGCTTTTGTGATATATAAGGATGTTGCATTGTGACTTAATTAGTGATGTTGTCCTACAATTGGCGCTGATTTGTAGTTACGGAGTAGATTGGCTGTAATATCAATTTGATGCGAAAAGATAATACTTTAGCACCGGTTTTAAATTGAAATTGTTGAAAAAAATGCCACCCTTTCACACCGGTTTTAGGTTTTAGCTGGTGCAAAAGGTCACCCTTTAACACCGGTTGGGAATTGTGACCGGTGTTAAAGGGTATCCCTTTCACTTCGGTTTTAAGTTCTGACCGGTGTTAAAGGTTACCCTTTAGCACCGTCTAAAATAAGCAACCGGTGTAAAAAAAAAATTCCACCGGTTTCACAACCGGTTTTAAAGGTACATTATCTATAACGTCAGTGGTAGAGGAACCTATAGAAAACGATGCTAAAGGGGGGTTTAGAACTGGTGTGAAAGGGTATTATTCTACTAGTGAGACCTGCCTCCCTGGTTCTAGTTCCACCAGCATGCTCTCTCCCCCAGGTTCAGGGTGGTCTGCTGTCTGCTGACCGGCCAAAATTTCACCTGCCCTGCTGGGGGAGCTGTCCGCCTTTCGTTTGCCTTTCCTCTCTGTTTCGTGGGCGCGCATGGCCAAAGAGTAGCACTGCCTGGAAGACTCTTGGTCTCCGTTTACCTTCCCTTCCATACCAAAATCTGTGACGTAGGCCACAGTCAGTGCCCTGATGGATATGGCTGCCTCAATTTCGTCCAGGGTGGCTCTGCCTATTAGTGCGTTAAATGCAGATTTTGCGTCCACAACTACGAACGAGGCTCGGATGTTTGATAAGTGTGGTTTGTAGTGCTTATTTCTTGTTTTTGGTCCCGGTTTCTCTTGTGGAATCGCTCTTCGGAGCGGTTTTTGAGGCTAATTACGCTTCTTCTAGCTTGTTTTAGGTTCCTTCGGCCTATCTTGGAGAAATGGAACGATTCTTAATCGTTTCCGACGCATTTGGAGCCAACGAAGAGAAGCAACGATGACTCGGTGGCCTAGACTCGATCCCGAGCCTCTTGGGACCCATTCTCGAGCACCGAGAATCGATAAGAAGCCTAGGAAGAGCAAGTAGGGACCTATGAGACCATATTTGAAGCCTACAAGACCCATCCCGGTCGGGAACACATCCATCACGACCTGGATGAAGTGCAAAGCAAAGACAGACTTACTGGAGGACCATCCCGGCCGGGACCATGTCCATCCCGACCGGGACCACCCCATGCCGACCGGGATCAGCTCCTTTCTGGCCGGGAAGGGCCCAGTTCAGCCACTGATTCATTTTTCCGCCTCCCTAATTCTTGTAACCCTATATATACCCCCCCCTCTTGTATTGTTTTGAGGACTTTTGATTACTTTTACATTACCCACTAAACCCTAGACTACTTTAGGTTAGTTTAGCTTAGATTAGTGTAGATTAGTCCTTAATTACTCCTTAATCTAGTTAGTTACTCTTGTATTATTGGAATTTTTGAAGAATCTACCAATCTTGAAAACATTGGTGGATGTTTTGGGTCTTCTTTTATGCAAGTGTTCATCTTTTTCATTCCTATCTAGTTGGTATAATCCTTCTCCTCTCCTTTATCTTAATCTTTCGTAGTTAATCAAGTTTCCATCTTTATCTATTGTTTATTGTTCCTCTTTGTTCAATCTCCATAATGAATGTTTCTTTTGTTCCTTTGATTGTTTCTCTAGTTAATGTTAGTTTTAGTTTAGATATGTGTGAGTAGTTTTCCCCTAGGGTTAGTAGGGGGATTGGGTGTAATTAGGGATGATTAGGGTGAGATGGGTGGTGCTAGTTGTTGTTTTTGTTGTTTCCTATTTACCTTGCACTCTACATGTTTGATGAAATGCTTGTGAGACTTGAGATGATCATTCCTTGTTTTTCTTGCCTCTTCTCTTGTATGTGTTTGTTTGGTTGGTGGGTTTGGTTTCCTCATTAGTAGCGAGAGCGTGGTGAGGATGACCCCTAGGCCGTTTAAGTAGCGAGAGCTCGATCGTAACCTAGGCTACGAAAGCATGCTAGTAACCCCCATTTCCTCCTTTTGATCTCCTTGGCATCCATGAGCCCGACCAAGCCCTAGTTTCTTCTTATTGATTTATTGCGCTTTCATTTATCATTAGTTACTTGTTTAGCTTAGTCTTTAGTCGACCTTATCCATCACCCTTAGCTTGTTTAGTTAGTCTCGAACCTAGTTCTAGACCGTAGAACACCTTAGTCAGACTCCCCGTCTCTGAGGATCTCGACCCGACTTGCCCTAGCTACCCAGTTAGGTTAGTTGGCTATTATTTTGATAGGTGGGATCCACGAAAAAACCCTCCCGTCAATGTTTCTGGCCGATGCCCCCTCCCTGAATGTCACCGGTAGTTCAAATGACTCCCATTGGGAGGATTTCCGCACCGCTGAATCCGTACAACGATCCAGGGGCAGGCTTGAGATGCGTTTTCTCCAGGTTCACTATGTGATTGCTGATAGTGAGAGACAGGACCAGAGGATCACTATGGGGGTAGATTACCCGCCTTGCATCTTGGGGAGTGATGCTCAGAGTCAGGCCCGTTGGACTCCCTGCTCTTTCAGCATAGCAGATTTGATTTCGAAGTTCTCAGATCTGCCTCTTCTGGCCCCTCCGGCTTGTCTGGCCCTCAGCGTCTCCTGATATCACATGAATTATCATGCAGTGCTGCGCTGGGACTTCGGGTTTGTCCGTTGCAGCTTTCTGATTTTTTTTCTTGTGGCATAGTTACCCAACCATCCATTCCTGATGAGTTTCTCTATCTCATCCTTCATGTGGCAGCACTCTTCAGTCGTATGCCTTACCCAGTCATGGAATGTGCAGATTTTTTTTGGGTTGCCCTTTTGGCTGCGGAGCTTACTCGGGCTGTTCCATTTGGTTGTCTCCTTCTCCAGCTCAAATATATCAGCTCTTGATTTTGTTCAGGGCTGTGTAGTTGTCAAATCTTGGCTGGTAGGTCGCGCGCTCCTTTCTCGGGGTATCACCCCTCTCAGCTTTCTGTCTTCCGGTTGCTTCGCCCCTGCCGCGTCCACCCTGTGGTCCCCACTGCGGCCTGGGAGGCCCTGTGGGGGTGTCCAGCTGGCTATGGAACTCCTCCTGCAGCATGAAGCCCTCGACTATCTTTCGAGCTTTCGCCAGGGTTTCTGGCTGGGCCACGATCATTTGATTTTTCATTTCTCCTGGGAGCAATGAGCTAGTTAGCGCATAAGCCGCTGTTGGATCATCAATTTCCCTGACCTGCTGGAAGGGTAGGTCGAATCTCTTTAGATATTCCCTGATGATCTCCTCCTTCCTCTGCTTCTGGGTCATCAGGTCGAAGCGAGTTGGCCTTCGCCTTTTATTTCCAGCGTATTGGTCGAGGAAGGCTTCGGCTAGTTCAATGAAATAGCAGATTGACCCCTGCGGCAGGTCTCTGAACCACCCCTGAGCTAGGCCTACCAGAGTGGTAGGGAAAATTTTGCACCAGATCGCGTCATTGGCGTAGTACATCCCCATTTGGCTTTCGTAGGGTGCCAAGTGATCTTCGGGATCAGTCATCCCATCGAATTTTACAGTGGGCTTTTTAATCTTTGTGATGGGACACCCCTAGACTTCTGGTTGAAGTGGAGTTTTGATAGGCCTGCCCATTATGTTTTACCGGCTACCAATAGAGTGGTGACCGTAGTCATCCCATTTTCCAGGGGTCGGTTTTCCAACATTGGGGGAGCGGTACCTGGGCATGTGCCTGCTCTCAGCTTCATCCTCCTTTACATGGGAGCGGTTCCGGTGGCGTTTTCTCTGAGGAGGCTTGAGGTTATCTCCCTGACGGTGCCTGGACTCCATCGGCTGTCCTAGGTTGAGCCTTGACTGCATGCTTCTGGACAGTCCTGGAGCTTGCTGTGGCTCTGTGGCAGGTGTTAGCATAGAAAAGACTCCATCATGCCTTGCCCCCAGGCGCTTCGAGGCAGACTCTCTTGGTCTCATTCGATCCTGCAGCCGCTGGGATGGTCCTCTTTTCTCGGCAGCTGCGGTGGACTCGGTGGTGTGTGTGGACACCTCTTGTTGCTGATAGGGCGGCACCTAAGCATTGGCCGTGATACGCCTCTTAGCCTGCACATACCCACGAGCAGTTTTCCTAGCCTTCCTTTGGATGTTTCTGGCAGCGGTTCGCTTCGTGCCCTCAGATCCTTCAGCACTCTCAAATTGCAGGTGCCTAGGGGTCGTCGAAATCCTGCCAACCAGGTCCTCAGGTGCGAATTCTTGATTCAGCATGACTGAGAAGAAGGCCGCGGCCTGCGCTGCTTGAGCAGGGGTGAGGTTAAGGCTGGGCCTCCTGCGATTGACCTGCCCACCTACGGCAGTAGCTTCCTTGTTAGGCACTTCGTAGAGGCTGGCCCGCCCTACTCCTCGGATCCTAGCGGCGGGCGTCACCTCCTTGGTTGGCACGGGCATGCCATATAGGGGGATCGCCGGCTGTCCCGTTGGATCCACCCCAGAGTTGGTTTCAACAACCTCAAACATCTTCTGACGGCCTTTTGTTCTTTCTTTGAGGAATCTCAGCTAGTTATCCCCATAGACGGCGCCAAATTGTTCCGGTATGGAAACAATCGACCCGAATATGGATTCGGATCCTGGGTTTACGTTACTCAGATGATGTTTGTTTGGCCTTCCGACATCTCTTTCTTCCCATTCTAATGGTCGGACCTTCCTGGCGGAGATGGCCTGCCACCAGCACACAGGGAGCGCACGGGCCTCGGAGGTGTCCGAGGGAACCCTCTCCGATACCTAAGTCAGTGCGTGAAATTCCTTGACGAACCTTACTCGTGAGGAGTCAGGTGACGTTTTTTAGAGTGAAATTCTAGAGAGAGAAAATCCAATCTCTTTCTTGTGGGAAATATATGAGTATTTATAGGTTCCCCCAAGAGAGAGAAGAGAGGGAGAGAACGGGGGAGCGACACGTGGGTTCGTCTCCTCCACCTGTTCTCTCTTACCTTAGGCATGGACAGGGAGGGCTTATCTTCCTTCCCCTGTGTCTGCCAGGGAAGGGCGCCCTGGCGCCTGACAGACAGAGAGGATCTCGTTCCCCCTCGATCACATTGTCTACAACCTGACCCTGATGGGCAGGGGGATCAATTCTCTACTTGGAGCTTGAAAGCGGCTCTCCAAGGTCGTCCCATGGGGCCTCCTGACGGGGTTCCATTGGCTAGCTGCCAAACAGACCCTTCCTCATGCTTTTTGGGCCGGACTGCCCCGGGACTCACTTGGCTGGCGGCCCGTGGTAGGCAACCGACCTCCATCAAACAACATCTGCTGAATCGGCCAGCTGAAAGAAAAGCGAACCATTCAAAATGAAAGCAAACACTAAATCATAGGACAAAACAAACGATAAAACAAAACCGATATTTCAAGAATCCCAATCTTGGGGGCTACTAAGTAGAACAAACCGTAAGAAGGAAACTTACATCCTCGATGCACAGCTAGTTCACCAGCACATTCTCCGACGAATAGTGACTCGTCGTACACTTAGCCTGAGCCAACCTTTATTCAATCCCTGCCAGAAACCAAACCGGATGAGCACGCGCACCGTCCTAGGTGCCAATCGAGGGGAATAGGAATAAATCCAAGCCTGCAAAAAACCAAAAGCATCATTAGCAAAACCAAACCGAACTAGGTGAAACCTCAAAACCAAATACGGGGGCAATAACTAACCTCCAGCACAAGACCCGAACCCACGATGGGTAAAGCCGAGCCTGAGTCCACCTTCAGTAGCCTCACCATGACTTGTAAGGAATGGGTCATCTCCGTGAAAGCCACGATCACTCAATCAAAACGACCCAGCTGATCTAAATCAGCCAGGAAAGGCAAAATCCTAGTACTAAACCTCTCGCCCTTATCCGAGAAGTGGGTCGATCCTAGGAAGTACCATAACCACAGACGGGCGTCCTGCACCGGCGTGTTGAGCACTCGATCCTCCAATACCGTCACCCTCTCTAAGTGGTCGGTAATGTACGAGCTCACCAGAGCATGGCGCACTGTAAGCCTCACGCTCTAAACAGCCCCTGATCCAGCCTTTGACCTGGTCACTATCTAACCAAGGGCCCTCGGGAGCCCACCTAATCATCTCAGGACCCACACCTGATCATACAGCCTAAAGCAAAGACAAAAACAACCTGGACGCGATATCTAATAGTCGCAAGACACACCCTCCTATATTAAGTAAAATAAACAACGACAAGACAATTTACTAACCGTAACCCGTAAAGAAAGCATATAAACCTCCTCTACCGAAACCTGCCCCAACAAAAATAAAAACGAGCATAAAAACCTAAAACAAACAAAACTACTCATACTCGAGCACATGACATTTCAAGCAAAAAAATTGAGCATCCGGAAAGCAAAAACAAATGAACGTAAGTAAAGCAAAATTGAATGGATCCTTACACATTCGAAAATTTTAAACCTGTGAGCCTCACGAATCCCAAAGCATTCTAAGGGTAAATTTTAAAACCCGAGAGCCTAACGAATCCCAAAGCATTCTGAAGGCAATTCAATTCCATGAGTCCCTAGTAGCACTCAGTTTAATTCAACGAGCCCCTTGTAGCGCTCAAAACCATTTCAAACGAACCCCTTGTAGCGCTCAAAACCAATTTTAAACGAGTCCTTAGTAGCACTCAGTTTAATTCAACGAGTCCCTAGTAGCACTCGATTCAATTCAACTTTAAATGAGTCCCTGGTAGCACTCAGAATAAATTCAATTTTAAACGAGCCCCTTGTAGCGCTCAAAACCAATTTTAAACGAGTCCCTAGTAGCGCTCAGTTTAATTCAACGAGTCCCTGGTAGCACTCGATTCAACTCAATTTTAAATGAGCCTCTGGTAGCGCTCAAAATCCAATTTTGGATGAGTCCTTGGTAGTACTCAATCCAATTCAATTCAAGTCAAGGCAATTTTATGGGCTCCTGCACTAGTAGAATTAGTTCCATTGGAACCTATTAAAAGGAACCGCTTGTAAATACAAGGGGTGCCTTAGATGACCAATAAAATGATTGGTACCTGTTGTATATTTAACCAGTTCTAAAGACCTTATCAATGGAACCGGTTGTTCACTAAAAGAGGTGTCAAAGATAGTGTCTTAAATTTTTAGCTCATATTAAAATGCTTTGGCCCCGGTTGTAGCTTGAACCGGTTCCAAAGACTATATCAATGAAACCGGTTGTTAATTAAGAAGAGGTGCCAAAGGTACGGTCTAAAAATATTTAGACCTTATTAAAAAAGTTTGCACCTCTAAGAAGTTGAATCGGTTCCAAAGGGTCAATGAAACCTACATCATCTTCCTAACAAATGGTTCCAAAGGGTAAAGTAATTCCAAATTAGAAACTCTAAGCAATGAAAAAAATAGGTAATGTAACAAAATGAAACTTAGAACCCACATAATCAAACGCACTCAGAATCCCCAAAAAATCTCACCCTCGTCACTTCCTACCATCAATCCCCCCACCGCGCCGACGTTCTTCACTCCCCGTCGTTGCTCTCTTCTGCGCCGGCGTGCTTCTCTCCATGCCGTCACTCGCCTCTGCACCGTCATCTTCATTTCTTTGTCGGTCTTTGTCCGACATCTTCATATTCAGTTCAGTGAACCTCTATTTCTGATTTTAATTTTTTGTTGTTGATGTGTTGATTTTTAATCTACTGCTATTGCCATTATTAGGTATTTTGATTAGGTATTTTGATTGATGATTTTTTTTATGATTTTAATTGTCTGGTTTGTTTTCGATTTACTGTTTTTGAATTTTGTCGGACATCACCCAATCATCTCTCTATCAGTGCACTAATTAGAAAATTAATCGATCGATTTAAACCTAGCCGAAAAACCCTAGAAAATCAAAATTAAATTGGGGGAAGACTTACGATGGGATTCGAGAAGGAAATCTTGAGGACCGGTAACGGACCTAAACCTACTTGCGGTCAATTGATCACCATTCATTTTACTGGTTATGGTAATTCTCCTCTCCATATCATCCCCAATTTTATAATTTTTTGATTTTGATTCTGTTTACTTTATGTCTAGAATAGATTAGATTAGATTTTTAGCTAATCTTTAAATAAGGGAGTTAGGAACAACGGGGTTTACTAATTTTGTGACGAAATTGTTTGTTGTATGATTGTGATGAGATTAAGCCATGATCATTTGATATTATTATTGTTTACATGAGCAGTTGAGCATTCATTCTGATGATGCTTAAATGTAATTACTCTTATACCTTGTGAATTCACCTAGTACATAATTGTGTAGTATTCCAGTAGAAAATATAAGATGTCAGGGGCAGGGGGTTATTACTTATTACCTATGGAGTATTACGTATGAGCGAGGTTCTACAGATGTCTCATGTTAGAATAGAAGAATCTTAGCATGAATATGGTTCTGTAAACCCTGCATCAGCTTTGGGAATTTTGTTGAGTATTGGGTTTTCATACTTTCTGTAGAGTATCTTTTCAATAGAAAATGGTTTGCTAGCAAATTTCTCAGTAAAAGACGGTTTTCATTCTTGTTGTACCAAATTTCTCAACTAATATTGTTTAAGACTATGGACATACAAAAGAAAGGAAACAAAGTTTGGAGTTCGAAAATTTGAGTTGAGATCAGTGTTAGCATATATAAAACGGAGTAGGTAAGATTGAATTGAGTGGTGCATGTATAATACTCCAGTACAATTCAGTTTTAGCTTACCTCCATTTATTTCGTTCATTTTAATTATACTTGTATTGATAGGTGTGATTTGTAGTGCTTATTCCTTGTGTTTGGTCCCGGTTTCTCTTGTGGAATCGCTCTTTGGAGCGGTTTTCGAGGCTAATTACGCTTCTTCTAGTTTGTTTTAGGGTCCTAAGACCATTATCGGAGAGATGGAACGATTCCGACTCGTTTCAGATACATTTGGAGCCACCGAAGAGAAGCGACGATCACCCGGTAGCTCAGACTAGATTTCGAGCCATTGGGACCCATTCCCAAGCCCTTGGGACCCATTTCCGAGCACCGAGAATCGATGAGAAGCCTAGGGAGAGCAAGTGGGGACCTATGAGACCTTATTTGAAGCCTACAAGACCCATCCCGGTCGGGAACACATCCATCACGACCGGGATGAAGAAGCAAGCAAAACGGAGCCACTGGAGGTCCATCCCGGCCGGGACCAGGTCCATCCTAACTGGGACCACCTCATCCCGACCGGGATCACCTCCTTCCCGACCGGGATGGGCCCAGTTCAGAGCTGTTTTGCTTTTCCGCCTCCCTTATTCATTGTAACCCTATATATACCCCCCTCTTGTATTGTTTAAGAACTTACGATTTACTTTTCATTACCCACTAAACCCTAGACTAATTTAGGTTAGATTAGTGTAGATTAGTCCTTTATTACTCCTTAATCTAGTTGATTACTCTTGTATTAAGAGATCTCTTGAAGAATCCATTCAATCTTGACAACATTGGTGGATGTCTGGGTTTTCTTCTATGCAAGTGTTCATCTTTTCATCTCTTGTTTAGTTGGTATAATCATTTTTCTCCCTTTACTTTTAATCTTTCATAGTTACTCAAGTTTTCATCTTTGTTTAGTGTTTGTTTTTCATCCATGTTCTTCATAATGAATGTTTCTTTTGTTCCTTTGATTGTTTCTCTTGTTAGTGTTAGTTTTAGTTTAGTTATGTGTGAGTAGTTCTCCCCTAGGGTTAGTAAGGGGATTGGGTGAGATTAGGGATGATAAGGGTGAGATGGGTGGTACTAGTTGTTGTTTTTGTTATTTCCTTCTTACCTTGCGCTCCACATGTTTGATGAAATGCTTGTGAGACTTGAGATGATCAATCCTTGTTTTTCTTGCCTCTTCTCTTGTATGTGTTTGTTTGGTTGGTTGGTTTGGTTCCCTCATTAGTAGCGAGAGTGTGGTGAGGATGACCCCTAGGCCGTATAAGTAGCGAGAGCCCGATCGTAACCTAGGCTACGAAAGCATGCTAGTGACCCCTGTTTCCTTCTTTTGATCTCCTTGGCATCCATGAACCCGACCTAGCCCTAGTTTCTTCTTATTGATTTAATTCATTACCTTTAGTCATTAGTTGCTTGTTTTGCCTTGTTAGTTCATGTTATAGACCTTAGCTTAGTCATTAGTCAAACTCAACCTTAGCCATAGTTTAGTTTCTCTCGAACCTAGACTTGGACCGTAGCACACCTTAGTCTGATACCCCGTCCCTGAGGATCGACCCGACTTGCCCTAGCTACCCAGCTTAGGTTCGTTGGTTTATTTTGATCGGTGGGATCGACAGCAAATCCCTCCCATCAAATTGGCGCCGTTGCCGGGGACGGCGTAGTTTAGACTTTTGTGTGCTTAGTTTTAGACTTTGTTCTTGAGTTTTGTGTTTTCTTCTCCTTGTGTATCTCCGTTCTACTTCTTGTATGCTATTCTCTCTTCCTAGTGCCTCAAAAGCACTAGGCTACTAACGTTTGCTCTAGTTCTTCTAGTGCATTCAATGTATCAAGGCAACGTTACGACAATGTGGTATCCAAGCTACCATCAATCATCATGGGACAATCATGGGGCAAATTGCCAAGACCCACAACTTTACCGACCATACCAATCTCATCAACAATCTTACGAACCCTCTTCATATGACTACCATGAAAGTTGTCAAGGATCATTCCAAAATCCTAACAACTACCAAATACCCTCACATAACCCACAACCAAAAATTCCCAACTTTGAGATTTGTCAAATGATGATTCAAATGCAAAAGTGTGAACAAGAGATGATGATTCAATTGCATATGAATCAACAAGAGATGATGATCCAAATGCAAAGGGATAAAGAGGAGTTCAAGGCCCAAATAGAGGTGCAAGATACTCGAATCAATGCACTCATGGCTCGTTTCACGATGTTGGCCACTCGAGCTCCACAACTTGTTGAGGAAGGTTCATTTGGGCAAGAAGGTCGGTTGTCTCCACAAGAAAGTCAACTCGATCATGAAGCCACGAATGAAGAAGAGAGGGTCAATCAAGAGATCATTGTTAAGTGTTGCTTGGATGGTGGAGATATGGGAAGAATGGAGGAAGTTGAAGCTTCAAGGGTCGACAATAAGGAGGGAATTGAACATGATTCTCAAGGTAACCCTTGGGGAGCCAATGTATTGGCTATCAAATTGGATTTGTATGATTTTCTTCGTGATGTACCGGATCTTGACAATCCAAAGCCAAGTGAAGACAAGACTCCTCTAGGCCAACTAGACAAGGTGAGTGAAAAGGAAGGTAATACTTGGGAGAAAGAGATAGATGCCTTAGAACTTGCCTTGAATGGGAAATTGGAGGAGCCGATTGGAGGATTTTGAGATGCTATGCTATACCAAACCGTCAAAGAAATTGAGGCCGCCATCAAAGACCTTGAGTTTCTTCATGGTGAGGATTCAATTAAGAATGACGATGAGGTCTCCCCTGAAGCCCCAATGAAGAAAACTTGATGCCTTCACCTCCTTTATCGCGCTCGATTTCAAGTCCCTTGTCTTGTGAGACGGTTGATGAAGTGGATCCTTGTCGGACGGTGGAAAAGAGTGCTATTCTTGACCCCGTAGATGAAGCAACACCACAAGGGTGTGATCTCCCGAATCATAACGCCGAGCATGACTCTAGACCACTATACCTACCGAATGGTCATAAGAGTCGTCGCTATGTTGGTTGGAAAGACCCGGAAGATCACGAGAACCCCGAGCATAATGAATATGATCGCTTCTTACCTCCGACTTCGAAGCTCTTGAAGTTAGCTAGGATCGGCCACATGAGCGTTAATGACGATGTTGCTAGGGCATTTGACTTACTCCTCCGAGCTCTTGATGGCTATGGAGGTGTAGATGGTGAGAGTATCTTATTGTAAATACCTTTTTCCTTTTCTTTTGAGCTTTTGTTTTTGTATATGTTTGATTGGATAGTTTGGTTTCTAGGATTCGTTAGTTTTTTGTGGAATTCTTGTAATTTGGAATTTTCTTGAGCGATGTGAGGAAGGGATCTTTAATGTGTTCATTGAGCTTACTTGATAGGTTTGAAGTGAAGATGAAGAACTAGAGAGGAGTATTGATGATAGAAGCTTAAAGGCTTGGTGGAGGAAGTCAATTTTTGAGCTTGGTACAAGCTTTTGGGGACGGGATTTTAGATCCCGAGGTATTACTTGTCTTTTGGGTGGAACGAGTATTGAATGAAGGCATTAGGGCTCAAGATGGAGGCCATCTCGGCCGAGAAGCATGCCATCTCGGTCGGGATGAGTTGTGTTGAAAAATGGGCTCCCTAACGTGCCATCCCGACCGGGATCAAGGTCCTCCCGCCCGGGATGGTGCCTTCTCGCCCGGGATGGGCTACAACATCCCCTTTCGACTTCTTTCCTTCATTTAAGCACCACTCAACCACTTTATACCCCCACCCAACCTCCCTACTAACCTTTGCCACTATCATTTCACCCCTACACTTCAATTATACACCTTCATCTCATCTTCTCATCACTGTACACTGAGTCTTCCCAAAATCCCAACCTCATTACACCTATGCAAGCCCGATACTTGAGACTACATTGAGGAGGAGGAATATCGATAAAGACAAGCAAATGTGCCGATAATGATCATTGAGGCGATGGAGTTGGTTTAGTTGCTAACCGTTTGGTAAGGCGACTCTCCTTTCTTTTCCGTCTTTTATTGCTAGTCTTTCTTTGTATGTTCCCCTTCCCTTTATCCTTTTTGTGTCTTGGTGGCCCTCAGGGCCTTTGGTTATTATTGCTCCCGATTCTCGATGATGTGATTACATCAAGAGTCATTTCAAAAATCCACATTGACAAGTAATTTCACTTTTTCTTTATCTTTTTATCTCTTTTTGGAAGAATTTAGTCGGATTTTGGCGGAATCCGGGCTACGTGACTTGATTACACCTAGCCCTCCCCTCCCATTTCCTTTTATTTTCTTCTTTTATTTCTTCCCCCATCCACATCTTTTCTTGTCTCGGCCCTTGGTGACTTGATTACACCCCGACCGGACACATTCTACCCTTTCTTCATTTTCATTTTGATTTTTAGTTTTTTTTCCCCTTTTTTTTTTCTTTTTTTAGTGTCTTCCACACACTACCGATCGAGCATGAGGACTTTGCTCGGTTTAAGTGTGGGGGAGCGATATCTTAGATTAGTTTAGTTTTATTTCGTAGTTTTGTCGAAAAAATCTTTAAAATCCCTAAAAATTTGAAAATTTTCATAAAAACCAAAAAGATTTTCCTTTGTGTCTTTTTCTTTTGTGTCTTTGTGTCGTATATTTGTTGTGTTGGGTGTGTTTTGCCTCCCCATTTCCTTGTAGGTTCCGCGATCGTTGTCAAGTTTCGAAAAGCTCAAGACGTCCGGTAATATCCCTTCATTTCCTTCTCCTTTTTTCTTTTGTGGAGTTTGGAGGATGTGTTATGATGGTGTGTGCTCGGGTGGAGTTTTTTGAAGTTTGTGGTTGATGTGGTGGCTTGTTTGGATATTTCGGGGTGGTGATTGTTTATTTTGTGTGTTTGTTTGTTGTTTGTCTTGTTTTGTTTTGTTGTGTTTGTCTCTTTTCCTTTCGTTTTTGTTGTGTCTTTGTTTTGTCTTGTTTAGTTGTGTCTTGCGTGTAATAAAAGGTTTTCGAAAACCCGGTTTTGAGGCTAGTGCGCAAGTGTTTACTTTCCCTTTCTAGTGGTATGAATCGAGTCTTGGACTTTAGTCTAGTAGAATGACTTTAAATCAATAGTTTCGTTGGTTTCTTACCTTGAGTCCACCTAGTCTACTAGGGATTTACTACGAGATTTGCATTTTGACCATTTTGACTACCCACGGGGTGAAAAGGCCTTGGTTGCCGAGTCCTGTCCCTTACGTGACCATATTCGAAATTGCTTTGATTAGTCCAAGTTTCCCTCTTCTTGTGGGTTTGAAGGGAAGACGTCGTCCCGACTCACCCATTTCCCTACCTTCTACACATTTTCCACAAATAAGTTGCAACTTGCAGAAGTTCTTACTTGGTTGCAAGAAATGCCTACAATACAAGATTTATTCAAAAGGTAAGCCAAGAAAAGAAAGAAAAAAGAAAAGAAAGAAAAAGAAAGAAAAGAAAGAAAAGAAAGAAGAAAGAAGAAAACGAAAAAAAAGGCACAACAAATGAAAAATAAAACACAAAAGAAGAAAAAGAAGTGGAATAGCAACTCAAAAGACAAAATACAAAAGAAAAATGCCAAAGAAAATCGTTTTACAAAAAAATCCTTACCCCCTCAAAAATAAGCCTTTTATCGACCATGATCGTGAAGAGCCTACCAAAGGACCGAGTCCCTAGGAAGGATGATAGCGGTAATGGTCGGTCTTCCCTCATTTTGCAAACCATATCCACTTTTTTAGTTGGACTAGTTAGGCTATTTTGAGCATGGGACGACCCTTTTGGCTCATCGCTAAAGGGGGCGGGGCTTCACTTACCTACAGTGTCGACTAACTCCGTGGTTCATCCTTTTTCCATCCCGCCTATCGTCCCGTAGTACGCTCTTAGAAGGTTAGGAGGAACCTAGGTAAGTTACCAATGTTTTTGTTGCTTTTTCGTCATATTATTGGGGTTTTGTCCATTTCGGTTTGTATTGCTGGCTTGGGAACGTTGTCACTTGCCTTGAATCCTTAATCGATGTCTCTTTCACCGCTTTGTTGAGGGAAGCGGTATTTGTTTTGTCTTGGATGCAATCGATTGTTTGTTTGTATGTTTTTTTCTTATGTGTTTGTATGTTTATGTGTTTTCGTGTTCGGTTGTATTCACTTTTTTATCGCAAGACCCCACTTCCTATGCGGAGAGCACTTGTCCTCTAAGTGTTCTCGCGTGAGTTGAAAGGGCGCAGGGTGCGCTAATAATACCCGCTCGGCTTGTATTTTAGTTCTTATTAGTTTAGTAGTTAGTTCGTCCTTACTCGAGGGCGAGTAAGAGTTAAGTGTGGGGGAGTTGATAAGTGTGGTTTGTAGTGCTTATTCCTTGTGTTTGGTCCCGGTTTCTCTTGTGGAATCGCTCTTTGGAGCAGTTTTCGAGGCTACTTACGCTTCTTCTAGTTTGTTTTAGGTTCCTAAGACCATTATTGGAGAGATGGAACGATTCCGAGTCGTTTCAGACACATTTAGAGCAACCAAAGAGAAGCGACGATCACCGCCCAGTAGCTTAGACTCGATCCCGAGCTCTTGGGACCCATTCCCGAGTCCTTGGGACCCGTTCCCGAGCACCGAGAATCGATGAGAAGCCTAGGGAGAGCAAGTGGGGACCTATGAGAACTTATTTGAAGCCTACAAGACCCATCCCGGTAGGGAACACATCCATCACAACCGGGATGAAGAAGTAAGCAAAACGAAGCCACTGGAGGTCCATCCCGGCCAAGACCAGGTCCATCCTGACCGGGACCACCTCATTCCGACCGGAACAACTCCTTCCCGACCGGGATGGGCCCAGTTCAGAGTTGTTTTGCTTTTCCGCCTCCCTTATTCATTGTAACCCCAAATATACCCCCCTCTTGTATTGTTTAAGAACTTACGCTTTACTTTTATTACCCACTAAACCCTAGACTACTTTAGGTTAGATTAGCTTAGATTAGTGTAGATTAGTCCTTAATTACTCCTTAATCCAGTTGATTACTCTTGTATTAAGAGATCTCTTCAAGAATCCATTCAATCTTGACAACATTGGTGGATGTCTGGGTTTTCTTCTATGCAAGTGTTCATCTTTTCGTCTCTTGTTCACTTGCTATAATATTTTTTCTCCCTTTACTTTTAATCTTTCATAGTTACTCAAGTTTTCATCTTTGTTTAGTGTTTGTTGTTCATCCTTGTTTTTCATAATGAATGTTTCTTTTGTTCCTTTGATTGTTTCTCTTGTTAGTGTTAGTTTTAGTGTAGTTATGTGTGAGTAGTTCTCCCCTAGGGTTAGTATGGGGATTGAGTGTGATTAGGGATGATTAGGGTGAGATGGGTGGTACTAGTTGTTGTTTTTGTTGTTTCCTTCTTACCTTGCGCTCCACATGTTTGATGAAATGCCATTGAGACTTGAGATGATCTATCCTTGTTTTTCTTGCCTCTTCTCTTGTATGTGTTTGGTTGTTTGGTTGTTTTGGTTCCCTCATTAGTAGCGAGAGCGTGGTGAGGATGACCCCTAGGCCGTTCAAGTAGCGAGAGCCCGATCGTAACCTAGGCAACGAAAGCATGCTAGTGACCCTCGTTTCCTTCTTTTGATCTCCTTGGCATCCATGAACCTGACCTAGCCCTAGTTTCTTCTTATTGATTTAATTCGTTTCCTTTAGTCATTAGTTGCTTGTCTTGCCTTATTAGTTCATGTTATATACCTTAGCTTAGTCATTAGTCAATCTCAACCTTAGCCATAGTTTAGTTTCTCTCGAACCTAGTCTTCGACCGTACCACACCTTATTCTGACACCCCGTCCCTGAGGATCGACCAGACTTGCCCTAGATACCCAGCTTAGGTTCGTTGGTTTATTTTGATCGGTGGGATCCACGGCAAATCTTTCTCGTCATGTATATGGGCTTTACAAACCCAATTAGCTATTCACACAAACCAAACGCATAATAGTAAATTAATTGTAGTATGGAACCATCCGGTTTTGTTTTACGTAGATATGAGATTAGTTTAGTGCAATTTGGCTATAGTATGTAGTAAATACATGAGCAAGAGGGAAGAGGAGGTGGTATTTGAGGTGATGTTTATGGTGGTGTTCGGTGATTGAGATAATGACTGTAAAGACCGATGAGACCAAAAATAGGCAGTGGTAAAAAGGAATATGGTGGGTAGTTTCTAAAGTTGAGTATGATTGTGTTTTCAAAGGAATGTGGTGAGTTATTTCATATAATCCGTAAAATTTTAAGATAAGAATAAAATTTGATCACATGGATCGATGATGTGGCCATTAGCATGACCATTAGATTGAAACACTATTTATGGTTGCCCTATTTTTGATTTTCATTATCTATTTTTATTTATTATATTGTGTGGGGTATAGTTTTAACAAAAAAATGAAGTGCGCATATATGCGTAGGTGTTCTCTATTATTGTTTAAAGTAACTGTTATCTTTAACAAGACTTCTCTATTTTCTTTCAAATAACTTTTGCCTTAGAGATGCGTTCTCTATTTTTTTTCCAAATAACTATTGCTTTAGAAAGACGTTCTCTATTGTTCTTTCAAATAACAGTTGCCTTGGAAAGGCGTTCTCTTTAGTCCTAGAAAACGGTTGACTAACTCAATTGTTCTCTATGTGGCGTTACTTATTCAAATATTTGTAGTAGTGTAATAAATACAACATGCGATGTTAGAGTGTTCTTTTTTTCTTAAATAATCTTATTTCAATATAAATTTATTTTTAAGTGTTTTATGTGTGTGTGTTATGTAAATTTAAAATGAGGCGATTGGAACGAAAACGGATGTGCGAAAGGGTGTGTATATATATACACCTCACGCCTGTAGTGTCTTCCAAATCCGTGTAAGTTATAATTGTTGATTTTTGAACTATTTCAGTTATAATTGTTGCCATGATTGATTGTTGTCATACAAATTTGTTTTTGTTTATTGAATTGTGCAACTCTTCTTTCTTTGCTTTGTATCTTTCCTGATTTTTCAGCCTTTCGACATGGGTATTTCAGGTTGGTCTTCCTCGATATGTGGGGTTTCTTGGGTGGTTACCACGACGGCGACGATGGCGTTTGATTGGTCATTTTGGGCAGGGGTTTGTGTTTTGGGTTTTTCGCAAGATTTAATAATCGTTTTCTTAGATTATGAGTGATTAATTAACCTAAAACTGGAATCTTTAATTTTGGATCATTAGCTTTAAAACTGGAATCTTTAATTTATTTGAAGAAAGAGTTAGTTAATTTAGTTTCATGGGTTTGCTGGTTATAGTTTCAGGGAGCTAGAAAGGGTGCGATTAGTGGTAATAAATTCTAGTATTTTGTTGAATGATCAATCCAATTCTAGGCAGCAACTCCGTCTCCCTCTCTCTACTCCATTTGTAGCTCCAACTCCCATTTCTGGTCAGTTTTCTCTTCCTTATTCAGCTACTCTGCTCTACTAGGCAAGTACTCCTATCCGTTTCTGACTTTTGACCACTCTCTTTGTTTTACTATACCTCGACAAAGCAATATCAACCTCACATCCCAGACGCCATACCCACAGGTAAGCCTACTCCGTTTCTTACAATTGTGTCCAATCCTTAATATGGTTTAACTATGGGAGAGAGCAAAAGATGGAGAGTAATTGGGGGGGGGGGGGAGTTAGTCACCATATAGATACAAATATGTAAGCATGTAGTTGTGTTTTGTACTAGTGAGTTGTCAAGAGATAAATTGGCATACGTAGGTCATTGTTGGCAGAAACAGCCGCTTAAGTTGACCATGGAGTGACTTTTATTGCTATATGATTGTGCTAATAATAGTCTACATTTCCTAACCCTACATGTTTTTCCGATTTGTTTGTACTGTTGAACCGAGTGTGAACCGAGTGTGACTAGAATCTTATCCAGGTGCATAATGATGTCTAAATGCACTACCTATTTTACGTCATATCTGGGAAATATGGAGGAAATCTCATAATCTTCACAATAGTGGAAGGGAAATAAAGAAAGATACGTTTATTATTATCTTGAAGAGATATGACAATATCAAGATGGGGCAAAGAATAAAGCAAGATGATCTTCACCAAATATGTGGAGATGTCGTGATCTCCCAAGATCTAGCATATCTTTTATTTCAAGTAATTGATTAGAATAAAATCACACACATAAGGAGAGTATATGTGGAGTGATATTAGTCAGTTGTTTTATTTATTGTTTCCTACTTAAGCAATTGTAATTTAGGCAACAATCACTC
The DNA here is from genome assembly GCA_958450325.1 of Agrostemma githago. NCBI lineage: Eukaryota > Viridiplantae > Streptophyta > Magnoliopsida > Caryophyllales > Caryophyllaceae > Agrostemma > Agrostemma githago. The sequence goes on from OY288242.1 coordinate 32,370,927, forward strand.
TAGTGATTTCGTATTATAGGCTATTTAAAGCCACGACAATAATGTATTAGAGACAGAAGATGAACGATGAAATAACAAAAAAACCGAGTTGCATTTTGATCTTTGTGATCATGGTGTTTACTAAATTCGAGAAGGTACTTCGAATTGGTGATAAAAGATTGAGCTCCAATCTTTTTCGTGATTAGTTCCGGGTTCAAGGTCGAACTACGGGCTAAATATCCCTTTATATTTATCCTTTATTTTCGTTAGTAAAAAAACTTCATGGTTACATTAACCTTAGTCCAAAAAAATACAAAAACAAGTTTGCATTAGAGCTTCCGCATTTTTATTTCGTATCATAATGGTATCAGAGCTACAACTCTTGATTTTTCTCAAAATCATGACGATCTCAATGGTTTCTCCAAGCCAAATTGTTGGTTGATGTTCCAGTTGCGGTTGGAAGTCAAAGGTTAAACCTGAGCGAGGTAGTTCCAGGGTTAATCGGTTTTGACTAACTTTTTTTTTCGTTGTTGAATTTGTGATTTCTTAATTGTGCAGTATTTTTATACCAAAAAAAAAGGAAAAAAAATCGAAAAGAAAAAAAAAGGGATATCAAAAATACAATCTTGATTTTTCTTAAAATCGAGACGGTCCTAAAGGTATGTTGAAGTCAAGCTTTTAGTTGATTTTCCGGTTGCGGTTGGAGATCAAGGGTTAAACTTGAGCGAGGTAGTTCAAGGGTTAATCAGTTTTAACTAGCTTGTGGTTCGGTGTTGAATTTCCGATTGCGGTTGGGGTTCAAGGGTTAAACTCGAACGAAGTAGTTCGAGGGCTAATCAGTTTTGATGCAAAAAAAATGAGGAAAAAAAATGTATATTGTTCACGTGGTACTATTCACGCGGTACTGTTCACAAAAAAAAATTCAGTGTGAGATTCGCCCATGATTGAACCTCTGATCCTAATGATATGCGTGCCTCGATTACATCTTTGAATTGAGGACAATTCTTTTTGAGGAAAGAGGGGATGAAGCGAGTGTGAACCAAGTGTGACTAGAATCTTATCCAGGTGCATTATGATGTCTAAATGCATTACCTATTTTACGTCATATCTGGGAAATATGGAGGAAATCTCATAATCTTCACAATAGTGGAAGGGAAATAAAGAAAGATACGTTTATTATTATCTTGAAGAGATATGACAATATCAAGATGGGGTAAAGAATAAAGCAAGATGATCTTCACCAAATATGTGGAGATGTCGTGATCTCCCAAGATCTAGCATATCTTTTATTTCAAGTAATAGATTAGAATAAAATCACACACATAAGGAGAGTATATGTGGAGTGATATTAGTTAGTTGTTTTGTTTATTGTTTCCTGCTTAAGCAATTGGAATTTAGGCAACAATCACTCTGGTGATTTCGTATTGTAGGCTATTTAAAGCCACGACAATAATGTATTAGAGACAGAAGATGAATGATGAAATAACAAAAAAAACCGAGTTGCATTTTGATCTTTGTGATCATGGTGTTTACTAAATTCGAGAAGGTACTTCGAATTGGCGATAAAATATGTGCTAGATCTTGGGAGATCACGACATCGCCACATATTTGGTGAAGATCCTCTTGCTTTATTCTTTGCCCCATCTTGATATCGTCATATCTCTTCAAGATAATAATAAACGTATCTTTCTTTATTTCCCTTCCACTATTGTGAAGATTATGAGATTTCCTCCATATTTCTCAGATATGACATAAAATAGGTAGTGCATTTAGACATCATAATGCACCTAGATAAGATTCTAGTCACACTCGGTTCAACTGTTGTGCTGTGTAGGTCAAAGAATTTGCAAGCCAACGCCATGGCAACACACTGAACCTATTACTCGAGTAGAACTCAACCGGCTGCACGAAGAATTTTGGGACACTCAACCTCACTATGGTGGCAGAAGAGGTTAAACCCTGTGAAATTTAATTATGTGTCAATCCAAGGCTATTGTTATGAAAATTCGTCATATTGTTATGAAACTATTGTTATGAAAATTTGGCATATTTTGGTTAAAAATGACAGAATCAAGTGTCATTAATAACCCATTTACATACAGTACTAACTTAAAGAATAACCACCTCAATTAATAGTTTTTATTATTGTTGTTGTTGTTGATAAAGCCGTATTTGTTTATTGATTGATTGATTTTAGGATGTTGCGATAGAGCCGTAATGGAGACCAGTGGAGTGGTAACATCACCTGATAGGAATGGAGAGCCTGATCGGAGATATGACATAAATGGTTATTGCTTTGCATATTTTGATCCTATCAAAGTAGTCATTAACATAAACGAAAGTGAGTATTCGTCGCAATTATCTTTTCTTATTTTTCTACAGGTTGAACGGACTACTAAGGTGTAGGAGGGGAAAACTTCTTTATTCCAAGGAAGGAACCACGAAAATAAAGAAGATTATAGTAGTTATGATGTGTGAATGGCCGATTAATAGATGTGACGAAGATTCAAGTATCTACGATAACTATATACGTTGTAATTTCCAGTTTAAGATCAATAAATATATTATTTTTTAAAATTTTGTGGACATCTTTTAAATAATTAATTTATCAAGCATGTAAATATTTTGTTGACGTGCGTTGATTATCTTTTATATACCATTGTCGTGGATTTGAATATGCAATTTTTTTTAAAAAAAAAATCAAGCTCCATTGGAACCGGTGATTTAGAACGGATTCCAATGATATACCCTTTGGAACCGGTTGTGAATTACAACAGGTTTCAATAGGACACCTTTGGAACTGATTGTGAATTACAACAGGTTCCAATGGTACATCTTTGGAACCGGATGTAATTATAAAAGGTTCCAATAGTGTACCCTTTGGAACCGGTTCCACCAACAACCAATTCCAAAGGTTATCTTTGGAACCTACCTACAACCGGTTCCAAAGGTCCGCACCAAAGTAATCTGCGGCAGTAGAACCATGAAAAAAGGTTTCAAAGGGTAGTTTACAACCGGTTCCAAAGGGTAGTTTTCTACTAGTGATGGTAGCGCTCAAAATCCGATTTTGGATGAGTCCCTGGTAGCACTCAACCCAATTCAATTCAAGTCAAGTCAAGTCAATGAGTCATCAAATCAACAGACACCAATAAACAATTAAGCAAAAGGCCCGTGTCAAAAACCGAAACTACTAAAGCAAAAAAACGCATGACGAGATAGCAAGCACGGACTCGAGCCCCGTTAAGAGACTATAGGCAAGGATGTCAGGTATGATTTCTAAGCCTTAGTTGGCGAGCCTCAATACGTAGTCCAACGGACTTAAAACGACCCGACCGGACAGCCACCAGGTCGTAATCCTCAATTCACCTGGGTGGCTATAATTTGACTTTCGTCTTATCCAAGCCTCAGTCAAAGTGGGGGCATTTGTAGACACCCATATTTGGAGCTGGTGGCTGCGGAAATGCCCGGCAAACACCCGGTGACGATCGGACTGCAACACGACGCGAGATTACGATGGTTTAGATAGTTTTTATATAGAATGGATCAAATAATTACTCGAAAAAAGTAATTGAACATCAAGACAGCCTTAGCCGTGTCATTACGGTCGCATCGATAATAATTAGAGTAAATTTCGACACCGGGACCCCGAATCGATCCCAGAATATACAAGGTCAAACCCGAGTCAACACGTCGGGCCGAGAAAACCTCGAGACACACACCCGAGGCCCAACCAGCCCTCGTTGCGCTAGGGTTAACGGGATGTTTAATCTCCAAGTAATGCAAATATACGCATCTTCTCCGTTTTGGAAAGTTTTGAAATCGGATCTTCAAAACTTAAATCGCTTGAGCTCAGTTGCTTGAGAACTGAATTGCGTCACACCACGCTCTCGTGTTTTGAGTCGCCTCACACCAGGCGTCCGATCTGCCGATTTGAACCGCGCAAACAACTATAAACACCCCCCCTCATTTCATTCAATCGACACAACTTCTCATTCCCTCCCCCCTTTACTCATTACGAGTTTCTTAGCTTGGGCTCGCCATCTAACACCCAAAGCCAACGATCCACTCGATCGTAGTCTCGATAATGGAAATCGACGCTACTCCTCACCTTTGAGCACTCTACTCGATCCCAAGGTGCCTGTGTTCAACTAACTACTCCGAGTCTAGCAACGGAACTCTGCCGGATTAGCCGCAGAACGAGCCAACGGTAACGGAACTCTACTGACATCACAAGGCGAGCTAAGTGGATCCGCCCTTCGAAGTCGAATCGTCACTAGGTTGTCATCTAAACAAAACTTTACATTTCTGTACTTTTATTATACACTACGATAATATCAAACAGGGACGCTAGGTCCGTGACATGTTACATACATACGTAACGTCCCAACTTCAACCATAAACACTAAAACACCCTAAATAGACTCGAGTAGTTTCGAGATCCGTTCTCAACTATCTAGGCATCGTGTCCCGTTTAGCGTTTACTCGGAGGGTGCAACTCCACACTACGTGATTTACTTACATTTCGCATTTACCGCTTTCGTATGATTTATTGCTTTTATGACCTTATAATCGCATGCTAAATCACCTAACACGGAATTCAAAACGTAAATAAGCTAAAACTGAACAAATTGATGGTCGGGTTCCGTATTAATTTTGGTGCTCGCCAAACACGTTTCGATGCATCCCTATTAATACCGAGCAGATGCATCTTAAGCACAATACCAGGTAAGGTATACCACGAGAATGACTAATATCCGTATTATCACATTAAGACTGATTTGCTAATACGTATAATATTAGTACTCTGTACTCTCCTACGTGCATCTTTTCATGGTCTGCTTGTCACGTGAAATCGCATGCAAATAATGTAAATACACCTACTTCGACGACAAAGCTTACTTGTCTTTAAACAACCAACATAGCAAAGATATAGGGTTAAAACAATGGATGTTACAGTACTTCCGCCACAACAAGGGAACAAATTTATCAGCCCACCGATTGATTAGTAGAGGCCGCTACGTGCGGGCGGGATTGGGTGTCGATGTCTAGCAGACGTTGGCTTCCAAATACGTACCCTCACCCCTTACTCTGAATCGACGGTTTTCGGATGTCCGAAATCATTGGCAATGAGAGTCATTCCAGGCATGAAGTGCTTAAGGGTACAAGTCTTTATCTTTAGGTCCCGTGCCACTCCGCTTTGAGCCGAATAAGGATCAAAGTTGACTTGAACGGTTTCCGAGTCCCCATAATTGACTCGGTGGCGACTCCACAAATCGGCAACGAATCCTGTTCACTAAAAAGGTCACCTTACCAAACATATCGGCCTCTAAACATTTACAACCACGACTCGATCGATTCCAACCGAAACACGGGTGCCCGCACCCGTCTAGTAAAAGTCTGAATCGTCATCCGAATTGAGGTCCGAAACATCGCCCTGTACGTGAGATCGGACCGGCCCCAACCAGGAGGGAGCCGCGTGGGTGGCCGCCGCGATGAAACCGGGTAAGTCTCGCGCGGGCGCGCACGGGGCGCCGGCTGGTGCGGACGAACGTCTACAGTCTGGTACGCGAAAGAAAAATCCTGGGCACCGAGGAAGCAAGGCTTTAGTTTGGGTAGAATGTTTCACATGTCTCCCAACGACGGTGAGTGATATTACATTAGAACTCTACTGAACTTCGTTAAAAGCCCTATTAGCTACGCCGACATTCGCACTGTCAATGGCGTTGTCCACGAAACTTTCAAAGACGCATGCTACGTTTTGGGTTTACTCGGTGATGACAAGGAGTATATCGACGCTATAGAAGAAGCAAGTTATTGGGGTAGCAGTTTCTTCCTTAGGAACCTTTTCGCAACGTTATTGTACTCCGGTAGTCTCATCATGCCAGGATATGTTTGGGAGAAGACGTGGCACCATTTATGGGATGATATCCTGGCCAGTCGCATGAGAGAAATATTAAATTTCGGTGAGCTTCTTTCTTCGGTTAACCGATTCAGGATCCCCGACTACTATTTTGTGTTCACATTATTTTCGTATCTGCGTATTCTTCTATATATTTATATTAATACTCAACAATTGAAGTTCAGTTATTCGGTATCGCAATCTGTGTTTTTTTTGTGACTTCCTACACTTAACACATACATCACCTGTTTTGTAGGTCCGTATTCTTTCAAATAAATTCTCGCAGAGTTGCACATGACGGACGAGGAACTCCAAAGCTACGCTTTATTGGAAATTGAGTTGTTACTGCAGGGCAATGGTAGTTCACTCTCGAAGTTTCCTAATATGCCCATGCCCGACGACAATCTGAACTCAATGCAACTCAACAGGTTAATTGCAGATGAACTCACCTATAACCGTGAACAACTGCGTCTTAACCATGAAAGGTATATGTTAACAAGAATTGATGAGCAAAGAGCTGTGTACAATGAGATTATGAGTGCCACTCAGCTTGAATGGAGGGTTTTTATCTGTTTACGGCTATGGTGGAACCGGCAAGACATGCATCTGGAATGCTCTTTGTGTTGCTTTGAAGAGTAAGGGTGAAATAGTTATACTAGTGGCCTCAAGTGGAATTGCCGTTATCTTACTACCTAGGGACGTACAACTCATTATAGATTCAGAATTCCAATCAATGTTGACGAGAATTCATTGCGTCCAGGTATCAGACCAGTGTCCGACCTTGCTGAGCTACTCATAAAAGCGAAGCTCATAATATGGGACGAAACTCCCATGGTAAGTCGATACTGTTTTGAGACATACACTCAATAGAAGTTTGAGAGATATATTGAATTCCGATAAGCCTTTTGGTGGAAAGGTTGTTGTACTAGGTGGTGATTTTAGGCAAATACTACCCGTTGTTCCGAAAGGAAGCCGGGAAGACATAATTTACGCCTCAGTTTGTTTCTCTTATACCATATCGGGCGAAACAACACAAGAAGGAGCATCCTCCTGTAGCTCCATGGTCTCAGCTCTGCCCCCAGATACTCGGGCAAACCCTCATATTCGGCCCAAGGACGGGCCACAAACTGCATAAACAAGCCAACATGTTAAACTACTAACCTTGGGGGCTACTAAGGAGAACAAATCGTAAGAAAGAAACTTACGTCCTCGAGGTGCAGCTGGTTCACCAACATATTCTTTGACGAGTAGTGGCTCGTCGTGCTCTTGGCCTAATGGTCGGATTTGCCGTGGGTCCCGCCGATCAATATAAAACCGACTATTCCTAGTGGGTAGCTAGGGCAATTAGGGTCGATATCCACGGAGACGGTATGATAAAGTCTAGACTAGGTCGGCCTAAAAACGAGACTAAATCACCAAACAAAAACAAAGGATGCAATAATTGGTAAACTATGGTGGTGGAAGAGGTAAGACTAGGCTAACAATGAACTAGGCTAAAACAATGCCAAAATGGAAAAACTAATGATCAAACAAACTAGTAAACTAAAAGAAACGATGACTAACTAAGAAGTTGAAATCAAATATGAAAGAAAGTGGGGTAGGTCGGGTTCATAAGTGTAGTAAGGCAATTGGGGTGGTCAAGGGTGTAGGTGTCTCCTAATTGCTAGAGTCGGTCCGGGCTCTCGCTACGTAGACCGATGTCAAGGTAGGTCCGCACTCTCGTGTCTAAGACTAACCTCAACGCAACCACAAAATAGACAAACAATGAGAAGATGAGCACAAGTATTGGAGCATTGGCCACTACTACTCACACAAGCAAATCAACAATCACATAGAGTGCCCATTATGTGACTAACAACAAAAGAGTCACCTTTACTCCTAATCAAACCCTAATCACCCATAATCTACCCTTAATCTCCCTACTAACCCCACAAGAAGACTACTCACTCCTTATCAAGAACAAACCAATAATAATAAGAGAAAACAACATGAAATACCAAACATCCATTATGAAGAACAAGAACAATAACAAAACCACTAAGTAAAGATTCAAACTTGAGTAAATAAACAAAGAACAAGGAACAAGATATTATACCAACAACAAGAGGAAGAAAAAGATGCAATCTTGTATAAATAAGAACCCAAATCCACTCCAAGGATTTCAAGCTTGGAGAAATTTTCAAGAACCCACTTAATATAGGACTAGTTACAAACTAGATTAAAAGGAGATTAACTAAAGATTAAGGGAAGATTAATCTAAATGGATGAACTCTAAATCTAGGGTTTATATCTTGTAAAGAGGCTTAAGAGAGTCTAATTTAAGGTAGGATCCATAAACAATACAAGAGGGAAGTATTTATATGGTTACAAGAATGAAGGAGGATGAATTAAAGAGTCACGCGCAGCAGCACCATGGTCCCGACAGGGACGGACCGGTCCCGACCGGGAAGGGCTCATCCCGACCAGGAAGTGCTGGCCCGACCGGGACGGACCCAGAACAGAACCTATGCTATTCGTGCACCTCATCCCGGACGGGATGAGGCCATACCCGTCGGGGACGAGTCTTGTAGGCCTCCAATATGATCTTTAAGGTTCCTCCTTGCTTCACATGGGCTTCTCATCGACTCTCGGGTCTCGGGATCGAGTCTAAGGGGCTCGGGATCGGGTCCAAGGCATCGAGTGATCGTTCCTCCGCTTCGTTGGCTCCGAAAAGTGTATGTATTGAGTCGGAATCGCCCAAACTCTTCATGAATGGTCTCGGGAACCTGAAACGAGCTAGAGGAAGCATAAGTAGCCCATGAACCGCTCCTAAGGAGCGATTTCGCAAGGAAATGGGACCAAAACACAGCAAATTAGGCACTACAAACTACACTTATAAACTCCCCCACACTTAACCCTTACTCGCCCTCGAGTAAGCACAAACTAACTACTAAACTAGCGGAGCGGGTATTAGCGCACCCTACGCCCTTTCAACTAACGCGAGAAAACCTAGAGGATAAGTGCTCTCCGCAAGGCAAGTGAGGTCTTGCGACAAAACCGTGGATGCAATCGGACACAAAAACACATAAACAAACAAACATACAAACAAGCACACAAAAGATTGCACCCAAAAAAAAAGAAACAAATACCGCTTCCCTCAACAAAGCGGTGAAAGAGACACCGATTTAGGATTCAAGGCAAGTGACAACGTTCCCAAGCCAGCAATACAAACCGAAATGGACAAAACCCAAATAATATGACGAAAAAGCAACAAAAACATTGGTAACTTACCTAGGTTCCTCCTAACCTTCTAAGAACGTACTACGGGACGATCGGCGGGATGGAAAAAGGATGAATCACGGTGTTAGTCGACACAGTAGGTAAGTGAGACCCCGCCCCCTTTAGCAATGAGCCAAGAGGGTCGACCATGCCCAAAACCGCCTAACTAGTCCAAGTAAAAAGGTGGAAATAATTGCAAAGTGAGGGAAGACCGACCTTTGCTGCTATCATCCTTCCCAGGGACTCGGTCCTTTGGTAGGATCTTCACGGCAAAAGTCGGAAAAAGACTTATTTTTGTGGGGTTAGGATCTTTTTGTGAGACGTTTTTCTTTTGGCATTTTCTCTTTTCTTTCGCATATTTGCTTTGTGTGTTGCCATGCCATTTCTTTTTCTTATTTTCTATTTTCTTTTTGGCTTTTTGTGCCTTTTCTTTTTCTCTTCATTTCTTACTTTCTTTCATTTTCTTCTCTTTGCCCTTTTTGTTGTAGGCATTTCTTTGCAACAAGAAAGAGAGATTTCAACAAATTGCAAATTTATTTGGTGGATATGTGTAGGAGGTAGGGGAATGGGTAAGTCGGGGGTCGCGATCCCCCTTCAAACCCACAAAAAGGTGGAGAACTTGGACTAATCGAACAACCTCAAACACAGTCACCTAAGGGACGGGACTCGGCAACCAAGGCCTTTTCACACCGTGGGTGGTCATAATAGTCAAAATGCAAATCCCGCAGTAAATCCCTAGTAAGCTAGGTGGACCCAAGGTAAGAAACCAACGATATCATTGATTTAGGGTCATTCTACTAGACTAAAGTCCAAGACTCGATTTATACTACTAGGAAGGGAAAGTAAACACTTGCACACTAGCCTCTAAACCGGGTTTTCGAAAACCTTCTTACACACAAGACACAACTAACAGAACACAAAACGAAGACATGACGAAAATGAACGAAAAAGGGACAAAAACTAGCAAAACAAAACAAACACCTAAACAGAACAAACACCACTCCGAACCTCCAAACAAGCCACCAACCAACACCAAACTTTACAAAGCTCCTCCCGAGCACACCACATCACAAATCTTCTCCGAACATCATAAGGGGTAAAGAGGAAAAAGGGATAAAAGGCCGTACCAGATGTCTTAAAAGCTTTCCAAAGTAAGCGGCGATTAGGCGACCTAAGAGGAAAAAGGGAGGCAAAACACGCACAACAAAACACATATACGATACAACGACATAAAAAGGAAAACACACAAAAGGAAAAATCTTTTTGATTTGTGTGAAATTTTTTTCAATTTTATAGGATTTTTAAAGATTTTTCGAAAAACTACGAAAATAAAACTAACTATGATACAATATCGCTCCCCCACACTTAAGTCGAGCAATGTCCTCATGCTCGACCGTAGTGTACGGAGACGAAGAAAAGAAAAGAAAAGAAACTACGAAAATGAGGCTAAAAATCAAAAAGAAGAGTGGAGAAAATTGTAGAATGTGTCCGGCCGGGGTGTAGTCAAGTCACCATGGGCCGAGACAAGAAAAGATATGGATGGGGGAAGAAATAAAAAGAAATAAATAAAAGGGAATGGGAGGGGAGGACTAGATGTAGTCAAGTCACCTAGCCCGGATTCCGCCCAAATCCGACTAATTCCTACAAAAGGGTGAAAATCTTGTTAATTTGGATTTTGAAATGACTCTCGATGTAGTCACGTAATCGAGAGTCGGGAGCAACAAATACCGAGGCCCCGAGGGCCACCATGACACAAAAGTGTATAAGGGGAAGGGGAACTAACAAAAGAAGACAAGCTATAAAAGACGGAAAAGAAAGGATAGGTGCCGTACCATGCGGTTAGCAACTCACTCGCTCCATCATCTCATAAGTCAATATCAGCACGTAGCTAGTCGTCGTCATTGTTATTCCTCTCCAATCACGATACGGTTCCATGATTAGAGCACAAAGGTATACGGAGGTGGGTTTTGATGTGAAAGTCAGTGTAAAGTGAAGAGGAAATGAGGCGAATATGTGTATATGAAGTGTAGGGGTTATATGATGAGAGCAAGGATAGGTAGGGAGGTTGGGAGGGGGTATAAAGTGGTAGGGTGGGCTCAAACGACGAAGAAAAGGCCAAAGGAGGAATAGAGGGTCCATCCCGGTCGGGATGGATGGTCCCCGTCGGGATGACCTGTCCGTCCCGGTCGGAATGACCTGCCCGTCCCGGTCGGGAAGACCTCGTCCCGGTCGGGATGGCACTCCAGTAGACCCAATTTTTGTCACACTCATCCCGGACGGGATGACATCCTTCCCGGTCGGGAAGGTTCATCCTTCCCGGTCGGGATGCACTCTTCTCGGCCGGGAGGAGTTCTCTTACCCTCTATATCTCCCAAAAGCTCGTTCCGGGCTTCAAAAACGGACTCTCCTTCACACGATCCAAGCTCCAACATTAACCCTTCCTTCCTAGGAGGCACTTTCACATCACACCTATCACAATAAACTCAAATACAACATCAAATTCCCTCCCTCACATCGCTCATCAATAATCCAAATAACAAGACATTCACAAAAACTAAAAGGAACTACAAGAGAAAGAGATATATACAATGAGTTGGTTCTTTTGGAACTCCGTCAAACCAAGAATGGTGCATTCTTCAATCTTTTTTAACAATACTACAACCTATTCCATCTCCATCAAGGGCACAAAGAAACAAGTCGAAGGCCCTAGCGAAGTCTTCAATCAAGCTAGTAATATAAGCATCCAAATACCAAGGTTCTCCATGACCTTGTCTCGACGTTCCCAGGGCGTCCCAATCTTGAAAGTTCAATGGCTTGAACTTATACTTTTGATCCTTCGGGATATACCCAAACGTCCACTTGTCCTCACGCGGCCCCAAGGAAGGCTCATCTTGCTTCTTGTCTTTCAACTTGTCGTCAAACCCATGATATGGGCACTTATCTTCCTCAATCTCGGAGTCATCATCCTCAAGCTCATATGAATTGCTCTTCAAGCTTTGTCCCAACTCAAACCCTAGATCGATGTCTTCCGTGTCGTGGATCATATTGCATGACTCATCGTTAGTGGGCGAAGTGGTTCCTTGGAGGTCAAACACTAGCTTTTCTTCGCCTAACTCGAAGGTGATCCTACCGTTCTTTACATCGATGATAGCACCGGCGGTGTGTAGAAATGGACGCCCAAGGATAATGGGAGTGTTGGCATCTTCCGGCATATCGAGCGCGATGAAGTCGACCGGAATGAAAAACTTCCCGATTCGTACCGGTACGTCCTCTAACATCCCCAATGGTCGGTTAAGAGATTTATCGGCCATTTGGAGTGTAATGGACGTACATTTTAGCTCCTTCATTCCCAATCGCTCACAAATGGAATAAGGAATGTCACTCACACTCGCACACAAGTCACATAATGCTCTCTTGATCTTGTAATTGCCTATGGTGCATGGGATCAAGAAACTACCCGGATATTTCAACTTTGGAAGCGTGGAACCTTGAATAAGCTCGCTCACCACCCTTGTGAACGAAATAGTCTCTTCCTTGTCGATGAATCTCTTCCTAGCTAGGATTTCTCGCATGAATCTACCATATGCCGGGATTTGGGTAAGTAACTCGGCGAATGGGACATTAACATCCAATTTCTTCACAATGTCTAGGAATTTGTCAAATTGGACATCCACCTTAGTCTTCATTTGCCTTGTTGGGAAAGGCAACTTGATTTGAACCTTGCTTTGCTCAATAGGGGTGAACTTCTCACATGACACTTTTCCTTTACCCTTTTCTTTTGCTTGAAGTGGGGGAAGCTTGTCTTCAATGGTTTTTTCGATCTCCCATAAGACTTGCTCCTCCATTGGATCTTCCTTGCTTGAGCTTTCTTGAATTGGAGATGCAAATTTTTTTGTTGGTGCTTGCATTGGTTCTTGCTCACTAGGGAATGAAGGGGAGTCATAAGATGTACCTCTCCTCGTGGTAATAGCATTTACATGCTCAAGTTTCGGTGTTTCATCTTGAGGAGGTAGTTGCCCCTTTTGTCTTGAGGAGCTTCCCAAAGCAAGTTGAGATATTTGGATCTCAAGCATCTTCATATGAGCATATCTTGCCATGTTATCCCTTTGAATAAAAGCATAGAACTCTTGTTGGTTTCTTGCCATCTCCATTTGGTTTTTATGTATATCCATCATAGATTTTTGAACGTTGAAGTCTCGAGGTGGAGATTGTGGATTATGCGGAGTATCGGTGATAGCTAGAGGAATGCCATAGTCATGAGTAGGAGATCGGCTCCTAGGCTTGCTTTGTTGTTGTTGACTTTGAGTTGCTTGTTGTTGACGGTTCCCTTAGAACCCATGAGAATTGCCTTGATTAAGGCCTTGATTGTTGCCATGGTTGTGATTTTGATACCCTTGATCTTGGTTTTGTTGTCCTTGGAAGTTTTGGTTTCCTTGGAAACCACCTTGATTGAAGTTCCCTTGTTGGAACCCTTGATTGTTGTTGTGGAAGGTACCTTGGTTATTTTTCTTGCAATTGTTGAAGGGTCTTGAGTTAAATTGATAACCTTGGTTGTTGTCCCTTAAGGGAGTTGGAACATAGGGACGAAGTTGTAGAGCTTGTTGTTGAGGGACTTGATTGGAAGCTTGGTATTGATTAGAATAGGAGGCACCTTGCTTGAACGCTTGAAAGGCGTTCACTTGCTCAATGCTTCCTTGACAATGCATAGGATCATGACCCACGATTCCACAAGTATCGCACATCCCATAATAAGGCAAAGGAGGTGCAAATCCCAAAGCATTCACTTCTTGAATCGAGTGTTGGTTGGAGGAACTAATGCTTTGAACTTGATTGAGGTGGCCTTGGAGCTTCTTGTCAATATTCTCCATGTGGGTCTTCAATTGAGCTCCAAGGTCAATGCTTAATTGAGTAATAGCATCAACCTCGTGCCTACCTCCTCGATTTTCCTTCCTAGGCCTTGAGTATTGAGAATTATGAACCGCCATCTCCTTGATCCTTGCCCATGTTTGGTCATCATCGACCTCGGCGAACCTACCATTGGAGCCCATATTAAGAATAGCTCTTGAGTCCTCATAAAGACCGTTCCAAAATTGTTGGATTAAGAACCATTGTGCAAGTCCATGGTGGGGGCACGATCTAACCAAAGATTTAAACCTCTCCCAAGCTTCATAAAGGGTTTCCTCATCCCGTTGTTGGAAACCGGTGATGGAGGCCCTTAGCAAATTAGTCTTCTCCGGAGGGTAGAACTTTTGGTAGAACGCCAATGCAAGTTTCTTCCAAGTATCGATGCCCATGGTTGCCCTATCGAGACTCTTGATCCATTGCTTCGCTTTTCCAAGTAATGAGAATGGAAATAATACCCAACGGATTTGATCTTGAGTAACCCCGGGTTGAGAAATAGCGTCACAATAATCGGAGAAAGTCTCCATGTGTTGGTGCAGGTCTTCGGTGGACAAACCACTAGATTGATTCCTCTCCACAATTTGGATGAATTGAGTCTTGGCCACAAAATTTCCGGCATAAGCGGCCAGTAGAGTATTCGGTCCCGACAAGATATCTTCCGTAAATGTAGAGTGAGATGAAAATTTCGGCATGATTGGATATGCGGGAGAAGATGGTGTGGATGTAGACCTAGACGGGGAACTAGGTGAAGAAGAATGGATAGATGAACCAAAGGGGTTTATGAAGATCCCTTCGGCCGTCTCTCGAGGTGACTCGTTAAAGTCGGATCCTTGAGCTTGCTCTTCAATGGTATTGCTAGTACTTGGTTGAGAGATTCTAACCCGGCCAATCGTCCGTTGGCGAAAGGCTCTAAAGAGTCTTTCCGGCTCTGGATTGAATAGAAAGAATTCGCCTCTCCCCCTAGGCATACACTACAAACTTGAGCAAACGTAAGACCACCTAGTGCTTTTCGGGCACTAGGCAAAGACAATAAACGAACACGACGAAAAACAAAGAGAAAAGAAGGCTAAGAATACAAGAGAAACCTACAAAATATGCACAAGAGATGATAGAAGAACACAAAGAAGGGTAACTAAGTCTAGCTATAAGCAAACTAAGTCTAAACAATACACCGTCCCCGGCAACGGCGCCAAATTGATGGTCGGATTTGCAGTGGGTCCCGCCGATCAATATAAAACCGACTATTCCTAGTGGGTAGCAAGGGCAAGTAGGATCGATATCCATGGAGACGGTATGATAAAGTCTAGACTAGGTCGGCCTAAAAACGAGACTAAATCACCAAACAAACACAAAGGAAGCAATAATTGGTAAACTATGGTGGTGGAAGAGGTAAGACTAGGCTAACAATGAACTAGGCTAAAACAATGCTAAAATGGAATAACTAATGATCAAACAAACAAGTAAACTAAAAGAAACGATGACTAACTAAGAAGTTGAAATCAAATATGAAAGGAAGTGGGGTAGGTCGGGTTCATAAGTGTAGTAGGGCAAATGGGGTGGTCAAGGGTGTAGGTGTCTCCTAATTGCTAGAGTCGGTCCGGGTTCTCGCTACGTAGACCAATGTCGAGCTAGGTCCGCACTCTCGTGTCTAAGACTAACCTCAACGCAACCACAAAATAGACAAACAATGAGAAGATGAGCACAAGTATGGGAGCATTGGCCACTACTACTCACACAAGCAAATCAACAAACACATAGAGTGCCCATTATGTGACTAACAACAAAAGAGTCACCTTTATCCCTAATCAAACCCTAATCACCCATAATCTACCCTTAATCTCCCCACTAACCCCACAAGAAGACTACTCACTCATTATACAGAACAAACCAATAATAATAAGAGAAAACAACATGAAAAACCAAACATCCATTATGAAGAACAAGAACAATAACAAAACCATTAAGTAAAGATTCAAACTTGAGTAAATAAACAAAGAACAAGGAATAAGAAATTAAACCAGCAACAAGAGGAATAAAAAGATGCAATCTTGTATAAATAAGAACCCAAATCCACTCCAAGGATGTCAAGCTTGGAGAAATCTTCAAGAACCCACTTAATACAAGACTAGTTACAAACTAGATTAAAAGGAGATTAACTAAAGATTAAGGGAAGATTAATCTAAATGGATGAACTCTAAATCTAGGGTTTATATCTTGTAAAGAGGCTTAAGAGAGTCTAATGTAAGGTAGGATCCATAAAAAATACAAGAGGGAAGTATTTATATGGTTACAAGAATGAAGGAGGATGAATTAAAGAGTCACGCGCAGCAGCACCATGGTCCCGACCGGGACGGACCGGTCCCAACCGGGAAGGGCTGGTCCCGACCGGGACGGACCCAGACCAGAACCTATGCTATTCGTGCACGTCATCCCGGACGGGATGAGGCCATACCCGTCGGGGATGAGTCTTGTAGGCCTCCAATATGATCTTTAAGGTTCCTCCTTGCTTCACTTGGGCTTGTCATCGACTCTCGGGTCTCGGGATTGAGTCTAAGGGGCTCGGGATCGGGTCCAAGGCATCGAGTGATCGTTCCTCCGCTTCGTTGGCTCCGAAAAGTGTATGTATTGAGTCGGAATCGCTCCAACTCTTCACGAATGGTCTCGGGAACCTGAAACAAGCCAGAGGAAGCATAAGTAGCCCATGAACCGCTACCAAGGAGCGATTCCGCATAAGAAAAAGGGACCAAAACACAGCAAAATAGGCACTACAAACTACACTTATCATGGCCTGAGCCAACCTCCACTAATCCCAGCCAAAAACCTAGTCGGGCGAACACGCACCGTCTTGGGTACCAAGCGCGGGAAGAAGGAGTAGATTCAAGCCTGCAAAACCCGAAATACCGTCAGCAAAACAAAACGGAACTAAGCAATACTCTGAAATCAAGTACAAAAACAATAACTAACCTCCAGTACGAGACCTGGACTCACGATGGGTATAGCCGTGCCAGAGTCCACCCTCTGCGGCCTCCCCATGACCTGTAGGCAGCGGGTAATCACCGCAAAATCTGCGGGCACCCAGTCAAAATGTCCCAGCTGATCCAAGTCAGCCAGGAAGGGTAAAATCCTAATACTAAACCTGTCGCCCTTATCCGAGAAGTGGGTTGACCCTAAGAAGTACCACAACCACAGACGGGCATCCTGCACCGGCATGTTGGGCACTCGACCCTCTAGCACCGCCACCCTCTCAAAGTCGTCGATAATATACGAGCTCACCAAAGCATGGGGCACACTGAAAGCCGCAGGCTCTAAACAGTTCTCTATCCAACCCTTGACCTCGTCTTTATCCAACCTAGGGCCCTTCGGAGCCCACCTAATCATCTGAGGACCCCTGGGCAAACCCGTAATCACCTCGAAGTCCTCCAAAGTCATCCCGACCTCCCCGAATGACATATTGAATGTCGAGGTCGTGTCGGGAAAGCAATCTACCATCGGTCTAATTACCATGAGGTTGCACTTAGTCTTGCAACCTACTAATCGGACCCATTGTCCGACCAAGGGGCCTAAAGCCGTCCCCGCAATAATGTCCTTAGCCGCAGGAATAAGCTTCTGGGAGTAGATCTCCAGGCATGTCGTAAAACCCAAAAAGGTCCTCATCGGACCTGAAGACTGCAGACCGAGTCAATACAAGCATAAACGAAATAAACCAATACAAACCAAAGTCGAAGCCTAAGCTAATAAACACGAGTCAAGGTACTCACATGGCCGTTTACGTCAAGGCTGGAGACATGCAAGTCTGGACGTAGCAGTAATTGCCGACCGTCCTAATCACGAGCCCAAGGAGGATCCTCGTAGAAAATCTCCTCCCCCTCGTCGACAGGTCCAGGGGCTTGGGTTCTCCTGGAAACCGTAACAGGCAATCTACGCCTGGTGACCTGATAAGTGTGGTTTGTAGTGCCAATTTTGTAGTGTTTTGGTCCCATTTTCCTTGTAGAATCGCTCCTTGGGAGCGGTTTAGGGGCTTCTTATGCTTCCTCTAGTTCGTTTCAGGTTCCCGAGACCGATTTGGAAGAGTTGGAGCGATTCCGACTCTATACATACACATTTTGGAGCCAACAAAGTAAAGGAACGATGATTCGATGCCTTGGAATCGATCCCGAGACCTTGGGACCCAATCCCGAGCCTCCGAGACCCGATCCCGAGTCCCGAGAATCGACGGGAAGCCCATGAGAAGCAAGGAGGGACCAAAAAGTTCATATTGGAGGCCTACAAGACCCATCCCGATCGAGAAGGCCTCAAACCCGATCGGGATGAGGTGCACAGAAGACGCGCACACTGTGAAGCATTCCTGATCGGGTTGGCATATTCCCGATCGGGAAAGTGGAAGTTTCCCGATCGGGATTTCCCATTCCCGATCGGGAAAGTCCCAGTGGCAGCCGCGCTTTGTTTCTTTCTTCTTCCATCCATTTGTAACCCTATATATACCCCCATCTTGTATTAAGACACCATCTTATCTTAGCTTATGTTAGACATTACCCACAAACCCTAGCCTAGTTTTAGCATAGATTAGATTAGATTAGTGTAGATTAGTCCTTAGATTATCGTTAATCCTAGATTAGTGCTTGTAATTTGGGAATTCTTCAAGATCTTCACCAAGCTTGACAAACTTGGATGTTTGTTTTGGGTTTTTCTCATTTACTCAAGTTTCCTTCTTCCTTTCATCTTCTAGTATGGTATAATCTTCTTTTCCTTTCTCTTAATCTTTGTTCTTTCATCAAGTTTGAATCTTTAGTTCTTGTTTATTGTTTTGTTCTTCATCTTTGTTAGTTTCATATATGCATCCTCTTGTTCTTGTGTTGGTTTATCTTGTTCTTGTTAGTTTTAGTATAGATATGTTGGAGTAGTATCTTGCTAGGGTTAGTAAGGTGATTAGGGTGTTAATTGGATGATTAAGGGTTTGTTGGAGGAATTGGTGGAAGATTTGGGTTTCCTCTTGGTTGATGCATATCACATGTTTGTTGAAATGCTTGAATGACTAAGTAGGTTAGAATGCTTGTTTTTCTTGCCTTTCTCTTGTGGGTGATAGTTTGCTTGTGGGTTCGGTTCCCTCATTAAGTTGCGAGAGGCCGGTGAGGACGACTCCTAGGTCGGTCTAAGTTGCGAGAGCCCGGATGCGATCTAGGCCACAATAACACGCTAGTAACCCCGTTTGTCATGTGTGTCGCCAAAATGGGTTCCATGTGGAACCTCTAGGTGAGTCTAAGTTGCGAGAGCCCGAACCACACCTAGATTACCCTACTACCTCCTTCGCTCTAGCTCTTCCTTGACCATTCCGTTACCCCTTTGACCCCGACCTAATCCTAGCCCGTTTTCCTTGTTTGTTTTCTTGCTTTAGACCTAGCTTAGTCCTAGTCTCCCCCTCCTTAGATTAGCTCGCCTCGAACCTAGTCCTAGACCGTAGCATACCTTAGTCCGACCTCCCGTCCCTGTGGATTCGACCCGACTTACCCTAGCTACCCTAGTTAGGTTTTGCCGGTTTTATTTGACGGTTGGGATCCACGAAAAATCTTTCCCATCAAATTGGCGTCGTTGCTGGGGACGGCATAGTTTAGACTTTTGTTTGCTTAGTTTTGGACTTTGTTCTTGATTTTTGTGTTCTCTTCTCCTTGTGTATCTCCGTTTTTCATCTTGTGTGCTATTCCACCCTCCTAGTGCCTCAAAAGCACTAGGCTACTAACGTTTGCTCAAGTGCTTCTAGCTCATCCTAGGTACCAAAGCGACGTTATGGACATGGCTCGTCCAAGCTACCATCAATCATCACGGGACAACTTTGGGACAAAAGGCCAAGTCCCAAAATTTCACCTACCATTTCAACCTCATCAACATTCTTATGAACGCCCTCCATACGGTTACCAAGAAAGTTGTCAAGGATTGTTCCAACATCCTAACAACTACCAAACACCCTCACATAACCCACGACCACAAGATCCCAACTTTGAGACTTTTCAAATGATGCATCAATTGCTTAAGAGTCAACATGATTCGATAGATCTATTGCAAAAGACTCAACAAGCGATGGTGACTCAAATAATAGGGGTTAGGGAGGAGCTCAAGGCCCAAATAGAGGTGCAAGATGCTCGCATCAATGCACTCATGGCTCATATCACGATGTTGGCCGCTCGAGCTCCACTACATGTTGAGGAAGGTTCATTTGGGCAAGAAGGTCGGGTGCCCCCACAAGAAAGTCAACCCAACCTTGAAGCTACAAATGAAGAAGAGAGGGTCGATCAAGAGACCATTGTTGAGTGTTGCTTGGGTGGTGAAGATAGGGGAAGAATAGAGGAGGAAGTTGAAGCTTCAAGGGCCAACAATGAGGTGGAGAGTGAACATGATTCTCGAGATAACTCTTGGGGAGCCAATGTATTGGCTTTAAAATTGGATTTGTTCGATTTTCTTCGTGATGAACCACTAGACAATCCAAAGCCAAGTGAAGACATACCTCCTCTAGGCCATATAGACAAGGTGAGTGAAAAGGAGCGCAATACTTGGGAAAAAGAAGTAGATGCCTTGGAACTTGCCTTGTATGGGAAATTGGAGGATCCTAAAGCCTCCAATGAAGAAAACTTGATGCCTTCTCCTCCTCTACCGCACTCGATGCCTAGTCCCTTGTCTTGTGAAACGGTTGGTGAAGAGGATCCTTGTCGGGCGGTGGAAAAGAGTCCCACTCTCGACCCCGTAGAAGAAGCGACACCCCTAGGGTGTGATCTCCCACATCATGATGCCGAGCTTGACTCTAGACCACTATACCTTTCGGATGGTCATAAGAGTCGTATCTATGTTGGTTCCGAAGACCCGGAAGATCACGAGAATCCCGAGCTTAATGAAGATGATCGCTCCTCACCTCCGACTTGGAAACTTTTGAAAGTGTCTAGGCTTGGCCATGTGAGCTTCAATGAAGATGTTGCTAGAGCATTTTACTTACTACTCCGAGCTCTTGATGGCTATGGAGGTGTAGTTGGTGAGAGTACCTTATTGTACATATCTCTTTTTCTTGTTCTTTTTGCTTTTGTGTGTGTATATATGATTGTTTGGTACCTTGGTCTCTAGGATTGGTTGTTTTGTGAAATTCTTGTCATTTGGATTGTTGATGAGCGTTGTGAGGGAGAGAATTTGATGTTGCATTTGAGCTTATTGTCATAGGTGTGAAGTGAAGATGATTCCTAGAGAGGAATGGTTAATGATAGAGCTTGGTTCGTGAGTATGGAAGTCGGTTTTTGAAGCTTCGGTGAAGCTTTTGGGGTTTTGGAGGTCAAGAAGACCCATCCCGGGCGGGAAGGGAGCTTCCCGACCGGGAAGGATATGCCATCCCGACCGGGAAGGAGCCGTCCCGATCGGGATGGAGGTGCAAAAATTGGAGCTTGCTGGAGTGCCGTCTCGACCGGGAAGGTGGCTTCCCGACCGGGACGAGTGTGTCTTCCCGACCGGGACCATCCATCCCGACCGGGATGGTCCCCTTTCTCTTCTTTTTGGTGCCTCTTCTTCGACATTCAAGCCCAACCAACCATTAAATACCCCCACCCAACCTCCCTACCTTCCTTTCTCGTATCATACCACCCATGTACCTCATTTACATACCTTAACCTCATTTCCTCCTCACTTTAGACCAATATTCACATCAAATCCCACCCCCTCGCACCATTACTACCTTAGCCATGCGGTTTTCTTAAGCTTGAAGAAGGATGACAATGACGACAACAAGCAAGTGCCTATATTGATCATTGAGATGATGGAGAGAGTGAGTTGCTAACCGGACGGTATGGCAACTATCCTTTCTTTTCCGTTTTTATTGCTTGTTTTCCCCTTGTTTCTCCCCTTCCCCTTGACTCATGGTACCTTAGTGGCCTTCGAGGCCTTGGTAGTGGTTGCTCCCGACTCTCGATGATGTGACTACATCGAGAGCCATTTTCAAAATCCAAATTTTACAAGTTTTTCACTCTTTCTTTTTGTGGATTTAGTCGGATTTAGGCGGAATCCGGGCTAGGTGACTTGATTACACCTAGCCCTCCCCTCCCATTTCCTTTTATTTCCTTCTTTTTATTTCTTCCCCCATCCATATCTTTTCTTGTCTCGGCCCATGGTGACTTGACTACACCCCGGCCGGACGCCTTCTACCCTTTTCTCCACTTTATTTTTGATTTTTTTAGCTTTATTTTCGTAGTTTCTTTTCTTTTTCTTTTGTCTCTCCGCACACTACGATCAAGCATGAGGACATGGCTCGGTTTAAGTGTGGGGGGAGCGATATTCTATCGTAGCTAGTTTTATTTTCGTAGTTTTTCCAAAAAAATCTTTAAAAACCCTAAAAATTTGAATTTTTTTTACAAAAATGAAAAAGATTTTCCTTTTGTGTCTTTGTCTCGTATATTTGTTTTGTTGTGTGTGTTTGCCCCCTTTTCCTTATAGGTTGCTTAAACCACCGATGGCTTTGGAAAGCTTTCAAGATGTCCAGTAACATCTTCTATCCCTTTTTCCTTCTTTGTCTCTTGCGGAATTTGGAGGAGAATGTGATGTGATGTGCTCGGGAGGAGCTTTGTAAAGTTTGTTGTTGGTTGGTTGCTCATTTGGAAGCTAGGGGTGGTGTTTGTGTTATGTATGTGTTTGTTTTGTGTTGTTCTTGTTTTGTTGCTTTTGTTTCTTTTGTTTCTTTTTCTTTCGTTTTCGTTGAGTCTTTGTTTTGTGTTTTGTTGTCTTGTCTTGTGTGTAAAAGGTTTTCGAAAACCCGGTTTAGAGGCTAGTGTGAGAGTGTTTACTTTCCCTTTCTAGTAGTATAGATCGAGTCTTGGACTTTAGTCTAGTAGAATGACCCTAAATCAATGATTTTGTTGGTCCTTTACCTTGAGTCCACCTAGCTTACTAAGGATTTACTACGGGATTTGCATTTGACCATTATGACCACCCACGGTGTGAAAAAGGCCTTGGTTGCCGAGTCCCGTTCCTTAGGTGACCGTGTTCGGGATTGTTTGATTAGTCCAAGTTCTCAACTTTTTGTGGGTTTGAAGGGAAGGGCCCGTCCCGACTCACCCATTCCCCTACCTCCTACACATATCCACACAATAAGTTGCAATTTGTTCAATTCTCCCTTTCTTGTCATACAAAGAAATGCCAAAAGGCCAAATCAAGCCAAAGGGGCAAAGAAAAGAAAATGAAAGAAAATGAAAGAAAGAAAAGAATGAAGAAAAAGAAAAGGCACAAAAGCCAAAAAGAAAATAGAAAAGAAGAAAAAGAAATGGCATGGCAAAACAAAACAAAAATGCAAATGAAAAGAGAAAATGCCAAAAGAAAATCGTCTCACAAAAAGATCTTACCCCACAAAAATAAGCCTTTTTTCCGACTTTTGCCATGAAGAGTCTACCAAAGGACCGAGTCTCGAGGAAGGATGATAGCGGCATTAGTCGGTCTTCCCTCATTTTGCATGGTTTCCACCTTTTTACTTGGACTAGTTAGGCGGTTTTGGACACGGGACGACCCTCTTGGCTCACGCTAAAGGGGGCGGGGTCTCACTTACCTACAGTGTCGAATAACACCGTGGATCATCACTTCCCACTCCGCCGATCGTCCCGTAGTACGTTTTTAGAAAGTTAGGACGACCTAGGTAAGTTACCAACGTTTTTGTTGCTTTATCGTCATACTATTAGGGTTTAGTCCACCTCGGTTTGCATTGCTAGCTTGGGAACGTTGTCACTTACCTCGAGTCCTAAACCGGTGCTTCTTTCACCGCTTTTAGAGGGAAGGTGATTTGTTTTTCTTTGGGTGCAACCGATTATGCGTTCGTTTGTGTGTTTGTTTGTTTTTGTGTCTTGTGTCCGGTTGCATCCGCAGATTTGTCGCAAGACCCGACTTGCTTTGCGGAGTGCACTTTTCCTCTAAGTGCACTCGCGTGAGTTGAAAGGGCGTAGGGTGCGCTAATACCCATTCGGCTAGTATAGTAGTTAGTATGTGCTTACTCGAGGGCGAGTAAGGGTTAAGTGTAGGGGAGTTGATAAGTGTGGTTTGTAGTGCCTATTTTGTAGTGTTTTGGTCCCATTTTCTTATATAATCGCTCCTTGGGAGCGGTTTAGGGGCTTCTTATGCTTCCTCTAGTTCGTTTCAGGTTCCCGAGACCGATTTGGAAGAGTTGGAGCGATTCCGACTCTATACATACACATTTTTGGAGCCAACGGAGTAAAGGAACATTGATTAAATGCCTTGGAATCGACCCCGAGACCTTGGGACCCAATCCCGAGCCTCCGAGACCCGATCCCGAGTCCCGAGAATCGATGGGAAGCCCATGAGAAGCAAGGAGGGACCAAAAAGTTCATATTGGAGGCCTACAAGACCCATCCCGATCGGGAAGGCCTCAAACCCGATCGGGATGAGGTGCACAGAAGACGCGCACACTGTGGAGCATTCCCGATCGGGTTAGCATATTCCTGATCGGGAAAGTGGAAGTTTCCCGATCGGGATTTCCCATTCCCGATCGGGAAAGTCCCAGTGGCAGCCGCGCTTTGTTTCTTTCTTCTTCCTTCCATTTGTAACCCTATATAAACCCCGCTCTTGTATTAAGACACCATCTTATCTTAGATTATGTTAGACATTACCCACAAACCCTAGCCTAGTTTTAGCATAGATTAGATTAGATTAGTGTAGATTAGTCCTTAGATTATCGTTAATCCTAGATTAGTGCTTGTAATTTGGGAATTCTTCAAGATCTTCACCAAGCTTGACAAACTTGGATGTTTGTTTTGGGTTTTTCTCATTTACTCAAGTTTCCTTCTTCCTTTCATCTTCTAGTATGGTATAATCTTCTTTTCCTTTCTCTTAATCTTTGTTCTTTCATCAAGTTTGAATCTTTAGTTCTTGTTTATTGTTTTGTTCTTCATCTTTGTTAGTTTCATATATGCATCCTCTTGTTCTTGTGTTGGTTTATCTTGTTCTTGTTAGTTTTAGTATAGATATGTTAGAGTAGTATCTTGCTAGGGTTAGTAAGGTGATTAGGGTGTTAATTGGATGATTAAGGGTTTGTTGGAGGACTTGGTGGAAGATTTGGGCTTCCTCTTGGTTGATGCATATCACATGTTTGTTTAAATGCTTGAATGACTAAGTAGGTTAAAATGCTTGTTTTTCTTGCCTTTCTCTTGTGGGTGATAGTTTGCTTGTGGGTTCGGTTCCCTCATTAAGTTGCGAGAGCCCGGTGAGGACGACCCCTAGGTCGGTCTAAGTTGCGAGAGCCCGGATGTGATCTAGGCCACAATAACACGCTAGTAACCCCGTTTTTCATGTGTGTCGCCAAAATGGGTTCCATGTGGAACCTCTAGGTGAGTCTAAGTTGCGAGAGCCCGGACCACACCTAGATTACCCTACTACCTCCTTCGCTCTAGCTCTTCCTTGACCATTCTGTTACCCCTTTGACCCCGACCTAATCCTAGCCCGTTTTCCTTGTTTGTTTTCTTGCTTTAGACCTAGCTTAGTCCTAGTCTCCCCCTCCTTAGATTAGCTCGTCTCGAACCTAGTCCTAGACCGTAGCATACCTTAGGCCGACCTCCCGTCCCTGTGGATTCGACCCGACTTACCCTAGCTACCCTAGTTAGGTTTTGCCGGTTTTATTTGACGGTTGGGATCCACGACATATCCCTCCCATCTTGACCCTATAGAAATCGGCCTCGTCTACGGCCTCAGACTCAAGGCGCTGCGAAGGAACACTCCGTCGCCTCTTACGGACCCCCCGGGGAGTCACCGAACTCGACCCGGTGGCCTCTCCGCTTGTACCAGTCGTAGGAGCTCCCTTGGGATGCTCTATACCATCTCTAGCTGCAAAACAAAACCAAAGACGCATTTCGGGTCAGGTTAAAGTAGCCCAAACTGGTCAAAATAGGCTCAAAATTTTGGATAGTGATATCAAAATTCTGAAAGAAACACTAGCACCCATTTTCGACCCTAGTCATAATAAAAGTGGTTTCGTGAAAATCCGGCATCGTTACGTTATCATTTGGTCCGTTGTAAGCCACACAAACTCTCACAGAATGACCTTGTGCATTCTGACTCACAAAAATTGACATGGACGTCATTCATAACATCACAAACACTACTCAAGCAAGATTATAAATGTCAAGTGCGGGAATAATCGGGAAAACGATTCCGAAACCCTAGCATTCCGATTTTCACCCATAAGAAACCATTGAAGCACCTTTAAGCTCCATATCAAGCTAATAACTACCCTATCAAGCTCTATTTTACCCTAATTCAACAATGGGACTAAGAGTAAATATCAAAACATAGCAAAAACAAAATGCCAAATCGATTTCTAGGGTTTAAGCAACACCGACCCACAATCAATCTAATTACGCACAAATCGACAATAAGTGAGTAAGGAACACATACCCGAAGTCGACATGATCGAGTATGACGAAAATCGAGACGTAAATAGGTTGAACAAACTCGGAAATACGGGTTTAAGGCGGAAGGTGTCGCGCGTTTGATTTTAAGACGAATGAAATCGTCCCCCCTAGCTTGCTTTCCTGACTTTAAACAAATCTGACTCTAAAAAACTCAGGCACCTCACGGCAGGCGTCCCAATTTTGGACCGCTGGAGGCTAGGCGACTGAGAATCAAGGAGCCTCAGGACCCGCGCCTGATCATACAGCCCAAAGCAAAGACAAAAACAACTTGAATGCGATACCAAATAGTCGTTAGATGCACCTCCCCGTACTAAACAAAATAAGAAAGGACATGACAATTTACTGCCCCCAACCGATGAAACAAACTTCAAAACCTCATCTAATCGAAATCAACCCCCCAGCGGAAAAAACACGAAAACCTCTAGCTAATAAGACCACTCATACCAAAGAACATAAAATTCCAAACATGATATTTAAACAAAAACAAACTCAATTTTAAATGAGTCTCAAAGCATTCAGAAGGTAAATTTAAAACCTGCGAGCCTAATGAATCACAAAGCATTCAAAAGCAAATCAATTTAAACGAGTCCCGTCGCACTTGAACCAATATCAATGAGTCCCATCGCACTCAAATCCACATGAACGAGTCCCGTCGCACTCAGTTCAATTTTAAACGAGTCCCGTCGCACTCTTAACCAATTTAAAAAAGTCTCATCGCACTCAAACCAGTTTAAATGAGTCCCGTCGCACTCAAATCCATTTGAACGAGTCCCGTCACACTCAATTCCATTTTAAATGAGTCCCGTCGCACTCAAATCAATTTAAACGAGTCCCGTCGCACTCGAACCCCTTGAAATGCGTCTCGTTGCACTCAAATCAATTCAAATGTGTCCCGTCGCACTAAAACGAATTTAAATGAGCCCCGTCGCACTCAAATCAATTCAAACGAGTCTCGTCGATTTCGAACCAATTCAAATGAGTCTCGTTGCACTCAAACCAATTCAAACAAGTCCCATCGCACTCAAACCAATTTAAATGAGTCCCGTCGCACTCAAATCAATTTAAACAAGTCTCGCCGCACTCGAACCAATTTAAATGAGTCCAATCGCACGCAAATAAATTCAAATGAGTCCCGTCATACTCAAATCATTTCAAATGAGTCCCGTCGCACTCAAATTAATTTAAATTAGTCCCGTCACACTCAAATCAATTTAAACGAGTCCCGTCGCACTCAAATCAATTTAAATGAGTCCAGTCGCACTCAAATCAATTTAAATGAGTCATGTCCCACTCAAATCAATTTAAACGAGTTCCATCGCACTCGAACCAATCTAAATGAGTCCCGTCGCACTCAAATAAGTCTAAAAACGAGTTCCAAAGAACTCAAAACAGTCATGCCAATCAGGAACAAGCCCTCCAAGAGCTCAATTCACACCCCCAGAGGAATACTTAAAGCAAAAAAGCAAACCCGAAATCAGTGCAGCCATCCGCCAAGGATATTGAATTAGAAACAAGACACCAATAAAATATTTAAACAAAAGGTTCATGACCGAAATTACTAAAACGACAAACCCAAAGCAAAATAAACAAGCCAGCAAGCCCGGACCTGAGCTCCAACGAGCAAGCCCGTAACCGCATGCGAGGAGGTCAGGTATGATTTCTAAGCCTTGGCTGACGAGCCTCAAATACGTAGTCTAACGGACTTAAAGCGACCCGAGCAGACATCCACTAGGTCGTAATCCTCGATTGACTTGGGCGGCTATACCTTGACTTTCGCCTTCACAAAGCCTCAGTCAAAGTGGGGCCTTCTGTAGACAACCAGATTTTAACATGGTGGCTGCAGGAGTGCCCGAAAAACACCCGATGACGATCGGACTGCAACACGATGCGAGATTACGATGTTTTAGATGGTTTTTCTATAGAACTGATAAAATAATTACTCAAAA
Source organism: Agrostemma githago (assembly GCA_958450325.1). Taxonomy (NCBI): domain Eukaryota; kingdom Viridiplantae; phylum Streptophyta; class Magnoliopsida; order Caryophyllales; family Caryophyllaceae; genus Agrostemma; species Agrostemma githago. The sequence continues at coordinate 32,399,339 of OY288242.1, forward strand.
AAATTAATTCAACATCAGGACGGTCTTAGTCATGTCATTACGGTCGCGTCGACACTAACAAGAGTCAATTCCGACACCGGGGCTCTGAATCGGTCCCGAAATACGCAAAGTCAAACCCGAGTCAACACGCCGAGCCGAGCGAACCTCGAGAAACGTGCCCGAAGCCCACTCTGCGCTCGACGCGCTAGGGCAAACAAGGAGTCTTAATCCCCATGTACGACTAATATATGCATTTCCATTTTGGAAAGTTTTAAATTCGGATCTTCAAAATTTGAGGGGCCCGCTCAAGGCGATCGAGTTCCCAAGTGCACAACACCAGGCGCCTCAGTTCTAGTGCGCAGGACGCCAGGCGTCCGAACCCTCGATTTGAACTGCGCTAACAACTATAAATACCCCCCCCCCCTCCCCATTTCGCTCATTTACACACATTCAGAATTCGTGAACATTTCTCACAATTAGCTCTTTTCCCTCTTTCTCTTAAACATAGGTCGCACTCCAACTCTAAGTACAATCCAATCGATTGTTTGTCCCGATACGCGAATCAACACTACTCCTCGCAGTATTTTGAGTTCCTGACTCGATTTAAACGAAAAGGGACACCTGTGTCTGACTAGCCACCCCTAAATACTAAAGCGAAGCTTTGGCGGATTTGACGTAGAAAGCTAAGAGAGGATCCGCCTCGAAGTCGTATCGTCACTAGGTTGTCATCTAAAAAAAACTTTACATTCCGTAATCTTTATTTATGCACTTCGATAAGGTCAAGTTCGACTAGTATGGACACTTGGTCCATAGAACGTTATAAACATACGTAACGTCCCTAACTTCAACCATAAACACTAAAACACCCTAACTAAACCCGAGTAGTTCCGAGATCCGTTCTCTATCATCTACATATCGTGTCCTGTTTAGTGTACTTTCCGAGGGTGCAACTCCTCACTATGTGATTTACTTACTTACAGCTTTCGTATGATTTACCGCTTTTATGACTTTATAATGGCATGACAAATCACCTAAACACGGAATTCAAAACGTAAACAAGATAAAACTGAACAAAGCGGTGGTCAGGTTCCATATACGTCCCGATACTCACTTCTCACGTATGGTTCAATGCATCCCTATTAATATCGAATCGACGCATCATAAGCAGAATACCAGGTAAGGTATATCACGAGAAGAACTAATATCCATATTATCACCTTAAAACCAACTTGCTAATACGTATAATACTTAGTACTCTCTACTCTTCTACGTGCATCTTTTCATAGCCCACTTGGCACGTGAAATCGCATGCAACGAACGTAAACATAACTACTTCGACAATAAACTTACTTGTCCTTAAACAACCGACATAGCAAAGACATAGGATTAAAACAACAGATGTTATCGTACTTCCATCACAATTACGGAACAAAGTTATCAGCCCACCGATGGATTAGTAGAGGCGCGCTATGTGTGGGTGGGATTGGGTGTCGATGTCTATCGGACATTGGCTTCCCAATACGTACCCTCACCTCTTACTCAGAATCGATGGTTTCTGGGCATCCGAAACCGTTGGCAATGAGAGTCATTCCAGGCATGGAGTTCTTAAGGGTAAATATCTTTATCTTTAGGTCTCCGTGCCATTCAACTTTGAGCCGGCTAAAGGTCCAAGTTGACTTGAAGGGTTTCCGAGTCCCCATAATTGACTCGGTGGCGACTCCACAAATCGGCAACAAATTCGGTTCACTAAAAAGGTCATCTTACCAAAAATGTCGGCCCTTAAACACTTACACCCATGTCTCGATAGATTCTAACGGAAACACGGGTGTCCGCATCCGTCTAGTACTATCCGAATAGTCAACCAAATCGAGGTATGACATATCGCTCCGTATGCAAGATCGGACCGACCCCGGGATGGACGGGGTTGCGTGGGTGGCCGCCGCGAAAGCCAGATTTCCCGAGCGGGCGTGTGCGGGGCACCACCCGGTGCGGACGGGCGTCCACAAGGCTAAGGAGCTGATTAGGGGTACAACATTAGGTCTTGTAGTTGAGCATTGAGCTGGGTTAGTCAATTGCCAGACTAAGAGTAACCTGATGATGATTAGGGCTCAAATCAATTTAAATGATTCCCGTCGCACTCTAACCCATCTAAATGACTCCCGTCGTACTCAAATCAAACTAAACGAGTCCCGTCGCATTCGAACCAATTGAAATGAGTCTCGTTGCACTCAAATTAATTCAAATGAGTCCCGTCGCACTCAAACCAATTTAAATGAACCCCGTCGCACTCAAATCAATTCAAACAAGTCCCATCGCACTCAAACCAATTTAAATGAGTCCCGTCGCACTCAAATCAATTTGAAAAAGTCTCATCGCACTCGAACCAATTTAAATGAGTCCCATCGCACGCAAATCAATCCAAATGAGTCTCGTCCCACTCAAATCATTTCAAATGAGTCCCGTCGCACTCAAATCAATTTAAATTAGTCCCGTCGTACTCAAATTAATTTAAATGAGTCCATTCGCACTCAAATCAATTTAAATGAGTCATGTCGGACTCAAATAAATTTAAACGAGTTCCGTCGCACTCGAACCAATCTAAATGAGTCTCGTCGCACTCAAATCAGTCTAAAAACGAGTTCCAAAGCACTCAACACAGTCAAGCCAGTCTAAAACAAGCCCTGCAATAGCTCAATTCACACCCCCCAGAGGAATACTTAAAGCAAAAAAGCAAACCCGAAAACAGTGCAGCCATCCGTCAAGGATATTGAATCAGAAACAAGAGACCAATAAAATATTTAAACAAAATCTTCAAGAACGAAATCACTAAGACGATAAACCCAAAGAAAGATAAACAAGCCAGCAAGCCCGGACCCGAGCTCCAACAAGCAAGCCCGTAACCGCATGCGAGGAGGTCAGGTATGATTTCTAAGCCTTGGTTGACGAGCCTCAAATACGTAGTCTAACAGACTTAAAACGACTCGAGCAGACATCCACTAGGTTATAATCCTCGATTGACTTGAGCGGCTATACTTTGACACCCAGATTTTGACATGGTGGCTGCAGGAATGCCCGACAAACACCCGTTGACGATCGGACTGCAACACGATGCGAGATTACGATGTTTTGGATGGTTTTTCTATAGAACGGATCAAATAATTACTCAGAAAAATAATTTCAACATCAAGATGGTCTTAGTCGTGGCATTACGGTCGCGTCGACACTAACTAGGGTCAATTCCGACGCCGGGGCTCTGAATCGGTCCCGAAATACGCAAAGTCAAACCCGAGTCAACACGCCGAGCTTAGCGAACCTCGAGAAACGTGCCCGAAGCCCACTCAACGCTCGACGCGCTAGGGCAAACAAGGAGTCTTAATCCCCATGTACGACTAGTATATGCATCTCCATTTTGGAAAGTTTTAAAGTCGGATCTTCAAAATTTGAGGCGCCCTACTCCGGGCGACCGAGTTCCCAAGCGCACTACACCAGGCGCCTCAGTTCTGGTGCACAGGACGCCAGCCGTTCGAACCCTCGATTTGAACTGCGCTAACAACTATAAATACCCCCCCTCATTTACACACATTCAGAATTTGTGAACATTTCTCACAATTCGCTCTTTTCCCTCTTTCTCTTAAACATAGGTCGCACTCCGACTCAAAGTACAATCCAATCGATTGTTTGTCATGATACGCGAATCAACACTGCTCCTCGTAGTATTTTGAGTTCCTGACTCGATTTAAACGAAAAGGGACACCTGTGTCTGACTAGCCACCCCTAAATACTAAAGCGAAGCTTTGTCAGATTTGACGTAGAAAGCTATGAGGATCCGCCTCGAAGTCGTATCGTCACTAGGTTCTCATCTAAAAAAAACTTTACATTCCGTAATCTTTATTTATGCACTTCGATAACGTCAAGTCCGACTAATATGGACACTAGTTCCATGGAACGTTATAAACATACGTAACGTCCCTAACTTCAACCATAAACACGAAAACACCCTAACTAAACCTGAGTAGTTCCGAGATCTGTTCTCTTTCATCTACGCATCGTGTCCTGTTTAGTGTACACTCCGAGGGTACAACTCCTCACTATGTGATTTACTTACTTACAGCTTTCGTATGATTTACCGCTTTTATGACTTTATAATCGCATGCTAAATCACCTAAACACGGAATTCAAAACGTAAACAAGATAAAACTGAACAAAGCGGTGGTCAGGTTCCATATTAATCACGATGCTCACCTCACACGTATGGTTCTACGCATCCCTATTAATATCGAATCGACGCATCATAAGCAGAATACCAGATAAGGTATATCACGAGAATGACTAATATCCATATTATCACCTTAAAACTAACTTGCTAATACATATAATACTTAGTACTCTCTACTCTTCTATGCGCATCTTTTCATGGCCTACTTGTCACGTGAAATCGCATGCAATGAATGTAAACACAACTACTTCAACAATAAACTTACTTGTCCTTAAACAACCGACATAGCAAAGACATAGGGTTAAAACAACAGATATTATCGTACTTCCATCACAATTACGGAACAAAGTTATCAGCCCACTGATTGATTAGTAGAGGCGAGCTATGTTTGGGTGGGATTGGGTGTTGATGTCTATCGAACATTGGCTTCCCAATACGTACCCTCACCTATTACTCAGAATCGATGGTTTCCGGATGTCCGAAACCGTTGCCAACGAGAGTCATTCCAGACATGGAGCTCTTAAGGGTAAATGTCTTTATCTTTAGGTCCCCGTGCCACTCAACTTTGAGCCGGCTAAGGGTCCAAGTTGACTTAAAGGGTTCCGAGTCCCCATAATTGACTCGGTGGCGACTCCACAAATCGGCAACAAATTCGGTTCACTAAAAAGGCCGTATTACCAAAAATGTCGGCCTTTAAACTCTTACAACCACGTCTCGATAGATTCTAACCGAAACACGGGTGTCTGCATCCGTCTAGTACTATCCGAATAGTCAACCAAAGCGAGGTATGACATATCGCTCCGTATGCAAGATCGGACCGACCCCGGAATGGACGGGGCTGCGTGGGTGGCCGCCGCGAAAACCAGATGTCCCGCGCGGGCGTGTGATAGGCACTGCCAGGTGCGGACGGGCGTCCACAAGGCTAAGGAGCTGATTAGGGGTATGGCTTTAGGTCTTGTAGTTGAGCATTGAGCTCGGTTAGTCAGTTGCTAGACTAAGAGTAACCTGATGATGATTAGGGCTCAAATCAATTTAAACAATTCCCGTCGCACTCGAACCAATTGAAATGAGTCTCGTTGCACTCAAATCAATTCAAATGAGTCCCGTTGCACTCAAACCAATTTAAATGATCCCCGTCGCACTAAAATCAATTCAAACGAGTCCTGTCGCACTCAAACCAATTCAAAGGAGTCTCGCCGCACTCAAACCAATTCAAACAAGGCCCATCGCCCTCAAACGAATTTAAATGAGTCTCGTCGCACTCTGAATCGGTCCCGAAATACGCAAAGTCAAACCCGAGTCAACACGCCGAGCCGAGCGAACCTCGAGAAACGTGCCCGAAGCCCACTCAGTGCTCGATGCGCAAGGGCAAACAAGGAGTATTAATCCTCATGTACGACTAGTATATGCATCTCCATTTTAGAAAGTTTTAAAGTCGGATCTTCAAAATTTGAGGCGCCCCACTCCAGGCGACCGAGTTCCCAAGCGCACTACACCAGGCGCCTCAGTTCTGGTGCGCAGGACGCCAGGCTTCCGAACCCTCGATTTGAATTGCGCTAACAACTATAAATACCCCCCCTACTTTCGCTCATTTACACACATTCAGAATTTGTGAACATTTCTTACAATTCGCTCTTTTCCCTCTTTCTCTTAAACATAGGTCGCACTCCGACTCTAAGTACAATCCAATCAATCGTTTGTCCCGATACGCGAATCAACACTACTCCTCGCAGTATTTTGAGTTCCTGACTCGATTTAAACGAAAAGGGACACCTGTGTCTAACTAGCCACCCCTAAATACTAAAGCGAAGCTCTGCCGAATTTTACGTAGAAAGCTAGAAGGATTATCCTCGAAGTCGTATCGTCACTAGGTTGTCATATAAAAAAAACTTTACATTCCGTAATCTTTATTTATGCACTTCAATAACGTCAAGTCCGACTAGTATGGACATTAGGTCCTCGGAACGTTATAAACATACGTAACGTCCCTAACTTCAACCATAAACACTAAAAAACCCTAACTAAACCTGAGTAGTTCCGAGATCCGTACTCTATCATCTACACATCGTGTCCTGTTTAGTGTACACTCCGAGGGTGCAACTCCTCACTATGTGATTTACTTATTTACAGCTTTCGTATGATTTACCGCTTTTATGACTTTATAATCGCATGCTAAATCACCTAAACATGGAATTCAAAACGTAAACAAGATAAAACTGAACAAAGCGGTGGTCAGGTTCCATATTAATCCCGATGCTCACCTCTCACGTATGGTTCGACGCATCCCTATTAATATCGAATCGACGCATCATAAGCAGAATACCAGGTAAGGTATATCACGAGAATGACTAATATCCATATTATCACCTTAAAACTTACTTGCTAATACGTTTAATATTAGTACTCTCTACTCTTCTACGTGCATCTTTTCATGGCCTACTTGTCACGGGAAATCGCATGCAACGAATGTAAAAAAAACTACTTCGACAATAAACTTACTTGTCCTTAAACAACCGACATAGCAAAGACATAGGGTTAAAATAACAGATGTTATCGTACTTCCATCACAATTACGGAACAAAGTTATCAGCCCACCGATTGATTAGTAGAGGCGCACTATGTGTGGGTGGGATTGGGTGTCGATGTCTATCAGACATTGGCTTCCCAATACGTACCCTCACCTCTTACTCAGAATCGATGGTTTCTAAACCTTTGGCAATGAGATTCATTCCAGGCATGGAGTTCTTAAGTGTAAATATCTTTATCTTTAGGTCCCCGTGCCACTCAACTTTGAGCCGGCTAAGGGTCAAAGTTGACTTGAAGGGTTTCCGAGTCCCCATTATTGACTCGGTGGCGACTCCACAAATCGGCAACGAATTCGGTTCACTAAAAATGTCGTCTTACCAAAAATGTCGGCCTTTAAACACTTACCACCACGTCTTGATAGATTCTAATAATGGAAACACGGGTGTCCGCTTCTGTCTAGTACTATCCGAATAGTCAACTGATGGTGGGAATCGCTGTGGGTCCCGCCAACAATTAGAGTCCAACTAATCCTAACTAGTAGCTAGGGTAAGTCGGGTCGATATCCACGGAGACGGTTATGGGGTGTCTAGACTAGGTCCACCTAAAAACGAGGCTATGTTACCAAAACAACACAAAGAGGAACAAACTAAGAAGAATTGACTAATAATGATGATTGGAGGGGATGAAAGTGGGCAAACAATGAACTATTTAGAACATGAACTAATTGAACAACTAAAGCTTAATGAAACTATCAAACTAGAGGAATTATGACTAAAAGGATGGAGAAATCAAATATGGGAAGGAGTAGGGTTAGGTTGGGTTCTTAAGTGTAGTAGGATAATTGTGTAATCAAGGGTATGGGTGCCGCTTAGTTACTAAGGTCAGTTTGCGCTCTCGCGCCAAAGCCAAAGTCCGCACTCTCGTGTCTAAGACCAGACCCGAACATTCATGCTAGATACTACTCAAAACACAAACATTCAACCACAAATTGAATACACAATGAGAAGATGAGAACAAGTATGAGAAGCATTGGCCACTACTGCCCACACAAGCAATACAACAAACACATGGTGTGCCCAATAAGTGACTTGCAACTAAGGAATCACCTTTACCCACAATCAAACCCTAATCACCCGTAATCCGCACTTAATCCCCCTACTAAACCCACAAAGAGTCTACTCACTCATAATGAAACTAACAATAACAATGATAAGAGAAATCAACATAAACAACCAAACATTCATCATGAACAAACAAGAACAATAAACAATATGTAAAGATTAAAGCTTGAGAGATTAACAAAGATTAAAAGATAAGAGATTATACCAACTAACAAGGAGATAAAAAGATGAGAACTTGCATTAATAAGAAACCCAAAATAATCTCAAAGGTTGTCAATCTTGGATGAGTCTTCAAGAATCTCCTTAATACAAGACTAATTAACTAGATTGATCTAAGATTAACAAGGGTTTAAAGAGAGATTAAGCTAATGAAAGGAGGCACTCTATCTAGGGTTTAGTCTAATGTAGAGAGGTCTAAGATAGTCTAAGATAATTTAAGATGCTTAAACAATACAAGGGAGGAGTATTTATAAGGTTACAAGAGTGAAGGAGGAGAAAAGAAGAGCTTCGTGCTGGCAGCTGTCCATCCCGTCCGGGACGAAACGGTCCCGTCTGAGACGAAGTGGTCCCGACCAGGACGGCCCCAAAACAAGAGCTGCTGTAAACGCGCACCCCTTCCCGGTCGGGAAGTCTACTATCTCGCCGGGGAGGGGTCTTGTAGGCTTTCAATATGATCTTTAAGGTCCCTCCTTGCCTCTAATGGGCTTCCCATCGATTCTCGGGGCTCGGGATCGAGTCAAAGGGGCTCGGGAATGGGTCCCAAGGTCTCGGGATCGAATCCAAGGCACCGTGTGATCGCTCCTTCTCTTCGCTGGCTCCAAAAGTGTATGAAACGAGTTGGAATCGTTCCAATTCTCCGTGAACGGTCTTGGGAACCTAAAACGAACTAGAAGAAGCATAAGTAGCCCAGAAACCGCTCGCAAGGAGCGATTCCACAAGAGAAACCGGGACCGTACACAACAAATTAGGCACTACAAACTACACTTATCAACTCCCCCACACTTAACCCTTACTTGCCCTCGAGTAAGCACAAACTAACTAAAGACTAAAAGAAACTAGACTACTAGCCAAGTGGGTATTAGCGCACCCTACGCCCTTTCAACTCACGCGAGTACACCTAGAGGAAAAGTGCACTCCGCAAGGCAAGTGAGGTCTTGCGACAAAACTGTGGATGCAACAGGACACAAAAACACACAAACAAAAAAACATACAAACAAACAAGCAATCGGTTGCACCCAAGAAGAAACAAATACCGCTTCCCTCTAAAAAGCGATGAAAGAAGCACCGGTTTAGGACTCAAGGCAAGTGACAACGTTCCCAAGCTAATAACACAAATCGATATGGACAAAACTCTAATAGTACGACAACAAAGCAATAGAAACGTTGGTAACTTACCTAGGTTCCTCCTAACCTTCTGAGAACGTACTAATGGAAAATGGATGAACCACGGTGTTAGTCGACACTGTAGGTAAGTGTGACCCCGCCACCTTTAGCGATGAGCCAAGAGGGTCATCCCAAGCTCAAAATCGCCCAACTAGTCCAAGTAAAAAGGTGGGTAAGTTTGCAAAATGAGGGAAGACCGACCATTACCGCTATCATCCTTCTTAGGGACTCGGTCCTTTGGTAGGCTCTTCACGGTAATGGTCAGAAAAAGGCGGTGAGAATGTTATTGTGAGACGGTTTTCTTTGGCAATTTCTTTCTTTTGCATCTTTGCTTTTTGTGTTGCTATGCTATTTCTTTTTCAACTTTTGTACTTTCTTTTTGTCTTTTTGTGCCTTTTCTTTTTCTTCATTTTTTTCTTTCTTTCATTTTCTTTCTTCTTCTTTGGTTGCCCTTTTACCTAGATTTGAGTTGTAGGCATTTCTTTTGCAACCAAGAAAGAAATTTCAACAATTTGCAACTTTATTTTGTGGATATGTGTAGGAGGTAGGGGAATGGGTGAGTTGGGGAGCGTTCTTCCCTTCAAACCCACAAAAAGGTGGAAAACTTGGACTAGTCAAACAATTTCAAACACGGTCACCTAAGAGACGGGACTCGACAACCAAGGCCTTTTCACACCGTGGGTGGTCATAATGGTCAAAATGCAAATCCCGTAGTAAATCCCTAGTAGATTAGGTGGACTCAAGGTAAAGGACCAACGAAACTATTGATTGAGGGTCATTCTACTAGACTAAAGTCCAAGACTCGATTCATACTACTAGAAAAGGAAAGTAAACACTTGCACACTAGCCTCAAAACCGTGTTTTCGAAAACCTTTTTACACACTAGACACAACTACACATCACAAGACGAAGAAATGACAAAATGGGAGAAAAATGAGACAAAGACAACAAAACAAAATGAAACAAAACAAACATAAAAAGATAACAAACATCACCCCTTATTTCCAAGTAAGTCACCAAATCAACCACAAACTCTACAAAGCTCCACCCGAGCACACAACATCACAAATCTCCTCCAAACTCCACAAGGGACAAAGAAGAAAAAGGGATAAAAGATGTTACCGGATGTCTTGAAAGCCCTCCAAAGTTGACGGTGAATAAGCAACCTACAAGGAAAGAGGGGGCAACACGCACAACACAACAAAAGTACGACAAAACGACACAAGAGGAAAACACACAAAAGAAAATCTTTTTGATTTTTGTGAAAAAAATTCAAATTTTTATGGTTTTGAAAGATTTTTCGAAAAAACTACGAAAATAAAACTAAACTATACTAGAATATCGCTTCCCCGCACTTAAACCGAGCAATGTCCTCATGCTCGATCGTAGTGTATGGAGACACTAAAGAAAAGAAAAGAAACTACGAAAATAAAGCTAAAAATCAAAACGAAAAGAGGAGAAAAAAGGTAGAATGTGTCCGGCCGGGGTGTAGTCAAGTCACCATGGGCCGAGACGAGAAAAGATATGGAAGGGGGGAGAAATTGGAAGAAGGAAATAAAAGGAAATGAGAGGAGAGGACTAAGTGTAATCATGTCACCTAGACCGGATTCCGCCCAAATCTGACTAATCCTACAAAAAGGGTGAAAATCTTTTAAATTTGGAGTTTTCAAATGACTCTCGGTGTAGTCACGTCATCGAGAGTCGGGAGCAACAATTACCAAGGCCCGAGGGCCACCATGACACAAAAGTGTATAAGGGCAGGGGAACATGCAAAGGGAGACAAGCAAGAAAAGACGGAAAAGAAATTAGAGTCGCCATACCGATAGGTTGGCAACTCACGAACTCCATCGTCTCAATGATGATCAATATAGGCACTTTTGCTTGTCTTCGTCAATGCAATTCCTCTTCATTCTCGATAAGGTTCCGTGGTTGAGGTACAAAGGTATAAGGAGGTGGGATTTGATGTGAAAATCGGTGCAAGGGTATAAAATGAGGTGAATGTGTATATATGAAGTGTAGGGATCATATGATAGGTGCAAGGGTAGGTAGGGAGGTTGGGAGTGGGTATAAAATGGTTGGGTGGGCTCGAATGACAAAGAAGAGGCCAAAAGAAGGAGCAGGGCATCATCCCGGTCGGGATGGATGGTCCCGGTCAGGATGACACACCCTTCCCGGTCGGGAAGCTCTCGTCCCGGTCGGGAAGACACTCCAGAAAGTTCGATTTTTGGTACCTTCATCCCCGTCGGGACGGCTCCTTCCCGGTCGGGATGCTCTCTTCTCGGCCTGGAAGAGTCCTCAAACCCTCTATAACCCCAAAGCTTGTCCAAAGCTTCAAAAACCGACTCCCATGCTCATAATCCAAGCTCTATCAATAACCACTCCTCTTTAAGATTCATCTTCACTTCACACCTACAAATAAGCTCAAACACATTCATCAAAATTCCTCCCTCACATCGCTCATCAAAATACCAAATCATAAGAATTTCACAAAAACTAAAAGAATTACAAGAAAGAGATATATACAATAAGACGGTTCTTTTGGAACTCCGTCAAACCAAAGGTGGTGCATTCTTCAATCATTTTTTAACAACACTTGGCCAATTCCATCTCCATCAAGGGCTCGAAGTAACAAATCGAAGGCTCTCGCAAAGTCTTCAATCAAGCTTGTGGTATAACCATCCACACTCCAAGGGTCTTCATGATGTAACCTCGACGTTCCCGGGGCATCCCGATCTACTAAGTTCAATGGCTTGAACTTGTATTTGCGATCTTTCGGGATATACCCAAACGTCCATCTATCTTCATGTGGCCCCAAGGGAGGCTCATCTTTCTTCTCACTTTGCAACTTGTCCTCAATATCACGATATTGGCATTCATCCGCCCCAAGCTCGGAATCCTCATCCTCAATTCCATAGAAGTTGTTCTTCAAGCTTTTGCCTGACTCATCCCCTAGATCGATGTCTTTCATGGTGGTGATCATTTTATAAGACTCATCATTAGTAGGCGAGGTGTTGCCTTGGAGGTCAAACACGAGCTTCTCGTCGCCTAGCTCAAATGTGATCCTACCGTTCTTTACATCAATCATAGCACCGGCGGTATGTAGAAATGGGCGCCCAAGAATAATGGGAGTGATAGCATCTTCCGGCATGTCAAGTACAAGGAAGTCGACCGGAAAGAAGAACTTCCCGATTCTTATTGGCACATCTTCCAACATCCCCAAAGGTCAGTTGAGGGAACTATCGGCCATTTGGAGTGTAATGGAAGTACATTTGAGCTCCTTCATCCCAAGTCGCTCACAAATGGAATAGGGAATGATGCTTACACTCGCACTCAAATCACATAGTGCTCTCTCAATCTTGAACTTGGCTATGGTGCACGGGATCGAGAAACAATGACGGTTAGTATTTGTCGTCTATCCTACCGGTCAAATAAAAAACAACGAACCTAAGTGGGTAGCTAGGGCAAGTCGAGTCGATCCACAGGGACGGGGTGTCGGACTAAGGTGTGCTACGGTCCTAGACTAGGTCCGAGACAAGCTAAACTAGGGTGATGGCTAATGACTAAGCTAAAGTCTAAAACACGAAAAAGGAAGACAAAACAAGCAACTAATGACTAATGGAAGCAAATAAATCAACAAGAAGGAAAACTAGGGCTAGGTCGGGTTTTTGGATGTCAAGGAGATAAAAAGAGGAAAAACGGGGTTACTAGCGTGCCTTCGTAGCCTAGTGCCACCCATCTCACCCTAATCATCCCTTATCACACCCAATCCCCCTACTAACCCTAGGGGATAACTACTCACACATATCTAAACTAAAACAAGCACAAACAAGAGAAACAAACACAAGAACAAAAGGAACATTCATAAAGAAGAAAAAGAAGGATGAACAATGGACAATACAATAAACAAAAGATTCAAACTTTACTAACAAAGAAGGATTAATAGAAAAGAGAGAAGAAAGATTATACCAAACTAAGAAGATGAAAAGAGGAACACTTGCATAGAAGAAAACCCAAACAATTCCACCAAGGTTGTCAAGCTTGATTGTATCTTCAAGAATTCCAATATTACAAGAGTAATCTAACTAGATTAAGGAGTAAATAAGGACTAATCTACACTAATCTAAGATAATCTAACCTAAAGTAGTCTAGGGTTTAGTGAGTAATGTCTCACATAAGCTAAGATTACAAGAGGGGGGTATATATACGGTTACAAGAGGAAAGAAGAAGAAAAGAAGCAAAAGCGGGCTGCAGCTGGGCCATCCCGTCCGGGACGGAGTGGTCCCAACCGGGACGGCATGGTCCCGACCGGGACGGACCCAAAACAGACCCTTCGCATTTTGTGCACCTCATCCCGGACGGGATGAGGTCCTTCACGACAGCCGGGATGGGTCTTGTAGGCCTCCAATGTGATCTTTAAGGTCCCTCCTTGCTTCTCATGGGTTTCTCATCGATTCTCGGGGCTCGGGATCGAGTCCTAGGGGCTCGGGATCGGGTCCCAAGGTCTCGGGATCGAATCCAAGGCATCAAGTGATCGTTCCTTCTCTTCGTTGGTTCCAAAAGTGTATGAAACGAGTCGGAATCGTTCCAATTCTTCATGAATGGTCTTGGGGACCTAAAACGAACTAGAAGAAGCATGAGTAGCCTAGAAACCGCTCCCAAGGAGCGATTCCACAAGAGAAACGGGGACCAAACACAACAAAATAGACACTACAAACTACACTTATCAACTCCCCCATACTTAAACCTTACTCGCCCTCGAGTAAGCACAAACTAACTAATAGAACTATACTACTAGTCGAGCGGGTATTAGCGCACCCTACGCCCTTTCAACTCACTCGAGAACACTTAGAGGACAAGTGCTCTCCGCAAGGAAAGTGGGGTCTTGCGACAAAACTGTGGATGCAACCGGACACAAAAAGACACAAACAAACAAATATACAAACAAACAAACAAGCAATCGGTTGCACCCAAGAAGAAACAAATACCGCTTCCCTCTAAAAAGCGGTGAAAGAGGCACCGCTTTAGGACTCAAAGCAAGTGACAACGTTCCCAAGCTAATAGTGCAAACCGAAATGGACCAAACCCTAATTGTATGACGATAAAGCAATAAACACGTTGGTAACTTACCTAGGTTCCTCCTAACCTTCTAAGAACGTACTACGGGACGATCGGCGAGATGGAAAAAGAATGAACCACGGTGTTAGTCCACCCCGCCCCCTTTAGCGATGGGCCAAGAGGGTCGTCCCATGCTAAAAATCGCCCAACTAGTCCAAGTAAAAAGGTGGATATGATTGCAAAATGAGGGAAGACCAACCATTACCGCTATCATCCTTCCTAGGGACTCGGTCCTTTGGTAGGCTCTTCACGGTAAAGATCGGAAGAAGGCTTATTTTGAGAGGGTGAGAATCTTTTTGTGTGACGGTTTTCTTTTGGCAATTTTTCTTTCTTTTGCATTTTTGCTTCTTGTGTTGCTATGCCATTTCTTTTTCATCTTTTGTATTTTTTTTTTCGCTTTTTGTGCCATTTCTTTTTCTTCAATCTTTTCTTTCTTTCATTTTCTTTCTTTCATTTTTTTTCTTTTCTTTGCCCTTTTGGCTAGATATGAGTGTAGGCATTTCTTTCTGCAACTAAGAAAGAGAGATTTCAACAATTTGCATCTTATTTTGTGGATATGTGTAGGAAGTAGGGGAATGGGTGAGTCGGGGAGCGTCCTTCCCTTCAAACCCACAAAAAGGGGAAAAACTTGGACTAATCAAAGCAATTACGAACACGGTCACCTAAGGGATGGGACTCGGCAACCATGGCCTTTTCACACCGTGGGTGGTCATAATGGTCAAAATGCAAATCCCGTAATAAATCCCTAGTAGACTAGGTGGACTCAAGGTAAAGGACCAACGAAACTATTGATTTAGGGTCATTCTACTAGACTAAAGTCCAAGACTCGATTCATACTACTTGAAAGGGAAAGTAAACACTTGCACACTAGCCTGTAAACCGGGTTTTCGAAAACCATTCACACTAGACACAAGTACACATCACAAAACAAAGACACGACAAAAAAGAAAGAAAAAGAGACCAAAGGCAACAAAACAAAACAAAACAAAACAAACACACAAAGAGAACAAACACCACCCCAAATTTCTAAATAAGCGACCAATCATCCACTAATATGCACAAAGCTCCACCCGAGCACACATCATCACAAATCTCCTCCAAACTCCCCAAGAGACAAAGAGGGAAAAGGAATGAAAGATGTTACCGGATGTCTTGAAAGCTCTCCAAAGCTATCGTTGATTAAACAAGCTATAAGGAAAAAGGGAGGTAAAACACGCACAACACCACAAATATACGACATAATGACACAAAAGGTGAACACACAAAAGAAAATCTTTTTGATTTTTGTGAAAAAATTTCAAATTTTTATGGTTTTTTAAGATTTTTTTCGAAACACAACGAAAATAAAACTAACTACGATAGAATATCGCTCCCCCACACTTAAACCGAGCAATGTCCTCATGCTCGATCGTAGTATATGGAGACACTAAAGAGAATAAAAGAAACTACGAAAATAAAACTAAAAATCAAAACGAAAAGAGGAGAAAAAAGGTAGAATGTGTCCGGCCGGGGTGTAATCAAGTCACCATGGGCCGAGACGGGAAAAGATATGGATGGGGGAAGAAATAAAAAGAAAGAAATAAAAGGAAAATGGGAGGGGAGGACTAGGTGTAATCAAGTCACCTAGCCCGGATTCCGCCCAAATCTGACTAATTCCTACAAAAGGGTGAAAATCTTGTAAAATTTGGATTTTTCAAATGACACTCGATGTAGTCAAGTCATCGAGAGTCGGGAGCAACCATTACCAAGGCCCCGAGGGCCACCATGAAACAAATGATAAGGGGTAGAGGAACTAACAAAAGAAGACAAGCAATAAAAGACGGAAAAGAAAGGATAGTTGTCGTACCATGCGGTTAGCAACTCACTCGCTCCATCGTCTCATAGGTCGGTATCGGCACGTAGCTTGTCTTTGTCATTGCTATTCCTCTTCCGTCTCAATAAGGCCGCATGGTTGAAGTACAAAGGTATAAGGAGGTGGAATTTGATGTGAAACTTGGTGCAAGTTCATGAATGAAGTGTAAGGGTGGGATAATAGAGGCAAGGGTGAGCCGGGAGGTTGGGAGGGGGTATAAAATGGTTGGGTGGGCTCGAATGACAAAGAAGAGGCCAAAAGAAGGAGCAGGGCATCATCCCGGTCGGGGTGGATGGTCCCGGTCGGGATGACACACCCGTCCCGGTCGGGATGACACTCCAGAAAACCCAATTTTTGGTACACTCATCCCGATCGGGATGACATCCTTCCCGGTCGGGATGCTCAACCTTCCCGGTCGGGATGCTCTCTTCTCGGCCGGGAAGAGTCCTCAAACCCTCTATGACCCCAAAAGCTCTTCCAAAGCTTCAAAAACGACTCCCATGCTCACAATCCAAGCTCTATCAATAACCACTCCTCTCTAAGATTCATCTTCACTTCACACCTACAAGTAAGCTCAAACACATTCATCAAAATCCCTCCCTCACATTGCTCATCAAAATACCAAATCACAAGAATTTCACAAAACCACTAACAATCCTAGAAACCAAACTATCCAAACAAACATATATACACACACAAAAGCTCAAAAAGATATTTACAATAGGATACTCTCACCATCTACACCTCCATAGCCATCAAGAGCTCGAAGGAGTAAGTCAAATGCTCTAGCAACATCTTCATTGAGGCTCACATGGCCGAGCCTAGCTACTTTCAAGAGCTTCCAAGTCGGAGGCAAGAAGCGATCATCTTCATTATGCTCGGGGTTCTTGTGATCTTTCGGGTCTTCCAAACAATGATAGCAACGACTCTTATGACCATCCGGTAGGTATAGTGGTCTAGAGTCAAGATCGGCATTATGAGTTGGCAGATCACACCCTAAGGGGGTTGCTTCTACTACGGGGTCGAGAGTAAAGTTCTCTTCCACCGCCCGACAAGGATCCTCTTCATCAACCGTCTCACAAGACAAGGGACTTGGAATCGAGTGCGATAAAGGAGGTGAAGGCATCAAGTTTTCTTCATTGGAGGCTTTAGGATCCTTCAATTTCCCATTCAAGGCGAGTTCTAAGGCATCTACCTCTTTTTCCCAAGTATTGCGTTCCTTTTCACTCACCTTGTCTACATGGCCTAGAGGAGGTATGTCTTCACTTGGCTTTGGATTGTCAAGATCCGGTTCATCATGAA
The DNA here is from genome assembly GCA_958450325.1 of Agrostemma githago. Lineage (NCBI taxonomy): Eukaryota > Viridiplantae > Streptophyta > Magnoliopsida > Caryophyllales > Caryophyllaceae > Agrostemma > Agrostemma githago. The sequence continues at coordinate 32,416,833 of OY288242.1, forward strand.
GAAAATCGTACAGATCCAATTTGATAGCCAATACATCGGCTCCCCAAGAGTTACCTTGAGAATCATGTTCACACCCCTTCGCATTGTCGACCCTTGAAGCTTCAACTTCCTCCATTCTTCCCATATCTTCACCATCCAAGCAACACTCAACAATGGTCTCTTGATTTACACTCTCTTTTTCATTCGTGGCTTCATGGTCGGGTTGATTTCCATGTGGAGACACCCGACCTTTTTGCCCAAATGAATCTTCCCCCAACAATTTGTGGAGTTCGAGTGGCCGACATCGTGATGCGAGCCATGAGTGCATCGATTCGAGCATCTTGCACCGCTTTTTGGGCCCTAAACTCCTCCCTAACCCCTTGTAATTGAATCATCATCTCTTATTGACTCTTTTGCATTAGAGTTATCGCCTCTTGTTGACCCTTTAGCAATTGAATCATCATTTGACAAGTCTCCAAGTTGGGGATTTTTTTTTGTGGATCATGTGGGGGTATTTGGTAGTTGTTAGGATGTTGGAATGATCCTTGACAACTTTCATGGTAATCATATGGAGGGCGTTCGTAAGATTGTTGATGAGGTTGATACGGTTGGTGAAATTTTGGGACTTGGCAATTTGCCCCATAGTTTTCCCGTGACGATTGATGGAAGCTAGGACGTGCCATTTCCATAACGTTGCTTTGGTACCTAGGATGAACTAGAAGCACTTGAGAAAACGTTAGTAGCCTATTGCTTTTGAGGCACTAGTAAGGGAGAATAGCACACAAGAATTAGAACGGAGATACACAAGGAGAAGAAAACACAAAAATCAAGAACAAAGTCCAAAACTAAGCACACAAAAGTCTAAACTACGTCGTCCCCGGCGACGGCGCCAATTTGACGGTTAGTGTTTGTCGTCTATCCTACCGGTCAGATAATAACCAACGAACCTAAGTGGGTAGCTAGGGCAAGTCGGGTCGATCCACAGGGATGGGGTGTCGGACTAAGGTGTGCTACGGTCCTAGACTAGGTCCGAGACAAGCTAAACTAGGGTGATGGCTAATGACTAAGCTAAAGTCTAAAACACGAAAAAGGAAGACAAAACAAGCAACTAATGACTAATGGAAGCAAATAAATCAACAAGAAGGAAAACTAGGGCTAGGTCGGGTTTTTGGATGTCAAGAAGATAAATAGAGGAAAAACAGGGTTACTAGCGTGCCTTCGTAGCCTAGGTTCCGATCGGGCTCTTGCTACTTAAACGGCCTAGGGGTCATCCTCACCACGCTCTCGCTACTAATGAGGGACCAAACCAACAAACCAAACATACACATACAATAGAAGAGACAAGAAAAACAAGGATTGATCGTCTCAAGTCTCACAAGCATTTCATCGAGCGTGTGGAGTGCAATGTAAATGGGAAACAACAAAAACAACATCTAGTGCCACCCATCTCACCCTAATCATCCCTTATCACACCCAATCCCCCTACTAACCCTAGGGGATAACTACTCACACATATCTAAACTAAAACAAGCACAAACAAGAGAAACAAACACAAGAACAAAAGGAACATTCATAAAGAAGAACAAGGAGGATGAATAATGGACAATACAATAAACAAAAGATTCAAACTTTACTAACAAAGAAGGATTAAGAGAAAAGAGAGAAGAAAGATTATACCAAACTAAGAAGATGAAAAGAGGAACACTTGCATAGAAGAAAACCCAAACAATTCCACCAAGGTTGTCAAGCTTGATAGTATCTTCAAGAATACCAATATTACAAGAGTAATCTAACTAGATTAAGGAGTAATTAAGGACTAATCTACACTAATCTAAGTTAATCTAACCTAAAGTAGTCTAGGGTTTAGTGGTTAATGTCTCACATAAGCTAAGATTACAAGAGGGGGGGTATATATAGGGTTACAAGAGAAAAGGAGAAGAAAAGAAGCAAAAGCGGGCTGCAGCTGGGCCATCCCGTCCAGGACGAGATGGTCCCGTCCGGGACAGAGTGGTCCCGACCGGGACGGCATGGTCCCGACCAGGACGGACCCAAAACAGACCCTTCGCATTTTGTGCACCTCATCCCGGACGGGATGAGGTCCTTCCTGACGGGGATGGGTCTTGTAGGCCTCCATATGATCTCTAAGGTCCCTCCTTGCTTCTCATAGGTTTCTCATCGATTCTCGGGGCTCGGGATCAAGTCGGAGGGGCTCGAGATCAGGTCCCAAGGTCTCGGGATCGAATCCAAGGCATCGAGTGATCGTTCCTTCTCTTCGTTGGTTCCAAAAGTGTATGAAACGAGTCGGAATCGTTCCAATTCTTCATGAATGGTCTTGGGGACCTAAAACGAACAAGAAGAAGCATGAGTAGCCCAGAAACCGCTCCCAAGGAGCGATTCCACAAGAGAAATGGGGACCAAACACAACAAAATAGGCACTACAAACTACACTTATCAAACTACCCGGATCCTTCAACTTGGTAAGCGTAGAACCTTGAATAAGCTCGCTCACCACTCTTGTGAACGCTATGGTCTCTTCCTTGTCGACGGATCTCTGCCTACCCAAGATTTCTTTCATGAATCTTCCATATGCCGGGATTTGGGTAAGTAGAACGGTAAAATGGACACTTACATCCAATTTCTTCACAATATCTAGGAACTTGTCATATTGAACATCCACCTTAGTCTTCAATTGCCTTGTTGGGAAAGGCAACTTGATATGTACCTTGTCTTGCTCATTAAGGTTGGATTTTTCGAATGACATTTTCCCTTTTCTTTTGTCTTTTCCTTGGAGTGGGGGAAGCTTGTCTTCATGGGGTTTCTCAATCTCCCACAAAACTTGTTCCTCCATTGGATTTCCCAAGCTTGAATTTTCTTGAAGTGGAGATAAAACCTCTTTCATTGGTTCTTGCTCATTAGGAAGTAAGGGGGAGTTATAAGATGAACCACTCCTCAAGGTAATAACATTCACATGCTCAAATTTCGCCGTTTCACCTTGAGGAGGTAGTTGCCCCTTTTGCCTTGAAGAGCTACCCGAAGCAAGTTGAGCTATTTGGGTTTTGAGCATCTTCATATGAGCATCTCTTGCCAAGTTATCCCATTGAAGTTGAGCAATAATATCTTGTTGGGTTCTTTGTGTCTCCAATTGACTTCTTTGCATTTCAAACATTGATTTTTGCATGTAAAGGCTTGAACCTTGCTTGAACGCTTGAAAGGCGTTCACTTGCTCAATACTACCACGACAATGTAAAGGCTCATGTCCCACTATCCCGCAAGTGTCGCATATCCCATAATAAGTTGTAGGAGATACAACTCCCAAAGCATTAACTTGTTGAATGGAATGTTGGTGGGAGGCACTTGCACTTTGACCATGATCAAAATGGCTTTGGAGCTTCTTGTCAATAGATTCCATGTGGGTTTTTAGTTGAGCTCCAAGATCAATGCTTAGTTGTGTAATGGCATCGATCTCGTGCGTTCCTCCTCGATTCGCCTTCCTAGGCCTTGAGTATTGAGAGTTGTGTACCGCCATCTCCTCGATTCTTGACCAAGTTTGGTCATCATCCACCTCGGTAAACCTTCCATTTGATCCCTTGTTGAGAATGGCCCTTGAGTCTTCATATAACCCGTTCCAAAACTGTTGAACAAGGAACCACTGAGATAGGCCATGGTGAGGACAAGAATGGATCAAGACATTGAATCTTTCCCACGATTCGTAGAGGCTTTCTTCATCACGTTGTTGGAATCCCGTGATAGAGGCTCTCAATAGATTCGTCTTCTCCGGGGGACAGAATTGTTGGTAGAAGGCTAAGGCTAGCTTCTTCCAAGTGTCAATACCAAGAGTCGCCTTGTCTAACCCTTTGAACCATTGCTTTGCTTTACCGATCAAAGAGAAATTAAATAATACCCACCGGATTTGGTCTTGGGTTATTCCCCTTTGTGAGATAGCATCGCAATAATCCGAAAAGGTTTCCATGTGTTGATGAGGATATTCGGTTGGTAACCCACTAAATTGACTTCTTTCGACCAATTGGATGAATTGTGTTTTTGCCACAAAGTTGCCGGTATAAGCCTCCGGTAAAGCGGTTGGACCGGGCAAAACGTCTTTCGTAAAGGTTGAATGAGAAAAGAACTTAGGCATTATTGGATACGCGGGAGAGGACGGTGTAGATGGTGTTAATGAAGAAGTAGAGGGAGAACTAGGTTGAGAAGTACCAAAAGGATTAATGAAATTCCCTTCGGCCGTCTCTCGAGGTGTTTCGTCTAAGTCGGATCCTTGAGCTTATTCTTGATTGGTATTGCTTGCACTTGGTTGAGAGATTCTAACCCGGTCAATCGTTCGTTGGCGAAAGGCTCTAAAGAGTCTTTCCGGCTCTGGATTGAAGAGAAAGAAATCACCTCCCCTCCTAGGCATACACTACACACTCAAACAAATGTGAGAACACCTAGTGCTTTATGGGCACTACGCAAAGACAATAAACGAACACAATGGGAGACAAAAAAAAAAGCTATGAAAACGAGAAAAACCTACAAAATATGCACAAGAGAAAGAAGAAGATCACAAGAAGGGTACCTACGTCAAGCTAATAAGCAAACTAAGTCTAAACATGCACCGTCCCCGGCAACGGCGCCAAATTGATGGTGGGAATTGCCGTGGGTCCCGCCAACATGTAGACTCCAACTAATCCTAAATAGTAGCTAGGGTAAGTTGAGTCGATATCCACGGAGACGGTTATGGGGTGTCTAGACTAGGTCCACCTAAAAACGAGGCTATGTTACCAAAACAACACAAAGAGGAACAAACTAACAAGAATTGACTAATAATGATGATTGGAGGGGATGAAAGTGGGCAAACAATGAACTATGTAGAACATGAACTAATTGAACAACTAAAGCTTAATGAAACTATCAAACTAGAGGAATTATGACTAAAAGGATGGAGAAATCAAATATGGGAAGGAGTAGGGTTAGGTTGGGTTCTTAAGTGTAGTACGATAATTGGGTAATCAAGGGTATGGGTGCCGCTTAGTTACTAAGGTCGGTTTGCGCTCTCACGCCAAAGTCCGCACTCTCGTGTCTAAGACTAGACCCGAACATTCATGCTAGATACTACTCAAAACACAAACATTCAACCACAAATCGAATACACAATGAGAAGATGAGAACAAGTATGAGAAGCATTGGCCACTACTACCCACACAAGCAATACAACAAACACATGGTGTGCCCAATAAGTGACTAGCAACAAAGGAATCACCTTTACCCACAATCAAACCCTAATCACCCATAATCCACACTTAATCCCCCTACTAACCCCACAAAGAGTCTACTCACTCATAATGAAACTAACAATAACAATGATAAGAGAAATCAACATAAACAACCAAACATTCATCATGAACAAACAAGAACAATAAACAATATGTGAAGATTAAAGCTTGAGAGATTAACAAAGATTAAAAGAAAAGAGATTATACCAACTAACAAGGAGATAAAAAGATGAGAACTTGCATTAATAAGAAACCCAAAATAATCTCCAAGGTTGTCAATCTTGGATGAGTCTTCAAGAATCTCCTTAATACAAGACTAATTAACTAGATTGTTCTAAGATTAACAAGGGTTTAAAGAGATATTAAGCTAATGAAAGGAGGCACTCTATCTAGGGTTTAGTCTAATGTAGAGAGGTCTAAGATAGTCTAAGATAATGTAAGATGCTTAAACAATACAAGGGAGGAGTATTTATAAGGTTACAATAGTGAAAGAGGAGAAAAGAAGAGCTTCGTGCTGGCAGCTGCCCATCCCGTCCGGGACGAAGTGGTCCCGACCGGGACGACCCAAAAACAGGAGCTGCTGTAAACGCGCACCCCTTTTCGGTCGCGAAGGCTACTATCCCGCCCGGGAAGGGTCTTGTAGGCCTCCAATATGATCTGAAAGGTCCCTCCTTGCCTCTCATGGGCTTCCCATCGATTCTCGGGGCTCGGGATCGAGTCTAAGGGGCTCGGGAATGGATCCCAAGGTCTCGGGATCGAATCCAAGGCACCGAGTGATCGCTCCTTCTCTTCGTTGTCTCCAAAAGTGTATGAAACGAGTCGAAATCGTTCCAATTCTCCATGAACGGTCTTGGCAACCTAAAACGAACTAGAAGAAGCATAATTAGCCCAGAAACCGCTCCCAAGGAGCGATTCCACAAGAGAAACTGGGACCATACACAACAAATTAGGCACTACAAACTACACTTATCATCAACCAAATCGAGGTACGACATATCGCTCCATACGCATGATCGGACCGACCCCGAGATGGACGGGGTTGCATGAGTGGCCGCCGTGAAAACCGGATGTTCCGCGCGGGCGTGTGCGGGGCACCGCCCGGTGCGGACGGGCGTCCACAAGGCTAAGGAGCTGATTAGGGGTACGACTTTAGGTCTTGTAGTTGAGCATTGAGCTTGATTAGTCAATTGCCAGACTAAGAGTAACCTAATGATGATTAGGGCAATGGTAGATCGCTTTCATGATACGACCTCGACGTTTTATATGTTGTTTTGAGAGGTTGGTATGACTTTGGATGATATTGGGTTGATCACGGGATTGCTCTAGGGTAGGGAGGTGATTAGGTGGGCTACTGAGGGATCTAGGCTGGACAGTGCTGAGGTGAAGGGTTAGATCGGGGATTGTTTGGAGCTTACTGCTTATGATTCAGCCCATGCCTTGGGTAGCTCATATATCACCGACTATTTTGAGTGAATAGCGGTTCTGTAGGGTCGGGAGCCCAACACGGCGACGAAGGATGCTCGTCTCTGGTTATGATACTTTCTGGGTTCCACCCACTTCTCGGATAAGGGCGAGAGTTGAGTCATCTGGGACGTTGTGACTGGGCGACAGTTGGTTTTGGGGAGATGACCCGCTGTTTTCAAGCTATGGTGAGGCCGCAGAGGGTGGCCTCGGAGTCAACTATACCCATTGTGGGTCCAGGGCTCGTTATTGTAATCCCCTAATAAATCTAACGCAATACATACAGTGGCGGAAACACTGTAGAGTTGGGATTAAACACACTATAACTATGTCTTAATTAATTAAAATGGTAAAGTCCATGAATAAGCCATTGATTAAAAATGTTGAAATAAAAAAAATCCATCAAAGGGTATAACAATCCATAGTACAGAAAACTATTAGTAAATAAGTAGGATCCAACTGCCCGCTAGCCCATTGGAAAAGCAGAGAACAAACAAACTTGCCATGTTAAAAACATAACAGCCACAATCAGTGAGGAGCAACGAGTCTCCCAGCCATATTACAAGATTTTAAAACTGTAATTACTATTATATGAAAACAGTAAAAACAGAAAATGTTGAAACATTATAATAAAAATTAGCTATTGGAGAAAACTTAAAATATAGGAACAATAAAATCAGAATAAGTTTTCAGAATAAAACTTAAAATATTTGTCAACCCGCAAACCAAAATATATCGATAATAATAAAATATTCAAATTGGCGTTATGGATAGAAGCAGTGTCGAAGGCTAGACTTTCACTAGGAGAATACTATAACTAGTTTCGAGAGCCTAATCCAAACGAATCATATTTTGGTCTCTAACCAGGCAAATCAACCATAATAGGACGACGACTTATAAATGTGTGGCGCTAGTTTAAGATAATATGTACACCCGTCCTGAACACCATGTATGTCAAGTTGTGGACATGACATAGGTCCACCCTAACGCGGCCACGCGCGGGTTTGGGGAGGCGAATGAATCTCCATATGAGATGGGTGGAATTGAAATTTAAATCGAAGTGGAGTCGCCACCGAACTTTGTGGGAGTTCGGGCCCATTCGAAAACACTCTATATCTTAGTGGGCCATGCACAAAGTATGGCCCATTCGGATGTTAGAGTTTATTGGGCTCGTCCCTTTGCATTTGATACCGATACCGACATTATCGGATATCGTGTATTGAATGACTCTCGTTCGCCAACGGTTTCAGGCATCCGGAAACCGAGGTTCTAAGTAAGGGGTGAGGGTACGTGTTGGGAAGCTCACAAAGAACACCCAACCCCGCCCGCACTTTAGCGGCCTCTACTAAGATATCGATTGACGTTGTAATACGCGTGTTAGTAGAACGATAAAATGATATGCAAAATTTGTTTTGCCTAAACATGTGAATAATTGAATGGGTTGCTAAGTCGATTTAGTGCATCTAAAATTAACGTCAAAGTTGTATTTAGCATGCGGGTTCATTTTAGTACAATAAAATGAATAACGGAAATAAATCGACAAAAATAGAAACAAACATGTTAGTAACGGTATAACAATAATAACGGTTTGCAAGAAATACGGAATGATATAGAACGATATAAGGAAATAAGATGCATGAGTTTTGAAAAGGTAGTACGACACGTGATGGATTTGACACGCGTTGACCGAAGACATAAAATATTTTGTAAGGCTCGGAATACCGTTAGGGCTCACGTTTTGACGTGATGAGAGGACACTCGATGAGACATTGAAGGACTCGAGCGATTCATTGAAGGACTCGACCGAGTGTGCCTCGAAAAAGGTGTCTGCCCAAAATTTGAGGTGCTACTCGACCGAGTCACGAAGAGACTACACCATGTAGGTCGCCACTCGACCGAGTCATTGCGGGACTCGACCAAGTGGTCCTCAAAAGACTATTCTGCCTCGATTTTTTGATTTCACTCGATCGAGTGACCTATGGCACTCGGTCGAGTGACCCCTGTACGAATTATGGTTCGTTTGGTTTCGATTTGGAAATTGCTTTCGATTAAGAAAATCATCAATTCATTAGGTCGCGTAGAAATATAATGAGATTTATACTCGACCTGAATCGATACTCGCCATATTCTATGCTCGATTATGATATCAATATCGAATATTTAGAGTGTGCTTTAAAAAAGGAAATTTGAAGAATTGGATCTAATTGAATTAAGACGAAACAACTTATTTATGTCACGAATTTACGGAACCACGTGACCCGCGTAAGAAGGGCACGACTCGTGCAGCCACGTGACTCGCACGAGGCACGTGCAACTCGCGTGGTAGACCGTTCTCGGTTCCGATTTCGTGTTATTCATTGTACCCGGTGCTTGGTTATAGGAACAATACCGAATACTTAGAGTAAGTTTTGAAAATATGATTTTGTAAGTCGATTTAAATCGGACTAAAACGATATGAATGATCTCCGCGTTTATAGTCTCGTATTAATTCGATTGATTTAGGTGACAACTATTTTAGCATCAACGAAAATAGTATTAGTTGGATTTACTGACTAAATCGTTTAAATTCGACATCCAACTATCGAGTTGGTATCGAATCTAATAGATTGACGCTTTGTATTTACTTTAACTAAAACCTTAATTCCCTCCGCATCCCGACATCACGAAAAATCCTTACGGATTGTGTGATGTCGGATCCGCATCAACGGGTTTCGACTCTAATTAAAAAGTGTTTTTAAAATAGCTTTGAAATTGATGAAGATGCGATGAATGATGATGATGATAACGACGCGAATGATAGAAAAAACGTGACTAGCGACGCAACGAAATAAAAAACGATTATTGATGTTGACTTGCTTCAACAATCAAACACTCGGGGTGTCGGGATAAACGACCGTCAACATCGAGTGCGATACCCTCGTAATATTTGGATTTTCTTATCCCGTCATCCCTCGTATTCGACACGAATTAGCAAGTATTTTAATATCTTATATACTAGAGATTATTATCGATATTAGAGATGTGACGATAGAATAACGAAAAAAAGATAAAAAAAATGACAATGATCGACGAAAAAAGAATGACGCGAGAAGAAGAGAGAGAAAGAAGAAATCGGGATTTGGCACCCTCAACCTACATGTTTCTTAGTCTCGGATAGATCTCGTTAGTTGTGGCTTTAGCACGGGAGAATCGAGGTTGATGTAAATTGAGTTATGGTTGTTTAGGGTTCCTAGATGCAAAGGTTTAAGGTTGAAGAGGATGAATTGTGATTGGTGAAGATTAGGGTTGTAGAGGGGTTGATTAGGATTGATTAGGATGTGTAAAAAGTTGTAAAGGTGAAAGTAGGGTTTCAAAAAGTTGTGAATTGTGTGTGTAGAGAGGGGTATTTATAAGAAATCCCCCATTACCCGACCTAGGGTTACTCGATCGAGTGCCCTGATGGACTCGATCGAGTGGCTGAGGCGGCCAGATATTTTGAGGCTTTTGTGTTTGAGCTGGAGTTTTTGATATTTGCAAGGCAGTTTCGTGTCTCGAAAATGACTTTGACCGGGGTTTGACCCGGTCGCTAAAAGACGGTTTTATATCAGGTGTCGGTTTTGACCCAAATTAGTCTAATTTGATTGGAAACGACCTGCTGGGCCTGAATTTGAGGTCAGTTTAGTGAGATTTTTACTCCGTAAAAAGCCCAAGCCCGAAACTAATGGTTTCGAGCCCGTATCCGAGCGCGTAGAAGCATGTTTGCGTCCGATCATCATAGGGTGTTTTTTGGAAACTACTATAGACATCTAGCAGCCAAATGTGGGTGTCTACACCAGTTCAACCCGACGACATCTTACTGCGAGGCACGAGCTTAAGAAAATATACACACTCCCGAACACCATATATGTTCGGTTCAACAATCACTGTGCCCCATATAGACACACCGGCCTTACAGTTGATGACAACAACGTAAACCCCAGAATATATATTACTCTAAACCCCTCACTTGTCCTTATTTCATAACTCCAAAACAAAGTCATTATCGATATATACAAAAGATATAATCATTATAAATAATATGGAGACAAAAGGAATAATCATTATATTATAAAAGAGAAAACTTTCTATTTTATGAAACTTTCTATTTTTAGAAACTTTACAAAAAAATAGCATCATATCAAAATATCGAAAATATTAGTTCATACTAATACCACATTTTTTTTAAACAATATAGATTTATAAAACTAATATTTTCGGCCGTTAACAATATTAATTTCTTAAACGAGAATAAACGGGTTTATGAAACTATTGAAATACCACACAAGTGCTTATTAAATAATTAAAATTTCTTATATATTTTATTAATACTAATTAGGGTATTTCCAATATTCATAAAACCAAAAATTCCCTAATTATTACTAACTTCGATGAAACAAGTATAAATGAGATTTTACGGCAAAAACCGAAAAAAACTTATTTAACGTCTTTTATTTATTAAACACTAGAAAATTCAGAACATGATAAGGGTGATTCAAGTGATCAAGGTTTAGATTTCAGAATCATTAAAAATAGATGGAAAAATAATTTATTAGCTGAAACGAAATATTTTATCGGTAATCCGCAACTTTGCTCAAAAATCGATACTACCATTTAAAGGCATCAATAAGTAGTGTAAAAATTATTTAAATTAGATAAAATAAATATTTTGACATTATGTCAAGAAAAATAAAATTTCCAGGATCCGTAAATTCGGTTTTTAATGGGTTTTCTCGTTAATCGCCTAATCTCGACAATAACAATTAATACAAATAGTAATTATAAAACGATTGAAGTATTAATATCCAAAAATTATTATTAAACCTAAAATTTGATATTTTCCCAAAAATAAAAATTTTCTCAAAATGTCAAAATTCCATAATTCATAAAATTAGGTAAAACCGTCTTATAAGCCCGTTTTTACAATTAACGATCTTTTTAATAAAAATTGTCGTTCCTAATTTTTTTATTAAAACACTAAAATAAAAAAAAAATTATCAAGAAACCATTTAAAAAGACAGATTCCAAAAAAAATCAGAGATCGGGAATTAAAATGACAAACACGGTTTTAACGATAAACAACCATTTAAAGTGATTAATTAATTCACCTACTTAACAATTCTAAAAAATTATGAAATAATTCAAAAAATTGTTTTTCACGAGAATAGTCATCCACACCGAATTTTAGATTAAAATAAAATCTTTACGTCTAAGAAATAGAAATCGGTTTTTAATTACTTTTGTCCGAAAGCGGTAATAATTCAATAAACGATACTTAAAATATCATAAAAACACAAATTTATCAAAAGTTATCAAAACATCATTTTTACATAATATTCTGATTTTATATGTTTAGGGCGAATATAACAATTTAATCGTTAATCTCGCAAAAGCGATAAAATTACCGAAACATTAAAATTTTACGATTTTAAAATTTTCTAGAATATGAGACATACATATATTGTCAAAAATAAAATTATAATTATATACATGCAATTACACAGATAAAATCAAGCAATACCGAGTAACATCAGTGTTACCTTCACTCCAAATCCGAGTTTACGATAAATTCACCGGCTTCAGGGTGAACCAAGAATCCTACATCACACGACATACATGGTACAAAAATACCATGAGAAAACTAAAAGAATCAAGGTAAATAACGATCGGAAATAACATCGATTATTACCTTAAGGAAGGGAAAAGAAAGACAATTAATTTGGAGATGGAAATGAGACGACCTAGACTCGATTTTGAGGCGTAACTTGGCTGGAAATGCTGCTCGGACTCACGGGCAAAGGAGAGGAAATGAAGAGTATTTGCCTTGATTATTTTATTGTGTAAAAATGAATGAATAAAAAAGTGAAAAGTTTAGGCTTAAATGATAATTAAAATTTGACAAAAACTATGCTATGCATGCATGAACTAGGCAGCCAAAATTGGTGAGAAATGGAGTGTGAAGAGTTTGATCATTAAGCACTAAAATAAGTGAGTTGAATAACAGAAATGTCTTCATGCATAACATTTCATAAAATGAATTATATAAAAATATAGTAAGGAGTGTGACATGGAGGCCACGGTCCAAAATGTTGGGAAAGAGGTCCCAAATAATTGTAGGTTGTTAAAAATAAGGATCGTAAATTAAAAGCATTTCAAAGCAAATCGAGTAAACCTCGCGTTAGAAAATAATTATTTACGAGACTTCGTAGTGATATCATTAAAGGATAAATTTTCATAAATAAACATACTTTCTTAGTAAAGAAATAATATATAAATGTGTTTGGACATCTTTAGAAAAATAAATAACTCAAATCCAAGTTTAAAGAATGATTCGTAGAAAAATGAGATTCTTCCTGAAATAAATGAATAGTTTGTGATGAAAGCTTAATGAAAAGATTTATGATAGAAAAATAAAATAATTAAATTTTTTTAATGAAAAATAAATTATATTTGACTCGAAAATATTATGTATCTTGGAAAAAAGTAGAAGACACAAGACATAAACGCCACAGAGTCATGACTGAGTCATAACGAAAACGATAGCAGCGACAGGAAAATAATAATGGGTGTTACAGTGATGGAGGTAAGTTCCCTTATTTGTGTTTGGTTTGGATTTCCCTTGGTTTTGCTTTATCTGTTGACGGGTGTCCCTGGTTTTGTAGGCTTGGATATACTCCTACTTTCCGTGTTTGGCGCCTAAGAGGGTTCCAATTCATCCAGCTAGGTTCCGGACTAGAGTCGAGGGGAGATTGGCTCAGACGAAGTCGACTACGATCCAAGGCTTATCAGAATGTACATATTCTCTTCGTTGGTACTATTCTTCCCTCTACTCTCCTTGAGTTCCCACTTGCCGAGTTCGATGTCATTTTCGAAATGGACTGGTTAGCTCAGTATGATGCAAGGTTTCAGTGCCGAGATCAGAAGATTCTTCTGAAGACTCCTGAATGTGTTCGAGTGTCATTCCGTGGAGGTCGACGCCGAAAAGGTATCAAGATTATTTCAACCATGAAGGCCATTAAATTGCAGAGAAACGGTTGCCAAGCATATTTATGTACGGTAACTGTAACTGTTGAAACCCCTAATCTCGAGGAAGTACGTACAGTGAGTGATTATGATGATGTTTTCCCGGAGGAGTTACCGGGTATTCCCCCTGAGCGAGATTTGAAATTTACCATCGAGCTCGTGCCTGGTACTGGCCCGATCGCCAAGGCACCTTACAGAATGGCTCCTGCTGAGTTGCAAGAGTTACACAAGTAGTTGTATGATTGAGGACATGATATAGGTCCACCCCGACGCGGCCAAGCGCGGGTTTGGGGAGGCGAATGAATCTCCATATGAGATGGGTTGAATTGAATTTTAAATCAAAGTGGAGTCGCCACCGAACTTTGTGGGAGTTCGGGCCCATTCGAACCCACTCTATATCTTAGTGGGTCGTGCACAAAGTATGGCCCATTTGGATGTCAGAGTTTATTGGGTTCGTCCCTTTTGCATTTTGATACCGATACCGACATTATCGAATATCGTGTATTGAATGACTCTCGTGCGCCAACAATTTCGGGCATCCGGAAACCGAGGTTCAGAGTAAGGGGTGAGGGTACGTGTTGGGAAGTTCACAACGAACACCCAACCCCGCCCGCACATTAGCGGCCTCTACTAAGATATCGTTTGATGTTTTAATACGCGCGTTAGTAATACGATGAGATGATATCCAAACATTGTTTTGACTAAACATGCAAAAATTAGAATAAGTTGCTATGTCGATTTAATGCATCTAAATTAATGTCAAAGTTGTATTTAGCATGCGAGATTCATTTTAGTACAATAAAACGAATAACGAAAATAAATCGAAAAGACATAAACAAATAAGTTAGTAACGGTAATAACGATGATAACAGTTTGCAAATGATAAAAAAATGCTATAGAATGATGTAAACGACACAATGCATGAATTTGGAAAGTAATACTGCACGTGATTGACTTGACACGCATTGATCGAAGTCATAAAAATATCTTATAAGACTCGAACTATGTTTAGGGCTCACGTCTTGACGTGATGAAGGCCACTCGACCGAGTCATTGTGGGACTCGACCGAGTGGTCTCGAAAAGAGTATTCTGCACAAAATTTGAGGGGGTACTCGACCGAGTCGCTAAGAGACTCGACCGAGTAGGTCACCACTCGATCAAGTCATTGAGTGACTCGACCGAGTGGTCCTCAAAAAGTTATTCTGCCTCGCTTTTTGAGTGCCACTCGATCGAGAGGGCTAGGCACTCGATCGAGTGCCCCTGTACGAACCAGAGTTCGTTTCGCGATTGGTTGTAAATTTCGAAATTGCTTTTTGATTTTGGAAAATCGCTAATTTTATTGAGTCGAGCAGAAATATTGTATGATTTACGCTCGATTCGGACTTTGATACTCGTCGTTTCCGATTTTCGATTATTGAATCAATATCGAATATTTAGAGCGCAATCTAGAAAATACGTTTGTAAGTCATTTTAAATCAACTAAAACGAAGCAAATTATCTCCGCGTTTATAGTGTCGTAATTAATTCTCTCGAATTATGTGCTCACCATTTTTTGCATCAATGAATTCGTACTAGTTAGATTTATTGACTAAATCGTTTAAATACGATGTCCAACTATTGAGCCGGCATCGAATCTAATAGATTGACACTTTATATTTGCTTGAATTTAAAAGGACTCGACTTGATTCCCTCCGCATCCCGACATCATGATAAATCCTTACGAATTGTGTGATGTTGGATCCGCATCAACAGGTTTCGACTTAACTAAAAAGACATTTTATTTGAAATAGTTTTAAAATCGATGAATGTGTGATGTTGAAGATGATGACAACGATGAAATTAACGACGCGACGAAAAAAAAAACGATCTTGTTGAGATTGACTCGCTTCAACAATCAAGCGTTTGGGGTGTCGGGATAAGCGACCGGCAACGTCGGGTGAAACACCCTTGTATATTCGGATTTCCTTATCCCGTCGTCCTTCGCGCTCGACACGAATTAGCGGGCAATTTAATATCTTGATACTATTAATATTATCGATATTAGGTACGAATAAAAAAAATGAAGAGATGAGAAGAGGACGACGCGAGAGAGAGAGGAGAAGAAAGGAGAAAATCGGGATAATTGCACCCTCAACCTACATGTTTCGTATTCTCGGACAGGACTCGCTTAATTGTGGCTTGAGCACGGGAGTATCAAGGTTTACGTAGATTAAGTTATGGTGATTTAGGGTTTGATTCCTAGATGCTAGGGTTTAAGATTGAAGATGAGAAATTAGAGTTGCAAAGGGTGTGTAGAGATGTAATGTAGAGGTATTATGTAGGTGTTTTCAAAGATGATTAATTGCATGCAAAAGGGGTGTATATATAGGCAATGGGTACCTCCTTCGTCTAGGGTTACTCGACCGAGTGGCCTGCTGACTCGGTCGAGTGTGCCAAAGCAGCCACAGACGGGCCTGTTTGAGGGCCCACTCGATCGAGTGGGTCAGCTGGAGCGAGGGTTTCGGATTTTTGGACCTTGGGTTGGATATTTTTGAAGATCTTGTGATTGATTTGGACTTTTGATTTTTGCATGGCTATTTTTGTGTCTCGGAAACGACTTTGACCGGGGTTTGACCCGGTCGCTAAAAGACGGTTTTATTTCCGGTGTCGGTTTTGACCCAAATTAGTCTTATTTGATTGGAAACGACCCGCTGGGCCTGAATTTGCGGTTAGTTTTATGAGCTTTGTACTTCGTAAAAAGCCCAAGCCAGAAACTGATGGTTTCGAGCCCATATCCGAGCGCGTAGAAACACGTTTGCGTCCGATCATCATCGGGTGTTTTTCGGAAACTGCTATAGACACCTAGCAGCCAAATGTGGATGTCTACAGAGCCCCCACACTGACTGAGGCTTGGACAAGGCGAAAGTCATAGTAGCTACCAGGCCAATCGAGGATTAAGACCTGGTAGACTTCCGGTTGGGTCGTTTATAGTCCGTTAGACTTGCGTGAAGGGCTTACCAGCCATAAGACAGAAATCATACCTGAGTTGATGTTGATAACTCCGTGGGTACTCGGACTTATTGCGTAAGTTCCGGGTGCCCCTGTATGTAGGCCCATCCCATGCTGATTCAGAGGATATGCCGCCTAGGGCTTTCTGCTGGGAAGATAAATGAGTTCTGCGGGCTTGCATCTGAATCCTCGAGTCGTACCTGTATCAGTTACATAAATTTTTGCATGCAACACGTAGGTAAAAATATGACTCGCGCTGGGGAATAAAAATTAGAATTTTTCAAATTTTGGTTTTTTGAAAATTTTGACTCATTTGAAAATAATTAGGAATACACGGGATGACTTATTCCTGGGCTAGAGTTGAGGAATTTGAAACTGGGTCTGTATGCATAAACCCACTAGAATTAAGAAACTTTAGGAAAGTGATATG
This sequence comes from Agrostemma githago, assembly GCA_958450325.1. Lineage (NCBI taxonomy): Eukaryota > Viridiplantae > Streptophyta > Magnoliopsida > Caryophyllales > Caryophyllaceae > Agrostemma > Agrostemma githago. Next base: position 32,433,994 of record OY288242.1, read on the forward strand.
GAAAGAGGGTTCTAAGACTTGATGCTATAAATACCCCTCCCTTGTATTGGTTTCCCCACAATTCACTTCATAATTCTCTTTTCCTCAAAAAGAAAGCACCTTATTCTTTTCAAGAAATTTTGCCATGGGAATTGAGCGCTTGACCACGAGGTTGCAAGAATGGTCCCGCCACTTTAGGGACACTGATAGGGTGGCTTTGAACCAGACGGGTATTATTCAGCTGTATACATTCTGTCAGATGCAGGTTGACTGCTACTTTCTTGATGCCTGTTTGTCCTATTGGGACAACACATATCATGTCTTTGCCTTTCCTCGGGGCAAAATCTGTCTTTTACCCGAGGAGATTGCTGCTGTTGGAGGCCAGATGGAACCCGATACTTCGTCCTGCTGTCTCGTTTTTGGTCCATGATACAAGGAGGAAATTACGGGAATTTTTAGGGCTCTCCCACAATGAAGTATCTTGAATGGCTGAAGACGATACTATTTCCCTGATTGACTTGGCCGAGAAATTTATGAACCTGCATGATGTCCGGGGCAGACCAATTCACAGCCGTAGGGCTTTCTCCTTTTGTATGCTCCATGTTTATGCCTTTGAAGGTCACATGGATTTGTTGTCGTGCATGGGTGACGTTCGTCTCTTTACCGTGGTTGATCTGATGCAGACGGAGCACAGTCCGGCTTGGCTGATTACGGGCGAAATAATCCAGGGTTTAGATAACCGTAAGAGGGATTCATCAGTTTGTCTGACCGGAAGTACCCGTTCATTGCAGGTATTTCATATTTTTTCTGATTTTTTTCGATTCTTCGCTTTTTGATTTTTTTTATTTTTTTCGCGAATTTTCTGCTATAGCGGGCACTCGACCGAGTTACCCTGGCAATCGATCGACTGCCCTCGTGAAAAGCTCATGTTTCGATTTCAGAGGTGCCACTCGATCGAGTGGCCCCTAGGCACTCGATCGAGTGCCCTTAGGCGGACGCCTATTTTATCTCGAGAACTCATATTTTTGTTTCTTTTCTCAGATCTGGCTATTTGTGAGGCTATCAGTCATAGATCCTCCCCTTGACTCGAGTAGATATCGTTCTAATCAGGTGATGACAAGGAGACGGGCTATTGACTTTTCTCGCCAAATTACTCAAAAGTACTGGGACAAAGTGTTATCTTTCCATAGCGGTCCGTTGATTCGATGGGTAGTGCCATGGTGGCCCATTTATGTTTGGACGGGCTTGCCTTCGAGGGATAAGGCTCGTTACCAGGTAATCTTGGCTTTCAGGCAGGTGATCCGTCTTTACCCCGGCCGCATACTAAGGCAGTATGGTTGGTCGCAAAGAATTCCGGAGGTTGAAGCAGTTGTGAGTGAATCTACCCAGCTGACTGATGTGATGTGCGACACATGGATGCAACGATGGTACACCCGGCACACCTGGCCCATTCTCAAATCTCTACATTCAATCTGGGTTTCAGAATCCTATGTGAAGTGGACTAAAACAGATATTGCCAAGGCCCGAGCTGCTCTAAAGGTTGATGAAGCTTTCGACATGCTGCGAAGGGAGCAAATCAAAGACAATAGGGTTTTTTTTACGAAGGTGATACTCCGGCTACTCTGGTCCGTCTTATGTCAGGTCAAAGAAGGAAGACTAGGACTCAAGGTGAAGGGTCTAGTGCTAGAGGTGCGTGGGAGAAGGTGAGCCCCCAGACTGACTTAGAACGGAGACTTGGTCCAAGACTGGCAGTGCAGGACCGACTTGGCCCGCGATGCAGACTACCCGAGCATGTACGGGCTCGTCTTGGACCAGTTACAATGGCAGAAGACCTGTTGTCGAAGAAATGGGTTCGAGCAAAGGAGGTTCCCTTGGTGATCCGGGAACGTTCGCCCCCGCCCCGTCGATATCGGGCTCCACGCGACCCGAAGGACAAGGGAAAGGGCAAAATGCCCTAAATACTAGTCTCCTTAATTTTATTATTTAAGTATTATTACTATTTTTTGTGGTGTGCTTTTTTTTTGTGTTTGCCGTTTTTTTTTTGTGGTGTAATTTTGAAATTCCTTTCTTTATCGGGTTTTAATAAAAGACATACTCCCTCCATCCCACTAAGATTGTCCCGTATTCCTTTTTGGGTAGGTTCTTAAAGATTGTCCCATTTCTAAACTTTCCTTTTTAGTTTGTCATTTTTTACAACTTTGCCCCTAATAAGTTAAAGTATTTACAATTTTGCCATTCCACTAACTCACACCACCTCACAAACATTATGACTCACCCTATAAAGGGAGTCATCATTACCTATATACTCAATCATCGCACCATTTCCTTAATTTGTGAGCTAAAGTTCATGGGACAATCTTTCTGGGACGGAGGGAGTATTAGTGAATACCGTTTCCGTCTTTTTCGTTATTGCAGTGGTTGTACCCTTTTGAGGGGTTGCCTACGTATCCACAATTAGCGGAATCAAGCCAAACCTAGTTCAAACATAGATTTTTTTTTTGCAATTTTCGAAATACACCAAGACTATTAGTTTGAGATGTGTAATAGTAGGATAAATAATCCTAGCTTATTGACTTGCTTATAATTTGAAAATTTATAAAAAGACAAATTTTTATAAACTTTTGCAAATGACATTGAGATAAAGTTTAGGGGTAGTAACGCTTCAGCTGGTCCAAGTTGGTTGGGTTGACGAACTCATTCCCGTCCAAGCCTGTTAGCATCACTACTCCTCCTGATAGAACCTTTTTTTACCAAATACGGTCAGCCCAATTGGGTTTGAATTTTCCTCTTGGGTCAATCGGTAGTAATGCACTGACCAATTTTAGGACTAGATCCCCTTCTTTGATATTTTTGGGCCTAAATCTTTTGTTGAAAGCCTGTTGTATCCTTTTTTGATATATTTGGATATTGTTGAGGGCCCTCGACCGTCGTTCATCTAGAAGAACAAGCGAGTCGTATCGGGCTTGGACCCAATCTGCTTCAGGCACTTGGCTCTCAAGTAAAATCATAAGGGATGGTACTTCCAGTTCAACAGGTTGGACCGCTTCCATTCCATATGTCAAGTAATAAGGAGTTACTCCGAACGCGGTGCGAATTGACGTTCGGTACACCTATAGGGCAAAAGGTATTTTGTCGGGCCAGTCCCGGTAATTTTCAGCCATCTTTTTAAGTATGGTGACAATCGTTTTATTGGCTGCCTCTACCGCTCCATTTGTTTAGGGGCGGTAAGGCGAAGATGTATGCCTTTGAATTTTATACTTCGCTAATAAAGTAGCGGTTTCATCTTGGAAATGGGTCCCGTGATCACTGATGAACTCGTGCGGGATCCCGTACCGGCATATAATCCTGTTCTGGATAAATTTGGCAACATGCTTGGCATTCAAGATCCGGTATGACTCGGCTTCGACCCATTTGGTGAAGTAGTCGATAGCCACCAAAATGAAACAGTGACCTCCTGTCCCGGAAGGGTTCACCTTTCCAATTGTATCAATTCCCCATGTTGAGAATGGTCATGGCGACGTCATGGTATATAGTAGGGAAGATGGCGTATGTTGTACATTGGCGAAGATCTGACAGTTATGGCAGTGTTTGACATATAACAGACAGTCAGTTTCCATGGTGTTCCAATAATACCCGAGCCTCATGATTTTTCTGGCCAGCATATGGGCGTTCATATGGGGGCCATTTTCACCATCGTGCACTTCGGACATAACCTTTTCAGCCTGTACTTTGTCGATACACAGGAGGAGAGCCCCCTGTGCCGTCTTTTTATATAACTGTCTGTCGTCCGTACGTACGAATTGGGTTGCCAATCTTCGCAAGGCTTTCTTGGCTTGGTTTTAAGTTGCCGGGGGATATTCTCCCGTTGTTATGTAGATTAGAACATCCTGATACAAAGGTTCTAGATCGGTTATTTCGATATCTTGAATGGTGTGAATATAGGCAGGCTCGGACCGTCTTTCGACGCAGATCAACATACTGGACAGATGCTCCGGGATGTTTAGTAAGGATGCCAATTTGGAAAGTGCATCTACAAATTGATTTTCTTCTTGGGGTAAATAGATATATTCTACCTTTTGGAATTGCTTCTCGAGAACCCTTACTCGCGCTTGGTAAGCCACGAGATTGGAATTCCGAGTTTTCCATTTCTGAAGAGCTTGATTGATGACTAGAGATGAATCACCGCGGACCCGGAGGTTTGTTACTCCTAAATCAGCGGCGGCTTGCAACGACCCTTGAATGCATGCTTCATACTCGGCTGCGTTGTTAGTCACATCAATGTCCAATTTAATGGATAACGGTGTATGCTCTCCTTCCGGTGATATTAACAGATTTCCGACTCCGAATCCTCGGAAGTTGGACGCCCCATCAAAATACAGATCTCATGTCTCGGTGTCGGTATGGAATATGTCTTCATCTGGAAAAGCCCAAGTATCGGCGTGCCCTTCTTTAGATACGGGACTATCGGCAAGGAATTCGGCTACTACCCGGCCTTTGATAGCTTTTAATGGTACGAACTTGAGGTCGAACTCTACTAGCATTAAGGTCCGTCTGGACATCTTACCGTTAAGGATGGGCTTCTCGAATAGGTACTTGATAGGATCCATTTTGGATAAAACATGTACTTCGTTACTAAGCATATAGTGTCAGAGCTTTTTAGTGGCCCAAACTAAGGCTAGGCATGTCTTTCAAGCATAGTATATTTGCATTCGTATTCCAGGAACTTCTTACTGATGTAGTAAATAGCCCGTTCTTCTGAATCGACTGTCGGGGCCAGCATAGCCCCCATGGCTGTCTCGGTCGTTGTTAGGTATAACGACAAAGGCAAACCGGGCTGAGGTGGCATTAATACCGGCGGTGCCGACAGAATCTCATTGATTTTATCGAAAGTCGTTTGACATTTGTCGTCCCACTATGTTCGTTCTCCTATCTTCAGTTTCTTGAAAATGGGTTCACATACCATGGTTAGCTTTGAAATGAACCGGCTGATATACTGGATTTTCCCGAGAAACCCCCTTATTTTTTTTTCAGTTTTGGGTGGTTGCATCTCGGTAATGGCCTTGATTTTAGCTGGGTCAACCACGATGCCGCACTGGCTGACAATATGGCCCAGTAATTTGCCAGATGTTACCCCGAAACTTCACTTTTGAGGGTTTAGCCTCATATTGTACTTGCGTAATCGGGTAAAGAATTTTCTTAGGGCCGCAATGTGCCCGTTTCGGTCTTTGGACTTGACAATCATGTCGTCCACATAAACCTCCACTTCCTTACGCATCATGTCATCTAATAAAGTTGTGGCGGTTCATTGATAAGTGGCCCCGGCATTGATGAGCCCAAATGGCATAACGGTGTAACAGTAAGTACCCCAAGGTGTAATGAAGGTGGTCTTACTCATGTCTTCTTCTGCCATTTTGATTTGATTGAACCCGGCATACCCGTCCATAAATGATAGAAGGGCATGATCGGCCGTGTTATCCACCAGTATGTCGATGTGTGGCAACGGAAAATCGTCTTTTGGGCTGGCCTTATTAAGGTCCCGGAATTCTACACATACCCGCACCTTGCCGTCTTTCTTGGGTACCGACACGATGTTTGCAACCCAGTCTGGATATTCACACACCTGTATAAAGCCCACTTTGAATTGCTTGTCGACTTCTTCTTTGACTTTGAGAGACCATTCGGGCCGCATTCTTCGGAGCTTCTATTTTACGGGCTTACACCCATCTTTGATGGGTATACGGTGTTCAGCTATTTCCCGATCTATCCCCGGCATGTCCTTGTAGGACCACGCAAAGACATCCTTGAATTCATGGAGGAGGTCTATGAATTGTTTTCTCTCCTCGGGATCTAAGGATAAACCCAACTTAAGCATCTAGGGCTCTAAAGTGGTTGCCACGTTAATGGACTCGGTTTCCTCAATTACCGAATCTCGGGACTCCCTTTGTTCGAGCTGCTCGATCAGATGCGGAGGTAGAGGTACCTGTTCATCGGGTTTCTCAATGTCATTGCATATAAAATTTTTGAAATTGAAAGAATTTTGGAAATACGACAAGTCGTAAGCGGAACGGTTTTCGATAGTATTAATAGTGAATTTGGAAAAGAGCTCAAAGAGAGCGGCCATCTGATTGTTGGTCAGTCGCGGGATAGGGAGTGCTCTCGGAACAGACCCCGAGGCTCCGGTCGGTGCTACTAAAGGAAGAGGGGTTACAGACTCAATTCTAGTATTGGACCCTCTAGACTTGGACTCAGACTTCGATTCAGACTCAGACTCAGACTCCGACTCGGACTCTGTATCCGGCATGTCTCCCTCGGCGGTGGTCAGCTTGTAGACTCGTCCATGGCTGTCGGTCCACTTGATGGCCTTCCTCCAGGCCCTTTTCCCGGTGTCCGCACCAACTTCGGAGATCAATTTAGTTGAGTCAAACCTGTTGCTGCGAAGAATTAGGTTGACCAGTTCTTCCTTAAAATTAGGGATGGCCTTGTCTTCTACGAATAGGAGCCCCAGCACGGGCTCGATGTTGTCGCCTTCCTTTGATTCAGTCTGGACGAGGGCGAATATGTCATCTGGGACGAAATTGCATTCCCGAGCCGATTTGATTTCGGGATACGAGATAGTGGGTCGGTATAACCCCACTTGAATAGCCCCGAAAACTGGTGTAACGAAGTAATCGGTTAGCTTTGGGCTATAAGGGCCCAAGTAGGTACCTTTGATGATGTTGGTGGCCCTTTGAATACCGGCACGGACCACATTTCCCGGTGTTATAGTGTATCCCAAACCGAATCGTGATTCTCCGTCGTTTAGGACCTCGATGATCTTTCCAGCTGGAAGATATGGTCTCGAGGTAGCCCCCGGTAAATAGCCCAAGTTTTGCAGCATCGTATCGATGCTAGAAGTGAAGTAGGGCCTGAAGAGATACTCCTCTTCAATCATTCCCACAAAATTAAATCCTCGTGGGTCGGCCTGGCCCGTAGCGTTGCAACTTGCCACGGTAATGGGGGTTGCCTCCCGTGTGATGACACCGTCTTGAAGAGGCATCTTGACCTTTCTATGGAGGGTAGAGGATACGACCTTGACTGCATGGATCCAAGGCCTTCCCAGTAGCAAGTTGAAAGATGAGGTGACCTCAATCACCTGGAACTCCAGTTCTTTCTCGATTGGGCCCGTTATAATTGTCAGTTTAACGACCCCAGCAACCGGTTTTGGTCTTCCATCGAAAGCCTGGATAGTTTGTGCGGTTGGAAGATAGTCGGCCTCGGTGATGCCGAGGGCTTTTGCGGTCCTTAAAGGAAGGACATTCACGGCGGATCCATCATCGATTAGGGTCATCGGAAGGTACTTTCCTCGGCAAATGACCGTGATGTACATGGCCAAGTTATGGGCGGCTCCGAATGGTGGAAGGTCGGACTCGGAGAAGGTGATAAGTGGGCCTTCTTCTTTGGACCTGCCCTTGAGATAGGGCATGATAGTGGCTACCATCTCAGCGGGGGTAACCTGTGAGTCGACCTTAATTTGATCGAGAGCCTTAGTCAGTGCTTCTCGATGTTCTTGTGAGCTGACCAGAAGTTGCCATATGGTTAGATCGGCTCGAGCCCTTTTCAGTTCCTTGACTAGAACTGTGTCAGTGCTTGGTTCTTCAAGGTCAGCCTCCGCCCAAGCAGGTTTAGTGACGGTTGTGGGGGTAGGACGGCCGGCGGCGACGAGGTGGTTGGTGGCTAAGGCTTTGGACTTAGCCTTTTGAACCTCTTCAATGGTGATGGGGACAACTTCCCCTTTGGCTAGGTAGACATCCTCTTCGTCATCGAACCATATCCCGTTGATTTGTGGGATAAAAGAGGAAATGAGGTGAGAACAGTCGATTACCTCTCCGGTGAAGATGGCGTGTGCACTGAACGGGTTTTCTTTGTTGCTCGGCTTGTTCCCAGGCAACGGTATTTTTCCACTTTCCACTTTCCAGCACTTTTCAGTATCGTGCCCATTACCTCGATAATATTGGCAATAGGCCTGAAAATTGTAGCTTTTGGATCTTTTCTCCACTGGAACTTCTGAAGTTGGGCTTATTGGTTGGATTAGGTTCTTCGGAGATAGCCTTTGTAAGGCGTAGGTATAGGTAGTCCCTATATCCGTGAATACCCGATTTGGAGTATTCTTTTTGGACGAGGCATCCAGTAGATTCACCTCGTCGAAGATGCTGCGGGTTGCAGCTACAGTTGTGAGCTTGCTTACGGATGAGCTGGCCCCTTGATATCCCTTGGTAGAGACCTTAGAAAGGCTCTCTAACCTTAAGTCGTCCTCGATCCTTGTGCCCATTTCGGTTAGAGTGGCAAAGTTGGGAATGGCAGCATACCGGAGATGGACCCGGTTGGAAGGGAGGAGGTTCTTGACAAAGACCTCCACTAAGAGTTTCTCGTTGGGCTTATCGACCAACTTCACGCTCTCGGCCCTCCACCTATGAAGATATTTGGTGAACCCTTCTTTGGGCTCTTGGGCCATAACTTCCAGAGTACGCATCGTAGTCTGGATCTCGGTATTATCAGCGTAATTCCGAGTAAACTCTGTTGCCACATCATCCCAAGTCTTGTACTTCTTGGAATCGAGCCTATAGTACCAGGCTTTTAGGTGCTTCTCGAGGGAAGAAGCAAACAAATGCTTGAACATGGTGGATTTCACCCCCTTGACAGCCATGAACTCTTTGAAAGCCCGAATGTGATGAACCGGGTCTTCAATACCCTCAAACATCGGTATTCCCGTAAGGTTGAGGTTGGCTGGCAGCTCGTCATTCAGAGGTGAGTAGGAGCGAGCATTTTCAGTATGGATCGAGTTGTTGGTCGACAAGTGGACCTGTTCTTCAAGCTTGCGAACTGCGCTAACCAGTTCAGCTATGGGCCTAGTGAGTTCAGATCCAGCATCGGAAGTCCCTTTCTCTACGGCGCTCAAACGGGTGGCAAGTGTTGTTTTTTCGGTCCTGATAGCCGTCAGTTGGGCTACAAGCCTGGCTAGTGAGGCTGTCAATTGGTCGACGGCTTCTTGCGTCTTGGATCTGGGGAAAGGTGGCATGTGTGTAAGAATACCGCGTAATCAGGAACTGGCCCAAATCCTGGAATAAAAAGTACATCGCGAGAAAAGGAAAGACTGAAAAGGAAATGACTCGGAAAATTCACCTAGACGGGTGACTTGTGAAAGGTGGGCCATCCTTAGGATCCGGCCATGTGGGCCGAGTCACGTTCGAAGGAAGGTTCACGTGAGACATTCCCCAGACTTTGGACTCGAATGTGTAGACGAGCCCTCCTTTGTAGGAGTATGTCCTACGTAGGTGGGCCATGCTTTAGTCAATTAATGCGGACCGGGATAGGTAGAAAACTCGTGATGTAAGATCGACAGAGTTTCTACGCTAAAGACTTCGACGACTTGTGACACGACCCGACACTGCTAAATACGGGAAGTCCTAAGAAGATGAAGGTTTTGAAAAGGGATTTTTTTTGGAAAATCCGAAAAAAAAAAAACTCGGTGGAGGGTCTGCTTTTTTTTGAAAATCGAAAAAGTGTATCGGGCCACAATTTTGAAAGTTCGAAAAAAAATCGAGTTTTGAAATTGGCAGAATACCGGCTAGAAATAGGCTATCTTGAGTAAAATCATAAGTCCTAAATTCGGTATGCTTCCCGGGTTTTGAAATTGAATATTTTGGAAAAGATGTATTTTTGAAAAATTGACGGTTTTTGAAAACGACATAGAAACCAAGTAGCATATATTCACGCAAACATTATAATGACGTCGTGTATGCTTTACACTAAGTCTCGGTCGGTCTATAAAGGGTCTATACCAGTGCACATAGCCTATCCGTGAATCGGGACGGACTTCCTGAGTTGAGTTGAGCTTAGAACATGCCGCGAAACCCATATGAATCGACTATGAACATCTTTGACATATCCATATTGGAGTATATCACGAAATAGTGGGACGTCGGTCACCAGTACTGGCCGGGAAAAGATAAGGTTATGCATGAACCGTAAAACTAAACGCGTATTGTACTAGTCAAACGATTTCTATTCGAGTCTCCCCCTGAGGATGCGGATGGTAAGTCACGCATCAGTTAATCCCCAGCGGAGTCGCCAAATTGTGGACATGACATAGGTTCACCCCGACGCGGCCACGCGCGGGTTTGGGGAGGCGAATGAATCTCCATATGAGATGGGTCGAATTGAAATTTAAATCAAAGTGGAGTTGCCACCGAAATTTGTGGGAGTTCGGGCCCATTCGAACTCACTCTGTATCTTAGTGGGTCGTGTACAAAGTACGGCCCATTTGGATGTCAGAGTTTATTGGGTTCGTCCCTTTGCATTTTGATACCGATACCGACATTATCAGAAATCGTGTATTGAATGACTCTCGTGCGCCAACGGTTTCGGGCATCCAGAAACCGAGGTTCTGAGTAAGGGGTGAGGGTACGTGTTGGGAAGTTCACAATGAACACCTAACCCCGCCCACACATTAGCGGCCTCTACTAAGATATCGTTTGATGTTTTAATACGCGCGTTAGTAATACGATGAGATGATATGCAAACATTGTTTAGACTAAACATGCGAAAGTTAGGATAAGTTGCTATGTCGATTTAATGCATCTAAATTAACGTCAAAGTTGTATTTAGCATGCGAGATTCATTTCAGTACAATAAAATGAATAACGGAAATAAATCGAAAAGACATAAACAAACAAGTTAGTAACGGTAATAACGATGATAACGGTTTGCAAATGATAAAAAAAATACTATAGAATGATGTAAACGACACGATGCATGACTATGGAAAGTAAATTGCACGTAATTGACTTGACACGCGTTGACCGAAGTAATAAAAATATCTTATAAGGCTCGAAATATGTTTAGGGCGCACGTTTTGACGTGATGAAGGCCACTCGACCGAGTCATTGTGGGACTCGACCGAGTGATCTCGAAAAGAGTATTCTGCCCAAAATTTGAGGGGGTACTCGACCGAGTCGCTAAGAAACTTGACCGAGTAGGTCTCCACTCGATCAAGTCATTGAGTGACTCGACCGAGTGGTCCTCAAAAAGTTATTCTGCCTCGCTTTTGGGGTGCCACTCGATCGAGTGGGCTAGGCACTCGATCGAGTGCCTCCTGTACGAACCAGAGTTCGTTTTGCGATTGGTTGTAAATTTTGAATTTGCTTTTTGATTTTGGAAAATCGCTAATTTTATTGAGTCGGGCAGAAATATTGTATGATTTATGCTCGATTCGGACTTTGATACTCGTCGTATCTGATATTCGATTATTGAATCGATATCGAATATTTGGAACGCAATCTAGGAAATACGTTTGTAAGTCGTTTTAAATCAACTAAAACGAAACAAATTATCTCCGCGTTTATAGTGTCGTAATTAATTCTATCGAATTATGTGATCACCATTTTAGCATCAATGAATTCGTACTAGTTAGATTTATTGACTAAATCGTTTAAATACGACGTCCAACTATTGAGTTTGCATCGAATCAAATAGATTGACACTATATATTTGCTTGAATTTAATAGGACTCGACTTGATTCCTACGCATCCCGACATCATGATAAATCCTTACGGATTGTGTGATGTCGGATCCGCATCAACAGGTTTCGACTAAACTAAAAAGATGTTTTATTTGAAATAGTTTTAAAATCGATGAATATATGATGTTGAAGATGATGACAATGATGAAATTAACGACGCGACAAAAATTAAAAAAACGATCTAGTTGACGTTGACTCGCTTCAACAATCAAGCGTTCGGGGTGTCGGGATAAGTGACCCAGCAACGTCGGGTGAAACACCCTTGTATATTCGGAATTCTTTATCCCGTCATCCTTCGCGCTCGACACGAATTAACAAGCAATTTTATATCTTGATACTTGTAATATTATCGATATTAGGTACAAATAAAAAAAAGATGAAGAGACTAGAAGAGGACGACGCGAGAGAGAGGAGAAGAAAGGAGAAAATCGGGATTGTTGCACCCTCAACCCACATGTTTCGTATTCTCGGACGGGACTCGCTTAATTGTGGCCTGAGCACGGGAGTATCGAGGTTTACGTAGATTAAGTTATGGTGGTTTAGGGTTTGATTCCTAGATGCTAGGGTTTAAGATTGAAGATGAGAAATTAGGATTGTAAAGGGTATGTAGAGATGTAATGTAGAGGTATTATGTAGGTGTTTTCAAAGATGATTAATTGCATGCAAAAGGGGTGTATATATAGGCAATGCCTACCTCCCTCGTCTAGGGTTACTCGAACGAGTGGCCTGCTGACTCGGTCGAGTGTCCCAAAGCAGCCGCAGACGGGCCTGTTTGAGGGCCCACTCGATCAAGTGGGCTGACACCCGATCGAGTAGGTCAGCTGGAGCGAGGGGTCCGAATTTTTGGACCTTGGGTTGGATATTTTTGAAGATCTTGTATTTGGGTTGGACTTTTGATGTTTGCATGGCTATTTTTGTGTCTCGGAAAAGACTTTGACCGGGGTTTGACCCGGTCGATAAAAGACAGTTTTATTTCCGGTGTCTGTTTTGACCCAAATTACTCTTATTTGATCGAAAACGACCCTCTGGGCCGTAATTTGCGGTTAGTTTTGTGAGATTTGTACTCTTTAAAAAGCCCAAGCCAGAAACTAATGGTTTCGAGCCCATATCCGAGCGCGTAGAAACACGTTTGCATCCAATCATCATCGAGTGTTTTTCGGAAACTGCTATAGACACCTAGCAGCCAAATGTGGGTGTCTACAATGATATGATCGATAAAGACTTATTCGTCCAAGTTCTTCCCCTTGGGACGCTCCTGTACTACTTTTCAAGAAGAAAGATGGTACTTTGTGCCTGTGTATTAACTATCGTGATCTCAACATGGTTACGATCAAGAACAAGTATCCTTTGCCCAGAATTGATGATCTCTTTGATCAACCTAAGGATGCTTCTATATTTTCCAAGATCGATCTAAGGTCTGGATATCATGAAATCCCCGTCCGAGAATCAGATATTCTGAAGACGACTTTTAGTTCGAGTTACAGACATTATGAATTCAAAGTCATGCCTTTTGGACTAACTAATGCTCCTGCTGTCTTTATGGATCAAATGAACGGAACTTTCAGGGAGTACTTGGATCAGCGTGTCATTTTTTATTGACGACATCCTAATTTATTCTAAATTAGAAGCTGATCATGCTGAACATCTCAAGATTATTCTTTGCATCCTACGAGAACAAAAGTGGTATGCTAAGTTTTCCAAATGTAAGTTATGGCTTTCCGAGGTACCGTTTCTGGGTCATCTTATCGCTAAGGAAGGTACTAAAGTTGACCCTACTAAGATTTCAGCTATAGAGAATTGGGCAAGTCCCAAGGATGTTGGTGAGATCAGAAGTTTCTTATGTCTTGCTGGCTATTATCCAAGATTTGTGAAAGACTTTTCTAAATTAGCACGTCCTACGACTCAATTACTAAAGAAAGAGAATAAATTTCCGTGGAGTCAGGCCTGTGAAGATGCTTTTTCTGAGCTCAAGAGAAGGCTTACCTCCGCTCCTGTCCTCGCCCTACTTGAAGAAGGAGTTTTTTTAGATGTATATTATGACAATTATAAGAATGGTTTGGGTTTTGTCCTTATGCAGAGTGGTAAGGTGATCGCTTATGCCTAGAGACATTTGAAAATCCATGAGCTGAATTACCCTACCCACGACTTGGAGTTAGCCGCGGTGGTGGATGCGTTGAAAGTTTGGAGACACTATTTGTATGGAGTAAGAGGCAAGGTTCACACTGACCATAAGATTCTACGATATATCTTCACGCAGAAAGATCTGAATGCAAGACAGAGACGTTGGATCGAGTTAGTGAACGACTACGACCTTCAATTGGTGTATTGTGAGGGAAAAGCTAACGTGGTTGCTAAAGCTCTTAGCAGAAAGACCCTCCATTCCTTAACCCCGTGTTTTGGTGTTTCCAAAGAATTGGCCCGTGACCTGGGAAGTACAAAGATCGAAGTGATCTTGGATGATTCTGTGAGTCAGCTTAATACTCTTGTTGCTGAGCCAACTCTTTTCCGTGAGATTCGTGAGAAACAGTTGGAAGATCCTTTTGTAGCCAATATATGAGAAAAGATGAATCTTGTTAAGGCTCTCGATTTTGCTGTGGACTCCAGTGGAGTACTGAAGTTTGAAAACCGTTGGGTAGTCCCTAGTGATGCTGAGGTAAGGAAGCAAGTTCTAACCTAGGCCCATAAGACGAGGTATTCTATTCATCCTGGAGGTGGAAAGATGTATCGGGACTTGAAGCTCCATTTTTGGTGGCCTCATATGAGAGAGGACATTTCAGAGTTTGTAAGTAAGTGCTTTACCAGTCAACACGTAATGTTCGAGCACAAGAAACCTAGAGGTTTGCTTCAACCAATCCCTGTTCCGGAATAGAAGTGGCAATGTATATCAATGGATTTCGTGATGGCATTACCGAGAATAGTGAATGGAAGGACCGGTATTTGGGTTGTAGTGGATCGCTTAACCAAGTGTGCACGATTCGTCCCTATTCGCGACACTTGGAGTCTGGAGAAGCTCGCAGAGGTGTATGTTGCTGAGATTGTCCGTCATCATGGCGTACTGCTCGAGATTGTTTCGGACCTGGATCCGAGATTCTGCTCTAAATTCTGGAAGGCGTTGCAAGACGCTTTGGGAAGCAAGTAATTGATGAGTACTGCTTTCCATGCTGCTACTGATGGATAGTCCGAGAGAACGATCCAAACTCTGGAGGATATGTTACGGGCTTGTGCATTGGATTTTCAAGACAATTGGATCTGGCATCTTTCGCTGGTAGAGTTTTCCTATAACAACAACTACCATGCTTCCATTAAGATGTCCCCGGTCGAAGCACTATATGGTCTTAAATGCCGAAGTCCCGTCTGTTGGGACATTCCCGGAGAAGTGAAGGCTTTGGGCCCGGATCTGTTAGCTCAGACTATCGATGTTGTGGGTGTAATTCGATATAGGATGAAGTCCGCTCAGGATCGATAAAAGTCGTATGTCGATGTTCGTCGCCGACCTTTGGAGTTTTCGGTTGGTGATCTTGTGTTCCTGAAAATATCACCCATGAAAAGGGTGAAACGGTTTGGGATTAATGGCAAGCTCAGCCCTAAGTTCATTGGTCCATACCCTGTCGTTAAGAGAGTGGGCGAAGTCGCTTATAAGCTGGAGTTGCCTGCTTCCGTGGGTAAGGTTCACGATGTCTTTCATATTTCTCCGCTAAGGAAATATGTTCGTGACACCGAGCACGTGTTGGAACCCGAGATTGTTGATCTCGAACCCGATCTGACCTATGAAGAAGGGCCGATGAAGATTACCGACCGCCGCGAGAAGCGTTTAAGGAACAAGATTGTACCTCTGGTAAAAAATCTGTGGCGCTGTAATCAGTTGGAAGAAGAAACATTGGAAACTGAATCTTTAATGCGAGCTAAGCATCCTCATCTCTACTAGTAAGGTAAACTTCGATTTCCTTTCTGCTTATTCTTATTTTCGAGGACGAAACTTTCTTTTAGTGGGGAGGATTGTAACACCTGCTATTTTCCAAGCACATTTATCTTCTCTGTTATGTCTTCGTCATAACTCTATCACGTTTCGGCCTTCTGTTTCATCATTTTTCCAAGCTTCAATTTTATTTTCAAGTCAAATAATATTTATTTTTATTTTAAAAGATTTTAATTCTTTGAAATCTATTTATTTGATTTTCATCGTAAATTATTTATTTTTCCGTGAGAAATTCTATTTCTCTACGAATTAACGTTTTAAGCTCGGATGTAAGTTATTTCTTTTTCTACAAATTTCTAAACATATTTATATAATATTTCCAACTAGGAAATGTTTTTATTCACAAAAATTTAGCCTTTAATAATTTTATTACGAAGTTTCGTAAATAACTATTTTCTAACACGAGGTTTGCTCAAATTGCTTTGAAATGCTTTTAATAATTATACGATTCTTATTTTTAAGCAACCTATATTTAAGGGAAACACTTTTGAATCATTTTGGACCGTACCACCTTTGGACACACACACCTTCACGTTTGTTTTTACACACTTAGTTTTATATTATTTATAAACCTTAGATATTTTTCTTTTCCTCATTCATTTTAGTGGATTATTACAAACTCTTCATACTCCCTCCCCATTGATGTTGGCCGGTTCATGTAGGGGGACTTAACTTAGTTTATGTCATTCTTAAGGTCCATATTCATTCTCTCTTTCAATATTACTTTAATTCATTTTATTCAACAACATTAAACAACAAAATTTCTCTTCATTTTCTTTTGTTGGCCGTGGGTTTCAGCTTCATTCTCCAGCCAGATTTTTGTCTTAAATCTAGTCCTGATCGTCTCATTTTTATCTCCAAATTAATCTTTATTCCGATCCCTTCGTTAATGTAATAATCGATGCTATTTTCGATCGTTATTTACCTTGATTATTTTAGTTTTTCTCATGGTATTTTTGTACCAAACATGCCGACGAATTTATCATAGACTCGGATTAGAATTGAAGGTAACGTCGATGTTACTCGGTATTGAATGATTTTATTTGCGTAATTGCATGTATATAATTATAATTTTATTTTTGACAATATATGTATTTCATATAATCTGGAAATTTTTAAAGTCGTAAAAATTTGCATGTTTCGGTATTTTTATCGGTTTTACGAGATTAATGATTAAATTGTTACATTATTTTGTAAAATTATAATATTCGGCCTAAACATGTAAAATACGAATATATTCTGTAAAAATGATGTTTTTGATGGTTTTTGATAATTTTTTATTTTTCTAATATTTTGGCTATCAATTATTGACTTATTACCGTTTTTGGACAAAAACGATTAAAAACCAACTTTTAGTTCAAACACTTAACCATTTTATTTTAATATGAAATTTGGCATGAATAATATTTCTGGTTAAAAAGAATTTTCTGAATTTCTTCATAATTTTTTGGAATTATTAATTGGGTGAATTAATTAATCACTTTATATCGTCATTTATCGTTAAACCCGTGTTTGTCACTTTAATTCCTGATTTATGATTTTTTTTTTATTCTGGAAAAAAAATGTTCCTGATAGTTCTTGATAAAAAATTATTTTTATAATTTTTTGTACTGTAATAAATTATTAGGAACGACAAGTATTTTTAAGAGAATCGTTAATTGTGGAAACGGGTTTTAAAGACGGTTTTCTTAGGACTTGTGAAATCTGGAAAAAAAATTATAGTTTCTGGAAAATCATAATTTTTTTGGAGTAATAATAAATTGTTGGATATTAATACTTAAATCGTTTTGTAATTACTATTTTTATTAATCGTTATTGTCGAGATTAGACGATTAACGAGAAAACACCTTAAAAACCAAGTTTACAGATTCTGGAAAATTTATTTTTCTGGACAGAATGTCCAAAAATGTACTTTAGCTATTTTACATAATTTTAGTACTACTTATAGAAGCCTTTAAATGATAGTATTGATTTTCGGACAAAATTACGATTTATCGTTAAAATGCTCTGTTTCAGCTAAATGAATGATTTTTCCAGCAATTTTGAAAATATTGAAATCTGAAACTTTATGAGTTAAACTCACCCATTATCATATTCTAAATTTTTTTAATGGTTTAATTAAATAAAAGACATTAAACGATTTGTGTTGACATTTGCCGTAAAATCCTATTTTTGCTTGTTTTGTCGAAATTATTAATAATTAGGAAATTTTAATTTTATAAATTTTGAAAACAGCCTAATTAGTAGTATTAAAAATTTTAAGACATTTTTAGTCATTTTATATGCACTTGTATGGTATTTCAATAATTTCATAAACCCATTTATCCTTATTTTAGAAACTAGTACCGTTAAGGCCGAAAGTATTAGTTTTATAAATATATATTGTTTACAAAAAAATGTTGTATTATTATGAACTAATATTTTTGATATTTTGATATGGTGCTATTTGTAGTAAAGTTTCTTAAAATAGAAGCTTCCTAAAATAGAAAGTTTCCTCTTTTAGAATATAATGTTTTTTCCTTTTATTTTCATATTATTTACAACGATTATCACTTTTAATATCGATAATGGCTTGTTTTTGAAGTTATGGAATAAGGACAAGTGTGAGTTTAGAGTAATACAGTCTAGGATGTACATTTTGCCATTAACTGTAAGGATGGTGTGTCATTATGGGGCACATTGGTTCTTGAACTGAGCGTGGTTTGTGTTCAGGAGAGTGTATGTTAACCTTAAACTTAGATATCGCATCGTGTAAGTCGCGTCGGGTTGAATTGGACATGGTTTGTGTCCAGGAGGGGTGTCCACTACTTAAATCAGGACCTCGCTGCACGTAGTCCTGTTATGGTTGAGTTGCCTAGTCAGAGACTGAAGTCCGATATGTGTTAAGACTAAAGCTCTCGAATCTAGTTTCAAGTATTATCCTGGTGAAAGTCTCGCCGTCTACACTAATTCTATCCATAATGTCATTTTGAATATTTTATTATTATGGATATAAATTGATTTGCAGGGCGGCAAATGTTTTATGTTTTCTTCGGAAAACTAATTTTATTACATTGTTTCGATATGTGAAGTTTTTCACTGAAAGATGGTTTTTATTATTGTAATACCCTCGTCCGCTTATAAGGAGGTGATGTTAGATACGACGATCATATTGGCAGAGGTGATTGTTCATGACGAGATTCGGTGTGTTTGGCTACGTTAGGTGAGTGGTGAACTTCGGGACGAATTTCGTTATAAGAAGGGTAGATTGTAATAACTGTATTTTTCATACTTGTATCCTATAATATCTCGGGTCTTTTGTATGGGTAGTAGTTTGTATTATTGTTTGACCCGTTTCTTTTACCCTTTACTAATACCCATAATTTATATAAAAATCAAACTCATTATAATACTCGTATTTTATGAATAGCAGTATACGTTATTGTGTAACCCGTTCCCAAGCCCAACTATTCATATACATAACCCTAAACCTTTCAGCTTCTTTCGTTGGTCATCACAATTCATCACCCACGCCTCCTTCCTCTTCTCATTCCAATTTGCTCCAACCTCAAAAATCGTTGACTTCCCTTGTCTTATTGTGGCTGTCTCAACCTTGAGCATTACTCCCTCCCTTCCTTTTCATATTCCACCATTGCAGCCAAAGCATTCTGTCTCCGTCGGTCTTGTCCTTGTCCTCAACCTTGTCAGAACTACCCATCACAGTTATGTCGTCTTATTGACCATTGACGCCTATTCTGGCCGTCCATCGTCGTCCCATGACTTTCTTCGGGTTTCTCGTCGCTAGCATGTTGTTGCCGTCGTTTCACACACACCATTGCCGATTTTGATGCTTCTGTTGCACCCTTACGCAGACATCTACAGAGCACGCATTTCTAGGTAACTTTACGTTGTCAATTTCGTTTTAACATCGTAGGTTTGATGGCTTCGGGCCATAAATTTATCACGACCAGATTAGGATATGTTGTTGTGTTGGGCTGGTGGTGTTGTAGTGTGTTGACGGGCTGATGTTGTGTGTTGTGTTTTCTGTTGTATTGTTGTCGGTGTAATTCAGCCGTGTAGGCTGTGAGGGGGGTATTGCGCAACCTATAGGCTGTTGTTGGAGGGAAGTATACGTAAGTCATTGTTATTAGGTATAGTTATTTGGGGACTAGGGTGTAGTATGTTAATATTTTTATAACTTAACTAGAGTTGATTTCATATTATTATATATGTTAGGATCGGTATTAATCTAAGTATATAATATTTTATTAGGATTGGAGTTCATAGAATCTCCGTGGTGAATTGTACTACCGGTTCGGTGGTGACCTACTAACTAGGTAAGGTTATCCTTACTCATTTTACGTTGTATGTATGCATGTTGTATGATATGTAATGATATAATGACGTTAACGGAATTGGGGCTGTGTGCCTATTGAGATTGTGGCTTGTGTCTATTGAAACTGCAGTTGTGTGCCTATTGACAGAAGCTAGCTAGGACTAGCTAGGCCCGGTTGATCTCGGGACCTTCCTTGATGTTTCCTCTTACGAGAGCCTAGGAGGGGTGTGCACACTCGGACTGACGGGGCGTGACTGCGGTCGCGATAGTGATAATAAGGATGATGATGATGATACTGATACTGAAATTGATATTGTGATGTTGTTTTTACTAATGTTATTTAATGTTATCGTAAACTGATCTGGTGTGTATGTCTAATGTGTCTGTGATGATCCGATTGATATTTCCGATCAATTTGGGGAGTAGTCTATAATGCAGGTTATGTATGTCGTAACGTGTTCGGATGTTGGGATGCATGTACGGGATTGGGGTGAATGTGATTACTAGCCTGAACGTAGGACGGGTGAATGCATAGGCATTTTCGTTTATGTATATTTGTATAGCTTCCGCTGTGTAACCAGAGTTGCAATAGTTAATAAGTTGTAATGTTTAAATCAAGTGATCGGTTTGGCATTCCATATTGTATTGTTATGAGGTACTACCTCGGAAAACTAATTTGGTAACACCTTTATTTACTCGAGAATGTCTTACTAAGGCTCCTGCGTAAATCGGGGTGTGACAAAGTGGTATCAGAGCGAACGATCCTGGAGCCTAAAATAAATGAACCTAGGAAAAATGAAATGAACCCCGGTGATGGACCATCAGAATCCCCATTAAAATTCGGTTGAGGAGACGTTCAAATACCACCTCCGGCCCTCCTGGTCTTGACGCGGTAACCACGTGTGAGAATGAGATGGGTATCTATTAGGGGTACGCGGTAATGCAATGAATATCCTGTGATAATTGTCTGTGATAATTGATCGCGCTGTTTGACATATGTGACGTAGTGAATTGTATAAGTTAAGGTATGAGTAGTACGTAGAATCAGTGTTAGCGTGTTATAGCAATTAGTACTAGGCAATATGAGCTATATGTTATAGTACGTAAGGTTATGATAGGAGTCGATGATCCATGAATGAAGGAAGAGTCATAACTAGAGATGGTAGTAACATTGAGTACACTACCAGTGTGTCTGTACTAATAATGTTTTTGAGCGATAAATGGTTTTAATTAGTCGATTCGGTGGTATCATCCTGTGTCTATCTCGTAGAATTAGTATAATAGGGCCACATTGTATTACTTGGAAGGGGGATTTATCTGGTGATGGTACGGGTATCATAATATGTCAGTAGGGTCAATAACTTACGTGGTTTAAGTGTGACGTAATGAGAATACTATTCAAAAGTACATTCGATTATTATATGTTTTCTTGCCAATGTTATGTACAAGTTGCCTTCATGTTAACTAGGATCGATATCTAGGAGTTTAATGGTGTCATGACGTATTAATGAAGCTTTGTCACATGTAAATCAAGTACGAGTTAAAGAGACTAATAATCGAATAATGTAAGAATACTTGAAGTCCCTTTTGAGTTAATGTGAGTTACTTGCTTTGTATCAATTTGAGTGTTCTTTGCTGGATCTCATACTTCTCTCGTAATGGCGTAAATGAATTTCTCTATTATCGGTTCTTGAAAGCGTATGTCGTATCTGGATTATGTTGATCTGTTTTTATTATGGGGAGCAACAATGTATATATAGGTGTGTCATTTCTATTTCACCATGATTAATATAACATGATTGACAAGATAAAGTGTGAAATCAAATTTTGTTTATAATTGCATTTGAGTACAGTGTGTTATTTAAATGATATATATGTGGTGTCGTATTCATTAATGTGAATTTCTGTCAAAGTCACTTGGATATTCGTGTTTCGTTTCGAGTTTATATGCTTCCCAGTCAATGTGATAGGTTTCGAGTCATACCTTGTTGTTGATCTTTATTGTTGATGGTTTAAATTAGTATTTATAAAAACCGTGTTGAGTTAATGACATACACATTTACATTACTTCATCTAACCTGGATAATGTGTTTACTGAGTTCTGTTTTGATGGCCTAAACAAACACGCTTGCTAACCGTGTCAAGATAATGTCAAACCAACTTAAAATACCTTCGTTAACATGAACAATGTGTTACTGATATGTGTCTACCTGTTTATGGTGCCTATTTCACAAAAGTTTGAAAAGATCAGAGACTCACATTTATTTTAAGTCTTGTTCTTCACTGTAAAATTTCGGGATTTAAATCCAAGTACTTAGGACCTATTTGTCGGCGCTCATTTTTTCTATTACACACCTCACTTAGAGATTAAATTATCATTGAGAATTTTTAACGAGATCACTTTGAAGGGATTGGGTAACGTTGGAACTTTGTTTTTCTCCAAAATATGATTTAAAAACTCGTTTTATCAATCAAAACTTTTTCGAGGTCAAAATCTGCCAGTTCATGAACATGATTTTGCAAATCACCGTTACATTAGGAATTTGAAAATATTTTAATTAGAATGTTGTACACATCCATCTTCAAATTCTAACTCTACCTGTTATGCACTGTTTTAAGTACGAAAATTTAATTATGATTTTTCTTTCATGACGACAATGTTCTGAAAAAGTGTCTAAGTCTACTTAATGATCATTTTGCCTTGTTCAAGTGAAAGTTCAAACGTGACGGTCCTTACCTTATTGTATAACGTAAGGGAGTCATACTTATATTTTCATGATGAGTTAAGGGTGAATTCGGGTTATAAAAATGTAGTGTTCATTCGGGTTGCATAATTATCTTAACGTGGATCTTTCAGATTAGACATGTTAACAAATAAATTTGTGATGATGGTCATAATTCACTGCTTATATGATAAAGAACATCGGTAGACATATCTAATAAGTGGTAGTCGTTCCAATGGGAATTCAGGGAAAGTCGAGCCAGTAAACTACGAACTGAGTACATTGTCTGCATCTAAGTAAACAAGATGTCTGTTTCTAGATTTGGTCATAATAAATGTAAATAATTTGGAAATGTTTGATGAACAAGTCAAATGTTGGTTTTAACGAATCTTGTATATCCCGGGATGAGTTTCCCGTCCTTACTTATTGGTCAATGAGTAACGTATGCCTAGAGGAATGAATGTTTATAATGTCTATGGGTTAACAGTTGATCTTAAGTCGTATGTTAGTGTCTAAGTTTCAAAGTTATGCAAACATAAAACATGAACTATATCGGGTCGGTTGTTGCAATTACAAGGAGTAAATGTCACTCGCTAATCGTATGAAGTTGTTACAGTGGTCATCTAAGGGTGTTCAGTTGTGTTGTTGCCTTATCGTGATGATTATATTCTCTGCTATGCGTTCTCTTGATATATGTGCATGCATGTGAGTCTGAACCTATTAAAGATACGACCATGTCACCAAGTTATCATAATATAGATTGGAAATACGTGTCTTAGTGCTAAAACCGAGTCGGGTGATATAATGAAGAAATGTCATGAGGATACGGTGTTGTTTAAATCACTTGTTAGAATGTCGCAATAATGGTGGTTAATAAGTTAAACGACATAAATAAGAGTAATAATACGTGTCTTAGTGCTAAAACCGAGTCGGGTGATATAATGAAGAAATGTCATGAGGATACGGTATTGTTTAAATTACTTGTTAGAATGTCACAATAATGGTGGTTAATCAGTCAAACGACATAAATAAGAGTAATAATACCAATATGGTGGAAAGAGAGTCACGATATCAAGATCTACTAAAAAAAATTATAATATGTACAATGATGGTACGAGGATCTAGAATAACGAATAGTGAGGGGTCCAAGGTATTTCCGTGATTGTTTCGTGTCAACACATATGTTCGACTTTCAATGTTAGCAGGTCGGGTTATAATACAAGGTAGTAAAATCACAATCCTGAGTCTATGAATTATAGTAGAACGTCAATGGGTATCAAGTCCTAAGCATGGGTAGATCGTCCGTGTGTGAACAAATTGTTTTACTTGCGTGATAGATTGATAGTCGTAGTGTCCATGCACGTAGGAGCTTCTTGGAGTGAAGGTTCACGCAATTATGTAAACTTACAAGTGTATTAGATGTGGCATACCAGCATGCGAATTGACTCACGACAAGTATAATGAGGATAAATGCAGTGGTAATAATAAGCGGCCTGTTTATCTTAATTTATGTGAAATGTGAAAAATGAGAATGAGTATGCGATTAGTTTGCTAGTACTTATGTTTAACCATGAGAACAATCTAGGAAGTGATGTCGACAATTGTTAGAAAAAGGGATTACAATTGTAACAATTGTTAGAAAATGTAAAACGTGGTTAAATGCGGGGATAGAACCCTTCCCGATCAGTCGATGGATGAGTAAGTTGAGAAATATAGATGAAACGTAACTGAATTGTTGTGTTAGGCATGATGCCAAAACAATGGATGTCGTGAAATGATCAAGAGATGTTATGCGTGTAGAAAATGTATTGAGAATCGTTGTGATGGAACGTGTGAACTGATTAGGCATACCCCCGACTTACTAATCACCCCTGGAGGGATTACAAGTACATTTGTTTGAAAAGTTTATGGTGATAACCTGTGATAATTTAATAACTTGTTATGTACAAGGGTCGGGAAAAGATTGATCTCGTTAGTGTCAAGATAGGGCATTTATAGGATGTGTTGGTGTAGACACCCAAAGTCTAACCTGGTGGCTGCAGGGTGCCCAACAAACACCCGATGATAATCGGACTGCAACGCGATGCGAGATTATGATGTTTTAGATGGTTTTATATAGAACGAATCAAATAATTACTCGAAAAAAAAATTAACATTAAGACGGTCTTAGTCGTGTCATTACGATCGCGTCAATACTAATTAGAGTCAATTCCGACACCAGAGCCCCGAATCGGCCCCGAAATATGCAAAGTCAAACCCGAGTCAATGCGTTGGGCCGAACGAACCTCGAGACACGCGCCCGAGGCCCACCTGGCACTCAACGCGCTAGGGGTAACGGGAATTCTTAATCCCCAAGCTAACCTAATATACGCATCATCTCCGTTTTGAAAAGTTTAAAAATCGGATCTTCAAAATTCCAGGCGCCTCACACCAGGGGTCTCAGTCTTGATGTGCATGACATCAGGCGACTGAGTTCTGGTGCGCAAGGGGTCAACCATCCTAAAGGTCAATTTGTACTGCGCAAACAACTATAAATACCCCCCTCATTTCACTCATTTCGACACACAATATGTAACACCCGCTATTTTTCTAGCATTTTTATCATTTTCGTTATGACTTCGTCATAACTCTGTCACATTTCGGCCTTATGTTTCATCATTATTCCAAGCTCTATTTTCATTTTTGAGTCTAATGGTATTTATTTTTATTTTGAAAGATTTTAATTCTTTTAAATCTATTTATTTGATTTTCTTCGTAAACTAATTATTTTTCTGCGAGGAATTCTACTTCTCTACGAATTAACGTTTTTAAACTCTGATTTAAGCTTTTCGTTTTCCTAAAAATGTCTAGATATATTTATATAATATTTTCAACTAAGAAATATTTTATTTACGAAAATTTAGCCTTTAATGATTTTATTACAAAGTTTCGTAAATAATTATTTTCGAACGCGCGGTTTAATCGAATTGCTTTGAAATGCTTTTAATAATTTTATGATCCTTATTTTTATCAACCTACAACTAAAAAGAGACCTTTTTGGACCGTGACACCATGTAGTAACACATTTGATTACAACTTTTATTTACATAACACTTTATGTTTAAACTTTAAGTAAAAAGATATTTTTCTCTTTAATTGATTTACATCCTTAAATTACAAACTTTTCATGCTACCATCACATTCATTTTGTCTGAAATTTTAAGACTACATTCACATTGTTTTTATCAATTTTAATGCTTCATTCATCCACCATCCTTTCATATTTTTCTTATTCATTTTTTACATCAATTTTATTTTAACAAAAACCTCATCTTTCTCCCTCTTTTTGGCTGGTGTTCCTGCTCATTTTCAGCAGCCATTTTCATCCATAATCAAGCTTTTATCATCGTATTTTCATCTTCTAAATTATCGATTTTCTTTTCCCTTCGTTAAGGTAATAATCGATGTTATTTCCGATCCTTATTTACCTTGATTCTTTTAGTTTTTTCATGGTATTTTTGTACCATTTATGTCATGTGCATTAGGATTCTTGGTTGATCCTGAAGCCGACAAATTTATAATCAACTCGGATTTGGGTTAGAAGTAACGTTGATGTTACTCGGTATTGCATGATTTTATTTGTGTAATTGGATGTATATTTTTATATTTTTGTTTTTGAAGATATATATATATGTCATATAATCTGGAAAATTTTTAAAAGTTGAAAATTTGTATGTTTCGGTATTTTTATCGCTTTTACGAGATTAACGATTAAATCGTCATATTAATTTGTAAAATCGTAATATTCGGCCTAAACATGTAATATATGTTTATATTCTGTAAAAATGATGTTTTTGATGATTTTTAATAATTTAGTATTTTCCTGATATTTTAGTTATCGATTATTGAATTATTACGTTTACGGACAAAAACGATTAAAAGCCGATTTTTAGTTCTAGCACTTAAACATTTTATTTTAATTTGATTTTTGACATGGTGAAACTTTATGATGAAATAGAATTTTCTGAATCTTTTCATAATATTTCGGAATTTTTAAGTTGATTAATTAATTAATCACTTTAAATCATCGTTTATCGTTAAAACCGTGTTTGTCGTTTAAATTCTCGATTTCTGGTCTGTTGTTTAAATCTGGAAAAAAATTTATTCTGATGATTTCATAATAAAATGTAATTTTTGTGATTTTTAGTGCTTTAATAAAATGTTAGGAACGATAAGTTTTATTAATGAAATCGTTAATTGTGAAAACGGGTTTTAAAGACGGTTTTAACGGGATTTATTAAATCTGGAGTTTTTGGAAATATGGAAAAAATGGTAGATTGTGTAAAATCATGATTTTTAAGTTTAATAATAAATTTTGGATATTAATACTTAAATCGTTTTGTAATTACTATTTTTATTAATCGTTATTGTCGAGATTAGACGATTAACGAGAAAACCCCTTTAAAAACCGAGTTTAAGAATTCTGGAAAATTTTATTTTCTGGACAGAATGTCCAAAAATATATTTTTGCTATTTTACGTAATTTTTGTACTATTTATTAAAGTCTTTAATTAACAGTAATGATTTTTGGACGAAATTACGATTTGTCGTTAAAATGCTTCGTCTTACGTAAAAGAATTAATTTTCCAGCAATTTTGAAAATATTTAAATCTGAAACTTTAAGAATTAAATCATCCCTTAACATACTCTAAATATGTTCATTGGTTTAATTAAATAAAAGACGTTAAAGTATTTAATTTGGCATTTGCCGTAAAATCCTATTTATGTTCGTTTTGTCGAAACTATTAATAATTAGGGAATTTTAATTTTATAAACTTTGAAAACACCCTGACTAGTAGTATTAAAATGTCTAAGACATTTTTATTCATTTTATAAACACTTGGAAGATATTTTAATAATTTCATAAACCTAAATGCTCTCACTTTGATAATTAATATCGTTAAGGCCGAAAGTATTAGTTTTATAAATCTATATTGTTTACTAAAAATGTTGTATTAGTTTAAACTAATATTTTCGATATTTTGATATGATGTTATTTTTAGTAAAGTTTCTAAAAATAGAAGTTTCCTAAAATAGAAAAGTTTCCTCTTTTAGAATATAATGGTTACTCCTTTTTTTCTCTTATTATTTTAATGATTATATCTTTTGAATATCGATAATGTCTTTGTTTTGGAGTTATGGAATAAGGACAAGCGTGAGGTTAGAGTAATATATTCTGGGGTTTACATTTTTCCCATCAACTATAAGGCTGATGTGTCTTTATGGGGCACACTGGTTGTTGAACCGAGCATATATGGTGTTCGGGAGTGTGTGTATATTTTCTTAAGCTCGTGCCTCGCAGTGTAAGACGCCGTCGGGTTGAACTGAGTATTTATGGTGCTCGGGAGGGGTGTACATATCATCTTAAACTAGGGCCACGCATTTATAAGTCGCCGTTCTATTATGGTTGAGTAGCCTAGTTAGAGATCGAGTTTTGATTTGTTTGAACTAAGTTCTCGAAGCTAGTTTTAGTATTCTCCTAGTGAAAGTCTAGCCGTCTACACTAATCCTATCCATAACACCATTTTGAATATTTTATTATTATCGGTATAATTTGGTTCGCAGGTTGGCAAATGTTTTCTATTTTCTCCGGAAAACTCATTTTTTATTATATTGTTTCGATACGTGAAATTCTTCACTGAAAGCTTATTTTTATTATACTTTTTTACTATTTTCCATTTTTACTATATTTCTATAATAGTAATTATAGTTTTAAAATCCTGTTATACGGCTGGGAGAACGTTGACGTTGCTCCCCACTGATTGTGGCTGTTATGTTTTTTTTAACATGGCAGGTATATGTGTTTCCCTTCAGGTGGGCTAGCGAGCAGTTGTGCATCCTGCTTGTTTTAATAAGCTCACTGTATTATGGATTGTTAAAACCCATTTTATGGATTTTATTATATATTTATTTTGTAGCCATTTTTTATTTTATGGCTTATGTATTGACTTACCATTTTTTATTTAATCAAGACATAGTTACAGTGTGTTATAATCCCACTTCTACAGTGTTTCCGCCACTTTATTGCGTTAGAATTTCTAGGGGATTACACAATACGAATTCGTGAACTCTTTCTCTCACAATTCGCTCTCCCCCTCTTTCTTTCTAACTTAGGTCGCACTTCCACACTAAGTACGATCCACTCGATCGTTGTCCCAACCTACGAATCAACACTACTCTTCGTCGTTCCTAGAGCACCCCGCTCGATTAGAACATAGAGTGGCACCTGCACTCGACTCGCCGTCACCCGATATAGTAGGGAAGCTCTGCTGGATTCGCCGCAGGACGAGCTAGGAGGATCCGCCTTGAAGACGTATCGTCACTAGGTTGTCGTCTAAACAAAACTTTACATTTTGTACTTTTTATTATGCACTTCGATAATGTCGAGTCCGACTAATATTGACACTAGGTCCATGGCACGTTATAAACACACATAACGTCCTCAACTTCAACCATAAGCACTAAAACATCTTGCCTAAACCCGAGTAGTTCTGAGATTCGTTCTCAGCCCTCTACGTATCGTGTCTCGTTCAGTGTACACTCCGAGGGTGCAACTTCTAACTACGTGATTTACTTATATTTTGCATTTACCGCTTTCATATGATTTACCGCTTTTATGACCTTATAATCGTATGCTAAATCACCTAACACAGAATTCAAAACGTAAACAAGCTAAAACTGAACAAAGCGGTGGTCGGGGTCCATATTAATCCCGGTGCTCACCACACGTGGTTCGACGCATCCCTATTAATACCGAACCGACACACCTTAAGCAGAATACCAGGGTAGCTGATGCCTTGTCTAGGAGGGTGACAGAGGGATTTGTCGCGAATCCCACCGATCAAATAAATAACCGACAAATCCTAACTAGGGTAGCTAGGGTAAGTCGGGTCGAATCCACGGGGACGGTAAGAGGCGTCTAGACCAAGGTCGCCCAAATACGAGACCAAGTCAACGAGCTAAGCTAGAGAATGATAGAGGGGGAGAGAGCTAGACTAAGAATAAGCAGAACAACTAAGGGAAACGGGCTAGGATTAGGTCGGGGTCAAAGGGGTAACGGAATGGTCAAGGAGGAGTTAGAGTGAAGGAGGTAGTAGGGTAATCTAGGTAATCTAACTTAGACTCACCTAGAGGTTCCTCATGGAACCCATCCGGCGACACACACGACAAAGGAAGACAAGAAAAACAAGCATTCCAACCTACTTAGTCATTCAAGCATTCCAACAAACATGTAATGTGCATCACTCAAGAGGAAACCCAAATCTTCCACCAATATCTCCAACAAACCCTTAATCATCCAATTAACACCCTAATCACCTTACTAACCCTAGCAAGAACACTACTCTAACATAATCAAACTACAACTAACAAGAACAAGAGAAATCAACCCAAACATCAAAACATATATGAGTGAAACTAACAAGAACTATGAACTAACAATAACAAAGATTCAAACTTGATAAACAATAAAGGATTAAGAGTAAAAAGGAGAAGAAGATTATACCAACTAACAAGGAAATGAAAAGATGAGAACTTGTATATAAAGAACACCCAAAACATCCACCAATGTTGTCAAGATTGGATGGATTCTTCAAGAGATCCCTTAATACAAGATTCACTAACTAGATTAAGGACTAATTAACACTAATCTACCCTAATCTACACTAATCTAACCTAAAGTAGTCTAGGGCTTGAAGAACATAAGCTAAGATGGTGTCTTAATACAAGAGGGGGGGTATATATAGGGTTACAAGTAGAAAGGAGAAGAGAAGAATGAAGCGCGGAGCAGCAGCAGCCCTTCCCGGCCGGGAGGAGATGGTCCCGGTCGGGAGGGTGTCGGTCCCGGCCGGGAGGAGCTGGTCCCGGTCGGGATGGACCCAAAACAGGAGCATCCTCTTTTGTGCACCTCATCCCGGACGAGTTGAGGTCATACCTGTCGGGGATGAGTCTTGTAGGCCTCCAATATGATCTTTAAGGTTCCTCCTTGCTTCACATGGACTTCTCATCGATTCTCGGGTCTCGGGATCGGGTCTCGGAGGCTCGGGATTGGGTCCCAAGGTCTCGGGGTCGAATCCAAGGCATCGAGTGATCGTTCCTCCGCTTCGTTGGCTCCGAAAAGTGTATGTATTCAGTCGGAATCGCTCCAACTCTTTATGAATGGTTTCGGGAACCTGAAACGAACTAGAGGAAGCATAAGTAGCCCATAAATCGCTCCCAAGGACAAACACTATCAACTCCCCCACACTTAACCCTTACTCGCCCTCGAGTAAGCACAAACTAACTACTAAACTAGCCGAGTGGGTATTTGAGCACCCTACGCCCTTTCAACTCACGCGAGTGAACTTAGAGGAAAAATGCACTCCGCAAGGCAAGTGGGGTCTTGCGACAAAACTGTGGATGCAACCGGACACTAAAACACATAAACAAACAAACATACAAACAAAAAAACACACAAAAAGGTTGCACCCAAAAGTAAAGAAATACCGCTTCCCTCAAACAAGCGGTGAAAGAAGCACCGGTTTAGGACTCAAGGCAAGTGACAACGTTCCCAAGCTAGCAATACAAACCAAGATGGACTAAACCCTAATAGTATGACGACAAAGCAACAAAAACGTTGGTAACTTACCTCGGTTCCTCCTAACCTTCTAAGAACGTACTACGGGACGATCGGCGGGATCGAAAAAGGATGAACCACGGTGTTAGTCGACACTGTAGGTAAGTGAGACCCTGCCCCCTTTAGCAATGAGCCAAGAGGGTCGTCCCATGTCCAAAACCGCCTAACTAGTCCAAGTAAAAAGTGGAAATGATTGCAAAATGAGGGAAGACCGACCACTACCGCTATCATCCTTCCTAGGGACTCGGTCCTTTGGTAGGCTCTTCACGGTAATGATCGGAAAAAGGTTTATTTTTGTGGGGTTAGAATCTTTTTGTGAGACGATTTTCTTTTGGCATTTTCTTCTTCTTTTGCATTTTTGCTTTGTTTTGCCATGCCATTTCTTTTTCTTCTTTTCTATTTTCTTTTTGGCTTTTGTGCCTTTTCTTTTTCTTCATTCTTTTCTTTCTTTCATTTTCTTTCTTTTTCTTTTCTTTGCCCTTTTGGCATGATTTGGCATTTTGGCATTTCTTTGTAACAAGAAAGAGAGGAATCAACAAGTTGCAATTTATTGGTGGATATGTGTAGGAGGTAGGTGAATGGGTGAGTTGGGGAGCGTCCTTCCCTTCTAACCCACAAAAAGTGGAGAACTTGGACTAATTAAACAATCCCAAACACGGTCACCTAGGGGACGGGACTCGGTAACCAAGGCCTTTTCACACCGTGGGTGGTCATAATGGTCAAAAGTGCAAATCCCGTAGTAAATCCCTAGTAAGCTAGGTGGACTCAAGGTAAAGGACCAACGAAATCATTGATTTAGGGTCATTCTACTAGACTAAAGTCCAAGACTCGATTTACACTACTAGGGAGGGAAAGTACACACTCACACACTAGCCTCTAAACCGGGTTTTCGAAAACGGTTTACACACAACAAAACACAAAACCAAGACTCAATGGGAACGAAGGAAAAAGAAACAAAAGCAACAAAACAAAGCAAAACAAGGAGAAGCAACACATAAACAAAACAAACACCACCCCGATCTTCAAACAAGTCTCCAAATCCACCACAATCTTTACAAAGCTCCTCCCGAGCACACATCACCACAAATCTCCTCCAAACTCGCAAGAAGCAAAGAGGGAAAAATGGATGAAGAGATGTTACCGGAAGTCTTGAAAGCTCACCAAAGCTAACGGCGATTAA
Organism: Agrostemma githago; assembly: GCA_958450325.1. Lineage (NCBI taxonomy): Eukaryota > Viridiplantae > Streptophyta > Magnoliopsida > Caryophyllales > Caryophyllaceae > Agrostemma > Agrostemma githago. Next base: position 32,466,378 of record OY288242.1, read on the forward strand.
GCAACCTATAAGGAAAAAGGGGGCAAAACACGCACAACAAAGCAAAAGTACGATATAACTACACAAAAAGGAAAAACACACAAAAGAAAATCTTTTTGATTTTTGTGAAAAAATTTCAAATTTTTTGGAATTTTTTAAAGATTTTTTTTCGAAAAACTACAAAAAATAAAGCTAACTATGCTAGAATACCACTCCCCCACACTTAAGTCGAGCCATGTCCTCATGCTCGACCGTAGTGCATGGGAGCACAAAAGAAAAAGAAAATAAACTACGAAAATAAAGCTAAAAATCAAAAAGAAAAGCGGAGAAAATGGTAGAATGTGTCCGGCCGGGGTGTAATCAAGTCACCATGGGCCGAGATAAGAAAAAGATATGGAAGGGGGAAGAAAATAAAAAGAAGGAAATAAAAGGAAATGGGAGGGGAGGACTAGGTGTAATCACGTCACCTAGCCCGGATTCCGCCTAAATCCGACTAAATCCTCAAAAAGAAAGAGTGAAAAACTTGTAAAATTTGGATTTTGAAAAATGACTCTCGATGTAGTCACATTATCGAGAATCGGGAGAAACAACTACCAAGGCCTCGAAGGCCACCATGACAAAGGGGAAGGGGAGAAACAAGGGGAAAACAAGCAATAAAAAAACGGAAAAGAAAGGATAGTTTCTATACCGCCCGGAACAAGCAACTCACTCTGTCCATCGTCTCACTGATCAATATAGGTACTTGCTTGTTGTCGTCATTATCATCCTTCTTCAAGCTTGAGAAAACCGCATGGCTAGAGGTAGAAATGGTGCGAGGGGGTGGGATTTGATGTGAATATCGGTCTAAAGTAGATAGAAGATAAAGTGAGGATATGAAAATGAAGTATGTGAGCAAGGAAGGTAGGGAGGTTGGGTGGGGGTATACAATGGTTGGGTGGGCTTAAATATCGAAGAAGAGGCACCAAAAAGGAGTAGGGGATCATCCCGGTCGGGATGGGTGGTCCCGGTCGGGATGACATACCCGTCCCGGTCGGGAAGCCTCCTTCCCGATCGGGATGACACTCCAGTGAACTCGATTTTTGGCACCCTCATCCCGATCGGGACGGCACCATCCCGGTCGGGACGACACACCCTTCCCGGTCGGGAAGGGTTTTTCTGACTCCCATGACCCCAAAAACCGACTTCCTTACTCATGATCCAAGCTCTATCACTAACCACTCCTTTCTAGGAGTCATCTTCACTTCACCTATCACAATAAACTCAAAATACACATAAAATTCACTCCCTCACATCGCTCATCAACAATCCAATATTACAAGGATACCACAAAACTAACAAAATCAAGAGAAAAATCACACAAATACAAACACAAGTACTCAAAAGAGGAGAAGAGAATATACAACATGACGGTTCTTTAGGAACTCCGTCAAACCTAGGATGGTGGACTCTTCTTCAACCGTAGCCCTCAAGGGCATGGAGGAGCAAGTCGAACGCACTACCGACATCATAATGAAGGCCCAAGAAGCGCTCGAGCCTAGCTAACCTCCACGGCCTCCAAGGTGGAGGCGAGAAGTAGGAATCCCAAGACCCAACGTCATCATTCATGTCGTCTCTGGGGTCTATCCATCCTACGAGCTTCACCGACCTCTTCCTCCCTAGGCATCGCCTCCAATCATTAGCAAGCTTCATCTCCAAGAAACAAGGCACAAAAAGCGGCTTTGGCCTCCTCTCCTCGTTGCACACCCCCACACTTTCCTCAAGTTGTGGTTCCCCATCCTCATCACTAGGCCCCACATCATCTTGGAGAAGAGGATCGAAACTTCTACCGGCGGTTTCAATCTCCTCCAAGTCATTGCTTGGTTCACTAGCTAGGGGCTCTTGATGCTTATCCACATTCTCGCACAAGGGCAACTCGAGGCTAACAACTTCACCCAACATCCTCACAAATTCTACCAAACCATCCCACTCACCATCCTCCTCCAATTCCTCACCAATGTTGTCTTCACCGAGGGTCATCTCCTTATTCGTCTCCTTTTGGATAGACGATTGAGGTTCTTCAAAGCAAATCTCTCCTCCAAAGGGAACTACATCGGCGGCTTCATGGTTAAGTTGCTTCTCTCTCTCAAGTGGGCACCCTTCATCTAATCGCGATGTTCGGGATAAATACATTACGGTTTGAACCGATATTGCATTTAATCGAGCATCCATCGCCTCGTTTTCTCTTCGAATTTGGGCCATTAATTCATCTTGTTCTTTTTGCAATTGAAGCATAGAATGATACAACTCCAAGTTTGACGATTGGTGGTCCTTGAGGTCTTGTAAAGCTCCATGATAATCTTGATAATCTTGATTTAACATGGTGTCTTGATGATGCCCAAGGGGTGGGGCATCATATTGTTGGTAGTGAGATTGAGGTGATTGGTAGTATTGTGGGTCATGGGGTTCATATTGTGGTTGGGGTGGAGGGTAATATTGTGGGTCTTGGTGGTATTGGCTTCCATAAGGTGAATCTTGATTGAACATGGTGGGTTCACAATCATAGCTTGAGTAATAGCCACCGTAATCGTAGGATTGATAGTCATTCACTTGTTGGTAGCCATATCCATACTCTTGAGGATCATACCCATCTTGATTACCCCAAGAAGCTTGATAATGGTAGGGGGACGTCATGTCATGGCTTTGGTTCAAGGAAGAAGAGGGGTAGCTCATATCGTCTTCCATGTGTGGGGAGTTTAGATCAAACCCCATGCTTGCTCGAAAATCGTAGTCCATACCCGATTGGAAACCACTCATTCTAGCAACCGTTCGTTAGAGCGGCTCTAAGTTGCAAGAAGAAGATAGTCACCACCTCTAAGCACAAACTGTAGACTAAGAACAAACGTGAGAAGTCTAGTGCTTTTTGGGCACTAGACAAGAAAGAAATAAACCACACACACACAAGAAGCAAGGTAACAAAAAGAAAAAAGAAAAACACAAACACAAACACAAAGTCAAGTAACTAGGAAAACAAAGTCTAAACTAGCACCGTCCCCGGCAACGGCGCCAATTTGACGGGGGGTTTTGTCGCGAATCCCACCGATCAAATAAATAACCGGCAAATCCTAACTAGGGTAGCTAGGGTAAGTCGGGTCGAATCCACGGGGACGGTAAGAGGCGTCTAGACCAAGGTCGCCCAAATACGAGACCAAGTCAACGAGCTAAGCTAGAGAATGATAGAGGGGGAGAGAGCTAGACTAAGAATAAGGAGAACAACTAAGGGAAACGGGCTAGGATTAGGTCGGGGTCAAAGGGGTAACGGAATGGTCAAGGAGGAGTTAGAGTGAAGGAGGTAGTTGGGTAATCTAGGTAATCTAACTTAGACTCACCTAGAGGTTCCTCATGGAACCCATCCGGCGACACACACGACAAAGGAAGACAAGAAAAATAAGCATTCCAACCTACTTAGTCATTCAAGCATTCCAACAAACATGTAATGTGCATCACTCAAGAGGAAACCCAAATCTTCCACCAATATCTCCAACAAACCCTTAATCATCCAATTAACACCCTAATCACCTTACTAACCCTAGCAAGAACACTACTCTAACATAATCAAACTACAACTAACAAGAACAAGAGAAATCAACCCAAACATCGAAACATATATGAGTGAAACTAACAAGAACTACGAACTAACAATAACAAAGATTCAAACTTGATAAACAATAAAGGATTAAGAGTAAAAAGGAGAAGAAGATTATACCAACTAACAAGGGAATGAAAAGATGAGAACTTGTATATAAAAAACACCCAAAACATCCACCAATGTTGTCAAGATTGGATGGATTCTTCAAGAGATCCCTTAATACAAGATTCACTAACTAGATTAAGGACTAATTAACACTAATCTACCCTAATCTACACTAATCTAACCTAAAGTAGTCTAGGGCTTGAAGAACATAAGCTAAGATGGTGTCTTAATACAAGAGGGGGGGGGGGTATATATAGGGTTACAAGTAGAAAGGAGAAGAGAAGAATGAAGCGCGGAGCAGCAGCAGCCCTTCCCGGCCGGGAGGAGATGATCCCGGTCGGGAGGGTATCGGTCCCGGCCGGGAGGAGCTGGTCTCGCTCGGGATGGACCCAAAACAGGAGCATACTCTTTTGTGCACCTCATCCCGGACGGGTTGAGGTCATACCCGTCGGGGATGAGTCTTGTAGGCCTCCAATATGATCTTTATGGTTCCTCCTTGCTTCACATGGACTTCTCATCGATTCTCGGGAATTGGGATCGGGTCTCGGAGGCTCGGGATTGGTTCCCAAGGTCTCGGGGTCGAATCCAAGGCATCGAGTGATCGTTCCTCCGCTTCGTTCGCTCCGAAAAGTGTATGTATTGAGTCGGAATCGCTCCAACTCTTCATGAATGGTCTCGGGAACTTGAAACGAACTAGAGGAAGCATAAGTAGCCCATAAATCGCTCCCAAGGAGCGATTCCACAAGGAAAATGGGACCAAAACACTACGAAATAGGCACTACAAACTACACTTATCAGAGGGTAGGTTCTGAAATTCTCCTTTTAGCTATTTCATTGGTCCACTCTAATCTAGCAAGCATAATTAAGGCCAGTTACCATGTGGATGGACAAGTGAAGGATGTGGTGCGTGGAACAGCTCCAACAATATCTCTCTTTACCTAGGTACTCTATGCTCGATGATCTACTGAGAAGGAAAGTGAGAATTGTTTTTGGAAATGATGCAAATCTTAACGCCAAGATCATATATTGGCAAAATAATTCACCTGAGGGGGGACATTTTGGAAGAGATGCTACTCTAAAGCGGATTAAAAGCTTGCTTGTTCTCCTGGAAGGGACTGTCTAAGGAAGTGAGTCATTATATTCACGCTTGTAAGGTGTGTCCATCCTCTATGTATGATACAACTTCGTACCCTGGGCTACTGCAACCCGTGCCTATTCCAGACTCTGTATGGACAGACATCTCCATGGACTTTAATACTGGATTACCTATGTCTCAAGGGAAGGAGGTCAACTTTTTAGTGGTAAACAGGTTGAGCAAATATGCGCATTTTATGGCACTTTCTCACCCATTCACTATTGTAGAAGTGGCGCAGGTCTTACCTTGACAGTATATTCAGGTTCCATGGTTGGCCTACAATTATTGTGAGTGTCAGATGCAGTGTTCCTCACTCAGTTTTGGAAGGCTTTGTTTACAATTCATGGCACTGAGATTTTGTTAAGCTCTTCTAATCATCCTTAGACTGATGGGCAAACTGAGGTGGTTAATAGATGCTTGAGAATTACTTGAGTTCTGTGTGTGGTGATACACCGAAGGAATGGTTTTATGTGGCATACACTATGCTAGCCGAGTTTTGGTACAATACTCACTATCATGTTTCTAAAAAGACAACTAATCATGAGGTCGTCTATAACCAACCTCCACCTTTCTATCTAACCTATCTACAAGGTGAGTCCTTTGTGGAGGCAGTAGACAGATCAATGGAGAGCTTAACACAAGATGCAGATTCAGGTAGACTGGCATATGTCAGATATATCCTTTTAGATAGGGGAATTGGTGTGGCTGAAGTTGCAACCTTATAGGCAGACATTAGTGCAACATATTACTAATTAGAAGCATAGACCCAAATATTTTGGCCCATTTCAGATTTAAGGAGTTATTTGAAGGTTGGCATACAAGTGTGGACGTCTTTCCGCACCGCCCGGCGCCTAGCGCGGGACTGACCCGGTTTCTTCGCGGCCGCCACCCACACAGCCCCCTCCCGGTTGGGGGCCGGTCCGTCTCACGTTTGTGGCGATGTTTTGGACCTCGATTTGGATGATGACTCAGACTTGTACTAGACTGGTGCGGGCCCTCGTGTTTCTGTTGGAATTGATCGAGTCGTGGTTGTAAATGTTTAAAGGTCGATATGTTTGGTAAGGCGACCTTTTTAGTGAACCGAATTCGTTGCCGATTTGTGGAGTCGCCACCGAGTCAAATATGAAGACTCGAAAACCGTTCAAGCCAACTTTGATCCTTAGCCGGCTCAAAGTTGAGTGGCATGGAGACCTAAAAATAAAGACTTGTACCCTTAATCACTCCATGCCTGGAATGGCTCTCATTACCAATGGTTTAGGACATCCGTAAACCATCGATTTTGAGTAAGGGGTGAGGGTGCGTATTGGTGATGGGAAGGATTTGTCGTGGATCCCGCCACCAAATAATAACCAATGAACCTAACGGGGTAGCTAGGGCAAGTCGGGTCGAATCCACAGGGACGGAAAATGGGTTTAGACTAATGGGTGTTATGGTCCAAGACTCGGTCCGAGACAAGCTAAAGTACGGGATAGACTAAGGATTAAGCTAAGGTCTATGACAAGAACTAACAAGGCAAAACAAGCATCTAATGACTAACGGAAGCTAATAAAACGATAAGAAGAAACTAGGGCTAGGTCGGGTTCATGGATGTCAAGGGCATAAAAAGGGGAAAAATGGGATTACTAGCGTGCTTTCGTAGCCTAGGTTCCGATCGGGCTCTCGCTACTTAAACGGCCTAGGTTCCAATCGGGCTCTCGCTACTTAAACGGACTAGGGTTCATCCTCACCACGCTCTCGCTACTAATGAGGGAACCAAACCAACCAACCAAACACACACATACAAGAGAAGAGGCAAGAAAAACAAGGATTGATCGTCTCAAGTCTCACAAGCAATTCATCAAACATGTGGAGTGCAAGATAAATGGGAAACAACAAAAACAACATCTAGTACCACCCATCTCACCCTAATCATCCCTAATCACACCCAATATCCCTACTAACCCTAGCAAGAGTCTACTCAAACATAACTAAACTAAAACTAACACTAACAAGAAAAACCAAAACAAGAACAAGAGCATACATATGTAAAACTAACAAGGATGATGAACAAAACAATAAACAAGAGCTAAAGATTGAAACTTTAATGATAAAACAAAGATAAAGAGAAGGAAAAAGAGATTATACCATACTAGAAGATGAAAGGAGGAATGAAAACTTGCATAGAAGAGAAAACCCAAATACATCTACCAAGGTTGTCAATCTTGGTAGAGATCTTCAAGAATTCAATTAATACAAGGATAATCTAAGATTAAGGATAAACTAAAGACTAATATACACTAATCTATGTTAATTTATTCTAAAGTAGTCTAGGGTTTAGTGGGTAATGTCTAACATTCATAAGATTACAAGAGGGGGGTATATATAGGGTTACAATGGATAAGGAGAAGAAAAGAAGCGAAGCGGAGCTGCAGGTGGCTCATCTCGGCCAAGATGAGATGGTCTCGCCCAAGACGGGACTCATCTCGGCCGAGACGAGATGGTCTCGCCCGAGATGGCCCATAACAGCAGCCTGTTGAAACCCGCACTCCTTCCCGACCGAGAAGGCACTTGTTCTCGGCCGGGAAGGCTCTTGTAGGCCTCCAATATGATCTCTAAGGTCCCTCCATGCTTCTCATGGGTTTCTCATCGATTCTCGGTGCTCGGAATCGCGTCTAAGGGCTCGGGAATGGGTCCCAAGGTCTCGGGATCGAAACTAAGGCACCGAGTGATCGTTCCTTCTCTTCATTGGCTCCAAAAGTGTAGGAAACGAGTCGGAATCGTTCCAATTCTCCATGAATGGTCTTGAGAACCTAAAACGAACTAGAATAAGCATAAGTAGCCCAGAAACCGCTCCAAAGAGCGATTTCACAAGAGAAACAGAGACCAAACACAGCAAAATGGGCACTATAAATTACACTTATCAACTCCCCCACACTTAACCCTTACTCGCCCTCGAGTAAACGCGAACTAACTACTAAACTAATAAAAACTAATATACTAGCTGAGCAGGTATTAGCGCACCCTACGCCCTTTCAACTCACGCGAGTACACTTAGAGGAAAAGTGCACTCCGCAAGGCAAGTGAGGTCTTGCGACAAAATCGTGGATGCAACCGGACACAAAAACACAAAAACAAACAAACATAAAAACAAACAAGTAATCGGTTTCACCCAAAACGAAATAAATACCGCTTCCCTCTAAAAAGCGGTGAAAGAAATGCCGGTTAAGGACTCAAGGCAAGTGACAACGTTCCCAAGCTAATAATACAAACCGATATGAACTAAACCCTAACAGTATGACAACAAAGCAATAAAAACGTTGATAACTTACCCAGTTCCTCCTAACCTTCTAAGAACGTACTACGGGACGATAGGCGGGATGGAAAAGTGATGAACCATGGAGTTAGTCGACACTGTAGGTAAAATGAAAACCCGCCCCTGTAGCGATGAGCCAAGAGGGTCGTCCTATGTACAAAAATCGTCTAACTAGCCCAAGTAAAAAGGTGGATATGATTGCAAAATGAGGGAAGACCGACCATTACCGCTATCATTCTTCTTAGGGACTCGGTCCTTTGGTAGGCTCTTCACGGTAATAGTCGGAAAAAGGCTTATCTTTTAGATGTGGGGATTCTTTTTGTGAGACGGTTTTCCTTGGCATCTTCTTTCTTTTGCATTTTCGATTTTTCTGTTGCTATGCCATTTCTTTTTCTTCTTTTGTATTTTCTTTTGACTTGTTGTGCCTTTTATTTTTCTTCATTCTTTTCTTTCTTTCATTTTCTTTCATTTTCTTTGTTTGCCCTTTTGGCTAGATTTTGTGTTGTAGGCATTTCTTTTTGCAACTAAGAAAGAAATTTCAACAATTTGCAACTTATTTTGTGGATGTGTGTAGGAGAGATAGGGAAATAGGTAAGTCGGTGGTCGCGATTTGCCTTCAACCCACAAAAAGGGGAGAACTGGGACTAATCAAACAATTTCGTACACGGTCACCTAAGGGACGGGACTCGGCAACCAAGGCCTTTTCACACCGTGGGCGGTCATAATGGTCAAAATGCAAATCCCGTAGTAAATCCCTAGTAGACTAGGTGGACTCAAGGTAAAGGACCAACGAAACTATTGATTTAGGGTCATTCTACTAGACTAAAGTCCAAGAATCGATTCACATCACTAGAAAGGGAAAGTAAACACTTGCGCACTAGCCTCAAAACCGGATTTTCGAAAACATTTTTACATACTAGACACAACTAAACGAGACAAAACAAAGACACAACAAAAACGAGAGAAAAGGAAACAAACATGACAAAATCAAATAAAACAAAAGACAAGAAAAATAAACACACAAAATAAACAATCACCACCCCGAAACTTCCAAGCAAGCCACCACATCAACCACAAACTCCAAAAAGCTCCACCCGAGCACACATCATCACAAAATCTCCTCCAAACTCCAAGAGAGACAAAGATGAAAAAGGGATAAAGATGTTACCGGATGTCTTGAAAGCCCTCCAAAGTTAACGGTGATTAAGCTACCAATCGGTTAGCAACTCACGAACTTCATCGTCTTGATAATCAATATCGGCACTTTGCTTGTCTTCTTCATTGTCATCCCACTTCATACTTGGTAAGATCGCATGGTTGATGTAGTTGATGGTAGGACTTGTCGTGGATCCCACCGCCAAATAATATAACCGGCTAACCTAACGGTAGTTAGGGTAAGTCGGGTCGTGTCCACGGAGACGGTGTCGCAAAGGTTAGACTATGTCGGCCTAGAACGAGACTATGCTACCAAACAAACACAAAGAGATGCTAATTGGTGAATTATGATGAGAAGAGAAGAAGAAAGTGGACTAACAATGAACTAGACTATAACAAAGCTAAATGAAGTAGCTAAACACAAATTAAACGATGAATTAAAGAAATGAAGACTAACTAATAAGTTGAATCAAAAATGGAAAGAAGTGGGTTAGGTCGGGTTCATATGAATAGTAGGGTGACTTGGGTGGTCAAGGGTGTAGGTGTTTCCTAATTGCTAGAATCGGTCCGGGCACTCGCAACTTAAATCGATGTCGAGGTGGGTCCGGGCTCTCGCAACTTAGACTAACCTCAACACTACCCTCAACATGACCACATACTAGACAAACAATGAGTAGAGGAAGACTAGCATGAGAAGCATGGCCACTACAACTCAAACAAGCATTTCAACAAACACATGGTGTGCCAAGTATGTGACTAACAACAAAGAATCACCCTTTACCCCTAATCAAACCCTAATCACCCATAATCTACCCTTAATCCCCCTACTAACCCACAAGTAATCTACTCACTCATAATCAAAGATAAACTAACAACAACAAGAAGAGAACACAACATCATAACCCTAACATTCATTATCAAGAACAATAACAATCAACACTAAGTAAAGATTCAAACTTGAATTAATAACAAAGAACAAGAGTAAAGAAAGATTATACCAACACAAGATGAAGAAAAAGATGAAATCTTGCATAAATAAGAAACCCAAATAATCCCAAGGTTGTCAAGCTTGGAGAGATCTTCAAGTGTCTTCTTAATACAAGAACTAATTACAAGGCTAATTAACTAATGATTAAAGGAAGATTAAAATTAATGAGAGGAACTAAATCTAGGGTTTATATGATGTAGAGAGGCTTAAGATAATCTAGGGTAATGTAAGTTCCATAAATAATACAAGAGGGAAGTATTTATAGGGTTCCGAGTGAAAAGGAATTGAAAGAAACAAGGCGGAACTGTAACTGGGACATTCCCGATCGGGAATGGGAAATCCCGATCGGGAAACTTACTCTTTCCCGATCGGGAATATGCCAACCCGATCGGGAATGCTCCACAGTGTGTGTGCGTCCTTTGTGCACCTCATCCCGATCGGGTTTGAGGCCTTCCCAATCGGGATGGGTCTTGTAGGCCTCCCTTAAGAGCTTTTTGGTCCCTCCTTGCCTCTCATGGGTTACTCGTCGATACTCGGGACTCGGGATTGGGTCTCGGAGGATCGGGATTGGGTTCCAGGGTCCCGGAGTCGATTCCAAGGCATCGAGTCATCGTTCCTTTACCTCGTTGGCTCCAAAAAGTGTATGTATTGAGTCGGAATCGCTCCAACTCTTCGTGATTGGTCCCGGGAACCTGAAACGAGCTAGAGAAAGCATAAGTAGCCCATAAATCGCTCCCAGGGAGCGATTCCACAAGGAAAATGGGACCAAAACACAGTAAAATAAGCACTACAAACTACACTTATCAACTCCCCCACACTTAACCTTTACTCGCCCTCGAGTAAGCACATACTAACTACTATACTAGCCGAATGGGTATTAGCGCACCCTACGCCCTTTCAACTCACGCGAGTGCACTTGGAGGAAAAGTGCACTCCGCAAGGCAAGTCGGGTCTTGCGACAAAACTGCGGATGCAACCGGACACAAAAACAAACAAACACACAAACGAACACATAATCGGTTGCACCCAAAGAAAAAACAAATACCGCTTCCCTCCAAAAGTGGTGAAAGAAGCACCGGTTTAGGACTCGAGGTAAGTGACAACGTTCCCAAGCTAGCAATACAAACCGAGGTGGACTAAACCCTAATAGTATGACGATAAAGCAACAAAAACGTTGGTAACTTACCTAGGTCCTCCTAACTTTCTAAAAATGTACTACGGGACGATCGGCGGAGTGGGAAGTGATGATCCACGGTGTTAGTCGACACTGTAGGTAAGTGAGACCCCGCCCCCTTTAGCGTGAGCCAAGAGGGTCGTCCCGTGCCCAAAACCGCCTAACTAGTCCAAGTAAAAAGTGGAAATGATTGCAAAATGAGGGAAGACCGACTAATGCCGTTATCATCCTTCCTAGGGACTCGGTCCTTTGGTAGGCTCTTCACGGCAAAAGTCGGAAAAAGGCTTATTTTGAGAGGTAGGGGTTATTTTTGTGAATCGGGTTTTCTTTTGGCATTTTCTCTTTTCTTTTGCATTTTTGCCTTGTTTTGCCATGCCATTCTTTTTCTTCTTTTCTATTTTCTTTTTGGCTTTTGTGCCTTTTATTTTTCTTCATTCTTTTCTTTCTTTCATTTTCTTTCATTTTCTTTTCTTTGCCCTTTCGGCATGATTTGGCTTTTTGGCATTTCTTATTGCAACAAGAAAGATGACTTCAACAATTTGCAATTTTATTGTGTGGAAATGTGTAGGAGGTAGGGGAATGGGTGAGTCGGGACGGCGCCTTCCCTTCAAACCCACAAAAAGTGGAGAACTTGGACTAATCAAACGATCTTAGACACGGTCACCTAAGGGACGAGACTCGGTAACCAAAGCCTTTTCACACCGTGGGTGGTCATAATGGTCAAAAGTGCAAATCCCGTAGTAAATCCCTAGTAAGCTAGGTGGACTCAAGGTAAAGGATCAACGAAATCATTGATTTAGGGTCCTTCTACTAGATTAAAGTCCAAGACTCGATTTACAGTATTAGGAAGGGAAAGTACACACTCGCACACTAGCCTCTAAACCGGGTTTTCGAAAACGGTTTACACACATGACACACAACAAAGCACAACACAATATCAAAGACATGACGAAAATGAACGAAAGAAAAAGAAGCAAAAGCAACAAAACAAAAACAAAACAAAACGAACACATACATAACACAAACACCACCCCTAGATTCCAAATGAGCAACCAACCAACATTAAACTTTACAAAGCTGCTCCCGAGCACACCACATCACATTCTCCTCCAAATTCCGCAAGAGACAAAGAAGGAAAAGGGATAGAAGATGTTACCGGACATCTTGAATGCTTTCCAAAGCCATCGGTGGTTTAAGCAACCTATAAGGAAAAAGGGGGGCAAACACACACAACAAAACAAATATACGAGACAATGACACAAAGGAAAACACACAAAAAGAAAATCTTTTTGATTTTTGTGAAAAAATTTCAAATTTTTAGGGTTTTAAAGATTTTTTTTTGAAAAACTACGAAAATAAAACTAACTACGATAGAATACCGCTCCCCGACACTTAAACCGAGCCATGTCCTCATGCTCGATCGTAGTGTGCGGAGAGACAAAAGAAAATAAAAGAAACTACGAAAATAAAGCTAAAAATGAAAAATAAAGTGGAGAAGAGGGTAGAAAGCGTCCGGCCGGGGTGTAGTCAAGTCACCATGGGCCGAGACAAGAAAAGATATGGATGGGGGAAGAAATAAAAAGAAAGAAATAAAAGGAAATGGGAGGGGAGGACTAGGTGTAATCAAGTCACCTAGCCCGGATTCCGCCTAAATCCGACTAAATCCTACAAAAAGGTGAAAATCTTGAAAATTTTGGATTTTGAAATAACTCTCGATGTAGTCACGTCATCGAGAGTCGGGAGCAAGCACACTAAGGCCTCAAAAGCCACCATGACACAAAGGATATAAGGGAAAGGGAATAAACAAATGAAGACAAGCTATAAAAACGGAAAAGAGAGGATAGTTGCCGTACCATACGGTTACCAACTCACTCGCTCCATCGTCTCATAAGTCAATATAGGTACTTGCTTGTCTTCATCATTGCTATCCCGCTTCAAGCTTGATAGAACCGCATGGTAGAGGTAGTAATGGAGTGAGGGGGTGGGATTTGATGTGAAAGTCGGTTTAAAGTGACGAGAAAGGGAGGTGAAATGTTTATGTGATGTGTAACAATGGTTGGGTGGACTCAAAAGACGAAGAAAAGGCCAAAGGAGGACAGGGGGTCCTTCCCGGTCGGGATGGAAAAATCCCGATCGGGTTTTCCCACCATCCCGAACGGGAAAGAAAAATCCCGATCGGGAAGGGCTCACAGTAGCCAGTCCAACTTGCACCTCCAACCCGAACGGGAAGGAAAAATCCCGATCGGGATTTTTCACCATCCCGACCGGGAAGACCTTTTCTAGGCCGGGAAGAGTCTCCTAACCCTCTATAGCTCCCAAAAGCTTTCTCCAAGCTTCAAAAACCGACTTCCCTTCATACAATACAAGCTCCAACAATGACCACTCCTCCCTAGGAGGCATTTTCACTTCACACCTATCACAATATACTTAAATAACACATCAAATTCCCTCCCTCACAATGCTCATCAATCATCCAAATAATCAAGAATTTCACAAAAGCAAACAAACTATAAGGGAAAGAGATATATACAAAGAGACGATTCTTGTGGAACTCCGTCAAACCAAGGTGGTACATTCTTCAATCTTTTTCAACAACCAAAATTAGTTCCATCTCCATCAAGGGCACGAAGGAACAAGTCGAAGGCCCTAGCAAAGTCTTCAATCAAGCTCGAGATATAACCGACCACATACCAAGGTTTTTCATGGCCTTGCCTTGACGTTCCCGGGGCATCCCGATCTTCCAAGTTCAACGACTTGAACTTGTACTTTTGGTCTTTGGGGACATACCCAAACGTCCACCGGTCTTCATGTGGCCCCAAGGGAGGCTCATCCTTTTCCTTGCTTTTCAACTTGTCATCAAGCCCACAAAATGGGCGCTCATCTTCCTCCAAATCGGAGTCATCATTCCCAAGTACATGAGAGTTCTTGTTCAAGCTTTGTCCCGGTTCAACCCCTAGATCAATGTCCTTTGCGGCTTGGATCATATTGCATGACTCATCATTGGCGGGCGAAGTGTTGCCTTGGAGGTCGAACACTATCTTTTCCTCACCTAACTCAAATGTGATCCTACCGTTCTTCACATCGATCATGGCACCCGCGGTGTGTAGAAATGGGCGTCCAAGGATAATGGGAGTGTTGGCATCCTCCGGCATGTCGAGCACAATGAAGTCGACCGGAATGAAGAATTTTCCCACTCGTACCGGTACATCCTCTAACATTCCTAATGGTCGATTGAGTGATTTATCGGCCATTTGGAGCATGAGGGACGTACATTTCAACTCCTTCATTCCGAGTCGGCAACAAATAGAATAGGGAAGGATGCTCACACTCGCGCCCAAGTCACATAACGCATTCTTGATCAAGTAGTTGCCTATGGTGCAAGGGATTGAAAAACTACCCGGATCCTTCAACCTCGTAAGCGTGGAACCTTGGATAAGCTCGCTCACCACCCTCGTGAACGCTACGGTCTCTTCCTTGTCGACGGATCTCTTCCTAGCTAAGATTTCTCTCATAAATCTTCCATATGCCGGGATTTGGGTAAGTAATTCGGTGAACGGGACACTAACATCCAACTTCTTCAAGATGTTAAGGAACTTGTCATATTGAGTGTCCACCTTAGTCTTCATTTGCCTTGATGGGAAAGGCAACTTGATTTGGTATTTATTTTTGCTCAATCGGGGTAGACTCCTCAAATAACACTTTCCTTTTTCCATTGTCTTTGCTTCGAAGTGGGGGAAGCTTGTCTTCTTGGGGTCTCTCGATCTCCCATAAGACTTGCTCCTCTATTGGATTTCCCATGCTTTGGTCTTCTTGAATTGGGGACATGGCTTCTCTTGTTGGCTCTTGCTCATTTGGGGGTTGGGGAGGGTTATCATATGTACCTCTCCTCGTGGTAATAGCATTCACATGCTCAAATTTCGGTGTTTCACCTTGAGGAGGTAGTTGCCCCGGTTGCCTTGAAGAACTTCCCGATGCAAGTTGAGCTATTTTGGTCTCAAGCATCTTAGTATGAGCATCTCTTGCCATGTTGTCCCTTTGGATATAAGCATAGAACTCTTGTTGATTCTTTGACATCTCCATTTGACCCCTTTGCATCTCCAACATAGATTTTTGAATGTCGAAATCATGAGTTGGAGATTGTGGATTGTGCGGAGTATTGGTGAGGGCTAATGGAGAACCGTAATCATGAATAGGAGATCAAATCCTAGGCTTGCTTTCTTGACGGTTAGCTTGAGTTGCTTGTTGTTGATGGTTCCCTTGGAACCCATGAGAATTGCCTTGATTAAGGCCATTGTTGTGGTTTTGTTGTCTTTGTAAGTTTTGGTTTCCTTGGAAACCGCCTTGATTGAAGTTCCCTTGTTGGAACCCTTGATTGTTGTTGAATGAACCTTGGTTACTTTGCTTGAAGTTGTTGAAAGACCTTGAGTTGCCTTGGTAACCTTGGTTGTTGTCCCTTAAGGGAGGTGGAACATAAGGACGATGTTGTTGTTGGTGTTGAAAGGCTTGTTGTTGAGGGACTTGATTGGAAGCTTGGTATTGATTAGAGTAGGAAGCACCTTGCTTGAATGCTTGAAAAGCATTCACTTGTTCAATACTTCCTCTACAATTCATAAGATCATGATCAACGATTCCACAAGTATCACACATCCCATAATAAGGAAAAGGAGGTGCAAAATTCAAAGCATTCACTTCTTGAAATGAGTGTTGATGAGAGGAACCAATGTTTTGAACTTGAGTGAGGTGGACTTGGAGCTTCTTGTCGATGGTCTCCATGTGCGTCATCAATTGAGCTCCAAGGTCAATGCTTAATTGAGTAATAGCATCAACCTCGTGCCTACCTCCTCGATTTGCCTTCCTAGGCCTTGAATATTGCGAATTATGCACCGCCATTTCTTCGATTCTCGCCCATGTTTGGTCATCATCGACCTCGGTGAACCTACCATTGGAGCCCATGTTTAGTATAGTTCTTGAGTCCTCATAAAGACCGTTCCAAAATTGTTGGACTAAGAACCATTGTGAAAGTCCATGGTGAGGGCACGATCTAACCAAAGACTTAAACCGCTACCAAGCTTCATATAAGCTCTCTTCATCCCGTTGTTGGAAACCGGTGGTGGAGGCCCTAAGCAAGTTAGTCTTCTCCGGAGGGTAGAAAGTTTGGTAGAACGCCAACGCAAGCTTTTTCCAAGTTTCGATGCCCATGGTTGCCCTATCGAGACTCTTAATCCATTGCTTCGCTTTTCCAATTAATGAGAATGGAAACAAAACCCATCGGATTTGATCTTGTGCAACCCCGGGTTGAGAGATAGCGTCGCAATAATCGGAGAAAGTCTCCATGTGTTGGTGCGGGTCTTCGGTGGGCAAACCACTAAATTGGTTCCTTTCCACAAGTTGAATGAAGTGGGTCTTGGCCGTAAAATTTCCGGCATAAGCGGCCGGTAGAGCATTGGGTCCCGGCAAGACGTCTTCCGTGAATGTAGAGTGAGAGGAAAATTTCGGCATTATTGGATGTAAGGTAGAAGATGGTGTAGACGGAGTTGAAGTAGATGTAGAAGGGGAACTAGGACTAGAATCTCCAAAGGGATTGGTGAAATTCCCTTCGGCCGTCTCTCGAGATGCTTCCTCAATATCGCTTCCTTGAGCTTGCTCTTGATGGGTATTGCTTGCACTTGGTTGAGAGATCCTAACCCGGTTAATCGTCCGTTGGCGAAAAGCTCGAAAAAGCCTTTCCGGCTCTGGATTAAAGAGAAAGGATTCGCCTCCCCGCCTAGGCATACACTACACACTAGAACAAACGTGAGAACACCTAGTGCTTTATGGGCACTAGGTAACGACAATAAACAAGCACCACTAGAGACAAAGAGAAAAGAAAGCAAGAGAAAACTAGAGAATATTCACAAGAGATGATAGAAGGGCACAAAGGAGGGTAACTAAGTCTAGATATAAGCAAACAAAGTCTAAACAATGCACCGTCCCCGGCAACGGCGCCAAATTGATGGTAGGACTTGTCGTGGATCCCACCGCCAAATAATATAATAACCGGCTAACCTAACGGTAGTTAGGGTAAGTCGGGTCGTGTCCACGGAGACGGTGTCGCAAAGGTTAGACTATGTCGGCCTAGAACGAGACTATGCTACCAAACAAACACAAAGAGATGCTAATTGGTGAATTATGATGAGAAGAGAAGAAGAAAGTGGACTAACAATGAACTAGACTATAACAAAGCTAAATGAAGTAGCTAAACACAAATTAAACGATGAATTAAAGAAATGATGACTAACTAATAAGTTGAATCAAATATGGAAAGAAGTGGGTTAGGTCGGTAGAATAGTAGGGTGACTTGGGTGGTCAAGGGTGTAGGTGTTTCCAAATTGCTAGAATCGGTCCGGGCTCTCGCAACTTAAACCGATGTCGAGGTAGGTCCGGGCTCTCGCAAATTAGACCAAAGTCGAGGTGGGTCCGGGCTCTCACAACTTAGACTAATCTCAACACTACCCTCAACATGACCACATACTAGACAAACAATGAGTAGAGGAAGACTAGCATGAGAAGCATGGCCACTACAACTCAAACAAGCATTTCAACAAACACATGGTGTGCCAAGTATGTGACTAACAACAAAGAATAACCCTTTACCCCTAATCAAACCCTAATCACCCAAAATCTACCCTTAATCCCCCTACTAGCCCACAAGTAATCTACTCACTCATAATCAAAGATAAACTAACAACAACAAGAAGAGAACACAACATCATAACCCTAACATTCATTATCAAGAACAATAACAATCAACACTAAGTAAAGATTCAAACTTGAATTAATAACAAAGAACAAGAGTAAAGAAAGATTATACCAACACAAGATGAAGAAAAAGATGAAATCTTGCATAAATAAGAAACCCAAATAATCCCAAGGTTGTCAAGCTTGGAGAGATCTTCAAGTGTCTTCTTAATACAAGAACTAATTACAAGGCTAATTAACTAAGACTAACTAATGAATAAAGGAAGATTAAAACTAATGAGAGGAACTAAATCTAGGGTTTATATGATGTAGAGAGGCTTAAGATAATCTAGGGTAATGTATGTTCCATAAACAATACAAGAGGGAAGTATTTATAGGGTTCCGAGTGAAAAGGAATTGAAAGAAACAAGGCGGAACTGTAACTGGGACATTCCCGATCGGGAATGGGAAATCCCGATCGGGAAACTTACACTTTCCCGATCGGGAATATACCAACCCGATCGGGAATGCTCCACAGTGTGTGCATCCTTTGTGCACCTCATCCCGATCGGGTTTGAGGCCTTCCCGATCGGGATGGGTCTTGTAGGCCTCCCTTAAGAGCTTTTTGGTCCCTCCTTGCCTCTCATGGGTTACTCGTTGATACTCGGGACTCGGGATCGGGTCTCGGAGGCTCGGGATTGGGTCCTAGGGTCCCGGGGTCGATTCCAAGGCATCGAGTCATCGTTCCTTTACCTCGTTGGCTCCAAAAAGTATATGTATTGAGTCGAAATCGCTCCAACTCTTCGTGATTGGTCCCGGGAACCTGAAACGAGCTAGAGAAAGCATAAGTAGCCCATAAATCGCTCCCAGGGAGCGATTCCACAAGGAAAATGGGACCAAAACACAGTAAAATAAGCACTACAAACTACACTTATCAGTAGTAAGCTTGGAATTGTGTAATGAGGGTGGGATTTGAGGGTATATTCGGTGTAAAGTGAAGATAAGATGAGATGGGGGTATGTAAATGAAGTGTAGGGGTCATATGATAGGTGCAAGGGTAGGTAGGGAGGTTGGGAGGGGGTGTAAAGTGGTAGGGTGGGCTCAAATGACAAAGGAGAGGCAAAAGGAGGAGCAGGGGACCATCTCGGTCGGGATGGCTGGTCCCGGTGGGGATGACACACCCTTCCCGGTCGGGATGACACAACAGTAAACCCCATTTTTGGTACCCTCATCCCGATCGGGATGACTCCTTCCCGGTCGGGATGGGTCATCCTTCCTGGTCGGGAAGCCTTCTTCTCGGTCGGGAAGAGTCTTCTAGCCCTTCATTTCCTTGATATCTTCACCCACAAGGCCACCAATACTTCGGGATCCAAGATCTCGTCCCCAAAAGCTTGCATAAAGCTCAAAAACCGACTTCCTCCACCAAGCCATGAAGCTTCTATCATCGACAACTCCTCTCAAAACTTCATCATCACTATCAACCTAACAAGCGAACTCAATAAACACCATCAAAATCCCTCCCTCACATCACTCAAGAAAACTTCAAATTACAAGAATTTCACAAAAACTAACAATCCTAGAAACTAAACTATCCAAGCAAACATATACACAAACAAAAGCTCAAGAGAAAAGGAAAAAGATATTTACAATAAGATACTCTCACCATCTACGCCTCCATAGCCATCATGAGCTCGAAGGAGTAAGTCAAATGCTCTAGCAGCATCTTCATTGAGGCTCACATGGCCAAGCCTAGCTACTTTCAAGAGATTCCAAGTCGAAGGCAAGAAGCGATCATCTTCACTACGCTCGGGGTTCTCGTGATCTTCCGGGTCTTCCAAACCATGATAGCAACGACTTTTATGACCATCCGGTAGGTATAGTGGTCTAGAGTCAAGCTCGGCATTATGAGTTGGGAGATCACACCCTAAGGGGGTTGCTTCTTCTACGGGGTCGAGAGTAGAGTTCTCTTCCACCGCCCGACAAGGATCCTCTTCATCAACCGTCTCACAAGACAAGGGACTTGGAATCGAGTGCGATAAAGGAGGTTAAGGCATCAATTTTTCTTCATTGGAGGCTTTAGGATCCTCCAACTTCCCATTCAAGGCAAGTTCCAAGGCATCTACCTCTTTTTCCCAAGTATTACGTTCATTTTCACACCTTGTCTAGTTGGCCTAGAGGAGTCTTGTCTTCACTTGGCTTTGGATTGTCAAGATCCGGTTCATCACGAAGAAAATCGTACAAATCCAATTTGATAGCCAATACATCGGCTCCCCAAGAGTTACCTTGAGAATCATGCTCACACCCCTCCTCATTGTCGACCCTTGAAGCTTCAACTTCCTCCATTCTTCCCATATCTTCACCATCCAAGCAACACTCAACAATGATTTCTTGATTTACCCTCTCTTCTTCATTCGTGGCTTCATGGTCGGGTTGATTTCCATGTGGAGTCAACCGAACTTCTTGCCCAAATGAACCTTCCCCAAAAATTTGTGGAGCTCGAGTGGCCGACATCGTGATGCGAGCCATGAGTGCATCGATTCGAGCATCTTGCACCACTTTTTGGGCCCTAAACTCCTCCCTAACCCCTCGTAATTGAATCATCATCTCTTGTTGACTCTTTTGCATTAGAGTTATCGCCTCTTGTTGACTCTTTAGCAATTGAATAATCATTTGACAAGTCTCAAAGTTGGGGATTTTTTGTTGTGGGTCACGTGGGGGTATTTGGTAGTTGTTAGGATGTTGGAATGATCCTTGACAACTTTCATGGTAACCATATGGAGGACGTTCGTAAGATTGTTAATGAGGTTGATATGGTTGGTGAAATTTTGGGACTTGGCAATTTGCCCCGTAGTTGTCCCGTGACGATTGATGGAAGCTAGGACGTGCCATTTCCATAACGTTGCTTTGATACCTAGGATGAACTAGAAGCACTTGAGCAAACGTTAGTAGCCTAGTACTTTTGAGGCACTAGGAAGGGAGAATAGCACACAAGAATTAGAACGGAGATACACAAGGAGAAGAAAACACAAAAATCAAGAACAAAGTCTACAACTAAGCACACAAAAGTCAAAACTACGCTGTCCCCGGCAACGGCGCCAATTTGATGGGAAGGATTTGTCGTGGATCCCGCCACAAAATAATAACCAACGAACCTAACTGGGTAGCTAGGGCAAGTCGGGTCGAATCCACAGGGACGGAAAATGGGTTTAGACTAATGGGTGCTATGGTCCAAGACTCGGTCCGAGACAAGCTAAAGTAGGGGATAGACTAAGGATTAAGCTAAGGTCTATGACAAGAACTAACCAGGCAAAACAAGCATCTAATGACTAACGGAAGCTAATAAAACGATAAGATGAAACTAGGGCTAGGTCGGGTTCATGGATGTCAAGGGCATAAAAAGGGGAAAAACGGGATTACTAGCGTGCTTTCGTAGCCTAGGTTCCGATCGGGCTCTCGCTACTTAAACGGCCTAGGTTCCGATCGGGCTCTCGCTACTTAAACGGCCTAGGGGGCATCCTCACCACGCTCTCGCTACTAATGAGGGAACCAAACCAACCAACCAAACACACACATACAAGAGAAGAGGCAAGAAAAACATGGATTGATCGTCTCAAGTCTCACAAGCAATTCATCAAACATGTGGAGTGCAAGGTAAATGGGAAAGAACAAAAACAACATCTAGTACCACCCATCTCACCCTAATCATCCCTAATCACACCCTATCTCCCTACTAACCCTAGCAAAAGTCTACTCAAACATAACTAAACTAAAACTAACACTAACAAGAGAAACCAAAACAAGAACAAGAGCATACATATGTAAAACTAACAAGGATGATGAACAAAACAATAAACAAGAGCTAAAGATTGAAACTTGAATGATAAAACAAAGATAAAGAGAAAGAAAAAGAGATTATACCATACTAGAAGATTAAAGGAGGAATGAAAACTTGCATAGAAGAGAAAACCCAAATACATCTACCAAGGTTGTCAATCTTGGTAGAGATCTTCAAAAATTCAATTAATACAAGGATAATCTATGATTAAGGATAAACTAAAGACAAATATACACTAATCTATGTTAATCTATGCTAAAATAGTCTAGGGTTTAGTGGGTAATGTCTAACATTCATAAGATTACAAGAGGGGGGTATATATAGGGTTACAATGGATAAGGAGAAGAAAAGAAACGAAGCGGAGCTGCAGGTGGCTCATCTTGGCCGAGATGAGATGGTCTCGCCCGAGACGGGACTCATCTCGGCCGAGACGAGATGGTCTCGCCCGAGACGGCCCATAACAGCAGCCTGTTGAAACCCGCACTCCTTCCCGACCGAGAAGGCACTTGTTCTCGGCCGGGAAGGCTCTTGTAGGCCTCTAATATGATCTCTAAGGTCCCTTTATGCTTCTCATGGGCTTCTCATCGATTCTCGGTGCTCGGGATCGAGTCTAAGGGGCTCGGGAATGGGTCCCAAGGTCTCGAGATCGAAACTAAGGCACCGAGTGATCGTTCCTTCTCTTCGTTGGCTCCAAAAGTGTAGGAAACGAGTCGGAATCATTCCAATTCTCCATGAATGGTTTTGGGAACCTAAAACGAACTAGAAGAAGCATAAGTAGCCCAGAAACCACTCCAAAGAGCAATTTCACAAGAAAAACAGGAACCAAACACAGCAAAATAGGCACTACAAACCACACTTATCAATTGGGAAGCCAACGTTCGCTAGACATCGACACCCAATCCCGCCCGCATATAGCGGCCTCTACTAATCAATCGGTGGGCTGATAACATTGTTCCTTTGTTGTGGCAGAAGTACTGTAACATCCATTGTTTTAATCCTATGTCTTTGCTATGTCGGTTGTTTAAGGACAAGCAAGCGTTGTCGTCGAAGTAGTTGCGTTTACATTCTTTGCATGCGACAAGAAGGTCATGAAAAGATGCACATAGGATAGTAGAGGGTCTAAGCATTATACGTATTCGCAAATCAAGTGTAACGTGATAATACGGATATTAGTCGTTCTCGTGGAATACCTTACCTGGTGTTCCGCTTAAAATGCGTCGGCTCGGTATTAATAGGGATGCGTCAAGCCATGTATGGCGAGCACCCGGACTAATACGGAACCCGACCATTGCTTTGTTCAGTTTTAGCTTGTTTACGTTTTGAATTTTGTGTTAGGTGATTTAGCATGCGATTATAAAGTCATAAAAGCGATAAGTCATACGAAAGCGGTAAATGCGAATGTAAGTAAATCACATAGTGAGGAGCTTCACCCTCGGAGTATATGCTAAACGGGACACGATGCATATATAGTTGAGAACAGATCTCGGAACTACTCGGGTCTATTTAGGGTGTTTTAGTGTTTATGGTTGAAGTTGGGACGTTACGTATATTTATAACGTGCCATGGACCTAGTGTCCACGTTTGACATTATCGTAGTGCATATTAAAAAGTACAGAAATGTAAAGTTTTGTTTAGATGACAACCTAATAACGGTTCGAATTCGAGGGCGGATCCTCCTAACTTGCCTTGTGGTGATTTCGGCGGAGTTCCATTACTACGGCTGGTTCTGTGGTTAATCCGGCAGAGCTTCCGCTGCTAGACTCGGGTTTAGCTAGTCGAGCGCAGGCTCCTCGGGATTGAGTGAAGTGCTCGAAGGTGAGGGGTAGCGTCGATTCGCTTTTCGGGACAAGGATCGAGTGGATCGTTACTTAGGGTCGGAGTGGGAACCTAAGTTTAGAAGAAGAGGAGGAGAGCGAGTTCTGTAGAAGTATGCACGAACTCGTGAATTGTGTGTTGAAAGAGCGAAATGAAGGGGGTATTTATAGTTTCTCTTGCAGTTTAAATTGCCCTGAAGGACGCCTGAGTCCAGGCGCACCAGAACTCTGGTGCCTTGGGTCATGCGCACGAAATGTAGGACGCTCGGTGTGAGGCGCCTGGAATTTTAAAGATCCGATTTTGAAACTTTCCTAAACGGAGAAGATGCGTGATATATCTTTTCTTGGGGATTAAGTCTTCCCCCTAACCCTTGCGCGTCACTGTGCCGGGTGGGCTTTGGTGTGCATCCTGAGGTTCACTCGGCCCGATGTGTTGACTCGGGTTTGACTTTGCGTATTTCGGGAGCGATTTGGAGTCCTAGTGTCGGAATTGACTCTAATTAGTGTCGACGCGACCGTAATGACACAACTAAGGATGTCTTGATGTTAAATTAATTTTTCCATGTAATTGTTTGATTTGTTCTGTAGAAAACCTATCTAAAACATCGCAATCTCGCGTTGCGTTTCAGTCCGATCGTCATCGGATGTTTGTTGGGCACTCCTATAGCCACAGGTCCAAATTTAGGTGTCTACAGAAACCCCACTTTAACTAAGGCTTGGACAAGGCGAAAGTCAAAGTATAGCCGTCCGTTCGGGTCATTTTAAGTCCGTTGGACTACGTATTTAAGGCTCGCCAGCCAAGGCTTAGAAATCATACCTGACATCCTTGCATGCGGTCGCTTACCAGAGCTCGGTCCGCGCTTACCATCTCGTCCTTGGTTTGTCACGCTCATGGACTTTGATTCTCGGATGTGTAAGAATCCCCTCAAATTTGAACTGCCCTCCGAATGCTTATGACTCGTTGGACATGAAAATGTTTGTTTTGGCTTCAGAATGCCTATGATTCGTTAGGCTCGAGAATACTTATTTATTTTGCATTCATAATGCCTATGATTCGTTAGGCTTATATTTAGAAATGTTTGCCTTCAGGATGTCTTTGACCCGTTACGCTTGAGGACAAATGTTCGAGTGTGTAAGTATCCACTCGAACTTAAATTGTCTTCCAAATGCTTGTGACTCGTTAGGCTCGAGGATAAAAAAATGTTTGAGTCTGTAAGTATCCACTAGAACTTAAATTGCCTTACGAATGCTTATGACTCGTTAGGCTCGAAGATAAAAGAAAGAATGTTCGAGTGTGTAAGTATCCACTCGAACTTAAATTGCCCTCTGAATGCTTATGACTCGTTAGGCTCGAGGATAAAGGAAAAATGTTCGAGTGTGTAAGTATCCACTCGAACTTAAATTGCCTTCCGAATGCTTCTGACTCGTTAGGCTCGAAGATAAAAGAGGTTTGCCTTCAGTATGCCTATGACCTGTTAGGCTTAAATTAAAAGTTTGCCTTCCGGATGCCTATGACCCGTCGGGCTTAAATTAAAAAGTTTGCCTTCAGGATGCCTATGACCCGTTAGGCTAAAATTAAAAAGTTTGCCTTCAGGATTCCTCTGACCCGTTAGGCTTAAATAAAAAAAAAGTTGGTTTTGCCTTCAGGATGCCTATGACCCGTTAGACTCGAGGATTAAAAAATATGTTCGAGTGTGTAAGTATCCACTCGAACTCAAATTGCCTTCCGAGCGCTTAGCGACTCGTTAGGCGGGTTGCCTTCAAGATGCCTATGACCTGTTAGGCTCGGGGATTAAAAAATGTCTGAATGTGTAAGTGTCCATTTGAACTTAAATTGCCTTGCGAGCGCTTACCGACTCATTAAGCACATTGCCTTCAGGATTCCTATGACCCGTTAAGCTCGAATTACCTTCAGAGCGCAAAGCGACTCGTTAGGCTTAAATTGCCTTCAGGATGCCCATGACTCGTTATGCTCGAATTACCTTCAGAGCGCTTATCAACTCGTTAGGCTTAAATTGCCTTCAGAGCGCTTAGCGACTCGTTAGGCTTAAATTGCCTTCAGGATGCCTATGACCCGTTAGGCTCGAATTACCTTCAGAGCTCTTAGCGACTCGTTAGGCTTAAACTGTCTTCAGAGGGCTTAGCAACTCAATAGGCTCGATTTACCTTCAGGATGCCTATGACCCGTTAGGCTTAAATTGCCTTCAGAGCGCTTAGCGACTCGTTAGGCTCAAATTGCCTTCAGAGCGCTTAGCGACTCGTTAGGCTTAAATTGCCTTCAGAGCGCTTAGCTACTCGTTAGGCTCGAATTGCTTTCAGAGCGCTTAGCAACTCGTTAGGCTTAAATTGCCTTCAGGATGCCTATGACCCGATAGGCTTAAATTACCTTCAGAGCGCTTAGCAACTCGTTAGGCTGAAATTGCCTTCAGAGCGCTTAGCAACTCAATAGGCTCGATTTACCTTCAGGATGCCTATGACCCGTTAGGCTTAAATTGCCTTCGGAGCGCTTAGCAACTGGTTAGGCTCAAATTGCCTTCAGAGCGCTTAGCGACTCATTAGGCTTAAATTGCCTTCAGAGCGCTTAGAGACTCGTTAGGCTCAAATTGCCTTCAGAGCGCTTAGTGACTCGTTATGCTTAAAGATTCACAACTGTTCATTTATTTTGGGTAGATTAATTTCTCTTTTCGGATTTACTTTGCTTCACTCGAACTCGTTTTGCTTTGCTCGGATTTGTTGGCTTCACTCGGATCTGTTCGGACTTTGTTCGGATTTGCTTTGCTTTGCTTGATTTATCATGTGCTCGAGTGTGAGTATTCTTGTTATTCGAGGTTTTTATGTTTGCTGTTGTTGATTTTTTCGTTGGGCAGTTTTGGTTAGAGGGTGTTTATAAGCTTGCTTTACCGGTATCGGTTAGTAAATTGTCTTGTCGTTGTTTATTTTGCTTGGTTTATGAGTGCGTGTTTTGCGAGTATTGGATACCATGTCTCATTTGCTCTCGTCTTAGTCTCGAGAAGAATAGTTGGACGCGCGTCATGCTGCGCCTTAACACTCGGGCGCCTAGCCCTCAGCGATTCGGAACACGGACGCCCGACCCGAGGCACCTGGTCTTTTGTGGGTCAGACCCATTTAAAGTCAGCGAAGAAGAAAAGAACGAATCATTCTTTCCAAAATTCAAGCGCGCGCTCTCCCTCGACTCAATCTCGCTCTCTCTCTCTATTGGTTAAACCGATTTCCGTCTCGATTTTTGCCATACACAATTATGTCGACGTCGGCTAAGCGCTCCTTACTCGCCTGTTGTCAATTTTGCTTAATTTGGTTGATTATGGGTCGATTTTGTTAAAAACCCTAGAAACCCAATTTGGGCATTTTGAATTTGCTAGGTTTCGATGCTTATTCTTGGTCCCATTCTTGAATTAGGGTTGAATAGAGCTTGTTAGGGTAGTTATAAGTGTGATAGGAGGTTTTGAGGTGCATTAATAACCTCCCATGGGGGTAAACTCGAGATACTAGGGTTTAGGGATCGCTTTCCTGGTTATTCCCGTACTTGCCCTTCATAATCTTGCTCGATTAGTGTTTGTGACATTAAGAGTGACTTCCATGTAGACTTTTGCGAGTTAGAATGCCCTTTAGGGCACTTCGTGAGGTTTTGTGTGACTTATGACAGATCATGAAGTACCTTAACGATGTCGGATTTTCCCGAAACCACTATTATTGTAACCGAGATCGAAAATGGGTGTTAGTGGGATTTTTGGAAATTTGATATCTCTATCCAAAATTTTGACCTTATTTTGACCCGTTTGAGTTGCTTTGGCCTGACTTGAGGCACGTATATATTTTTACGTTTTTGCTTGGTTTTGTAGCTAGAGATGATACCGAGCGTCCCCAAGGAGCATCTTCGACTGGCACCAGTGGTGAGGTTGCCGGATGAGCTCACTGACTCTCCGCGGGATTCATAGGAGACGACGAAGCGTTCCCTCGCAGCGTCGTGATCCAGGGGCCATAAATGAGGCCGACTTTGATAGAGTTACGAGGCGTAGGCTGCCTGAGACGATTGCTAGGAGGGCTCATGTCCCGGATCCCGCGCACGGAGACGAAGAGGTTGGTTATGAGCACCCTCTTTGGGCTCGGGATTGGGACAGCCATCAGTTGTTGTTTCGCCCTGATTTGCAGATCCCTCACTGTATTGTGCACGGTATGGTGAATATCTCGACTCGTGCTTATTGGTTTAGGCTTTGAATTTTGGTTTTGGTTGGTTTAGTTTGGTTTGTTAATGCTTGTATTAACTCGGTTTGCAACCCCCAGGCCCGATGAGGACCTTCTCAGGTTTTACGACATGCTTACAGATCTATTCTCAAAAGTTTAGCCCCGCGGCAAAAGAGATTATTGCGAGGACGGCTTTAGGTCCCGTGGTCGGACATTAGGCCCGGTTGGTAGGTTGCAAGACCAAGTGCAACCTTATAGTGATTAGAGCGATGATAGATTGCTTTCACGACACTACCTCGACCTTCCACATGCCTTTTGCGGAGGTCAGGATGACTTTGGAGGACTTCGGGGTTATTATGGGTTTACCCTGGCGTCTAGAGGTGATTAGATGGGCTGTCGAAGGCCCTAAGCTAGATAGTGATGAGGTCCGTTGATGGATCGAAGATTGTTTGGACCGTGGGGCTTATAGTACGCCTCATGCTCTAGTGAGTTCGCACATTACCGACCACTTCGAGAGTCTGGCGGTACTAGAGGATCGAGCACCCAACACACTAGTGCAGGATGCCCGTCAGTGGTTGTGGTACTTCCTAGGATCGACCCACTTCTAGGATAAAGGCGAGAGGTTTAGTACTAGGATTTTGCCTTTCCTAGCTGATTTAGTTCAGCTGGGACATTTAGATTGGCCAACAGCGGCTTTCGCGGAGATGACCCACTGCTTTCAAGTCATGGTGAGGCTATTGATGGTGGATTCAGGCTCGGCTTTGCCCATCGTGGGCCCAGGTCTCGTGCTGGAGGTTAGTTATTGATTCTGTATGCGTTTCTCGGGTTTTGCTCAGTCCGCTTTGGTTTTGCTAATGATGTTTTCTTTGGGTTTTGCAGGCTTGGATCTATTCCTATTTCCCTCGATTGGCACCTAAAATGATGCGAGCTCGTCCGGTTAGGTTCACGGCGGGGATCGAGTGAAGACTGGCCCATGCTTAGAGTACAACGAGTCACTACCCGTCGCAGAACGTTCTGGTGAACCAGCTGTGGCTCGAGGATGTATGTTTCTTTCTTATGGCTTGTTTTATTTAGTAGCCCCCTATGTTTAGGATTGTTGGGGTGTCGATTTTGCTTGTGTAGTTTGTGGGCCGTCCTTGGGCCGATTATGAGGGTGTGCCTACGTACGTGGCGGCGGAACTGAGGCCCCGGAGCTACAGGAGGATGCTACTTCCAGCGCTGTTTCACCCGATGTGGTATCTGGGCGAATGGTTGGTGCACCTGTGTTTGTATGACGATTTCAGGGTGCCAGTTGATCCTCCCCGGACCATGTTTAGACCACCGACCGCCACAGAGGTCGTAGAGGGTAGCGATAGAGAAGGAGGTCATGCGCTACTGGTGCCTGGCACCTCCTATCTGTCTCTAGTCAGCCAGCGGCTAGCTTGCCACCGCCTCGTGGTGAGTACTCAATTTTTGAGTTAGGGCTTATTTTGTTCTATGGCTTAATGTTTATTTGCACCTTGACTGGTTTGCCTTTTCCTTTAGCTAGCCGATCCGGCTGATGTTGTTCGGCCTCCAGACTTCCCCTCGACGCTGCTTTGGGTCGATGCTGCCGTAGTATCCTTCACAAAGCCTCTCTTCCCGTGTTCCTCCAAGGAGATGGATGCTAGAATAGAGTGGCATGACTGGGTATACCGGGTAAGTTTCGGTTTTCACCTTAGATTTGGGTTCTAAGGGTTAGGTTTTGTTTGGCTAACTTGTCTGGTTTTTGGCTTTTAGGTTTTGTCGGCTTGCCATCAGCGGTTGTCGCAGGCTGCCAACTGCTTTTGGGTGTATGCGTCGAGGGTCTCCCGTTATACTTCGGGATCTCAATCGATGAGTATGTGTACCTCGGGTTGGTTTTCCAGGCTGTTTGTATGTTTTCCTAAAGTATAGGTGTATTTGCAAGATACCCCCGACATGGTGGGGCAGCTGGAGACTCGGGTGACTAAGCTCGAGGCGGAAGGGGCTAAGCTGCAACAGCTCCTGCGATCCCGAGATGACGAAATTGCCTAGCTTGAGGAGCGGTTAGCTCGGTCTCAGGGCGAGTCCTCGGCGCAGGGCGAGGCTAGACTAGGGATTGAGATGGAGAGGGAGGTTAAGGCTGAGGCTGAGGGTCATGCTATGGGTACCGCCGAGGATGCTACTCTAGATATGCTGTCGGGGATGGATGGTAGTGAGTCTCTTACTTTCATTTTGGAGGATTTAGGTTTGGATGACAACATTGGTGAGTTCGTAATAGCTATAGGCGCAGCTTCTAGGGGTCCTCCCTAGTTTATGAACCTGGTTTGTGTTTGGATTTGTATAACTTGTATATTTTTAACTTTTAGTGTTCGGATTGATTTGTTTCGTCTTGCGTTTATGTTTTGTGAAATGTTAACTTAGACTGACAAGTAATCACTTCAGGTTCGGTTTGTTTACGATCTCGTCGTGGTTTTAGGATGTTTCAAATGCCTTAGGGTTGCGTGAGAGTACGAAAATAGTTTTTCGGAATTTTTGAATGCGTTAGTTTGAGCCAGGAGTAGGATCAAGTAATACGTCGATTAAAAATGTTCGACTTGAGACGTGCGAAATGTAAGAAATTAACATGTTTCGACAGAGTGCATTGGGAGACAAGACATTCACATTTAGAATGAGGCAAAAACAAAAGGGGTAGACTACTTTTTTTTTTTAAAGTTAGACCACTTTTTGTATATTCATGACAATGTCGTACTGGGCTATAGACGCGAATTGACAGTGTCGTGAAAGGCTACAACATGCCTAGGTGAGGTAGCTTATCCCTCTTAAAGAAAATAAATGAAAAGACATCCAAGTCTGGTGGACCCGACGGGTGAAATTTGTTGTCCGTGCGTCCACGTTGCTCTTGCGTGGGTATTTTGGCTTTTGGGAAAAGTTTTAGCGATTTCGAGAGGTCGTTCTCGATGTCCGGGGCTGTCAGGTGGTGATTGTTGTGGTAAGTCGGGGTTGATATCTTGGGGCCCAAACGCTTGGGTTGGGGCGGTTGGGTTCCGGGTCGTCTGGGTTAGGGCAGTCCAACTCCCGTTTATGGAATTTTTTGTAGTTTCCTAATTCTCGTGGGAATAGAGCTATATATGTGGGTTATGGGTGCTTGTTTTAGACATACTAAAATACCCGTAGTGTGTCTATAGCTTCCTTGTATTGTTTCTAGTCATGTCGAGTTTCGGGTATCTCTTAACCGAGTGGATGGGTTGTTTTAAAAAATGTGACCTCGAGGTTTGTCCAAGTGATGGTTTGTCCATGGTTATCGCGCTAAGGCAGGTTAAGGTACAAGATGACTTCTTGTTAGCATGCTTTAATTTTCGGGACGTAAAAAGTCATGTTTATACCTTCCCCGGAGATAAGGTTTGTCCTCTTCCTGAGGAGCTGCATGTCATAGGCGGGTGTTGTTTGGTTCAACCTTGTGTGCCCTTGGGAGATGATGCTTTTGTGGAACGGTTTCATCACTTTTTTGACCTTTCTTCGTCAGAGGAGGCTAAAGTTTTCTTGGGGAGAGATGGTATTGACCTAGAGTTGCTTTTTAGGAAGTTCTCACAGATGGGTTCTCGTGATATTTCACCTCTAGCATGTAGGCGGGCTTTTAATATTGCGGTGGCTTGTTACTATCTTTTTGAGGACGCGTTAGTGCATGAGGGTTGAGGTAATCCTTGGGTTTGCGATGTTGTAATGGGGATGGAACATGGGCGATAACCTTCTTTAATCATTTTGGGCAAGCTTATCCTAGGTATTGATGCTCTTGTCCGGCTGCATCAGGCTCCTTTTCGGGGGTCTAGGATCATTTTGCAGGTATATACGGGGGTGTTTTTTTTCAAAGCTTGAATTAATTCGAAAGTGTGACATGTGTTGCGGTTTGTATAGGTTTGGCTACAAGAGAGGTTTCGTTTAGTCGACCATGGCATCCTCGCTCCGTCAAGGGTTACAGCTACAAGGGTTTCACGGGTCATAAGATGGTGCAAGCATGGAACGATGGTTACACGGAGGAAGGATGGCATTCTTATTTGCAGGCTAATGGGCGAGTGGACATCAGGTTAACAGTCCCGTGGTTGCATATTGGTGGACAGCCAGACAGGCCGGGTTTCCCTTCTCATCCTCGACTCAAGCTATGCAGATATTATCCTTAAGGGATCCGGTTTATATTTACCCGAGCGAATTGTCGCGCCAAAAGAGAGTAAGGCCAACCATCTCGGAGGTTATTAGGGGTGTTCCTAAGTTTGATTCATGAATGGAAAGTTGTCTCAGGGAATTTAAAATATCTTGGGAACAGAAGTTTTCACGTCCCATTGTTATAGAGAGCGTTCGATCGACCGACATTACTTCTTTCCGGCGGGGGGTTTATGAACACCCGTCAGGACAGAGCAAGTCAAAGGTTAGGAAGACCGTGGTGGTAGAGGATAAGGAGGCGACTCAAGGTAACGTCACTAAGTGCCTGACCAAAGACAGCGTTACCGATCCTAGTGCCGTCAGTCCATCTATACGGGCCAAGACCGAAGAGACTCATAGTGAAAATGTGAGTTGTGAGAGGAAGTATGATAGGATGGGATCGCCTTTAGCTAGGGTGGTAGAAGCTTGCGTTAGGAGGGGTCGATGGTGAAGGACCCGAACAAGCACACTCGAATGGCGATGGGAGAAAGAAGTTAGACTGGTAGAGCCCAGCCGTTTTGTACTATGTTCTATTAATTGATATTATGTGGCGTATTAGTACTAGTTTTTTTTTGTAGGGGTTTGACACGTTGTCATTTCCCGGACTAGCGGATTTCGGATCCTCGATGTAAAGGGTCTCGACAAAGGCTCGATTTAACTGGTTTTCATTAATGAGAAGCACATTCATTTTTTTTATTTCATCATTTTTTTTATTTCATCATTTTTTTTTGTGGTGGCTCGCAACTCGATTCTTCATTTTACCCAGAGCGCCCTTTCGGGTTTTCACTCCGTCCTCAGCTCACCTTTTGTTTTGTTTATTTTTTTTGCGGTTATTTTGCTCTTTTTTTTACGACTCGGAACTCGATACTTCATTTTGCCCGGAGCGCCCTTTCGGGTTTTCACTTCGTCCTTAGCTCGTCTTTTTTTCTTTTTTTACGACAGCTCGCAAAACGTTTCTTCATTTTGCCCAGGGCGCCCTTTCGAGTTTTCACCCCGTCCTCGGCTCGGCGTTTGTGCTTCGTCATTGAAATCACTCGTTACCGGAACGCGGGGAAAAGGTCCCGGTTTGCATGTTAATCGAGTAATCGATTTTGTCATTTTTGTTGGTTGTACTCGTGGAAGGGTCGCCTACGTACCATGTTTAGACGAAATCAAACCATGTTCGTAGTTCATTCTAGATGTTAGTGATTTTGCTTTAGACTCGTTATACCAATTATCGATGCGAATTATTTTTAAGCGTTTTGTGTGGGTTTTCACTCTAGGTCGGAGATCAGGATGGGGTTGTTGGGGAGTTCAGGGATAGTATCGTTTGAGTTGGTCTATGTTGGTTGGGGTTGAGAACTCTTGACCGTCTAGGTCAGTAAGGATCAGGGCGCCCCCCGTGAGTATTTTCTTGACGAGGTAGGGGCCCGCCCAGTTTGACTTGAAATTCCCTCTAGGATCGACGGGAAGGAGTGCTCTGATGGATTTGACTACTAAATCTCCCTCATGTATGTTTCGGGATTTGACTCGTTTGTTAAAGGCTTGTTATATGAGTTGTTGGTAGGCTTGCACGTTGGACAGTGCATGTATTCTACGCTCGTCTAGGAGTACTAGCTCAGCGTAACGTTTTTGGTTCCATTCTTTTTCAGGAATGCCGCTTTCGGCTAGTATCCTTAGCGAGGGTATTTCTAACTCTATTGGTTGCACGGCTTCGGAGCCGTAGGTTACGTAGTAGGGTGTGGCTCCGGTGGGTGTTCGGTAGGAGGTTTGGTATCCCCATAATGCGAAGGGTATTTTGTTTGGCCAATCCCGGTAGTTGTCTATCATTTTCTTAAGGATTGTGGTAATGGTTTTGTTTGCTGCCTCCACCGACCCGTTTGTCTGAGGTCTATAGGGTGAGGATTTGTATCTTTGGATTTTGTATTTGACTAGGATTTTTTAGATATCGGCCCTGAAATGAGTCCCTGATCACTCCTGATTTCGTGGGGTGTGCCGTAGCGGCAGATGATGTTATTTTCTAAGAATCTGACTACTTGTTTGGAGGTTAATATGGTGTAAGCGGCTGCTTCTACCCATTTGGTAAAGTAATCAACGACCACCAGTATAAAACAATGTCCGCCGGTTCCGGATGGGTGTACCTTTCCTATGATGTCAATTCCCCAGGTAGAGAAGGGTCAGGGTGTTGTTATGGTATGGTGTAGATATGGCGGTAGGTGTTGGATGTTGGCGAATATTTGGCAGTTGTGGCAGTGACGGACGTGACGTCGACACTCTGCCTCTAGGGTAACCCAGTAATAGCCTACTCTCATTATTTTCTGGCTAATAGGTGCGCACTCATATGGGGTCCGCATTCCCCATCATATACTTCTTCCATGACTTTCTCGGATTTTGTTTTGTTTATGCATCTAAGAAGGTTCCTATCTGATCTTAAGAATTTGGGCTTCTTGGGGTGTCCCAATGTTTATGGATTCGGTATCCTCAAATACTTGTGCCCCCAACTCTTGCCTGGCTAATTCCCTTATGGTTTCGGGTGGGAGAGAAGGGTTGTAAGAATCATCCTGATCATTTATCTTTTGTTCGCTATCGATAATGGCATTGCATGTTAAGTGCGACGAGTCGTAAGCAAAATTATTTTTATTATTAGTTAAATCGAGCATGTCGAGGACTTTTGACAAGGAGACCCTTTGTTCGTTTGACAGAGACAACATTATTGGGATTTCCGGGACAAACCCCAGTTCATATTGAACAGACACGTACGTGGATGGGAGACAGACAATACTAGACTCTTGGCCCGTTTCAGACTCAGATTCGGATTCGGACTCGAACTCCTCGAACATCCTCCCTTCTCCTGTAGTTAGCTTGAACCTCCTACCATTCTCATTGACCCATGTGACAGACTTCCTCCACCCCCTGCCTTCTTAGTTTTTGTCGGTATTGACGATAAGGGAGATGGGGTCAAATTTCTTGTCGGTCATGACCATATTGACTAGCTCATTGGGGTCCACGGGGATGAAGCGTTCTTCCCCAAATAACAGATTGTTAGCTCGACCATCTACACAAGGTGTGGGTTCAGGTTTTGGTGAGTTTGGTGTGGTTTCCGGGATAAAGTAGCAGTCTTAGAATATTTCTATCCCGGGAGGGCGTATGCCTTTGATGTAGGTTGGTTTGGAAAATCCCATAGAGGGTTCGATGTCACCATCCTTTACGAAGCATCCATTTAGGGTTAGGTCATATGGCGGGATTTGGATGCCCTCGATTTTACGTGTGCGCATGATAGCCATGCGCTCACGAATTTCGTCTTCGGTTGCGGGATACCCAAAACCTATTGTATGGATTTAACCAATTGGATATTGGAGTTCGTTTGCAGTGCCAGGGTTCTTTCCTAGTGACAACCCTGGGAAATGCCCTTGTTGCTTCATCATGAAGTTAATGGCCAGGTTTGAGTACTGGTCAAAGTTAATGGCCAGGTTTGAGTACAGGTTTGAAAGGTTTTACTACGTGGAATCCCCTTAATTCGGTATCGGCATATTTTGTAACTTGCGAGGTAGTGGCTTTTTCTACGAAGTCTCTTTTGGGTGAGGCATGGATGGTGATTATTTTACCGTTAAGGGAAACCTTCATCTATTGGTGAAAGGTGGATGGTACGACTTTAAGGGCGTGAATCCAAGGTCGTCCTAGGTTCAAGTTGTAGGACCCGGTTTTGACCTCTAAGACCTGAAAGTCCATTTTCCTTTCTATGGGTCCTACAATGGTATTAACAGTTGCAACCCCTGCAACCGGGAGCCGTGTACCGTCGTAGGCGCGTACCCCGGATTCAGTGGGTATGAAGTCGGTGTCTTACATGCCTAGGGCGCGGGCGGTTATGAGAGAGATTACATTTACGGCGGAACCGTCATCCACAAGGGTCATGGGCACCTTTTTGCCTAAACAGGTTACCGTAATGTAAAGGGCTAAGTTGTGTTTTGGTCCAAAGGGTGGGAGATCCTCATCGGAGAAGGTTATAGGGTCCTTTAGTCCTTTTGTTTCTTGAAGGACATGTCCTATCATGTCCTCAGGTGTGACGGTTAGGGATATGTTTATCCTTCCTAAGGCTTGGACTAGAGCCATACAGTGATTGTAGGAGTTAGCTATGAGTTGCCATATGGAAAGGTCGATTTTGGCTTTTTGTAGTTGTTTAACTATTTGTGATGATAGGGGTTTCGTCGGTGGTAGTGGTGTTTTCAGGAACATGCTTGGTGATTGGTATGTCAACGGTGACGTTTTGGTAAGGTCGTCCAGATCTGGTGACGTGGCTCACGTCTTTGGTCTGGGAGGTAGCCGAAGGGATTATGACTATTGGCTCATCGATATAGACATCGTCGGCATCTTCTGCTCATACCCCGTGGATGGCGTGGTTTCATTGGCATTGTTCATAATTGATTGTGCCGAATTGGATGTATGGTGGATTTTCGGGGGGGAAGGTTCCTTCCTCGATCAGGTTTTGGATGGCATGTTTTAACTTGGCGAAGGATTGGGTTTTATGACCAGGTCCTTGATGAAAGGAGCAGAAGGCTTTGGGATCCCACGATTTGCTCCTTTGTCCTGAAGGCGTTTTGGGTGTTAGCTCTAGAGGAGATAATAGACCATGTTGGATGGCGAGGGCTAGGGCTTCATCGTATGGGATGTCTAAGTCGGCGAGCTCCCTAGGGGTTTTCTTCTTTTGGCCGACTCTATTCTTATTCACTTGGATTGGTGGATGGTTCCGGGGTTTGACCGCGAGGGAATCTACCTACTCGTTAAGGTTACGGATAGAGGCTTCGATGGAGGTTATGGAGGCGACCAGGTTGTAAACCATGTGGGTTAAATCTTTGACGCTAAAGTTCGAGGTAGTGGTCATGTTGGAGGAGAGTTTCTGCAAGATAATGTGTGGACATGACGTAGGTCCACCCCGACGCGGCCACGCGCGGGTTTGTGTAGGCGAATGAATCTCGTGGTGAGATTGTTCTCGGGTTCGAAATTTAAGTCAAAACGGAGTCGCCACCGAATTTTGTGGTTATTCGGAACCATACGAGCCCACTCTATGTCGTCATGGGCTATACACAAAGTAAGCCCACTTCGATTTCAGAGTTTATTGGGCTCGTCCCTTTGCATTGCAATATCGATACCGTTTAAACCGGCTTTCGTATATAGAATGACTCTCGTGCGCCAAGGGTTTCGGACATCCGGAAACCAAAGGTTCTGAGTAAGGGGTGAGGGTACGTGTTGGGAAGACCACTAAGGACACCCAACCCCGCCCGCACATGGCGGCCTCTACTAAGACATCGTTCGTGTTCGTGTGCGCGCGCTAGTGAAACGATTAAATGATATGCAAACAGCGTTTTCGGGCTAAGCATATGAATAGTATGTGAACTACGTCATTTAATGCATCTTAATTATGGTCGAAATGATTTAGCATGCGAGGTTCATTTATAAAGCGGTAAGCAAGTAAATAAATGAAACTCAAAAATAAATAACGTACAAGTTACACGGGCGGAAATACAACCCGGCCAATACAAAAATTACGTAAGCGATATAGAGATGGAAAAATAAATAATAAAATATTAGGAACGGACCCGTATATGTACTAGACCGTGAACCGTGTAGGTGGACTAACCCCGATTAAATACACATCGCATTGTGTATTAAACGAAGGACGGAGACATAGGACCTAAGCGTGATGCTAGCCCGATCCTATGCCTCGATGCCTGGTCCCGACTTATCACGTCGAAAAATCGATCAAAGTCGTTATAGTGTCGTGATACGCATGAGTTTTGGAAAATGGATTCACGTGATTGGCTTTACACGTGTCGACTAAAAGTCGTAAAAAAGGACGAGGCTTAAATGTTGCATTTAAGCTCTAGGTTTTTTGGGTTACAGGACCCACTCGGTCGAGTCATGGTCTGACTCGGTCGAGTGTGTCCTCGAAAAGGGGTCTGCCCAGTTTTATGGACGCTACTCGATCGAGTGGCCTACACACTCGGTCGAGTAGCCCCTGTACGAGTGTTAACTCGTTTCGTTTTTTTTTGTACAAAATCGATGGTTGGCCAAATCAAATACAAATATCGCACGATTTGTATTTAACTTGGCTTCCAGTGCTACAATCACGTATGCATGCGATTATAATACCGTTAACGGAGATTTGTGAAAACATTTATATTAGAGAATTTGAATTAGCGACGGAATGCATCCCTCTACGTCACGACATCGAAACTAACCCTTTCGGGTAATGTGATGTCGGTTTTCGTGTCAACGGGTTCCGTACTAATTATAGAAATGGAATTAAATACGTTCAACTACGACCGATTGCGATCACGTCACGCCCTTGAGTACATTGGGGCGGGGCTCCTCGAAAGGGCTCCACCTCCGTCGTTGCTCGTAAAGGGATTAGACGGACTTTAGGCAAACATCGTAGTCAAACAGATTTAGAACCGGATTTTTGATAGTAGTTTATATATATATATACGCGGTATAGTAATATTAGTAACGCGAATGTAAAAGTTAGCATGCGAAAAATGAAATGTTAGAGTTAATGTTAAAGTTAGTGTTAGGATAATAATACAAAAAACGTAAATAAAAACAAAGTTGTAAGGATCGAGATGCGGTTTAGGACACCCTCAACATACATGCTTAGTAAGGACCTCGGAAATGGACTCGCAAATAGTGACGGGACGTCGGAGTATCGAGGATGAATGCAAGTTATGATGTATTTGTGTGTGTGTGGATGAATTGTCGGTTTTTCGAGGGACAAGGGACTCTATTTTGTGGGTGTAGTGCTTAGGTGTTCTAAGGCTTTTAGTGTAGGTGAATGTGGGGTAAAATGTAGGTAGAAATGAGGGTGAAAAAACTGTGTCCAAAGTCTCTCAAATGAGTGAGGGTCGTGGGGTATTTATAGAGTTTACCCCACGACCTAGGGTCACTCGATCGAGTGGCCCTAGTGCACTCGGTCGAGTGCCCTAGAAAATGGGCATGATCCAGTTTTTGACGCTCCACTTGACCGAGTGGGTCAATCGACTCGATCGAGTGGATCAGGTAAACCTAGATAAAATAGGAAGGAATTGATATTGTTGTTTTGATTGATTTTTGTTATCTTTTTTGAATTTGGAATGGGCGCCAGCTTCTAGAAGGTGCACTTGGGCTGGTTTTTGTGACGGGTTCGTCTTTGACCGGGTTTTGACCCGGTCGCTAAAAGACGGGATTTATTTTTGGTGTCGGTTTTGGCCCAAATTAGTCTTATTTTGCTCGGAACGGCCCACTGGGCCTGAATTTAAGGTCTGTTTTGTGAGATTATTACTCCGCTAAAAGTCCATGTCAGATATTATTGATTTCGGGTCCAAATCCGAGTATACCAAGTCACGTTTGCGTCCGATCATCATCGGGTGTTTTGTCGGGAACTGCTATAGACACTAGCAGGCAAAATGCGGGTGTCTACAGAGCCCCCACTCTGACTGAGGCTTGGACAAGGCAAAAGTCAGAGTAGCTACCAGGCCAATCGCAGATTACGACCTGCCAGCCTTCCGGTCGGGTCGTTTATAGTCCAGTAGACTAGCGTGGAGGGCTCGCCAGCCATAAGCAGAGGGTCATACCTGTCCTGCTGATGATAGCTCCGTGGGGAGTGAAACTTGCTTTTGAAGGTATAGGTGCACCCGTATGCTGATACATCATGGCTTTGACTGTAGCATTCTGGAATAAATATTGGCTCACGTTGGGGAGTGAAGTAGTTGCGCGGAGACTTGCTTCTGAAGTCTTGGGGTGTACCTATATGCTGACACATGATAAATTGCATGTAACACATAGGCAAAACACCGACTCGTGCTGGGGAAAATGGACTGAATTTTGAAAAAAAAGTTGAAATTTTTGAAAACTTTTTTTTTAGAGTTTTTAGGAGTTTTTAGGAAAGCTCGGGACAGTTTGATTCCTATTCTGGGTTGAAGTCAGGCCTGCACATGCTGGGGCCCAGGTTTGCTGAGGAGGCAGGGTAGTTAGGGTTGCAGTTAGGATTCCGTGTCATAAATATAGGTCTCCCTGCTTCAGTTTACTGCATCCCAAATCAGAAATTCCTTCTTCTCTTCAAAAATTTCTTAGTCTTTCAAGAGAATTCAAACTCCTGCCATGGGTATCAAACATCTCACTTCAATGCTTTTTGCCTGGACAAGCACTTTCGGGACGAGGACAGAATTCAGCTGACCCAAATGGGGATTATCAGCCTGTTTCCCCTTCGACGCCTAGTACCTGATTTGCATTTTTTGGACGCTTGCTTGTCGTTTTGGGATACCACCCATCACGTCTTTGCGTTCCCGCGGGGAGAGATATGCCCTCTTCCGAGGAGATCGCAGCCATCGGGGGTTGGAGCCCTGTGGCCCGTCCTGCCGTCCCTTCGTTCTACCCGGACCCGAGGAGCAGACTGAGGGATTTCCTGGGTCTGTCTCATGCTGAGACAGATCGAATGGTGCGGGGAGATACTGTTTCCCTCTTCGACTTGGCTGACAAGTTTATGAACAGTCAAGATGTAAGAGCTACGCCTTCTCACAGGCGTAGGGCTTTTGCATTCTGCATGCTGCACCGCTATGTTTTTGAAGGGATGATGGATGCTGACTCATGCATGGGTCAAATTAGGCTGATTGGAGTGGTTGACCAGATGGAGACTGGTCATAGCCCTGCTTGGCTAGCCACTGGGGAAATCATCATGGGTCTGGATGCTAGGCGACTTGACCCAAC
Source organism: Agrostemma githago (assembly GCA_958450325.1). Taxonomy (NCBI): domain Eukaryota; kingdom Viridiplantae; phylum Streptophyta; class Magnoliopsida; order Caryophyllales; family Caryophyllaceae; genus Agrostemma; species Agrostemma githago. Next base: position 32,507,291 of record OY288242.1, read on the forward strand.
CCGGAAACTGACGGGGAGCACCCTTATTCTGCAGGTACATGTCTTGCGATTTTCAACCTTTCCGCCTTTCTTTTTTATTTCGCGCGATTTCCTGAGGTCCGTAAGTCACTCGATCGAGTGGACCTGTCACTCGATCGAGTGATGTCTGCAAAGCGCTTATGCCCATCTGTGGAGGGCTTACTCGATCGAGTGCGATGCTTTACTCGATCGAGTGTCACACCTGGCGAGATTCTGGTTATCCTCAGAGAGCCCTACTCGATCGAGTGGGATGGCGTACTCGATCTAGTGGCACACTTAACGAGATTCTGTTCATCTTCAGAGAGCCTTACTCGATCGAGTCAGATGGTGTACTCGATCGAGTGGGCTGTAGCGGACCATTCTGTTGCTTATGAACTTTATATATACTTTTTGCAGGTTTGGCTGTCGGAACGCTTGTCAATCATAGAGCCTCCTCCGAGCGTTCCCAACTACCGTAGCAGCCAAATCAGTTCAAGAGGGCGCCGGATAAGCTCGAATCACCATATTAATCGAGCTTACTGGGATGAGGAATTGGTGTTCCATGGTGGCCCCTTAATCAGGTGGACCGTCGCTTGGTGGTTCCTTTCTAAATTGACGGGGCTGGCCAAGAGAGACCAAGCTCGCTACCTGGTGATCCTGTCCCTTGATTGGACAGTTCACATTTACCCGGACCGCATTCTGAGGCAGTTCGGTTCGTCTCAGCGCATCCCTGAGACTGAAGCCATTATTAGTGTCTCGCTCCAACTGACAGACGCTATGTGCGACATCTGGTTGCAGAGATGGTTCACTCGTCCTACATGGACTATTCCCAACCCTTGGCAATCTGCTTGGGTTTCTCGGGCTTACGAGAAATGGACTTCTGAGGAATCTAAGGAAGTTCGCAAAGCTCTGAAGGTCGATGAGGCCTTCGAACTGGTCCGTCGGGAGACGGCAAAGGATAATAGGGGATTCTTCGATGAGGGAGAGACCCTTGCTACCTTAGTCCGATTAGAATCGGGTCTTAAGTCACATACTAAGACTCGAGCTAAAGATGCCGGTGCTAGTGGCACGCGGGGGCGGCTAAGCCCCCAGACTGATTTAGAACGGCGACTTGGGCCAAGGCTGGCGGCCCGGGACCGACTAGGTCCACGTGACCGGCTCCCTGAGCCCGTGAGGGCCCGACTTGGGCCAGTCGAGGTGGATGAGGACTCGAGTTCCAAGAAACGAGTCCGAGCTAAAGAGGTTCCTGTGGTGATTCGGGAACGCTCCCCTCCGCGCCGTCGTCAGTGGACGGTCAAGGAAGCCAAGGACAAGGGGAAGGGTAAGATGCCCTAAATACTGAGTCCTTAGTTTTTTTTTTACTATTTTTGTCGTGTGTTTTTTTTTGGTAATTTTTAAATTCCTGCACTTTGTAATTTTCCCAAGTTTATTGGGGCTCTTTTTGTGATAATTAATAAAAGAAAGTTTATTATTTAAACCGTTCCTGTCTTTTCTCGATTGCACTGGTTGTGCCCTTTTGAGGGGCTGCCTACGTATCCGCGATTAGCAGAATCAAACCAAACGTAGTTCAGGCTTAGGAAATTTGCAATCTCGAATTACACCAAGACTAATGGTTCAAGATGTTTTGTGACAGTAGAATAAATAATTCTAGCTCATTGACTTGCTTTTTGTAAAATAAATGATTTTGATAAAATTTGCTAATGACATTGAGAAATGGCTAAGGGTAGTAACGCTTCAGCTGGTCCAGGGTGGTTGGGTTGACGAACTCATTCCCGTCCAGGTCCGTTAGCATCACTGCTCCCCCTGATAAGATCTTTTTCACAGGATATGGCCCAGCCCAGTTGGGTTTGAATTTTCCCCTTGGGTCAACTGGTAGTAAAGCTCGAACAAACTTAAGGACTAAATCCCCTTCCTTAATGTTTCTGGGCCTTACCCGCTTGTTGAAGGCCCGTTGGATCCGTTTCTGGTAGATTTGGATGTTGTTAAGAGCGCGGGACCGCCGTTAGTCTAGTAGAACCAACGAATCGTACCGTGCTCTAACCCAGTCAGCTTCGGGTACTTGACTTTCTAGCAGAATTCTGAGGGACGGTACCTCTAGCTCAACTAGTTGGACTGCCTCCATCCCATAGGTTAGGTAATATGGTGTCGCTCCGGTTGCGGTGCGAATTGATGTTCGGTATCCCCATAGGGCGAAAGGTATTTTATCGGGCCAGTCCCGATAATTATCAGCCATCTTTTTGAGTATGGTGACAATTGTTTTATTGGCCGCTTCCACCGCTCCATTCGTTGGGGACGGTAGGGCGAGGACGTGTGCCTTTGAATCTTGTATTTAACCAATAGGGTTGTGGTCTCAGCTTGGAAATGAGTCCCGTGATCACTGATAAATTCATGCGGGATTCTGTACCGACATATTATCTTGTTTTGGATAAATTTGGCGACATGTTTAGCATTGAGGATGCGATATGATTCAGCTTCAACCCACTTGGTGAAGTAGTCGATAGCTACTAGGATGAAACAATGTCCGCCAGTACCGGAGGGATTTACCTTCCCGATTATGTCGATACCCCATGTCGAGAATGGCCAAGGCGACGTCATGGTATAAAGCAGAGATGACGGCATATGTTGCACATTGCCGAAGATTTGACAGTTATGGCAATGTTTGACATATAACTGGCAGTCAGCCTCCATGGTATTCCAGTAATACCCGAGCCTCATGATTTTTCGGACCAACATGTGAGCATTCATATGTGGGCCGTTTTCACCATCATGTACTTCAGCCATTACTTTCTCGGCCTTATGTTTGTCGACACAAAGGAGAAGAGCCCCCTGTGCCGTCTTTTTGTACAGTTGCCCGTCATCAGTACAGATGAACTGGGCGGCTAGCCTCCGTAAGGCTTTCTTGGCTCGACCCTCAGTCCCGTGAGGATATTCTCCATTTGTCAGGTATTTTAATATAGCCTGGTACCAAGGTTCGGAATCAGTGATCTCGATGTCTTCGATGTCATGGATGTATGCCGGCTCGGACCGTCTTTCGACACAAATTGGCATACTGGTCACGTGGTCGGGAATATTCAGTAAAGATGCCAATTTTGAGAGTGCGTCTGCAAACTGGTTTTCTTCCCGAGGCAGATATATATACTCTACCTTTTGGAATTGTTTCTCGAGATCCCTTACTCGTGCCTGGTAGGCCACGAGATTAGCATTCCGAGTCTTCCATTTTTGGAGTGCTTGGTTAATGACCAAGGATGAGTCGCCATGTACCCGGAGATTCGTGATTCCCAGGTTGGCGGCGGCTTGTAGCCCATAAATGCATGCTTCGTACTCTGCTGCATTATTGGTAACATCAAAGTCCAGTTTTATGGAGACGGGAGTATGCGCCCCTCTTGGTGAAATTAGAAGGATCCCGACTCCGAACCCTCGAAAATTAGATGCTCCATCGAAGTATAAATCCCATGTTTCGGCATCGGTATGGAAAATATCTTCGTCTAGGAAGGACCAGGTGTCGGTGTGTCCTTCTTCGGTTACCGGGCTGTCAGCGAGGAATTCAGCTACCACCCGTCCATTAATGGCCTTTAATGGCACAAATTTTAGGTCGAACTCTGCCAACATTAGAGTCCATCTAGAAATTCGACCATTGAGGATGGGTTTTTCGAAGAGGTATTTGATCGGATCCATCTTTGATAGAACATGGACCTCGTAGCTGAGCATGTAGTGTCGGAGCTTCTTAGTGGCCCAGACTAAAGCCAAACACGTCTTTTCGAGCATGGTATATTTGCACTCATACTCTAAAAACTTCTTGCTGATGTAATAAATAGCCCGTTCTTCGGAGTCGACCGTCTGAGCTAGCATAGCCCCCATGGCTGTCTCGGTCGTTGTTAGGTATAACGACAGAGGCAAACCGGGTTGAGGTGGCATCAAAAGTGGCGGAGCAGACAGAATTTCCTTGATTTTGTCGAAAGCAGCTTGGCACTTGTCGTCCCATAGTATCCGTTCCCCTATTTTCAGTTTCTTGAAAATTGGTTCGCACACCATGGTTAGTTTGGAAATGAATCGACTAATATATTGGACTTTCCCGAGAAATCCCCTTATTTCTTTTTCGGTTTTGGGAGCTTGCATCTCGGTTATGGCTTTGATTTTAGCTGGGTTGACCTCGATACCTCGTTGGCTAACGATATGACCCAGTAATTTGCCTGACGTTACCCCGAAACTGCACTTTTGAGGGTTTAGCCTCATGTTGTATTTGCGCAATCGGGTGAAAATTTTTCTTAGGGCGGTGATGTGACCATCCCGTTGGATTTGACGATCATGTCGTCTACATAGACCTCTACCTCTTTATGCATCATGTCATGTAGTTGAGTGGTAGCGGTCCTTTGGTATGTGGCCCCGGCATTAATGAGACCAAACGGCATGACAGTATAGCAGTAAGTGCCCCAAGGTGTAGTGAAGGTAGTCTTACTCATATCTTCTTCCGCCATCTTGATTTGATTATATCCGGCATACCCGTCCATGAATGACAGAAGAGCATGATCGGTCGTGTTATCCACCAGTATATCGATGTGTGGTAACGGAAAATCATCCTTCGGGCTTCTTTGTTAAGATCCCAAAAGTCTACGCATACCCGCACCTTACCGTCCTTTTTAAGAACCGGCACGATGTTTGCAACCCAGTCCGGATACTCGGACACTTGTATGAAGCCGGCCTTGAACTGTTTGTCGACTTCTTCCTTTACCTTGAGAGACCACTCGGGCCTCATTCGGTGAAGCTTCTGCTTGACCGGTTTGCACCCGTCTTTGATAGGTATGCGGTGCTCGGCTATTTCCCGGTCTATCCCCGGCATGTCCTTGTAGGACCACGCGAAGACATCTTTGAATTCTTGGAGGAGGTTTATAAACTGTTGTTTCTCCTCGGGATCTAAAGATAACCCTACCTTAAGTATCTGAGGCTCTAAGGTTGTTCCCACGTTTATGGACTCGGTCTCTTCAATTACTGGATTCCGGGATTCCCTTTGCTCTAGTTGCTCGATCAGATGTGGAGGTAGGGGTACCTGTTCGTCGGATTTCTCAATGTCATAGCACGAATCATTTTTGAAAGCAGAATTTAAAAGAGACAAGTCGTAAGCAGAACGGTTGTTATTATTGATTGAAAACTTGGAAAACAGCTCAAAGAGAGCAGCCATCTGATCATTGGTCAGTGGTGGGATTGGTAAAGCACTCGGGACAGACCCCGAAGTGCTAGCAGCAGGAATGATAGAAGGGAGAGGGGTTACAGGAGTGACTCTAGCAACGACTTCTCTAGACTCGACCTCAGACTCTGACTCAGACTCCGACTCAGACTCGGACTCAGACTCAGGCATGTCTCCCTCTTCGGTGACCAGCTTGTAGATCTTTCCTTGACTGTCAGTCCACTTGACAGTCTTCCTCCAGGCCCTGTTTCCCGTCTCGGAGCCAACATCCGAGATCAGCTTGGTCGGGTCAAACCTGGTTCTGCGGAGGATCAGGTTGACCAGGTCTTCTTTTGGAGTGGGGGCTATGGTGTCTTCCCCGAAGAGTAGCCCCAGCGCGGGCTCGGTATCATCAGCTCCATCGGACTGGATGAGGGCGAACACCTCATCCGGAATGTAGTTGCAGTCCCTGGCCAAGTGGGTCCCGAGGTGCGTAGCATTGGGTTGGTACAGTCCAACCTGGATAGCCCCGAATATCGGTGTGACAAAGTAGTCAGACAACCGTGGGCTGTAAGGGCTCAAGTGGATACCCTTCATGATGTTGCAGGCCTTTTCGATTCCTGCTCGGACAACGTTGCCCGGAGTGGTGGCATAGCCGAGGCCGAAGTGAGAGTCTTTGTCCTTAAGGACCTCGATGATCTTCCCAGCTGGAAGGTCGGGTCGAGAGGTAGCCCCCGGAAGGTACCCTAAGTTCTGGAGCATTGTGTCAATGCTCGTGGTGAAGTAAGGCCTAAAGAGGTACTCTTCCTCGATCATCCCCACAAAGTCGAACCCCCAGAGGTCTGTGCGGCCCGTGGCGTTACAGCTAGCCACGGTCATTGGGGTTGCCTCTAAGATGATAACATCATTGAGCAAAGGCACCTTGATCTTACGGTGGAGGGTGGAGGATACCGCCTTGACCGCGTGGATCCACGGCCTTCCTAGGAGCAAGTTGAATGATGAGGTGACATCAATCACCTGGAATTCAAGCTCTTTTTCTATTGGGCCCGTGATGATGGTCAGTTTTATGGCCCCAGCTACCGACTTTGGACTCCCATCAAAGGCTTGGATGGTTTGAGCAGTCGGGATATAGTCAGCCACGGTAATGCCGAGGGCTTTGGCGGTCCTTAGAGGAAGGACATTCACGGCTGACCCGTCATCGACTAGGGTCATCGGGAAGTATTTTCCCCGGCAAATCACCGTGATGTAAAGGGCCAGGTTGTGGGAGGCCCCGAATGGCGGCAGATCGGCTTCGGAAAAGGTGATCATTGGGCCTCCTTCTTTGGCCTTACCCTTTAGGTGGGGTAGGACCGTGGCTACCATTTCAGCAGGGGTAGCCAAAGAGTCGATCTTGACTTGATCGAGAGCCTTTGTAAGTGCTTCTCGATGTTCTTGTGAGCTGACTAAGAGTTGCCATATAGTGAGGTCAACTCGGGTTCTCTTCAGTTGCTTTACAATAGCCGTTTCAGCGGTGGGCTCTTCAGGGGCAACTTCCATCCCGAGTGGATCGGTGATGGTTGCTGGGATAGGGGTGTCCCTAGTGCTTGTGGCTAAATAGGGACGACCAAGGTTGTTACTGGCTAGGACTCGAGTTTTGGCCTCGCGAATCTGTTCAGGGGTGATGGGAATGGTTTCCCCTTTAGCGAGGTAGACATCATCCTCGTCGTCAAACCAGATCCCGTTCACTTGCGGGATGAATGGAGAGATAAGGTGAGAGCAGTCAATCACCTCCCCGGCAAAGATGGCATGGGAGCTGAAAGGGTTCTCCTTGTTGCTTGGTTTATCTCCGGGTAGCGGGATTTTACCGCTTTCAATCAGGTCCTGGATCAAGTGTTTCAGCTTCCAACACTTTTCGGTATCATGCCCATTGCCCCGGTGGTATTGGCAATAGGCCTGAGCATTGTAGTTCTTGGAGCGTCGCTCGACTGGAACTTTAGGAGTTGGGCCTATCGGTTGGATTAGGCCTTTGGAGGATAGCCTTTGTAAGGCATAGGCATAGGTGGTACCTATATCAGTGAAGACCCGAGGTGGGGTGTTCTTCTTGGACGGGGCATCTAGTAGATTAACCGCGTCAAAAATGCTGCGAGTTGCAGCTTGGGGCTTAGTGGTGGAGGAAGAGGCCCCTTGGTATCCTTTGCTAGCGGCCTTAGTGAGGCCTTCTAGTCTCAGGTCGTCTTCGATCCTCATACCCATTTCAGTAAGGGTGGTGAAATTGGGTATGACAGCATATCGGAGGTGAACCCGGTAGGAAGGGAGGAGGTTCTTGACAAAAGCCTCCACCAAAGTCTTCTCATTGGGCTTATCAACCAGTTTCACGCTCTCGGCCCTCCAACGTTGAAGGTATTTAATAAAACCTTCCTTCGGCTCTTGGGCCATAACCTCCAGAGATCGCATTGTGGTTTGGATCTCGGTGTTGTCAGCATAGTTCCGAGCGAACTCGGTGGCCACATCATCCCATGTAGGGTATTTTTTTGGGTCTAGCCTATAGTACCAGGCCCGTGGGTGCTTCTCAAGAGATGCAGCAAAGAGGTTCTTGAACATGGTCGAATCCACTCTTTTGATGGCCATGAATTCCTTGAAGGCCCGCACATGTAGTAACGGGTCTTCAGTTCCCTCAAACATGGGCAAACCCGTGAGGTTCAGGTTTGCGGGCAGCTTGTCACTCAGCGGGTTGTACTCTCGACTATTCTCCCGATGGATGTTGTTACTCCCAGCCAAATGGACTTGTTCCTCTAGTCGGCACACCGCGCTGACTAGTTCAGCTAGAGGCTCAGTAGCCTCGGCATTAGGAACCCTTTGCTCCACCGTAGCTAGGCGAGCGACAATGGTCACTTGGCCAGCCCTCATTTCAGTCAGTTGGGCTTCGATGTCGGTTTGCTTCGCGACCATGGCGTCCAGAGAGGTTTGTAGGCTGTTCAAAGTAGCCATCCTTCGAGCGTGTCTAGTTGCCGGCGGCCTGTCTGTAAGAACACCGCGTAATCAGAAACTGAACCCAGACCTTGGAAAAAAGGAAGGAGAAGTATATCCCGAGCGACACTAGGAAAGAAGACTAAAGACTCGAGAAAGACATCTAGACGGATGATTCGATAGGTGGTATAACTTCCTTAGGATTTTGGCTTTGTGGGCCTAATCCCGTTCGAAGGAAGGTCCACGTCAGACTTTTCCCCAGACTTTTGACTCGAGTGTATGGGCGGACTTTCCTTTGTAGGGGTATGCCCTACGCGGGTTGGTCGTGCCTCGACAGATAAGGCGGACTCGGAAAAAGGGGGGAAACTCGCGATATAGGATCGGCAGAGTTTCGACGCTATAGACCTTCGACATACTATGCAAAGACCCGACACACGGCTAGACGGTAGGTCCTATAATAAGGAAGGTTTACTAGGAAAGTTGGATGTTTGAATTTTGAATACAAAATGAGTGAACTTCCGAGAGTTTGGAAATTGAAGACGGAATTCCGAAAACCATGATTAGAATTTTGAAAATTCAGAAATCAGAATGGGGTTTGGAAATTCAAGAATTAAAATGGGCAGCATGCCGACTAGAAAAAGGATATTTTGAGTCAAACCATTGATCCTAAATTTCGGCGGCATTCCGAGTTTTGAAAATTGGATATTTTGAAAAGACGGGTCCCGAAACGGACAGCATTTCGGGTTTTTCAAATTTTGGGTGTTTTTGAAAAGATGCATTTTTTGAAATGACGGTTTTTTTAAAAATGACACGGAAACCAAGTAGCACGTAGTCAAACAAGCATTATAACGACGCTTATGTATGCTTTACACTAAGTCTCGGTCGGTCAAAGTAGGGTCCATACCAACAACGATAGCATTCTCACGAAACGGGACGGACTTCCTAGCCAATTTGGAACTAGGACCTGCCGTAAAACCCCGGTGAGTTCCACCATCGGAGTCTTTAGTGCACCCATGTAGGAATGCACCGTGGTATAGTGGGACGTGGGTCACAAGTAACCGGCCCGGGCAAAATTTGGGTAATGCATGAACCATTAAACTAATGTGCGCACACTAATATACGAACGATTTCTCTTCGAGTCTCACCCTAGGAACCCCGATGACATGTGGTACATCAGATATCCCCAGCGGAGTCGCCAAATTGTGGACATGACGTAGGTCCACCCCGACGCGGCCACGCGCGGGTTTGGGTAGGCGAATGAATCTCGTGGTGAGATTGTTCTCGGGTTCGAAATTTAAGTCAAAACGGAGTCGCCACCGAATTTTGTGGTTATTCGAAACCATACGAGCCCACTCTATGTCGTCATGGGCTATACACAAAGTAAGCCCACTTCGATTTCAGAGTTTATTGGGCTCGTCCCTTTGCATTGCAATATCGATACCGTTTAAACCGGCTTTCGTATATAGAATGACTCTCGTGCGCCAAGGGTTTCGGAGATCCGGAAACCAAAGGTTCTGAGTAAGGGGTGAGGGTACGTGTTGGGAAGCCCACTAAGGACACCCAACCCCGCCCGCACATGGCGGCCTCTACTAAGACATCGTTCGTGTTCGTGTGCGCGCGCTAGTGAAACGATTAAATGATATGCAAACAGCGTTTTCGGGCTAAGCATATGAATAGTATGTGAACTACGTCATTTAATGCATCTTAATTATGGTCGAAATGATTTAGCATGCGAGGTTCATTTATAAAGCGGTAAGCAAGTAAATAAATGAAACTCAAAAATAAATAACGTACAAGTTACACGGGCGGAAATACAACCCGGCCAATACAAAAATTACGTAAGCGATATAGAGATGGAATAATAAATAATAAAATATTAGGAACGGAACCGTATATGTACTAGACCGTGAACCGTGTAAGTGGACTAACCCCGATTAAATACGCATCGCATTGTGTATTAAACGAAGGACGGAGACATAGGACCTAAGCGTGATGCTAGCCCGATCCTATGCCTCGATGCCTGGTCCCGACTTATCACGTCGAAAAATCGATCAAAGTCGTTATAGTGTCGTGATACGCATGAGTTTTGGAAAATGGATTCACGTGATTGGCTTTACACGTGTCGACTAAAAGTCGTAAAAAAGGACGAGGCTTAAATGTTGCATTTAAGCTCTCGGTTTTCTGGGTTACAGGACCCACTCGGTTGAGTCATGGTCTGACTCGGTCGAGTGTGTCCTCGAAAAGGGGTCCGCCCAGTTTTATGGACGCTACTCGATCGAGTGGCCTACACACTCGGTCGAGTAGCCCCTGTACGAGTGTTAACTCGTTTCGTTTTTTTTTGTACAAAATCGATGGTTGGCCAAATCAAATACAAATATCGCACGATTTGTATTTAACTTGGCTTCCGGTGCTACAATCACGTATGCATGCGATTGTAATACTGTTATCGGAGATTTGTGAAAACATTTATTTTAGAGAATTTGAATTAGCGACGGAATGCATCCCTCTACGTCACGACATCAAAACAAACCCTTTCGGGTAATGTGATGTCGGTTTTCGTGTCAATGGGTTCCGTACTAATTATAGAAATGGAATTAAATACGTTCAACTACGACCGATTGCGATCACGTCACGCCCTTGAGTACATTGGGGTGGGGCTCCTCGAAAGGGCTCGACCTCCGTCGTTGCTCGTAAAGGGATTAGACGGACTTTAGGCAAACATCGTAGTCAAACAGATTTAGAACCGGATTTTTGATACTAGTTTATATATATATACGCGGTATAGTAATATTAGTAACGTGAATGTAAAAGTTAGCATGCGAAAAATGAAATGTTAGAGTTAATGTTAAAGTTAGTGTTTGGATAATAATACAAAAAACGTAAATAAAAACAAAGTTGTAAGGATCGAGATGCGGTTTAGGACACCCTCAACATACATGCTTAGTAAGGACCTCAGAAATGGACTCGCGAATAGTGACGGGACGTCGGAGTATCGAGGATGTATGCAAGTTATGGTGTATTTGTGTGTGTGTGGATGAATAGTCGGTTTTTCGAGGGACAAGGGACTCGGTTTTGTGGGTGTAGTGCTTAGGTTTTCTAAGGCTTGTAGTGTAGGTGAATGTAGGGTAAAATGTAGGTAGAAATGAGGGTGAAAAAACTGTGTCCAAAGTCTCTCAAATGAGTGAGGGTCGTGGGGTATTTATAGAGTTTACCCCACGACCTAGGGTCACTCGATCGAGTGGCCCTAGTGCACTCGGTCGAGTGCCCTAGAAAATGGGCCTGATCCAGTTTTTGACGCTCCACTTGACCGAGTGGGTCAATCCACTCGATCGAGTGGATCAGGTAAACCTAGATAAAATAGGAAGGAATTGATATTGTTGTTTGGATTGATTTTTGTTATCTTTTTTGAATTTGGATTGGGCGCCAGCTTCTAGAAGGTGCACTTGGGCTGGTTTTTGTGACGGGTTCGTCTTTGACCGGGTTTTGACCCGGTCGCTAAAAGACGGGATTTATTTTTGGTGTCGGTTTTGGCCCAAATTAGTCTTATTTTGCTCGGAACGGCCCACTGGGCCTGAATTTGAGGTCTGTTTTGTGAGTTTATTACTCCGCTAAAAGTCCATGTCAGATATTATTGATTTCGGGTCCAAATCCGAGTATACCAAGTCACGTTTGCGGCCGATCATCATCGGGTGTTTTGTCGGGAACTGCTATAGACACTAGCAAGCAAAATGCGGGTGTCTACATAATGTTGGAGGTCAGGACAGATATGTTGGATGACTTAGAGTCTCGAGGAATGTTCTTGATTGAACAACACAGAAACAAGACCCTTGACTAGCGCGTCTGTTGCGGTCATCGGATTTAGGACTCGGGTGCTTTAAACTCTTGGTGTATTCGGCAAAGCGACCAACAGACTTATGGCTCTGGAACAAGACGATTTGACATAAACCTCGAGAGTGAGATTTAATAGAGAGGACTTCTCTAGACGAGACGACCCAAAATGTAAGACCTCGAATAGAAGCGATCCTAATAACTAACACAGATAGTTAATCACACGGTTGTACAACGTAAGGAATTGATCTCGATCCCGGCTCGGAATCGGAGAGTTTTGATGCTTTTGAAAACAGATGAGTTTTGAAAATAAAACCTCTTTTTTTTTTGTTAAAGTGAAAGTTCATTAAATTGGTATTACAATGGTTTAGTGACATCGTTTGTGATGTGAAAAGGTGTTACTATGAGAGCGTCGAGGACTCGACGATAGCAAAAGTATAAATGGTGGTTTTACAAAAGAAGCGCGGTTCTAAAGGAACCAGTTTTGAAAATGATAATATTGTGCTTTTGTCGAGACTACTATTAGTCAGTTAGTCTGACTTTTGCGGTGTAGACGGTGCTCGTGAGAGAATGTGGCATCTATGACGGTGCTTTTAAGGTGTGACCAAATCCTTATTACAGAATTTAGGTAGTGAAAGTGTCTATTTTAAAAAAAAAAAATTAAAATGGCGACCCATAGGGCTGTTCACCGGTCCGGACCCGGACCGGACCGGCCCGACCCGGGGTGGACCCTGGACCGGTTGGGGGCAGACTCATGACCCGTGGACCGGACCTGCAACCTTCAAACCCGGACCGGACCGACCCCTTAGACCGGTTGGGTCATTTTTTTCTCAAATTGGGTTGTTCAATTTTAAGTTGGGCCATGTATTAATTTGACTATTACCGACTAACCGAGTAATAAATAAAATCAACAACAATGACGAATGACAATTTAAATTACAAATTAAAAATCTCAAATTTATAAACTTGTAAATAACAGTCGAAAATAAAATTTCAAAGTTTTAAAGTAACAATTTATTATTATCTTAAACCAAGTAACCAACGCAATACGCAAATAATTTTATAAAATCCAAAATCTTCTCCTCAAGTCCTCATGACCTCATCAATGATTTGCAACATTCGGGAAGACGGGAAATCATCGTTGATTGTCGTTGTATTCTCCAAAATCTCCACCTCTAATAATAAAAAATATAAAACAAGTTAAATACGCAAAGTAGCAAACTAAAGTTATTAAAAAATGATGGGAGTTCAATCTTATACCTTCTTCAATTTTTTCTAGTTCTTCCAATTTTTCCTCCACAACAAGCCCGCTATCCTTTCTTGGACGAATCCAATCTTGAGTGCATATTAGTGCTTCGACAAGCTTTTAGAAGAAATACCACGATGAACAAAAGTGAAGAGGTCAAGGCCAAAGAATAATAATCCAAAAACTTAATACGAAATAATAAATATAGAACTTTTAAAGAGTACCTTAGGAGTTAATGAACTTCTAAATGGTGTAAGATGACGCCGACCGGCGCTAAATGTAGATTCCGAGGCCACGGTAGAAATAGGCATTCCTAGAACATCACGAGCCAAACGTTCTAAAATAGGATATCTATGACCATTCAGTTTCCACCATGTCAATACATCGCAATTTCCCTCATGTTCACCGGGCACCTCACTCAAATACCTATCAAACTCGGACTTGGCATATCCACCATCACCTCTTCCCATTTGAACTTGCATTTCAATTGATTTTTTGAAATCTAAATAGTCTCCTTGATCAAGGGTAGGACTAATATCATGTGTAGTATCTTCGTTGGGAGGAGTTAAAGTACTATACAACCTTCTATACTCATCAAAAAGATCATTTGCCTTATTGTACACTTGCTCTTTTAACTCTTCATCCTTAGGTGCCCCATATATACGAGTAAAAGCAAATTTCAATCCCATTAACTTCACCTTTGGATCAAGAATAGCACCCATGTAGATTAACACATTCATTTTATCCACGTCCCCCCAATACTTGTCAAATTTCTTTCTCATGGCACACGCCATTTTTTTAAAATCCTCATCAGTACTCTTGCTCCATTTATTCAATTGCTCAAGCACACGAGCAATAAAAAAAGAAGGTAGAATTACTTGTGACATACAATGAACCAGAAACTTGTTCCGTCAACATTTTAAACTCTCTAAGAAATAGAACCAATGATTCCACTATAGTCCAATCATAGTCACTAGGAGCACCAGAATTTTCAATTTCACTCTGAATGAGATTGCCATATTCATCTACAAACTCAACAGATGAATCAACCTCATCCGTGGGGATTAACAGGAACATCAATGTCACCAAACGCATCTTTATATTTCAAAGCAGTTTCTAACATTGTAAACGTAGAATTCCATCTAGTGGGACAATCAAGACTTAAGGACAACTGACATGGTGTGTACTTTTTAGCACATTGTTTGAAGTAACGTAGTCTATTTGGCGAACTACTAGCAAACTTAACAGCATACCTAACCTTACTTACAGACTTCTTATTCAATTTCAATCCATCCCATACAATAAGGTTAATTATGTGGGCGACACATCTCATATGCAAGTAATCTCCCCTACCAATCAAGTTTTGCTTCTTCTGAAGAAGTTTTTTCAATTCTACACAAGCCGTGTCATTAGAACTTGCATTGTTCACTGCCAAGGTAAATACCTTACTTTCCAACCCCCAAGTTTTAAAGCAATCATCAAGAAGATTAGCAATATCTTTACCTTTGTGACTATAGATTGGACAAAAGACAATTATCTTCTTATGCAAGTTCCATCATTATCCACAAAATGGGCTGTTAGACATATGTAATTGATTTTTTGAATACTTGTCCACGTGTCAGTCGTAAATGACTCTCTCTGGAATGACTTACAAAGAAACTCTGTCAATTTCTTTTTCTCATTCAAGTGAAGTTTATACACATCACGAGCAATAGTAATGCGAGATGGAATATGAAACGAAGGACAAGTAGCCGACATTAGGTACTTAAATCCCGGTTTCTCAACAGCACAAAATGGATACTCATCCATGATGATAAAATAAACAACAGCTTCCCTAACCTTATTTAGGTCCAAAGTCCAACCCTTCAACATACCTTCCCCATCATTACCCGTTCGATCGAATACTAGCTCAGTTTGTTTGCTTTTTGACTTATTATTTGGAGCATCTGGATTAGACGGACAAACCAACCAATGATTTCTAATGTTTTTTGAGCCATTTGTTCCCCCATCAGACGCAAAATTTTTATTAACACAATATATGCATTCAGACCTTCGCTTACCATTTTCGTCCAAGTAATCTCGAAAGTGGATCCAGTAAGATGCTTTCCTTTTGAGAGTGGCATCGTAATTATGACCTTCAACTGGAGGTCGAGGGGGTAACAAAGGTTTTGTTTGGTCAACACATTTCTCTTGAATCTCATCGTCACTTAGTACATATGTCGCATCATTTTCTTCTCCTAAATTGGTGCGAGGTCGCATCCTTTTATGTCCGGCCATCTACGATAGATAAATATATGTCAGTTTGTCAAATTATCAATTAACAAAAACGTATTCATTACTACTCTTACTAAGTTACTAGTTAATTAGCAGTTAGGAGTTTAGGACTTAAACTAATTGTTTTTTACTTTTTGCCACATGCCCAAATAATTCATTACTTGCGTGTACTGCCACTGTTATTTATGCCGCCCATAGCCTACAAGTCTACAAGTACACGCAATACAGACGCACAGCCTACAAGTCTAACACACATTACACGCAATACGACAGAAGTACAGAACTACTACTACTACATAATTACAAATTTACAATTTACAAAGAAATAAAGTGCTTTCAACTTCAACCTTCAAATTGATGATTTCATTTCTATTACTCCATTAATTACTATCCCCATTATAGAACTAGAACTACATCATAATTTAAAAGTCTACAACTCTACAAGTCTACAACTCTACAAGTCTACAACTACATCAGGAATTACGAGACTACAGGTCTACAACTGTACAAGATGATGATTTACCTGTAAATCTGCTATGAAGTGGAGAAGTGGAATGCAATTGCAGTGTCCTTAGGAATTCTGATGAAGCTTTTATGACATACGAAGTTTACAGATTAGAGGAAGAAGAATTACGGTTTTTGGATGAAGAATTGAAGATTGACCTTTTCGGAGAATTGAAGATGCAAACGTTCAAATACTTAAATTTATAGAGTTATAGTAACAGAGTAACTGGGTAAGTGTGATTGTGTGAACTGTGAAGGGATACGTAATTTGTATCATTTCAGTTTCCAATTAGTCAATTAATATTAAATCAATCCCTAATTTCATGGGTAGTTTAAGAGGCATATTCCATAAATTTGTATTTATTATCCATATTTAAATTATTTCAAATATCTATTTCTTCACATATTTGATATACAATCTGAAGAAATCTTTCATACAAAATTTTGGTTTAGGATTTTAGGGTTCAGCGGCAAAAATTAGTATCAACGGACTGAACCGGTTCTTGCAGGGTTACCCGCGGGTCTGGACAGGTATGGACCGTGGACCGGTTACACCAAAATTTCAACCCGCAGACTGGACCTGTAGGGAATCGGTCCGGTTCGGTCTGACCCTTACGGTCCGATCCGGTCCGGGTTCACGGGCCGGGTTGATTTATGAACAACCCTAGCGACCCATGCTTGTCGACTTCATTAACTGCATTTTGACGGGGGTGGTAGTGTATTGTGAAAAGTATTTTGAGGGTGTAACCGTTTTGGTTTCCTTGACTTCATTAATTGAAGTTTCGGTTGTGTTAACGGTATGTGCAAAAAAAAAATTGAAAAAATGAGATGTAACTACTTTAGGTGCCCTGGTCCCATTGATTGGGAATTTGGCGATGTTAACGGTCCTCATTGTCGCTCGAAAACGACGAGTTTTTATTTTGGCCAAGGTGATGGCGCTCAAGAGAGTTCTTTGAAAGCAATGGGTGTAAAATCCGTCATGATGACGGTGCTAAAGTGTTTTTTTTCTTTTTTGTTTTTGAAAATAGCTTCTTTTTTTGGGAAATGGTAAGTATATATTAAATAATAAGAATTCAAATGCACAAAATGCTGAACTAATTGCCAAGGAGCAGAAGGCCGCGGATAAACTGAATTATCTGTTAAATGCACAAAATTTATTTCTCCAACAAAAATCCAAAGCTCGATGGCTTCAAGAGGGGGACAAAAACACTGCGGTGTTTCACAGGGTTATCAAGCAACGAACCCGTCAAAATAAAGTTTTGCAAATCAAGGATAAGGAAGGAATCCAACACGAGAACCCCACGGATATACAAAAAGCATTCCTTGCTTACTACGAGTACTTGCTTGGTAGCAGCAATTATACTGAACGGGTTCGAACTGATGTAATCCGAACCGGACCCTGCTGTAGTGGAGAACATCATGAAATCCTAAGCAGACTTGTGACAGATAAAGAAATAAAGGACATTGTTTTCTCCATACCGAATGACAAGGATCCTGGCCCCGACGGATATACAAGCGGCTTTTTCAAAAGCAGCTGGAACATAATTGGGAAGGAGGTTTGTGAAGTGGTAAAGGATTTTTTTTAATACTGGACAACTTCTGCAATAGGTGAATGCCACTAACCTCACCTTAATTCCCAAGAGTGAAAGACCTGAAACGGTACTCCAATTCCGTCCCATAGCTTGCTGCAATGTAACGTATAAAATTATATCCAAGTTATTGTGCAATAGACTCGCTGCTGTACTTGCATCACTAATACACGAAAACCAAGGGGCGTTTATCAAAGACAGAGCCATTCTGGAGAACATTCTTATATGCCAGGATGTCATCCAGCATTACTCTAGAAAATCAGTCTCCCCACGATGCCTAATCAAGATTGATCTTCAAAAGGCGTATGACTCAGTTGAGTGGGCATTTATCGACGAGTTGTTCCGGCAACTCCGGTTTCCTGTACACTTCAGGAGCCTACTCATGGCATGTATTACCTCCCCACAATACACTATCAATCTTAATGGAATAAGTTTTGGATATTTTAAGGGCAAAAGAGGACTCCGCCAAGGTGATCCTATCTCCCCTCTTATCTTTACTGTTTGTATGGAGTATATGAGTAGATTGCTCAAGTATGCCACTAATAGGTGGTCATTTCACTACCACCCGAAGTGCCATCAAATGAAATTGACCCATCTTATTTTCGCGGATGATCTAATGTTCTTCTGCAAAGGAGAAACCCAATCCAGAATGCTGCTTGTTCGAGCCCTGTTCTCTTTCACTAGAACTACTGGTTTATCACTGAACACAAATAAGACGGCCATCTACTTTGATGGAATGAAAGAAGCAACCAAAAAAGATATCCTTCAGGCCACAGGATTTATCGAAGGTGACCTCCCTTTCACCTACCTTGGCGTCCCGATCAAAACGAGGAAACCAAACAGGTAGGAATGTGGAAAAATCACTAAAAAAATGGTCCACAGAATCCAATGCTTGGGAGCTAAAAAGCTCTCCTACGCCGGGAGAGTCGTGCTCATCAATGCTACGCTGAATACCATTTACTCGTATTGGGCTTCTATTTTTGTTATTCCTAAGGGAGTCATAAAACGGGTCGAAGCCATCTGTAGAAATTTCCTGTGGGACGGACAAGCGGACTATAATCGAGTCCCGCTAGTGACCTGGGATAAGATCACTAGACCAAAGGACGAGGGGGGGCTTGGAATCAGGACACCGAGTACCTGGAACATAGCTGCTATGGGTAAACTGGTTAATTGGGTTTTCGAGAAAAAAGAGTGCCTGTGGATAAAGTGGATTAATGCTAATTATCTTAAGGGAGCCGATTGGAAAGACTACATCCCTCCCACTGATGTACCTTGGACGTGGAGAGCTATTTGCAAAGTCAAAGACAAAATTAAAGACGGGTTTACGAATACCAATTGGAATGTTAATCTTAACGGGTACACTGTTAAAAATGGATATACTTGGCTCATGGGAACAGCCCCTAAATCGGACTGGTTTCATGTGGTTTGGAGCAATTGGAATGTTCCCAAACATTCAATCATTTTGTGGTTACTCCTTCATGGTGGGCTGAATTTAAAAGAGAAATTGGCTAAACTGGGTTGTTGTTCTGACGACCTCTGCTGCCTGTGTGGGTCTGCAACAGAATCAGCGGACCACCTGTTCCAGCTCTGCACCTACACCCAAAGAATTAGAACGAGCATTGAGGGGTGGCTTGGATGCTCTATACCGATGTTCCAGAAGTTCAAGAACACGAAGAAGGATGAGAAATTACTACCCTTGGTGATCACGTCGATCAACTATAGCATTTGGTTGGCCAGAAACAAAGCTAGAATGGAAGTATTATTGCTACGACCGGAAATATTAACTAGAAATATCAAAGACGACATCAAGATGAAAGGGAGGGAAATTATGAGCACAGCTGCAAACACGAGGGATACAAATAGTTTGAGCATACTTATGTAATATGTGATTTGCTAAACCTTAGTATGTTTGTTGCGAGGTAAGGGTCCTATTCCCCCCCCCCTGTGTACATATTTGTGAATGAAATAATAATACTCACATTTTCACCAAAAAGAAAAAAATAATAAGAATTACAATCTCAAATTTACGTCAATTGCCCTAGAAGGCTCGTAATGAACTTATTATCCTTGCTATTAAATTTTTGATTAAATTTGCTCTTGCAATATTCAACGAATCTATACTATATTATAAAAAGTCAATCCTTTTGCATTAGCCTAAACTATCTACTACTACTACTAATCACTCATTTCACTAATTCTAAACCCACCTCATGCCGCCTCGTGTCCTATCTCTTCACTATTATCCTAACTCTTCACTGTTACTATTACTATCTACCTATCTACGAGTATAATAAAACTCCTTTGCCGTCTCTATCTATTTAGCTTCCTCAACCTCTTCGCATTCCCGTCTTAAATTGGATGCAGTAATTCCTGTCTTAAATTGGATGCAATTTAAGTCGTCTTCACCTATTAATAGAACATAGATACGTTCAAATGACTTCTCCCATCTACTCGCGTCCAAACGTCGCTCGACAGAACTCAGCTCAACATATATTCGCCGGCCATCATCCTCCACGATATGTTTCGACTCTTTCGCTTGGTCTATTTCCTCCAAACGAAGTAAATATTTTCGTAGAGGTATACTTATATATCTATACTATAATATCATAAGTAAATAATGAGCATGTAGGCGCACGACACAGGTGGTCTAGCTTGGGATATTTTGTACATCGAACAATACATTATATTATGTATTATTTAGTTGCCGACTTTATACAGATTAGTTGTCATTGTGTGTCGTCATTAGGAAGGATGGATACCGTCGTTGGCTGCACATTAACATTGTTGTACAGTATGCAGAAACACCACCTTACTGATACGCTGCATGGCGTATTAATTTGTGCTTAGTTGTTGCTGCATTATTACACGATACTTTTATGAGGACGAGACTCAAGAAAGTTGGAGGAATAACACAAGAATGTCTCATACACAAGGAGGGCAAACACAATATACATGTAGTGGCCAACAACCTACTAGATTGCTTTAATTTTATTAAGCTTACTCTCTTTGACAGTCAGATGACGATTTAAGTCACTAAATATATTTATTCTCTACGGATTTGGTTGTCGGTTAATCTGTATCTATATTATGTACTACACATTTACGCTTCTTACATGCTTAGAATTACACACCTTTATTCAACTTAGTATGTCTACATTTCCCCTTTTACACATTTCTAATGCAAGTATAAAATTTTAGTTAGGTGAAAAAATTAACAGACAACATTTTATTTGTAATAATAAATATTATACGTATCCGTGCATTGCACGGGTGACAAAACTAGTTCCTTACTAATTCGAGTAGCCAACACCTCAGGAAGATGTAGTTGCCCTTCTATTCTAGCATTATTCCTTTGTAACCAAATGTGATACGAGATCGAGTTAATTAAACCATTTTTTATAGCTCGCTGCAGTTTAGATCCTTTCATTTTCTTCCTCCAATCACTCTTCATATCTAAATTGGAGATCAATGTTACCTTCTCACGGACTGCCTTCAATACTCTCTTGGTGTATTCGTAGTCAAGGAATAGATGCTGCATCGTTTCAGGAAGATCATCACAACATATGCACCTATCGTCATCAGTTATTCCAAATTTATGGAGTCTGTCTTTCAAGTTCAGTCCATTCTGCTGTATCAGCCACGCCATCAATCTGTGCTTGGGAACAGACACCTGGACCACACGAGAGCACACCAGTCAACATTCTCACGCTTATGCCCTGTTCTTTTGGACTTATATTCAGTCAGTTTCAGTTCAGTTCAGTTCAGCTCCAGGAGGCATATTTTGTCTCTATATTTCAGTCAATTTCAGTTAAATTAAGTTCCGTTAAGTTAAGTTCAGTCAGTTTCAGTCCAAAAAAACAGAGCCTTATTCCTCAGTCAACTATACCCTTTCGCCACTGAATATCAACTTAAACATTTATGAACACGATTTATGTTTAGCCGCTGCTAAAACGTCTAAAAAGCTAGAGAGATGAGAGAGAAAGACCCTAGAGAATTGTTGCGGCAGCCAATTGAATAACAAGGCGTTATCCAAGAAAATTCCATCAAAAAGCTACAAAAAATATAATCAGTGTAACATAATTAATATAGATCCCTTCTACATATCCTCTTTTAAATCTTCTTCTAAAGTCAATATGAACTCTGAAGTTAGGTCGTCTGAGCCGATCAAGAGCTGAAGAATTCGCGCTCATGGAGGAGGAGGTCGAATATTGGAAGACTGCTATATATGGGTACATTATTGGTGGTAACCCTCCATAGACTATAGTTCAAGGATTTCTCAATAGGTTGTGGAAAAAAGAGGATGTGGATAAGATATCTTTCATGAACAATGGGATTTCCTTAGTCCGGTTTAAGACCTTGGAGTTTCACCAAGCGGCACTCCAGAAATGAGTGATGTTTGATCATAAGTAGGTTGTGATAAGCCTTGGCAAGAGTATGTTGTCTTGGAGAAGAGTGCAATCCATGAGGTACCTATTTGGATAAAGCTTCATGGTCTGTGATTGAAATTGTGGGGTGGAGAATCCCTTAGGAAGATATCAGGTCTCATTGGAAATTATGTTCAGTGTGACCTTGTTACTGAGAACAAGACCTTTTTGGGTTTTTCTAAGGTGATGGTGACAGTGCGACTTGGACATGAGTTCCCTTCAGAAATCACCTTCCTCAATGAGATAGGAATTGGGCAAAATGTTAGAGTTGAATATGATTGGATTCCGTCTTAATGTGAAAAATGTAAAGGAATCGGTCACAAGACGGATCAATGTAGGGATTAATGAGAAAAGCAAAATGCCTTGGAATCAGAAGATTGTGCAGAAGCCGAAAGATGTCCATTCCCCTCCAACTGTCATAATTCCTGAAAATCTGAATACTCCACTGGTGGTGCCTCTTGTGCATAGTTGTGCTCCTTCTCCAGCGCATATTATCTCTAAAATTAACAGGGAGGAGGCAACACCATCATATCACTATGTCAAGGATGGAAATAGCCTCATTAAATATTGGGTTTTTCTACGTTGTAACCTCCTGTTTTTCCGTTTTCTACCATATACCCCTCCTATTTTCTAAATCCCCATTTATACCCCTGTAGTTGATTAATTTCATTAAACGTGACCTAATTACAATTATTCTACTCACAAACTCTAATTAATTTCCATCTCTGTCTCCTATGTTTTCCCTAATTCTAATTTTGCATGCATATTTTTTTCTTCATTTTATCATAATTCTTTCACTTTTTATTTTACGTGCAACATCAATGCTTTGTTTGGTAATGTGATTAAATTAATTTTGTTAGAAATCAGTAATCAGTAAAATATCATTTTTTTTAAGCTAAAGAATAAGTTGCGGAGAAAGTGGAGAAAAATCAATAAGGTAAAAAAGAATAAGAAGTTCGTGTATAAAACGAAGAAAATGTGGAATATTAATGAAATGGAGGAAAAGTTGGGGAAAATGGAGAGAATACAAGTCAAGGTCATCAAAATTGGTTATGTCATAGCCCAGAATCACTGTCATGCCATCTAATTAACGGTGCATTAGACGGATAATTATGATTAGGTCACGTTTCATGAAGTTAATCAACTACAAGGGTATTAGAGGGGTTTTCAAAATAGAAGGGGTACATGATAGAAAACGGAAAAACAGGAGGGTACAACATAGAAAAACCCTTAAATCTTTTGCACTTCAGTCAATGCGACAAGGGTAGGGTGACCTAACAACAGTTGATCATGGTTAGTCTTGGTATTGAGAATATTAGGGGCCTCAACAGCATTACTAAATAACTAGACATAAAGTGGTTTATCCATAGGAATAATATTGGGTTGTTTAGGCTCCCTGAAACTAGGGTAAGAAATCAGAACTGGCTAAGCATAACCAATAATATATGCGCTAGTTGGTCAATTTGCAATAATAGTTCCTTGCATCGTGGTGGTCGTATATGGGTGCTTTAGAATCCTAGCTATTATGAAGTGGATATTAGGGATATGCCCCCTCAGACAATCAACATGAGGATCCTCGATAAAGTCAGGAATAAGAGTTTCTGGATGACTATGGTTTATGCTTTTAGCAAGCCAATGGAGAGGGCGACATTATGGCCTAATCTTAGATCATATGCACGAGTCTGTCAGGGGGCTTGGATTATTGGTGTGATTTCAATAATGTGCATAACCTTGATGAAAGGATTGGTTATGTGGTCTCTTGGGCTGAAATAAAGAGTTTAGAGAATGTGTGGACTACTGCCAAGTGCAGGATATGGTTGGGATGTGCTCAAGATATACTTGGAATATCAAAGATGGGGATGATACGCGAGTTTTCAGTAAGCTGGACAGAATTCACATTAATGTTGGTTACATTACGGAGTTTCCTGATCAAAAGTACATTTTATGCCTGAAAGAATGTATGATGTGTGTATCGTGAATTGAAATAGTGTCACGCAATAGGCAAAGATATTGAAATGGGATGGCTTAGGGGAGAAGTAATCTCACCCTTATTAATGATGTGTGTATCGTGAATTGCATCTTTCATGGTGAATGCAATATGCTTCCATGAAAACTGCACCATACTCAATGACCGTGCCTCTTAACCAATTCTTATCTTCCCCATGTCTACTTTGCATTTACAACATCTACAATCTTCAATGTGTTTCCTATTTAATTGCTGCGTATTTTCCATCAACTTCCATCTCATCTCAGGCTTTCCAAGTTTTGTTATTGTGTATCTCAAATATTTTCTCAACCATTCCCATTCAAAATTTAGGCCTCGGTTGCTCTGTTTCTATATTCTCACACCTGTCACTTCAATGGCGGTATCCAACAATGTTTCCATTGCGACCCTCTGCCAAGGTGTTAGACTTCAAGAATTGAATGTGCGGGTCATATACAAGTGGGAGAGACCGGAGTTCAAGGATAAGTCAAAGACTGAATCAGTCGAAATGCTACTCATTGATGCCAAGGTATGTTACCTACTGTCTATGAATACAAGGTTTTAACATTACTGTATATTAATCATCTCCCGTATTCTGTGCTTCTTAGAACGATTGTGTCCAAGCTACTATTAAGAAGCCTCTTATTAAGAGGTTCAAGGACAAATTCGTTGTTGGAGAAGTGTACAACATCAAGAGTCTAATTGTTTCAAAGAATGGAGGATATGACAAGGCTACTTCGCACGCCTGCAGACTCAATGTTGAGTTTTCATCGAGAATTACACACCTCCCTAATGACAAATCCATACCAAGTAATTGTTACCGGTTCGTTAGTTTCGATGATATTGTCAATGGCAAAGTACCAACAACGAACTATATTGGTGAGCATCATGATTATTTCTTTCAAAGTTGCTGCAAATTGTTCAATTATAATCGAATCCCACAAAATGTTTTTTTCAATATTCATCATGTATCGAACCTGTTATTCACACTCCATGGCTCTTCTTCTCTGCAAATGTTATTGGCAAGCTATATGAGATAGGACCCCTGATTGAGACGAAGAATGGCTTCAAATGTAGGAGCATCAAATTGGAAGACATAAGGTATTCTCATTGATTCTTGCACTTCAATTCTGCTCTTGATCTTATTTTTTACTGTCTACATCCCTGCCAGTCTCACTCTCTAATATATCTGTCATATTTTTTTCGTCCTCATTGTTCAAATCAGAGGTGTGGTTCTTCAGTGCACTCTATGGTCACCACATGCTACTGAGCTTCCTGAACTCTTGAAGTCTCTGTCAAACCCGGAACATTCCAAAATAATTGTTTGTCGATGTGTAGAAGCGAAAACCTATGAATGTATTCCCTCCTGTCCGACATCTTGATTTGAACTTTTTTGTGGTTTCCCCTCCTATGCACTACATCCTGCTAACTGTTCGCAACACAAATCAACAGCTTCTTGGCGTGTTCAAACAACCTTTAACGCCACCAGATTTGAGATTAATCTAAACATACTCGAGGTTGATGCATTCCAAGAGAGGTAAGTAGTTGCTCTCCACGGATACACTACAAATACTTTATCTCAGCCAACGTCCTCTTCTCAATAGAATTCTTGCAGTCTTTCATCGCAGGCCCCAAGTAACTCTCTCCAGTATGAAGAGAAGGGTACGGAGCATGAAAGCTTCGAACTCAGTGTCGACGAAGTGCTCTCAATCAGTGAAATTATCAAGAATGAGAAGGTCCTACATTTTTATTCGTTAATTTTTACAATGTTTTGCCACGTTCGTCGTCTTCTTCCCATTTACACAGCGTTTGATCCCTCATTTGTATCCAATCAGAGTGGTTATTTCTACACCGTTGCAACGGTGGTTGACTTGGAGGCTACCGCTGGGTGGTACTATCACAGCTGCAAGTCCTGCCGGTCCAAGGCTGCGAGAAAGAAACTTGGAAGGAGGATTTGCAGTCGTCCAGGCTGTGCTGGTAATACATCCGGTTTTCCAGGTCAAGTTCCAAGGTAGCTATTATTCAATTGCAGAATGAATTAGTATGACACTCTTGCATTTGTCTCTCTACAGTGAGCCCCAAAATTACATGATCACTTCGGCTTATATGTCCTCCGACCTTTTTGTAGGTACCAACTGAAGTTTGCTGTAAAGGATTTCTCAGATATTGAGTGTCACTTTGTCGCTTTCGACTCTCAAATTCAACAGTATGTTGGCGAGTCAGCACAAGCAATGCTTTCCAGAATGGAAAAGGTAGGTTGTTTACTATACCATGCCTCTGTTCTCGAGACTATTTTACATATTCATTACAAGATTGGTCGACCTACAACTATACTCCGCTGGACGGGGACAGTGATTCATTTCCAGGAGAGCTTGCGACTTTTATCGACAATCGTTACCTTTTCAAAATCTTCATACACGACAAGTTCAATGTTGAGCATTCTTCAAAATCCTACACCGTTTAATGGATGTCTGATGACGTTGACAAGATTCATTATTTTGCCATGAAATATGAAGAAGCTCTTAAGGTTTACCTGTTACAGAATAATCAGCGTTATTATATCTCTGTCACTTGCTTCCACTCACAAAGAATTTAATTTTCTGTTCCTTGCACACATCTTCAACTTGAGGAGTATAGTATTACAATGACAAACCTTCGACGGATGTCTGTCAACAGAAATGTAGATCTTAATGCCCTCCTATGTTACAAAATTTAGTTCCTTCCCCACACCCAATTGAGTATGACAATCTTTATTATTTTGCAGAATGGCGGATCGTCATCCAGTGGCGTTAAAATTACCGAGCAACTGACGTTCGTGGGTGAATGTTCTTCCGGAGGAGCCACATCCAAGGAGCCAACAACGACCACCAATGATATAGATGTTTACATTTACAACTACTGCCACTGTAATTACATTAGTGTCTGTTTCTCCTCTTTGTATTTTGACCTTACAATATTCCTTTTCACGTTTCAGGTTATCGATTGTGAAGCATCGTCCACTTCATCCCGCATTACTCCGCTTAAGAGGACCAATACTGAAATCCTAATGGAATCCACTACAGGAAATGACGCTGAACTTGACGTCGGTTCCGCCACCAAGCATACCAGTGTGTTTGACAAGAAGAAGACTGATTAGGGTGGGATTTATGTAATTAGAACAACTGCGAATTGATTTCCATATTTATGCAATTAATACAATTGGAATAGATTTCCCCTGCTGTGTCTTCAAATTTTATTTAATATTTTGATGTACTTTATGAAAAAACGAAGTCCTGTTTACGTTTCGCAAAATGATTGCATCACTTTACATCTGTAATTTATTTCCCACCGATGCTTCTCTTAATTTATTTTCTTCAGAATGCCCTTCTCCGTAGTTCTTTACTCAGAACCTTAACCACAAACACACCAAAAGTTTCCCAATTAGGAGAAGACTAACTATCTCAAATACCCATTTATGAAAACACTATACATTCACAGGTTATGACCCAATTGTATCATTAAATTCTACTTCGTCAATGCATATATTTTCATGTACACCTGACTCCCTCTTCAGTCTTTGCAATTAATCGCCATATTCCATAAGATTGCAGTAGACGGACAGCGATCTCCTTCAGATTGTTATCAACAAATTCAATTTGTTTCTTCTGCAGTCGTACAATGATTCCAAAACCGGAATAGTTACTTATATTTGTAGCATCTCAATATTTATTGTTATGTACAAATAGTATCATGAAATTCTAATTCGCCTACAAATTTACTTTTCACCCTTCCCCCTTCCGTTTTTGCATACAATCCCCATATTCAATCATATTCAAAAACTACACTTTTTGATCGCCACCAGATTGATATCAGCAAATTCTAATTCTTCGTATGTAGTCGTACTATGATTTCTCGAATTCAAAACTCATATTTGTAACATATCAATCTATGTTGTGATAAACGAAATCTGGAATTTTGTACACTACTTTGGATTGGTTACCATTAAAGCATGTAAACTATAGTCTCCGCGTTTACATCGATGTCTCATGCGTTCTTGCGGTAGCGATCAGTATACATCACATTGTAATCTTCACTACAGTGTCCGTTGATATCTCTGGTGGAATCTTAATCTAATTGGGAATACAACACATAGTTTTATGCTGCAATTACTCAATTACAAACCTTTCAACTCCTACTCATTGACAGCAAAATTACATAAATATATACATTTCTCTTCCAAAAAATCATTGCCTGCAGGCCACCCAATTCCCTTACAGCGTAATTTCAACATTCAATTATCTTGGATAGTTGTAGGAATGAAAACCCAAAGAGGAGGACGTACCGCAGCGACCAGACAGCAAGTACTGACTTTGATCCGTCTGTTACAGTAATAGCGAACTCAAAGAAGACGAAAAATGTCCATGGTTAGCATTCCTCATTTTTTTAATCAGTACTTCCTCATTTTTGTGTAGTCGTGTAGTTCTTAAATCCGTCTTGCACGTTGTACCTAAGTTCATTTCTCTTTTTGTCACCACCACGAAGATTGACAAACCAAGGTTTTTTTTTACCAGTTGCTTCTAGGTCCCCTTTCAATGATATTACCAATGTGTCTAGCAGTCCTGTACCTACAATTCGCTCATCCGTATCAAGTACACTGACATTTGCTTCTGCAAATGTCATGAATTCCGCTGCCTGCTGTAACTCAGGTCATGCTCATCCACTCTACTTGACCAATATAATTTTTCATTTGTCGATATATACATCATTAACTTCTCCTGACGTTTGCTGCAGATGTAGTACCCTCGAGTAATAGCATCGGACCACTTTGTAGTAGTGGGAATCTAAAATCGAAGGAAAAAGGTACCGAATAATTCTGTATTGCTGCCTCGCTTAGAGCACCTACTTATACTATAGAGTAATTGATGTGTCACCTAATCCTAAAGATCTGCTAGTATCTTCTCTTGAAACTACAGGGAAGCAGATTTTTACACACCCTGGTGATGATGTTAATGCTGACAATTACGCGACTGAAACCAGTGAGGTTGAGGAACATCCAAGGATTCACGAAAACCTTGAGAGACATTTAGTTACATACCTTCTTGCTAAATAAACTCGACTTGATCGCAAACAAATTTTGTCGGATAGACGGAACGGCCATAATTCGTACCAAGAATCAATGTACACTGTCAACGACCCACATAAAGATTGGCGTACAAAGCTTGAACGGCGTAAACACATGGTAAAAATATCGGCTAGAAGATCAAATAAATTACTTCAATCATCTCTTCAAAGCGCCCCCGACAATCAGTTTGAGGATCTGACCACAGGTTCTAATTTCAGATTTTTTTAATTCCATGATAAATAAATGTATCGCAGTCCATCTAAATGAATCATGTACACCCATTCTTTTGTTACGTGCAGCTACTATTGGCCGTGTTGTGGATGACATTCGTGAGGCTGCAGGGAATGAAGCATCAACACCCAGAAGCCTGACTTCAAACAGACAGTTCAACTCATCTACACATAGTGATGTAATAATTCAAAGTTTAGCACGTGACATCTTTGGAGAGGTTAGTGGAGATCATTACTTGGGTGATGGTTCAACTCAGGCAACAGGTTAGCTGTATGTTTAGATCAGCGCGTAGAATTAGCGTATTATATAGTATACCGAACCTTAATGTACATCTACTCCGTCGAGGGTGGGAAGGCTATGACGATATCGGGGATCCGGAGTACAGGTGCCAAAGATACGCTGCACTGCTATGGTACAGTGAGAGAGACAGAATGGATCGAAGACCGTTGGTGCCTTCATTCAATATGTGATGTAGAGATGGTATTGTCGAGTTGCCTTACTTAACTCAACCCCCACAACCTTTGGACGATCTCCTTCACGGTTTTCACCCGAAAAGTGTTCATTTCAAGGATAATATCCGGTCTTATAACTCGATGCACGCTTTCACCTCAAGTGGTGGTAAAATTGATCACTCCGTTAATAAGGGTAGAGGGTCATACACTTACAGGATAGGTGGACAAAATTCGCATAGAATTAGAAGCCTACTACCAGTAGATGATCAGCCACCCAAATTCTGCCAACTTTATATATACGACACCGAGGATGAAATAAAAAACAAGAAGAGGGCTCTTATGTATGTTTATTTTGCTAACTCACTACGTTATTTATGAACAAACTTTTACTGTTGTATTACATTATTGTATCACCGTCTGAGTGTTTTAACATAGTTTCATATGTCCTTAGGGGTCAGTCGCAGACTGCCGACAAGTTTGACGATTATCTTATGGAGGAAATTAAGATGATGATCGACGACTACAATCCTTTGGCGAAGTCATTTCGTATGGCGAGAGACAGTATTTTGAACTCTGAAAACAGGTGTGAGGTCCGGTTGCGCCTTATTAGTGGGAGAGATACTGATGGCAGAGTTTACAATTTGCCTAATGTTTCAGAAGTTACAGCGCTCATAGTTGGTGACGTTGAAGACATTTTCGACAATAGGGACATTGTTGTTGAAGAAAAAGGTGGACACCTTCAGCGTATTTCAGAATTGCATCCGTCTTACCTCGCACTTCAGTATCCACTTTTTTTTGGACGAGGCAAAGACGGATTTCGCCTCGGTATTAGCCATTGTCAGGAGTATGTTGACAAAAGTTCGAATCCAGAAACTGCACGCAACAGCCTCACACTAAGGGAATGGTTCGCCTTTCGTTTGCAAGATAGGCCCCCAGAGGTTGAGTCTGACATGTTGCTCAGAGGGTCCAGACATCTTCAACAGTTTATTGTCGATGGGTACACAATGATTGAAGCACAAAGACTGAAATATCTTCGATACAATCAGCCTAGCTTACGATCTGAGAACTACAAACAATTGTCTGTTGTAGTGTCCAATGGGCAATCTGACACTTCTTCAGTCGGGGTAAAATACATTGTTCCTTCAAGCTTTGTTGGCGGGAAAGGATACATGAGGGAGAATTACCATGATACGATGACGATTTGCAAGTGGTGCGGCTACCCTGACTTATTCATCACTTTCACTTGCAATCCCAAGTGGCTCGAAATCGAGCGTTTTGTATCTAAGCGTGGTCTGAAAGCTGAAGACAGGACAGATATAGTGACCCGGGTATTCAAGCAGAAACTCGATCTACTAATGAGATATTTCAAGGAGAACCACATCTTCGGTAGAACAAGAGCAGGTACTCATCTGCTTTTCACCTTCTCCTGTTCATTGTTTTAAACCATACCACAGTTTGTGTATGTTAACAATTATGTATTTACGCCTTTATTGCAGTCGTCTACACAATCGAGTTTCAGAAACGTGGTCTCCCTCACGCTCATATCTTGCTTTTCCTCCAACGTGAAGACAAATTCCCAGATGCAACTGATGTTGACGGTATAATCTCCGCAGAGATCTCTGATCCATTGGAGAACCCAACCTTACATCAGGCTGTTCGTGACTTAATGATTCACGGTCCATGTGGTCTAGCAAATCCGAAGTCTCCTTGCATGGTTGATGGTGTGTGTACTAAAAGGTTCCCCAAGGCCTTTTCAGAAAGGACAACAGTCGACGGTGACGGTTACCCTACGTATAGGAGGAGAGACAATGGTGTTACTGTTGAGAAATCTGGTGTTTCAGTGCATAATGGATATGTTGTTCCTTATAACGCTGAGTTGTTGGAGAGGTACCGTGCTCACATAAACGTTGAGTGGTGTAATCAAGCGCGGTCCATAAAATATCTATTCAAGTACATTAATAAGGGGTATGACCGTGTCACCGCTGGGGCTGCAACTAGGACGAATCCAGATGAAATCGACCAAATCCAGGAGTACTATGACTGCCGATATATATCACCATGTGAGGCGACATGGCGTATATTTGCATTCGATATACATTACAGGACCCCACCGGTTCTTCGATTGGACTATCATCTTCCGAATGAGCAGAATGTAGTGTACAACGAGGACGATCCTATAGAAGATATTCTTGCACGGTCAAGTGGAGCTAGGACAAAATTCACCGCGTGGTTAGAATACAATGTTGAGCACGAAGAATCCATAAATCTGACTTACGCCGAGTTCCCGACGAAGTACGTCTGGCATCAGAAAGATAAATGTTGGGCACCTCGAAAACAAGGTTTCAGTTTAGGGAGAATGTACCACATGCCTCCTACTGGAGGTGAGCGGTACTACATGAGAACTCTCCTTAATTTCGTGAAAGGACCTACCAGTTACGAGGATATCCGTACCATCAACGGAACTGTTCACGACACATTCAAAGATGCGTGTTACGCGCTGGGTCTGCTTGGCGATGATAAAGAATATATCGATGCAATAGTGGAGGCAAGTGATTGGGGTTCAGGGTCGTATTTGAGGAATTTGTTCGCAACTTTGCTTCTTTCAGGCAGTCTGGTACGACCAGAGTATGTATGGGAGCAGACCTGGAAATATTGTTGTGACGATATTCTATTTCGACGTAGGAGAGAACTGCTGAGCTTTGGTAAGTGACAATGCGTCTACATATTTGCTCTCATTTCTTCTTTATTTGTTATTGTAATCTATTTGATATGTGTACACAGATCTCCAGATGACAGATGTCGAACTACAGAATTACGCGTTGTCAGAAATAGAGTCGTCACTGCAAACGAATGGCAGCTCGCTTTCGAAATTCCATGAAATGCCTCTGCCAGACTACAACTTCAACTGCGTCGACTCCAACAGATTAATATCAGACGAACTGAACTACGATAGGGAAAAGTTGAGTAATGACCACCAACTATACATGTCCTCCAATACAGATGAGCAGAGGTCGGTGTACAATGACATTATGGCGGCAGTTGAGAAGAATGAAGGAGGTGTCTTCTTCTTATATGGTTACGGAGGAACGGGGAAAACTTTCATCTGGAATACCCTGTGTGCAGCTTTGCGAAGCAAAGGGGAAATCGTCCTCCCAGTTGCGTCTAGCGGCATCGCTGCAATTCTACTTCCGAAAGGTCGGACGGCACATTCAAGGTTCAGCATTCCGATTAATGTGGACGAGAGGTCTACATGTTCAGGTATTAGACCAGGTACCGATCTTGCTCAATTACTCATCAAAACCAAGCTCATTATTTGGGATGAAGCCCCAATGGTAAGCCGATACTGTTTTGAGGCACTTGACCGTAGTCTATGAGATATAATGAGAACGGTCCAATCCGATTTAGTCGATAAGCCTTTTGGTGGGAAGGTTGTCGTTTTAGGAGGAGACTTCAGGCAAATATTACCTGTCGTTCCAAAAGGTAGTAGGCAAGACATTGTTCACGCTACGATATGCTCATCACCCATATGGAGGGACTGCAAGGTATAACTATCCGTCTACAGTGTATATAATCAAAACTCATGATTAAGTTCATATTTCATTTATTATTGTGCTTCCGCGTTGTAGGTTTTGGAACTCACACAGAACATGAGGTTAAGAACCGGTGCACAGGGTGCAAATGCAGAAGAGATAGGGCAGTTCTCTGAATGGCTTCTTAGTATTGATGATGGTAAAGCAGGTGGTCCAAACGATGGGACAGCTACTGTGGAACTACCGGACGAAGTTCTTATTGAGCCAGGTCCCGACCCAATATCATCCATTGTCACTAGCACTTACCCAGCTCTACTGGAAAACCTCGACAATCCTCAATACCTGCAGGAGAGAGCTGTTCTCGCACCAACCCACGACGAGGTTGAAAAGGTTAATCAGTACGTGCTGTCACTTATGCCAGGAGATGAGGTTGTGTATTTGAGTGCAGACGAGATTAGTGTTGACGAAACAAGCCGTGTCATTAAAGATTTGTATTCTACGGAGTTCCTCAATTCAATATAATGTTCAGGCCTCCCGAATCATGAACTTACCCTTAAGGTTGGCGCTATTGTCATGCTTCTTAGAAATATCGATTAGGCTAA
The DNA here is from genome assembly GCA_958450325.1 of Agrostemma githago. Taxonomy (NCBI): domain Eukaryota; kingdom Viridiplantae; phylum Streptophyta; class Magnoliopsida; order Caryophyllales; family Caryophyllaceae; genus Agrostemma; species Agrostemma githago. The sequence continues at coordinate 32,541,160 of OY288242.1, forward strand.
CGGTCTTTGCAATGGAACGAGATTGGTCATATCGAGACTTGGGGAACGTGTCTTGGAGGCTACTATTATCTCAGGTTGCAGGAAAGGAGCTCAGGTTTATATACCACGTATTAAGCTTTCACCTTCGGACGAGACTAAGTTCCCCGTTCGTTTCGAAAGGAGACAATTCCCAATTTCCGTGTGCTTCACAATGACCATAAACAAGAGCCAAGGACAGTCACTGTCTAATGTAGGTCTCTTTCTCCCAAAACCTGTATTCACTCATGGCCAACTATATGTAGCCTTCTCGAGGGTTACAAGGAAGAGTGGTCTGAAAGTCCTCATACTCGACGACGACTGCTTCGACACTAATTCGACCACCAACGTTGTATTCAAAGAAGTACTCTCCATGTTGAATTAAATAGTCATTGGCATGTCACCATAATTTTTGACGCCGGCAGATTCTACTGTCACTGATACTTTTGCACTTTGATTTCTAAGTATAATCTAGCTCATAGGGTAGTCTATATGTTCTGTAATATCGCCCTAACATCATTTCAGTTACTTTAAACTTTATATGAACATAGATTAACACTAATAATAACTTAATTCCCATTCATAATATAGCTGACCTAACACAGTCAACGAAATATACCACCGGACATACCTGCCGACTTACAATTCATTCTTTAACATATATTAAAACCGCTAACTTATATTTAGCTAACGACATACATAGCAGATTTCCTAAAACATAAGCTTAACCCTCATAAGCCAACTGCCTACAGTACATGTTTGAAAATGTGTTGTTATTACAACAAATTGTACCATGTAAACAGGATATAATCAACACACATAATTCCCAAATTCTGCTAATATTTTGGTTATCCATTATCAAGTTCCCTTTTTCAGTCACCCCCACCTAACCGAACACATACAGGTTTCTTAAGTTCTTTTCTTCACCAGATGCACTCAACATCACTGAAGATGCCCTTGATTTTTTCTTCTATTTCGTCGTACACATCAGTACTATTCGCTGACGCCCCCGATACCCCCTTATACTTCAACTCCAAATCAACATCAGCAAACCGGCACCCCTCTCCAAACAAATCGGCATCATTCCTTGATGCAATCCAAACATGTGCACCTTTTCCACGCTCACTCCTATTTCTGTAATTCACCAATCCCTTTCCACAGACCTCAAAATGTCTCTCAAGCTTGAAAGCGAACTCATAGTTCTTTTCACCCCCATCAAATTCTATCAACACTATCCTTCTAAACCTGTTACCGCGACCCCATAATCCCTTAGCCTTAGCCACGGGATACCCCATAGACCGTAGTAGTCTCTAAGTGAGTTGAAACTCTTCCCCGAAACTGTTCCCTTATCATCCAAGTGGTATGGCATGTTAGCCATTATGCTTGTTGCAGGGTAGACATACTCCATCCTATCCTCTTTCTTAGCCCTCTTATCTTTGTGCATTTTTGTAAACAATTTTGATAAGTGTTTTTTTATTCTTTTGGATAATTACACTGAGTTCTTGAGAAGGTACCATAATCTACCCTCTATTTATAGTAGAAGCACATCGGTAAGAATTGAGAATAAAGTGATGGATATCCAACAAGTGTCTAATGTTCCGTGTATTCCCAAAATTCTTCCAGTTTGATTTTGTTGAACAGTAGAAGGTACCCCCCTTAGTCAGTAAATCTTATAAAGATCTAGAATTACCTCATCACATGCTTTGAGGGCATCTTCAGTTTTCTTTGAGGGCATCATTTTCGATTCTCTATTTTTTTGAGGGCATCTTCATCTCAAATCATTTCAACTGTAGTTGAAGTATTCAGTATGTCATCACCATTTCACTCCATTTTCACGTTTTCTCCATGTGTATTCTGTCTTCAGTCAAGCACATGCAACATGAAAGTCTATATGGGTTCACACTTAATTTCGAATTTATTTGTTTTAAAAAAAAAATTGATAAACTTAATAAACAAAATAACAACAAAAAGGACATACTGATCTGATCTTCGGTTGTTCCTTCTTCGAATGCAATAACGTATATTCAAACGACATTGTGTATATAGTCGACTGTATCTCCCAGTAATATTTCAGATGGGATGTACTCTACTGTCATTTACACCCCGTGTATTTGTAATCAATGTTTAATCTGGGTGTACTACTTTGCAGCAACATTCGTCCTCACGTATATCATAAACCAGGAACACATTTATGTACTCACTTTCCTCACATAATTTTACAATTTTACAAGTCACCCACTTTCTCGCTTCCTTGATCCAGGATTTGTAATTTTACATCGTCATTTCTTTCATGAATAACATCCCCCTGCTCAGAAGTATGTTCTCAGACACAAGTTCGGAGGTAGCATACAAATGGTAATTAGAACACATACACTTTTTATTCTTGATTGTGCTACACTCAAATTCTACTACACTCAAATCATTAACCAGCATTTCGAATAAGGTTGCATACATATTGTGAGGTGTAATATATTACACCATGAAAATTTGTCCATATATATGGACTACAGTTGATAACAACTATTAGTTATTTCGTACGACCGACAACCACCAAAACCACAAACTTACTACGAACATGGAGCAATAGCATGAAAGTTGAATACACATTACATATTTATATATATATATATATATATATATATATATTCTGCAACCTTGAAACAAACCACAAACATGGATCACTATTTCTGCAACCTTGAGTACTGACTGGCGTTCTAGGCATTCCTTCGATAGAACCTTGGATACTGACTGGCAAGCAGGTTCATCACAGACATATAGGTCGATACTGGATCATTGTCAGAGTCAGAGTAACCGGCTGCCACGACATCATCAGGAACCATTGTGTATAATGTTCTGTATCTTATGTAATCGTAGTCATCTTTAGTTAGCACCCAGGCATGCGGACCTGCTGTCGAATGAGTCTGTGTTTCATAGTTTGCCTTCCCCTTTCCGGCCCTCTCGAACGCGCACTACAGTTTGAAAGCTTGCCTGTAGGTCTCCATACCACTCTCAAACTCAAGCACTACTGACCTCATGAAACATCTGGTCTCGCCATTCCATATTGGTCTGTGTTGCCTCACAAGGTAACCTAGGCGCCTGAACTCATCACGGAGGGAACTAAAACTTCTTCCTGTTACCAAGATGTCCTTCGTTTCGTAGGGCAAATTGTGCACTATGACCATGGGAGGGTAAGAGTATTTTGTAGGCATTTTAATTTTATAGAACTTTTTCTTTACTGCAGGTTTTGCTCATGTGCTGCTTGAAGATCACATCCTTTATATAGAGACTCAAAATCTACCCTATCCTTGACATGTGTAATCTAACCCATTCGAAAACAAAAAAAGTGAACTCTAATTGATTCAACGAAAGTGGTTTGCAATGGTCAAATCCTAAGCACCTCCTCTCGACATGTGTTTGGGGAAGGATACCATGTCAAGCAAGCAATAAAAATCCGCCTTATTTCTGTGAGAATATTACCTTTCCAATGTGCACTCTTCCCCAATTGTTCCTCCCTGTTTACCGAGATGCTCTTTTTGTAACACCCGCTACTTTTCCTAAGCGTTTTTATTCTTTCCGTTAGGACTCCGTCTTAACTCTGTCACTTTTGGCCTCATATTTCATCATTTTACTAAGCTCTATTTTAATTTTTGAGTTTAATAATTTTTATTTTTAATTTTAAATATTTAAATTCTTTTTAAATCCATTTATTTGGTTTCTTCGTAAATTAATTCATTTTTCCGCAAGGAATTCTATTTCTCTTCGAATTGACGTTTTTAAGCTTGGATTTAAGTTATTCCTTTTCCTAAAAATGTTTGAATACGTTTCTATAATGTTTTCAACTAGTAAATATTTTTATTTACAAAATTTAGTTGTTAATGATTTTTATTACGAAGCTTCGCGAATAATTATTTTCTTACGCGAGGTTTACTCGAATTACTTTGAAATGCCTTTAACTATTTTACGATTATACTTTTTATCAACTTATAAATTATTTGAGACCATTTACTCACATTTTGGACCAACTAAGCTCTTGGTCACAAGTTTTATTACGTTTTATTTAAACGTTTCATTTTATCACGTTAAAACGTAAACATAAGATAAATTCTTTTCATTCATTGTTGCATTAGTAACAAAACTTTTCATACTCCTTATCATCTTATTTTGGCCGGATATTTCACCTTAGTGGTGCCTAGTTTTCATCAACAATTGATTCTCATTTATATTTTGAAAAAAATATAAATCCACGTCAAGTAAAAATATTTCCATTTCCATATTACACTTTATTCATTCATCAAGTAAAAAAAATCTATTTTCATCTACTCTTGGCCGTGGCACTCTTCCTCTATTCTAGGATTATTTTGCTTCAATTCTAGTCTTAATCGACTCAAATTCATCGTCAAATAATCCTCTTTCTGTTCTCTTCGTTAAGGTATTAATCCACGTCGTTTTCGATCAATTTTTACCTTGATTTTTATTAGTTTTCTCATGGTATTTTTCTGCCATGATTTCCGTGTTTGGTAGGATTTTTGGACGATCCCGAAGCCGACGAATATATTATCGACTCAGACTTGGAGTAGAGGTAACGTCGATGTTACTCGGTATTTCATGATTTTAATTGAGTATTTGCATGTATATATTTTTATGTTTTATTTTGGCAATATATGTATGTCGCGGATTATGGAAAAAAAAATTAAATTTGAAAATTTGCAAGTTTTGGTATTTTTATCGCTTTTACAAGATTAACGATTAAATTGTTATATTAATTTGTAAAATCGTAATAATTGGCCTAAACATGTAATATATGTTTATATTCTGGAAAAATGTTGTTTTTGATGATTTTTAATAATTTAGTATTTTTCTGATATTTTTGATCTCGATTATTGAATTATTACCGTTTTCGGACAAAAACGATTAAAAGCCGATTTTTAGTTCTAGTACTTAAACATCTTATTTTAATCTTATTTTTGACGTGGTGAAACTCTATGGTGAAATAGAATTTTCTGAAATTTTTCATAATTTTTCGGATTTGTTAAGTGTATGAATTAATTAATCACTTTAAATCATCGTTTATCGTTAAAACCGTGTTTGTTGTTTCAATTCTCGATTTCTGGTCTTTGGTTTAAATCTGGAAAAAATTATGATTCTGATGATTTCATATTAAAATGTAATTTTATGATTTTTAGTGCCTTAATAAAATGTTAGGAACGATAAGTTTTATTAATGGAATCGTTAATTGTGAAAACGGGTTTTAAAGACGGTTTTGACGGGATTTATTAAATCTGGAATTTTTGGAAATCTGGAAAAATGGTAGATTCTGGAAAATCATGATTTTTAGGTTTAATAATAAATTTTGGATATTAATACTTAAAAAGTTTTGTAATTACTATTTTTATTAATCGTTATTGTCGAGATTGGACGATCAACGAGAAAACGCTTTAAAAACCGAGTTTTAGAATTCTGGAAATTTTTTTTTCTGGAAAGAATGTCCATAAATATAATTTAACTATTTTACGTAATTTTTGTACTATTTATTAAAGTCTTTAATTAATAAATATTGATTTTCGGACAAATTGTGATTTATCGTTAAAATGCTTCGTCTTACCTAAAAGAATTATTTTTTCAGCAATTTTGAAAGTATTTAAATCTGAAACTTTAAGAGTTAAATCATCCCTTAACATACTCCAAATATATTTGTTGGTTTAATTAAATAAAGACGTTCAAATATTTAATTTGATGTTTGTCGTAAAATCCTATTTATAATTTTATTTGTCGAAACTAATAATAATTAAGGAATTTTAGCCTTTTAACTTTTGAAAGCACCCTAATTAGTAATATTAAAATTTTAAGACATTTTTAATCATTTTATAACACTTATACGATATTTTAATAGTTTCATAAAATCAAATGATCTTACTTTAATAATTAATATCGTTAAGGCCGAAAGTATTAGTTTTATAAATCTATATCGTTTACTAAAAAAATGTGGTATTAGTATGAACTAATATTTTCACTACTTTAATATAATGCTATTTTCAGTAAAGTTTCTAAAAATAGAAGTTTTCTAAAATAGAAAGTTTCCTCTTTTAGAATATAAATGTTTACTTCTTTTATCCTCATATTGTTTATAATGAATACATCTTTTAAATATCGATAATGGTTTGTTTTGGAGTTATGGAATAAGGACATGTGTGGGTTTAGAGTAATATAATCTGAGATGTACGTTTTGCCATCAACTATAAAGCTGATGTGTCTATGTTGAGACACATTGGTCGTTGAACTGAGCATGGTTTGTGTTCAGGAGGGTGTATGCTTACCTTAAACTTAGATATCGCATCGTGTAAGTCGCGTCGGGTTGAACTGGATATGGTTTGTATCCAGGAGGGGTGTGCACTACTTAAGCCAGGACCTCGCTGCACGCAGTCCTGTTATGGTTGAGTTGCCTAGTTAGAGACCGAAGTCTAATTTGTTTTGACTAAGTTCTCGAAACTAGTTTTTAGTATTGTCCTAGTGAAAGTCTAGATTCTACATTAATCCTATCCATAACGCCATTTGATTATTTTATTTGTTATCGATATAAATTGGTTTGCAGGTTGGCAAATATTTTTATGTTTCTCCGGAAACCCTTTTGATTAATTTGTTTTACGCTAAAGCTTATTTTAATATGTTGTTTTACTGTTTTCCATTTTTACTATTTTTCCTATATTAGTTATTACTGTTTTAAAATCCTGTTATACGGCTGGGAGAACGTTGATGTTGCTCCCCACTGATTGTGGCTGTTATGTTTTAACATGGCAGGTCTACGTGTTTGTTTTCCGGTGGGTGTGGGCTAACGAGCAGTCTTGGATCCTGCTTGATCTTTTAATAATTGTCTTAAGGATTGTTTAACCTCATTGTGGATTGTTTTAATTTTTAGCCATTTTTATGTATGGCATACGTTTGACTTTACCAATTCAATTTAATAAGACATAGTTACAGTGTGTTTTAATCCGGACTCTACAGTGTTTCCGTCACTGTATCGCGTTAGAATTTCTAGGGGATTACACTTTTATTCTTAGAAAAATAAGTGTGGATGACACTATTGTTTGATTGACCACTCAATCAAAGTGTAAGACTTCATTTTGAATGCTATGATCGGAGGTGAGTGCAATATTCAAACAATTACAGGGTAGTAGTTTTCTGGAAAGGGTTAGTAGTTGAAGTACTGTTTTTGTTAAGCAAGCGTTTGTCAGTAATATGCACCGTTGGTTATGATAAGTATGTCCGGATACACAATTATGCAGTAAAATGTTCATTTAATTGTAATTAGTAATGGCAAATCACATAATCAGGCCTTAGACCGTGTGGGACAATATAAGACGTGAACATTTAATTGCATTCCGATGATATTCCGTGGTCACATTACATAGGTATATTAAACTACACCCCAAAAATTTTTCCACAAACATAGACTAGAAGTACTAACGATTATTACGAATTCGTTACAGCCGACAACAACCCACAAAGAGGATACCCATGAAAATTAAAAACATACATATACATACCAATCTTCGAGAACTGATTCTTGCAATCTGAAATTAAAAGTTACTGGACGTTCCTTCCACAGGACATTGGTTATAGAACCTTGGGTACTTATTTGCAAGCAGCCTCATCACAGATGCATGCGTCGACACTGGATCTTCGTCAGCGTCAGAGTATCCACCAACTATGAGATCGTTTGGTACCAAAGTGTAAAATGTTTTCTCATTCGTGTACACGTAGTCAGCTGCAGTTACAACTCATGCGCGCGGCCCCGCCGTTGAATACAGTTGTTTAACGTAGTCTGCCTTCCCTTTGCCAGCCCTCTCAAACGCTCGCTGAAGCTTGAAGGTCTGCCTGTACCTGCCCATGTCAGACTCAAACTCCATCAGCACTGCTCTCATGAAACAGTCTGTCTCACCATTCCAAATAGGTCGCTGCTGTCTAATTGGGTAGCCAAGGTTCCTCAAATGATCACGGAGGGAACTGAAACTTCTTCCAATCACTCGATTACACTGCGTTTCATACGGCAGATTGTGGATTATAACCATGGGAGGGTAGGAATACGCAATAGGCATTTTTCTTATTAGAAGTTTAGCTGTATAGAGGAGTTGCTTATGTGCTGACTACATATCACACCAAATTTATATAATCTACAAATCAACTATGCATATCTCACGCTTATCTATGCTTGCCAGATGTTAATAAACCCATCCACAAACAGTAAAAGAAGTACCCAATTGCTTGCAGTTTTGAAGAAAGGGATATGCAATTGTCAAATCTAAATACAACAATCTGTCAAAGTGTTTGGGGAAGGTTAATACGGCAAGCAAGCTATCTACATCAATACCTATTGCTGTGAGTAAATATGTAGCAAATTTAAATTACCTTCTCAAGATGCAATATATCCCAGTTCTTCTTCCCTAATTTCGCCAGATTCAATGTATGCTCAGTTCTTCTTCCCTAATTGTCGAATTTATCATCATTGGTCGATTGCCCGATCAAATCACGTGCAATAGTCCAATGTCACCTTTACTTTCGAATTAGGTTTTTGTTCTTCACGGCGTAAATTGATCTCACGTTACATGAAATTTTTTCTCGCCTGACTGTGATGACTGGGTGTTACGTTTGTAGACCTAACATTTGCGTGTCAAAGGTAATTCATGTCTAATTTTGAGATACGTGGTAAAGTACTCGATTTTGAGATGTATGTATATATATATATATATATATATATCCCATATCGACTTTATCTACGATAAGATTACATGGTTGAAAGTGAAGTATGATTTAATATGTTTAAAATTCATGTAACGTGAGATTTTATCTTCCCGTTCGTTCTGCACACTATATTCTCCACATTCGTACCAACAATTATTTGATTAACACCCCATTCCTTTTCTATAATAAGAAGTATCAACGTGGTAGCTAAAGTCCGATTTATAGTCTTCTTTGTTACGTTGCCTTCTCTTTCTTGCATTTACATACATCTTCTTATTTAACATTACTTATGGTATATTTGACTTACTTTGCTCTTATATTATTTTCTCCTATTTGTCGTCCCTTTTTTGTCCCAACACGCTACCTTCCCAACCCCGTGACGTGTCACGGGTGTTACACTAGTAAATGTATTAATAAGATCATTGCTAAGAGGATGGGGAAGGTCGTGCCTGATATCTTGAGCCCTAATTATAGTGGTTTTGTTCAAGGGAGGGACATTGTGAAGAACATTATGATATGTCAAGAACTTATTAAATCGTATAATAGGAAATCTTGCTCTCCTAGAGCTATGATGAAATTAGATCTCAAGAAGGCTTATGATTCGATATCTTGGGCTTTTATTGATGACATGATGTTATGTCTGAATTTTCCCGAGCACTTTAGGCATCTTATTACAGAATGCATTAGTACTGCCTCTTATTCACTTGGACTAAATGGAGAAGTCTTTCGATTATTTTAGGGAAGACAATGATTAAGGCAAGGGGACCCTATTTCATCTATTCTATTTATGATTGGAATGGAATATTTGAGTAGGATCCTTCAAGTGGTGCAGAATAAGCCAAAGTTTAGATACCACTCTTTCTGCAAAGGGATTAAGCTAACTTATCTTTGCTTTGCTGCTGATTTGGTTATGTTTTGTAGGGGTGATAAGGAGAACATTAAGTTGTTGCTTAGTGGTTTTTATACTTTCTCTTTAGCATCTGGACTTGATATGAATCATGATAAGTCTAATATTTACAAGAATGGGATGAATACAGGTGATAGATTGGAGTGTATTCAGTTGACTAGGCTGCTGTTGGGCACCTTGCCTTTTAAATACCTAGGGGTACCAATCTTCCCTAAAAATTTATCTGTTAGTGATTGCTCTGTCCTGACAGAAAAGATTGTTGAGAGGATTAGAAGGCTTGGGACTAGATATTTGTCTTATGCAGGTCGATTAGCCCTTATCCAGTCTGTGTTGAGCCATCTCCACAGCTACTGGGCTCGCATTTTCTTAATCCTTTCGAAGATTATCAGTAAGATCGAGTCAATTTGCAGGAATTTTCTTTGGAGTAGTCAAGAGCATTATGTGTCCCCTCCTGCTGTCTCTTGGGAGCAAGTGTGCAATGCAAAAAAGCATGGTCGCTTAGGGCTCAAGAATCTGGCTATTTGGAATGTAGCATGCCTTGCTAAGTTCAGTTGGTGGCTTTACCAGTAGCCTGATTTGTTCTGGGTAAAGTGGATCCATTCTGTGAGCTTAGCACGAGCTTCCTAGATTAATTATCAGTCTGGTACTAATTGTAGTTGGGCGTGGAAGGAAATATGTAAGACAAGAGACAAGATGAAGGAAGGATTCCAACAGTATGTGTTATAACGGAAGAGAAAGACAAACAAATAAGAACGTAAAATCGAGAGACAGACAGATTTACGTGGTTCACTAACAACCTGTTAGCTACGTCCACGGGCAGAAGGAGGGGATAGTTTTATTAATTTTGAGGAGAGGTTACAGATTTCAGACTGATATCATAATTTCTAGGGTAGAGGTATGAGAGTTTATATACTACTCTCAACCTAAACAGAAACCCTAAACAGATTAGGAAACCCTATACAATAGGAAATCCTAGTTCAGATACTCAGATATTGATTAGGAAACTCCTAATCAATCAGATATTAATTAGGAAACTTTCCTAATTAAACAGATTCAGGTCGGAAACCTATTCGAGATCCAAAAAGACAATTGCAAGGCACTTATTTCCTAACAATCTCCACCTTGACTTGAATTGTCTCACAAACAGATCAGACAGATGCATTCTAACGAATGCCAGATCAGAATACCAGATGCACTCCAAAGAATGCCAGATCAGATGTATCAGAAATCTCCTCAATCAGAAAGATGTACCAGATGCACTCCAACGAATGCCAGATGTACCAGAAATAAAACTCCTCTCCCCCTCCTGCCTCAGATATTACCCAACAAAGGGCAATCAGATATTTCCAGAATATAGCAAGTCCAAACCACGTTGGAACTTACTATTCGGAACCAGATTAGACAAACCCATCCCATCTTCATTACCATACCTGTTCGGAAACTTGATTGACCGCTCATGGGCCAAACTCTGCTGCTTCTGAACTGGTAATAAAGAAACTGATGGTTCAGATTCAGATTCAGACTGTAGTGGTTGATCTTCAGGCTTTGCTTCACTCTCATCAAGAGTTACTTGCTGCTCCACCTGTTAATCAGTACTACCACTACTACTTCTATCTTCCTCCGATTTCAGTGATGATATCATCAGACAAAATGTACTCTCCTCCAGAACGGCCATCTCAGCGGTGACTGTGTCGTCTTTCTTCACGAATGGCGCCCACCGTCTTTGTTGCTTTAACAACGCCCGCATCTTGATCTGCCACAGACTAAAACTATTCCTCCCATCAGAACTCTCAATTTTAACGCTCATCCCAGACATCTTTCTCACAGATCGGAAGAACCTAAAGCTCTGATACCAGTTTGTTATAACGGAAGAGAAAGACAAACAAATAAAAACGTAAAATCGAGAGACAGACAGATTTACGTGGTTCACTAACAACCTGTTAGCTACGTTCACGGGCAGAAGGAGGGGATAGTTTTATTAACTTTGAGGAGAGGTTACAGATTTCAGACTGATATCATAATTTCTAGGGTAGAGGTATGAGAGTTTATATACTACTCTCAACCTAAACAGAAACCCTAAACAGATTAGGAAACCCTATACAGATTAGGAAACCCTATACAATAGGAAATCCTAGTTCAGATACTCAGATATTGATTAGGAAACTCCTAATCAATCAGATATTAATTAGGAAACTTTCCTAATTAAACAGATTCAGGTCGGAAACCAATTCGAGATCCAAAAAGACAATTGTAAGGCACTTATTTCCTAACAGTATGGATGGGGAAGCGATAAAGCATACTCAGCCCATGCTGGTTATCAGTGGTTACAACCTGCTGTGCAGAAATGTCCTGGGACTGCTATGATTTGGAATTCTTTCACTATACCTAAACATGTTTTCTTCAGTTGGTTGGCTATAGGTCACCGGTTGATGACCCGTATTCGTGTGGCTGGTTGGTATCCGGATGCCTTCAAGATGTTTCTGAACTAGAGGAAGAAACACACCGGCACCTCTTTTTTGGTTGCAGATACAGTATGTTCCTTTTGAATCAAGTTTGTTCTTGGTTACAAATCCAGATTCCTGGTGTCGGCTTTGTGGAGTGGTGTACTAAGAAGAGGGTGCAAAATCTGATTCAAAAGAAGATTTGGGCGGCTGTCATCAATGCATTAATTTACTATGTTTGGCGGAGTAGGAACAAGAGTATACATGATAATGTTTTACTAAGTCCGACTAAGGTTTAGTCTAATTCAATATGATATAAGACATTGACTTATTTGTTTATCTCTTGATATGCAATTGCATCTTGGAGTTTGCTAGTGAAGTCTATCCTTGACTATTGTACTAAAATGGGCATCGATGCCAAGTTGTAAGTTTAGTTTGTAAGGCAATTACTTACATTTTATCAAAAAAAAAAATTATGTTAGTTTATTGACGAAAAATGTGACTAAAGTATAGATTAGGGGATGATTATGATATAAAATTTGAAAGAGTTATTTGAAATACGGAGTATAAAATACAATTCACCCTTTTTATTATATACTACATAGACATTGGATGGACTTGGGTAGGTTTTGTTCTCTCTAATTCACCGTTATTTTGCCATTTGAATAAGACATTGTTACATATATTTGATCAATGGTAGAAATCCAACAAATGAGACAGTAATGGTGTTGTGGAAAGTTTATCATGTGAGGATATCAATAGAGAGAATTTTTGATGTCGATGACGAATCGGTATTTGATGTCCTTCTTGATGAGCCTTTCAATTGCTTCATTTGCATACTGAATTGGAACAACCTCCACCTTTGGATATACTTTATTGGTTGCACAAAACTCCAGCATCTCTTGAGTCATTTTACTACCACCACCTCTACTACCGGACAGTGTTCTCAAGCCTGTAAGGTATCATATATAGTACTATAAGTTTAGATAAGATAAAAATAAGAAAGACATGAATGTTACTTGGTCTGTGTTCTCTTTTGCATTGAAATAAACTATTCAACAAGGGTGAACTCCTGAACTGATCGAATGAGGTTGGAATGAATTAAATAAGAGTGTGTATATATAAAGGGTTATTACGAGTCCTTCTATATATTTGAGTCCTTAAGTTCTTCTACCATTTATTGGATGGTAATACAATGGACGAATGAGATGGATTGAGATTTTGTATTAAAAAAGAAGAAGATATTGTTTCCTAATTTGAAGGAGCATAACATCTAACAAAATAGGAAACAGTATTTCAATATTTATGTGTAAGGCGTATTTATTAGAGTAACATGTTTGTAACATTTGAGTAACACAAAGTATCTATTAGACTAACACGTTTGTAACGTAGTAACACAAAATATTTATTAGAGTAACACGTTTCTAACATTGGAGTAACACAAAGTATCTATTAGAGTAACACGTTAGTAATGTTGGAGTAACATTATTCATATGTTTGGTTAAAAATCATGTTCTGTATTAGGGGCAAATAACTCTGAAATCAAGGTACGTATATTTGCATAATGTTCGTTGGAATAACACCAAACTTTAGCCAGAGTAACAGTTCTATACAATAAGGGTAACACAAAATAAATTAAGGAGAGGAGAAGATATGCGGTAAATTGTTTTTTTTAGTTCTATATAATAACAATTCTATTTTTTTAAAAATAAAAATCTTAATCGTGAAGAAACGTGTGTGTGAGAAGAGATGGTAATTATTTTTCGGAGTTACTCTTCGCAGTACCAATTTTACTCGACGCAATACTTTTTCCATATAAATTTCCATCATACGCCCTTCACTAAAAAAAGAGAAATATTTTTACCACTTCCTCACTCTCTCTATTGTAACGCTAAAAATCATCCAATTTTTTCAATTATTATTGATTCATTTCAATTCTAAGTATAAAAACATTCAATTTGTCAAATTTATAAGATTATGGATATATGTTTGATCGAAAAACATGTATAAACCATTAATTATCCCTAATTATTGAAATTAGGGTTTTAGAAATCGTTCAATTTTTTCAATTATCATCGATTTCCTCAAATTTCTAATTATTGAAATTAGGGTTCTAGAAATCGATCCATTTTTTTCCATTATCATCGATTCCTTCCGATTCTAAGTATACAAATCATTCAATTGATCAATTCGTAAGACTATGGATATGAGTTAAATTGAAGAATAATTATGAAATTAGTTATTGAAATTAGTTTTTTTTCTTGGTTCTTTTTTATCTAAACTTATTTTTTTACTTAATATAGTACGGTCGAATTTTAAAAAAACGTGTTGTGTCAACAAAACTGAAAAAATGCCCTCAATCAAAGTCTTAAAAAATATGATTGCGTATAAAAAATAATGTAATGCATGGGAGAAGAAAGGAAAAAAAGAAGAAAAAAAAAAGAATTGAGGGGAGTATAAACGAGGGGCAAAATTGAAAATATCGTACTGCGAATAGCAACACCCTTATTTTTCATAGGTGAGATATTAAATGATGAGTAAACTAAGGGGAGAAATATTTATCAAATAAATTAGTTACTTCCTTTAATTACCCAAACAAATCACAGTCATCCATCTCTCTATCCGAGAGATATGGTGAGGACTCCCGGACTCAATTTTAAAAGGTGAACTCAGATTCCTCTTCTATATACACACACGGAGTATATATTACGATAGCAGACGTACGTACCAAATAAAAGGTTGCCGGTACTGAGCTTGATCCCTTCTGTAGGGAAGCCTACCAGAACATAAGCACCAAACGTCTTCAATAGCATCATATATGGATCAAATGGGTGATTTCCGGATGCCGTGTCTAATATGAAGTCCAATGAATTGGCTATAGCCTGCACTCCAGACACGAATGCATGTTGGTTTAGCTGGTTAGTAATATTAATAAACATCTGGAGACATGCACGGTGCCTCAGTAATTATTGTGGCTTGTGCATAAACTTGGTTCAACGTTACATCACACTCCCACTCTTCATACTCCACACAAACAAATGCAACATAGTCGACAACATGTCCTAGACATCAGCTTATATTATTACCTTCATTTGTTGATCATCGGACGAAAGAACAAAATTGTCAGCACCGAGAACACTCATGGCTTCGTCTTTCTTAGATATGCTTGTGCTTAACACTGTGACTTTAAGCCCAAATGCTTTTCCGAACAACACAGCCATATGCCCTAGGCCACCAAGGCCAATCACTCCGAGACTTTTACCCCGTTGGTTCATGTTGTGGCGCATCATGGGAGAATAAACAGTAATTCCAGCACATAATAAAGGTGCTGCTAAATACTTGGGAAGGGTGTCAGGGATCTTGTAACAGTACCTGTATACAGTTCAGTTCGCAAAAGACATAAGTTCAGACTGAAAACGGTCCAACTGATCTAATCAGACATCAATCAAATAATTAAATGCGGACCTTTGATGAACAACGATGGAAGAAGAGTATCCTCCCTTGGTGATTGAACCGTCTTTGTCCACTGCATTGTATGTATGAACCGCGCCATTCACACAACATCCCTCCATCCCTTCATTGCAATACTCACAATCTCGGCATGAATTCACACAAGTTCCCACCCCGACATTATCACCGACTTTTAAGCCATGAACATTTGCTCCCACCTCCTCTACTGTTCCTACAATCTCATGACTGTACACCAACAACGAAGATTTATAGAAATATAATTAGTGATCAAGCTAAGGAATAAGTAGTAATTGAGAACTGACAGTGTGTAATTATTATTCCGAAATGACATACATACCCCAGGACAACAGGGTACTTGCAGTCGCCAAGCTCATTCCTCGTCCAAATTACATCAGCATAACATATTCCACAGTGTGTAATTTTGATCGAAACATCATCACATGCAACACCCCTGGAAAACACAGTGCGTACGCACGGTCAATAAAGGTAAGAACAGCAGAGGTGATTACTATTATACTATACTCTGGGAAGCTATGCACATTATTTATTTCATCATTTACCTTCGAGTAAACTCGATAGGTGAAAGAACACCGGAGGGATCTCTGGCTGCCCATCCACGGCAATTCACGGGCGAAGTTTTTAAACTCATCATCCTCAAGCTCAACTATTCTGAGCAGATTCGATCATTCAATGAAAATCAGATTTCGGGTATGTACTCCGTATATGTTTAAAATTTAAAGATGAATCGAAACTGTACTGAAATCGATCATCATAAATTCCCTAGCTACTTGCACGAACAACAGCAATTTTGATACGATCACTGATCAGTCATCAATTCATCATCAGTCAGTCAGTCTTATATTCGCTATTTGGTTCTACTTATGCGACCAATTCAATCTAAACCCTCCGTTGAGTCTTGTATGAACAACAGAACTTTAAATCGTTCACCTATGACTTTGAAACATCATCTTTGCGCCTTAATACATAAATACTCCGTATATAACAATTAACAACGACATTAAAAAATGAGAAAAACTCAGCATGATATACCCATGTTGCAATATATATATATATATATAGAATACAAATAACTGGTGGGATCATATGAAGCAATTAACGTCATAAAATCAATGAGGATTTTTTTCAAACAACATGAGAGAATCCAAATTTTTTTAAACACAAAAATTTAAATATTCATCCTAATATTATAAGGCTAAGTTTAAAGGGGTCTGATCAAGAAGGTAAGTAAGAGTCTGAGGCCTTAGATTTTTTGAGTTTGAGGCTGCTTAATGCGGCTGTTTCAGACGGATATAAGTTTAGAGGGAAGGGGTCTGAAGTTGAGTCTGAACAAAAGTCTGAGATTCTGAGACTCATATCCGTTAAAATGTTTGAGACGATCTGAGGCTCACATAAGTATGAAGTTCCAAGACTCAACTTCAGACTCGTTCATTCAATTTTGTTCTGTCCCTTTCATTTAGTTAAGAGACATTCAATGTTTAGTTCAATTCAGTTCAAACAACTTATTATTATTACTCGTATTATTTATTATTATTAATAATATTAATTATTATTATTATTATTATTATTATTATTATTATTACTATAATAATTATTATTACTATTAAATATTAATATTAATGAAATTTTAATAATAATTAATATTAATACACTAATAAAAATTAATATTATTTTTAATACTGTAATTAATATTATTATTACATATTATTTTTATTGTTTTTGTTGATGATATTATTACTATTAAATATTAATATTGATTATATTCTTATTATAATATTAATATTAACATTATTATAATATTAATAATAATTATTATTATTATTATTGTTGTTGTTGTTGTTGTTGCTGCTGCTGCTGCTATTGTTATTGTTATTGTTATAAATAATATTATTAATATTAATATTTTATAATAAAAATTAATATTTTTGATATTATAATTAACATTATTATTAATTTTTATTGTTATTTTTATTAATATTATTCTTAATATTATTATTTATATTATATTATATTATTATTATAATTAATATTAATACTAAAACTATCATAATATTAATTATTATTATTAATATTTTTGTTATTATTGTTATTGTTATTAATATTACTGTTATCAGTATTAATATTAATACTAAAACTTCTTGTTGTTGTTATTATTATTATTATTATTTCTGTATTTCAGCCTACTTTAGTTCAGTTCAGTTCAGCTCAGTTCAGTTCAGTTCAACTCACTCCAATCTACCTCAGTTCACTTCAGTCCAAAAGAACATGGCTAAAATAATTTGTACTAGATGATATAGTTGTATAGATGATAAAACTAAATTCGTATAACAAATGATAAATAATATCGTACATAGTAATAAAAAAACGGATAATGAATTGATGGTTATACATGACAAACCAACCAAAACCTAGTTCGACCGGAACATGGCCAAACCCAACCTGAACTCAACCCGAACCAACGATCCGACCGGGAAACAGGGGCGGACCCAGAAATTGGAGATACCTGGGGCTATTTTTGGTCGGCTTTATCCGAGCATTGTACATTCTATTACATTATTGAAATGCTTGATACGTCGATAACTAAACATATTTGTGCATCGTATTATTCAATATATATTTTACGTATCATTTTCGTGATATTTTTAGCCAAATGTGATAAATAATGTGTTACTATAACTTTATCAACATTATTCTAATTATTAACGCTCTTCAGATCATTTGATTTTGTAAGAAAATTTTAACAAAATCATTCTTAGTGATGTAAACAACCTTTTTCTTAATTTGATAATAAACAACCGTCAATGTAAACCAAATATGGGGTACTCCCTCCAACTTTTTAAGATCCTCTCATTGTGTTAATATTTGGGAATGAAAGAATTGATTGATTAGATTCAGAAAATCGTACATTGAGATGATACAAGTGTTCCTTATATACTACTCGCATCACAACTATAGTTAGTAAGACTAACAACCTTCTCACTAACTATAACCGACTCCTTACATATACTCCAATATCCCCCCCTCAAGCTTGAGTTGAGTTTGGAACTAAACCAAAGCTTGGAAGCCAAGAAATGATGTTGATCAGCCCCTAATGCTTTCGTCATTATATCAGCGATTTCAAGGCCTGATTTGACATGAGTGGTGAGCAGGAATTCCTCTTCTTGCTTCTCCCTTACATAATGACAATTCGATGTTAAGGTGTTTAGTTCTTTCGTGAAAAACCGGGTTTTATGCGATATGTTGGGCTGCCTTGTTATCGCAGAATAGAGGAATAGGAGTGGGTACAGCAACATGCGGATCTTGAAGAATTCCATGTATCCAAACAAGTTCTGAACTGGTGTATGACATACATCGATACTCAGATTCAGCGAAGCTTTTACTCACAGTCCGCTGTTTCTTCGTCTTCCAAGAAATCAAGGATTGACCTAGAAAAACGCAGTAACCACTCAACGATTTGCAGGAGAACGCACATTGAGCCCAATCATCGTCGCTGTAGGCACACAAGGATAGATCAGATTTTAAGGGATAAAACAAACCGGTGTTGATAGTGCCTTCCAGGTACTTGAGGACATGAATCGCGGCTTGCATATGAGGGACACGAGGCGCACTAAGAAATTGACTCAAGTGTTGGACAGAATAGGAAAGATCAGGGCGAGATGAATTAAGATATAATAAGCGACCAACCAATCTTCTGTACTATTCAGGTTCAATTAATAACTCTCCGTTATCAGTAGATAACTTGAGATTTCTTTGCATTGGAAACGCTGCTAGTGTACAGTTTTCCATCTTCAAATCATTTAAGATGTCAAAAATATACTTTCTCTGGTTTAGGAGTAATCCGGATTCATTGCGTGAGACTTCTAAACCAAGAAAATACCTGAGTTTGCCTAAATCTTTGATATAAAAAGCTCTATCCAGGCCTCTTTTGATTTCCAGAATGGTGGCATTGCAATTGCCAGTGAGGACGACATCATCCACATAGACAAGAGCAACGATGAAGACTCTGGT
The DNA here is from genome assembly GCA_958450325.1 of Agrostemma githago. Lineage (NCBI taxonomy): Eukaryota > Viridiplantae > Streptophyta > Magnoliopsida > Caryophyllales > Caryophyllaceae > Agrostemma > Agrostemma githago. Next base: position 32,560,756 of record OY288242.1, read on the forward strand.
CCTGACATTATACATCGTATACAAAGAATAGTCTTATTTGGACTGAATGAACCCAATGCTACACAAATGTTTGGTAAGTTCCTTGTTCCATTATCTCGAAGCTTGCTTGAGCCCATAAAGCGACCTTTTGAGTCTACAAACTTTACCTTGAGGAACAAGGTAACCTTCAGGAGGATACATGTAAACGAGTTCATCCAAATAACCATGTAAGAAAGCGTTATTGATGTCCAATTTATGAAGGTCCCAATTCTTAGCTGCTGCAAGCGCTAAGAGAGTTCGAACAGTCGTGAATTTAGCTACAGGAGAGAACGTATCAGTATAGTCCTTATCTTTTACCTGGTTGTAGCCTTTAGCAACTAATCTTGCTTTGAAGCGCTCTATTGAAACGTCAGCCTTGTATTTTATCTTAAAAATCCATTTGCAACCTATAGCCTTATGATTGGGTGGAAGATCCACTAATTCCCATGTGTGATTGTGTTCCAATGCCTGTACTTCTTTAGCCATTGCTTCAATCCACCTAGGGTCCCGGACAGCTTGTCTATAGGTGTAGGGCTCATGTTCAGTCAAAACATTCGCCAAACTAGCCACATACCCCTCCCCAAACATGCTGAGATCCTCTAAAATTGCTGAACAAAAAGAATCTGATCTAGACTCACGCGTGGTAGAACGACCTGGTAAGCGAATATTGCACTTGTAGGGCTGTAACCTGACAGAAACTTGTCTCTTTTTAGCAGAACGTCGGGCTTCTAGTTGAACATCAGTTGCAACCATGATATTCTCATCCAATACATTTATGTTAGTATCAGGTGTACTATCAGAACTGATAGAATAAGATGCCCCAGATTCAACAGATTCAGCATCATTGTGCACACTAATACTAGAATCAGAACCATGACCATTACCATAATTGTGTATCTCGTTGTTTACATCAGTATTGGGCATAGAAACAAGAACCATAAGCGTAGAAGCAACAGGGTTAACTAGGGGAATGCTATTCTGAGTGTTCGTATTAGACTAAGATATGGACTTGTATGGAAACACTAATTCATGAAACACAACATCCCTATTTACAAAGACTTGTTGTGTTCCTAGATCAAACAACATGTAACCCTTCTGATTGAGCGGATACCCGATGAAAACACATCTTCTAGCCCTTGTGTCGAACTTATCTTTATAGGTGGGAGGCATGGTGGCATAACACTCACAACCAAACACTCTCAAATTCATAATAGGAGGGGGTTTTCCAAACATGATAGAATAAGGGGTTTTCCACTTTATAACAGCAGAAGGCATCAAATTAATGAGATAAGTCGCAGTAAGCAAACAATCGCCCCAAAATTTGATAGGTAAACCTGAGTGGATTCTTAATGCCCTTGCTACTTCAAGCAAGTGTCTATGCTTCCTCTCAACCCGCCCATTGTGTTCAGGCCCGCCTACTATACGAGTCTCATGTTTAAGACCCCTTGCCTTAAACAAATACCCACAAGCTTTATGCAAAAACTCAGTACCATTATCAGTGCGGACAATCTTAAGCTTAGCATTAAATTGAGTTTCAACATAAGCAAAGAAATCCTTTATTAAAGTATGAACTTGGTCTTTAGTGTTAAACAAAATCATCCATGTAGTTCGAGAGTGATCATCAAGAATAGTCATGAAAGACATAATTGATGCTAGAATTAAAACTGGATGAACCTGGATACGATGACATACCTGCGAAATTAGAACTGCCAGCCAGGTCTACATGATTCACCACTGGTCTCTTATCAGAAATACGATGCAACACTTGATCTACTACAGATGTAACCCACCCATCTATCATGGAGCTGTCAAAAGCCATTCCTTGAGACCCATATGCAGGAAGATCCAATGGTGTAAATTCACCCACTGTGTCCACATTATTCACAGTTTTCTTAAAAGATTTTCCCTTGTTCTTGTTCTTTCCAGGCAGAAAACCAACCAGTTCATAGCATTTGTCGACCTTATGCCCTTTCTTGCCATAATGTGTACAAACTCGGAGTTTATAGCAATCCTCAATGTTGTGGTTGTCCATGTTGCAGTGACTGCAATGCTTTGGACTGTCAGGATCCTTACTCTTCTTGGAACCAGCTTGGAATGCTGCATAGGCTGCAATTTCTGTGAGATTCTCAACCTGATCCGTGACTTGTTTTTGTCTCTCGATCTTCTACAGTAATGCCAATGCTTTGTTGATAGTTGGAAGTGATTCCATTGAGAGAATTTGTGTCCTAACATTCTCATACGCAGCACTTAACCCCATCATGAACAGAATTAGCTTAGCATTATTTTCTCTGTCATGCATCTTCTTGACCATATTGCAGGTACAGCTCGTCGATCTTCCACAAGTACACTGTAGAATCGGATCCAATGAATCAAGATTTTCCTAAAACACCTTCATCTTCCCATAATAATCCACGAGAGAAAGATTGCCTTGAGTAACATCACCAAGATCCTTCTTAAGCTGAGACACTTCTATCGCATTTGCTAATCCATATCGCTCGATCAATTCTTCCCACAATTCTTTCGCTGATTTCACATACTTCATATTCTCACGAATTGATTTATCCAAGGAGTTTAACACCCATCGCATGACCATAAGATCACATCGGATCCATTGATTATACCTTCTGTCATTGCTAGCTGGCTTAGGACAACTGCCATCAATAAACCCATGTTTATTTTTAGATGCCAACGCCATGATCACCTCCTGTTTCCAACCCAGAAAGTCACGCCCATCAAACAAAATTGCAACAATCTGTGCAAACGGCTGATCGGAGGATGAAAGGTATAGCGGATCGTCGTAGAAATCGTATTTACTTGAATTATCTATTTGATCAGCCATTATGATTGAATTTCAAAATTGATTTTTCAGAGTTGAATTTGTGCAGAATTTTTATGGAAATTGACTCAATCTTGAATCAAGATGATTGAGTTTCAAAACAGAATCGAGCATGGAAGCTCTGATACCATGTTAATATTTGGGAATGAAAGAATTGATTGATTAGATTCAGAAAATCGTACATTGAGATGATACAAGTGTTCCTTATATACTACTTGTATCACAACTATAGTTAGTAAGACTAACAACCTTCTCACTAACTATAACCAACTCCTTACATATACTCCAATACATTGTATATTCATTTAAGAGAGAGATTAAGATAAGCAAAACGAAAGATTTTAGAAAGTTAGAGGAAGTAATATAAATGAGACAAAAATAATTTTTTCATTCGTCTCAATCATTTGTTTATATTTGAATAAAAATAGTCCTCACAAAGAATACGCAGTATATAATAAGATAAGCATAGACAAAAAGACTACTTATTACTCTTTATTAGGAACAAGTAAAAAGATTTATTACATCTATTTATAATTATTTAACCCATTTTATTCTTTGTGGAGTAATTTTCATTAAAAAAACATTTTCGATAATTTTCATTCTACTTACTGTAAAACATAATTTTCATACAGTAATACTTACCGTAAAACATAAGAAAAAAATACTCCATAAAATACTCCTAGTAATAAATATACTTCGTAATTGATGGGCCTACACAGCTATACTAATAGGCTACTACCCATGGCCCATGAGTGATGATATGGAGCATTACAATCACCAAAAAATTAAGGGAGCCTGCATAAAAACAGGAAGGAGAGTAAGGAGAAAAGGGGAAGTGGGAGAGGCGTGGTACTAGAGGTGCGACCAAATTTTGAGGTTGGGAGGGAGATAGTGGGGGTAGGGGTGCTGCAAGGGAACCAAAACCGGGTCATATCCAACTGGTTAGAAAGGGACAATATTGATGATGAGAGTATTGGGGGGAGTTTGGTTGTCCCGGAGACTCAACTTTTAGTGCAGGGGAGTGACAAGGTAGGAGGGATTGAAGGGCGAGATAATATGGAGATAATGGAGATAGAGGGTGTGAGTCGGGGTAAAGGAGGGAAGTGGAAACGTTTAGCGAGAGAAGGACATGACAATATGGGAGGAGCAGGAGGGTATACGACCAAGAGAGGGAGAGAGGAGGAGGATGAGGGACAGTTGAAGGAAGAGAAGAGGGCAAAAGTTATCATGGGTGTCAGTTCACCTGAGGCGGAGACTGAGGTCGCTCAGCTCCGCCGGGCCCAATGAGTCTTTTGAGCCTCAACTGCAGGGGGCTGGGCAACCCCACTGCAGTAGGCGGATTGAGAAACCTTCTTCGGAAGGATGCCCCTGCTATAGCTTTTTTATGCGAGACAAAGCTTAGCAGTATGGAGTTTGGGAGTGTTAGGGAGCAATTAAATGACTACGAAAGTGTAGAAGTGGATAGTGCGGGAAGATCGGGGGGTCTTGCTTTTCTTTGGAGGAAAGGGTTACAATGTACGTTTAGGTCCTCGTCGTTACACCATATAGACTTCGAGGTCGGGTTAGAAGGAAATACTTGGAGATTCACAGGTTTTTACGGATGGCCGAGGGTGAGTGATAGGCATTTATCGTGGGATTTGTTGAGATTGCTTCATGAGGAATACGATGGCCCGTGGCTTTGCATGGGCGATTTTAATGAAATCCTCTACGCTAGGGAGATGTTGGGGGGATCTAGGGCTCAGTGGCAAATGAATAACTTTCGAGATGCACTTGTTGATTGTGGTTTACGAGATGTGGTGTTCGAAGGCTATGAATTCACTTACGACAACGGACAAGCCGATGAAATGAATCGTCAATGCAGGTTGGATCGGGCACTTGGTAACGAGAAATGGTTTGACCTATTCCCACGTGCAAAACTTACTCATCTTACGCGGGAATGGTCAGACCATGCACCGATAAGATTATGTGTTGACCCGCGGCACGAGGAGAGGGTGGGGAGGAAAATTTTTAGGTTCGAGCAGGTTTGGATTGGTGAGGAGGGCTGTGAGGATACGATAAAATGTGCCTGGCATCACGGGAGCGACTACCTTTTGGAACGCTTACGTATTTGTGGGGAGGAGCTTATGCGGTGGAAGGGAGTAAGCATTGGAAAAATTCTTAAAGATATAACTAGGAAGAGGAGGAGACTAGAGAAACTGGACGGGGAGGATCGGAGCAGCCGGAATGTGGAGGAAAGACGGAGGGTGATTAAGGAGCTGACATACCTTCAAAAATCCGAGGAAATCTTTTGGAAGCAGCGCTCAAGGGCGAACTGGTTGCGCGAAGGAGATCGAAACACAAAATTCTTTCACAAGAAGGCCTCCATAAGACGCCAAACTAATCATATCTCTAGGATTTTTGATGATGCAGGTACCGAATATAATGGGAGGGAGCAGATAAGTCGTGTGGCTAGGGAGTATTTCGAAGGTCTGTTTGATACAAGTGCTCCTCGCGATTTCGATTACCTGCTACAGGGAGTTGTGGGACGAGTTTCGGACAGAATGAATGCCCAGCTTACTAGGGAGTATACGGAGCATGAAATAAGGGTCGCCCTTGATCAAATGCATCCAACAAAAGCCCCTGGTCCGGATGGTATGAATGCCCTTTTCTTTCAAACGTATTGGCATGTTGTTGGTTCTTTTGTCTCTCGGACTGTGTTAAACGTTCTTAACGGGACTCCTCTACCTAGGGGGAGCAACCGTACTTTTATTGTTCTGATCCCTAAGGTGAAGAACCCGAGTCGGATGGGCGATTTTCGTCCAATTAGTCTTTGCAACGTGGTCTATAAACTGGTATCGAAAGTGTTGGCAAATAGACTAAAAATTTTTCTCGGTGAGGTAGTATCCGAAAATCAAAGTGCTTTCACTCCGGGTAGACAGATTACGGATAATGTGCTAGTGTCCTTTGAAGCTTTTCATCATATGAAAAATATGAGAAATGGGGAAGGGTACATGGCTGTTAAACTCGATATGGCCAAAGCGTACGATAGGGTTGAGTGGGTCTTTCTGGAGAGTGTCTTGCGACATATGGGCTTTGCTGAGTCATGGATAGAGCGGGTTATGCACTGTGACGTCAGTTTCTTTCGAGATTCTTATTAATGGGCAACCTACACAAGAATTCAGGCCGAAGAGAGGTTTGAGACAGGGGGACCCTTTGTCGCCGTATCTCTTTATACTGTGTGCGGAGGTTCTTTCGAGCCAAATTCGGAGAGCTGTTGAGTTGAAATCTCTGAGAGGAATCCGGGTGGCTCATGACGCACCTATTATTTCGCATCTATTTTTCACGGACGATAGTCTTGTATTTTGCAGGGCTAGGATTGGTGAGGCCCGGGTTTTGAAACATATTTTAAACCAATACGAGACTGCGTCCGGGCAGATGGTAAACTTCGCGAAAACGACAGCCTCGTTTAGCCATGGTACGACCCAGCAAAGGAGAATGGAGTTGGCCACAGAGCTAGGTGTGAGGGCGGAACAGTACCCGGGTAAGTACCTGGGCCTTCCTACCGTAATTGGAAGGTCGAAGGCGGAGCTGACGAGAATCCTTCGGGAGAAACTTGCAAAGAAATTGAAAGGCTGGAAAGGTATGCTCCTGTCTAAGGCGGGTAGAGAAGTGATGATAAAGGCAGTTGCCCAATCGATTTCTACCTATGTCATGAGTGTATTTAAACTTCCTATAAATTTCTGTGACGAACTTCGATCGATGATTTCGGGCTTTTGGTGGGGTACGGAGAATGGGAAGAGGAAAATCTCATGGGTAGCTTGGAGGAAGCTCTGTCAACCTAAGGACCAGGGAGGACTCGGGTTCCGTGATTTCCACAGTTTCAATATGGCTTTGCTGGGGAAGCAGGCTTGGCGGCTGATTATTGATCCGGGGAGCCTGCTTGCCCGTGTTCTTCGGGCTCGTTATTTTAAGAATGGGTCGTTCTTGCAAGCGAGTCTGGGAAATAATCCAAGTTACACCTGGAAAGGCATTTGGGAGGCGAGAGGTGTGGTCTTGCGGGGTTTATGTAGGAGGATTGGAAATGGCTAAAATACGAGAATCTGGGGAACACCATGGCTCACACAAAGTAGCTCGAAACAGGTTCTATCTCCGCGGGGCAATAATAGTGAGGATATGCTTGTGGCCGAGTTGATTGCTAGTGATGGGTCGTGGGACTGTTCGAAAATCCGAGCAATTTTTCTCCCTTTTGAGCAGGAAGCAATCAGCAATATACGGCTTAGCCATAGCCCGGGTGATGATATATGGTTTTGGGACGAGGAGAAGAACGGACTGTACACAGTTAAGTCGGCTTACCGCCTCCTAACGAACCATGATTTGGGGGAAGCTGGGCCCTCGGATTTTGCCAGAACAAAATGGCTTTGGTCTAATATATGGAAGGCACGAGTGCTACCACGAGTTAAAATGTTCTTCTGGCAATTGTGCTCTAATGCGATCCCGACGAAAGGTAACATAGCACACCGTATCTCGAACTTTGATAACACTTGTCCGGTTTGTTCTTGCGAGGTGGAGACTTGTCTCCACCTCGTGAAGGGGTGTGGGTGGGGGTTTGGGGTATGGGATGGGTTGGGTTTGGAGATTAAGAAGGAAAATGGGCATGAGTGGGTGAGGGAGTGGGTGGAGGATGTGTGGAGGGAGATGGTGGAAGAGGAGAGAGGGAGGATGATGATGGGTTGTTGGGCCATGTGGGAAGTTAGGAACAAGTGGGTCTTTGAGGAAAAATGGACGAGGGCGGAAAATGTGATTGCGAGAGTTCGGGATTTGGAGCATGAGATGGAGGAGGCGAATGTGAGGGGAAATGGGGAAGGGGAGCCTATGGGGATGGTGAGTCACAGGAGCTGGAAGCACTGGCAAGCTCCGCGGGAAGGGGTCATGAAGATTAATTGTGATGCGGGCATTGGGGGTGGGGGTCGGAGCGCTGGAGTGATATGTCGAGGGGCGGAGGGCTGTTTGGAATGGGTTGTATGCTTTCGACGACGCGGGACGCTGAGTGTAAGTGAAGCCGAAGCTGAAGCACTGCTCGATGGTTTATTGGAAGCGAGGAGACGAGGCTATAGGAGGGTGATTATGGAGAGTGACTGCAAGGTGGTGATCGATTATTTATGTCAGGCTAGCAAGGGACGGAGCAATCTGTTTCGGATGATCGATGAACTTCTTGACCTGGGGCGTAATTTCGAACTGATCACTTGGTCCTATGCTCCGCGTGAATGCAATCGCGCTGCGCATGCTCTTGCTCATTCCATGCCTCGAGCTTTTGGCAAACGGGTCTGGGAGGGCTATGGTCCAGGGATTGTTAACTCTTTAGTGTTTTCCGATATTAATTCGATGTTATAGTCCCGAGTTGTGGGATTTCAAAAAAAAAAAAAAAATTAAGGGAGCACGGATCGAGCTCTGCTCTACAGAGTAAAAAGCCAAAACTTTACCACTACAACACTTGCTCAATTCTATCATTTTACTATACCAATACTACTTGGGATGGTGGTAATACATTAAGGGGTAATGGAGGTTGAAATGTGAAGAAAATGAAGGTGAGGGGTGGTTAGTGTTGGTGATTTATGGTGTAAAAAGAAGGTGAAAGGGGAACAATTACCTCCATATGGAGGTAATACATTACTCCCATCTCCCCATAAGTAACGCATTACCTCCATATGGAGGTAATTATTACTCCCTCACCTTCCCTTTACACTATAAAACACTATCACTGTCCACCACCTTCCCCTATTTTCTTTACTCCATTACCCCTTAATGTATTACCCTCATCCCAAGCAAGCCCTAATTTTTTACTCATAAATCTACTTGGGCTACAACCCAAGTAACCTAGTCCTGTCCGTCCCTGCCTTGAAAGTACTTGCATATGAAATTATTTAATGAATTTATTTAACGATTATTAATTTAATTGTAATTATTCGGGTTATAAAATAAACGTAGATATTGAGGTAAATAAAAAAAATAAGGTAGGTAGAAAGTTGAAGTGAAGTGAGGTAAATATAAAAATAAAATAAAATAAAGTGGGTAGAAATTTGAGGTGAGGTGAATAAAAAATAATATAAAATAAGGTATGTGAGGTGAGAAAGTCTGAGATGAGTCTGTGGATAAAGTTTACTTTTGTAGTGAGTCTGAGTCGAGTCTGAAGAATGGAAAGTGAGTGGGAAGCTGAGATGGTTGAGTCTGAGGAAAAAAGATAGGTCTGTGGATAAACTTAGCCTAAGTAAATATTTTATCTTCCTTTAACAATTTATCCTATTAAATTAGATCTATTTGTAATTATATAAAATTATTGTTATCCTAAATAAAGTAGATATAGTTGTTTCCCATTGACAATTTATGAGAAATTACAATTTTCATGTAAAAACGATGTTGGGTTTATTTGTTGATGATGACTTAGCTTATTTAATATGTGTTTTCTTAGTTCAACTTTTCAGCTTGTGCCTAATCGAAAATTAGTTGATGAATACCGATATTGATTGAGTGAGGATTAGACGAGATGTCCTAAGAATCAAGAATGTCAATGAGTGTCACGATGTAAAGATAAGAGTCATTGATACTATGTAGTTAGTTCAATTAACTACTCAACCCAAGTGTTTGTAACAGTTTGGTTGACTATTACTTCGGTTCGACATTCTCCCAAAAAGAAAAGATTTCAAACTTCAAGCTTTTATCTTTTCAAATCTTTTCAAATCTGACTTTGAAGTATGTAGTGGTGAGCAAGCAACTGTTTTTGTTTCAACAAAAACGTTTTCTCAAATTTTCCCCAAAATAGTTGAAAAGTTTTTTACCAAACACCAGAAGAGAGCTCACTCTCTCTCCCAATGAGATTTACCTCAAAAGTGGTATTTGTCTTGTTTTTCTTGTTTTCAACCATGAGCCCTATCCTCTTCATATATTTGGTAAAAGTTAAAGTTACTTGTTTCATCTTCTCAAGTTCGCCTTCTTCATGTCTTCTTGATTTCTCAAATCTTTTTGTTTATCCAAAAAGGATTGACTTCTAAGAAGCTCCAAACTTTTTTTTCCTCCTCTATAAAAGGAGAAGCTCTCCCCACTCACCACATAAGACTTTCCCGTAAAAATTTCTCTTTGCAAGTTGTCATTTAAAGTTTCAAAGCTCAAAAACTCTTCGCAAAATATTTTCAAAGTCTTCAAAGTCACAGTCGAACAAACTGCTACATTGTGTCATGAACGCTCTTATCCAACTTTGTTAGATTGTAATCTTGTAACTTGTTTAAGTTATTTAGAGTCGTGATCGGAGTAGGTCATTGGAGAGTTTGGAGATGGAGTAGTCTTCTAAACTCGAGAGTCGTAACCGGAGTAGGTTATTGGTATCTTGTTGTAAGGGTTTAAGTTGTCGGAGGAGATTACTTAACATTATTAATAAGAATAACATTGGACGTAGGCCTTTAGAGTGTTGGCCGAACCAATTCAAAAACGTAATGTGTTCAATCTTCTCTCTTTACTTCCGCCGCATACAAAGTAGAACACATGTCGTTTAGCTTTGCTTTTATTTGTTCGTGGATCAATATTGGTTTTAGCTGTGTCTTTCAAAGTACTTGCAACAGTCACTATATTGTAATAATCTTTCTGTAACATTACCTTTGGTTAAGAGAAATATAGACAGTCAGACAACAGTCTACCATACCGTGACATTTGCTCCGTGGCCTAATCCCTCGCCAAGGCAAACTTGTTACAGTCTGACTGACAGTTGCATTTACTTGTCTTCACTTCTTTATTTATTTAGGCATCGTTTGGTTCATCCGGGAACTTATTTCCCGGAGGAAGTTGCATTTTTCATGATGTTACTTCCCACATCAACTTCCCAGGAATTTGAAATATTTGTTTTGGTTGACATTCCGGAATTTACACTTCCCATGAATTGAATTCATGCATTTTGTTTGGTTGTCTTGACCTAATTCTCATGATTTTGTTTATAATGATTATTATACCCTTTATTAATCAAGGGTATAAAATTTATGAAATACGGGTAACTGTTTTTTCTTATAGCAACTTACGAAATTGTTGAAATTGTCTTCGCCATAATATACAAACGTAACCAAATTACATTATCAGTATAAAAAAAATTAAAAAAACATTCTGAGTTACATTACCATCATTGTTCCGGAAAAATCAATAAAGAAGAGTTGAGTGGAAAACTGTAGATGGAGAGTTTAGTGAAAAAATTAGGACTATAGAATTAGAAATATGATGAGTTCATAACGGTATAAAAGTCATTGATATAAGTCGGGATGTAGGGAGTGCAACTCATCGAGGGGAACAACTTCCCACATCATTCACGAAGTGCAACTCATGGTGAAAATTTGAGTTCCCCCAACTTTTCACTTTTGGGGTAACCAAACAACTCCATGAAACTGCATTTCATGGAATCTCCCACTTCCCGGGAAGTAGGAGAGTAACCAAACGAGATCTTAGTTGTCCACCTAGTTTAACTCTCTTTAATCAATAAAATTTGAGTTAATTTTTAAAAGGTAGCTAATTCACCCCTCCCTCTCTTAGGTACTTAGGATCCATAAACTCTTCAAACGTCATTTACATTTTGTTTAACAAGAACATTATCATAAAAACATTCAAAAAATTATACTCCCTCTAAGTTCCTATTTTTTTTCACTTTCTTTTTTCAGTTGAGTTTGATATTTGTCCAATTTTTCATTTATGAAAATTCTTTTTCACTCAATATTACCATCTTACCCTCACTACTTTTTTTATATCAATCCAATTACCACTCATTAATTAATATAATACTAGTATAGACCCCGTGCAATTATGCACGCTATTTATGATAAAAATATTTTATAGTATATTTCTTTAAATTTTAAATATTAATTCATCTCGTTTTAAATATTTCTTTAAAATTTTAAACATTTCCTATATTTTTATACTCTCGGATATGTCATCGCACATTTCGAGATACTGATCACCTATCTTTTTAATATACTATAAAATATATAGCTATTCTTTTAATAAATGGGTAGTAATGAAAACTTTTTTATTAGTCATTGTGTGAATGATCTTGTGGTTTTATATAAAAAAAAGTCTTATTTTTCAATATTAAATGAAGAATATTTTTACAAAATGAACCGTCTCATGTATTTGATATTCTTAATGCATGATTTGTGAAACTTTTTCGTATGGTGTTTAATGGTATACCTCGTATTTTATATATATTTTAAAAAAAAAATTCATGTAAAAAGTTTATCTCAAAAATAAAAATAAAATTAAATTGCAATTCAATGAAATGCGAAGTACTCCTTTTTTTGTCACAAGGTTAATGAGATCATATTACAAAATTTCTTAAATCATTTCCCTATAATGTTTTTTTTGCCATTCATTTTGACGTTAATAACAATTAATACGTTAAGCATTTATTTATATAGACCCGTGCATATTCGCACGATGTATTTTATTTGTAACTTTTACAGATATTCAATATCCATTTCAACATGAAGTGAATAATACAGTAGATAAATTTGCTCAAATTATCTTAATTACTGTTTTATCTTGCTAAATTGCATTTAATTGTTAAGATTTTTATAAAATACAACTAATATACTCCCTCTGTTTCGTCATTTGTTGTTCTTTTATATATTTTTTGAGAAGTATTTTAATCAAAGAACAACAAATGACCGAGACGAAAAGGGTAATCATTAACCTTCTTTTAATTAATTGCATTTATATATAATATTTGACACATTAGAGTTAATTACTACTCCCTCCTAGGGATGGCAACGGGGCGGGTATGGGTCGGGTCCGGCCGGACCCGGACCCGGACCCGTGTTTCACAAGTTGGACCCGGACCCGTAAGGGTCCAAAATTTTAAGACCCTTACCCGGACCCGATGGGTCCGGGTCCTTCACGGGTCCGGACCCGATTGTACATTTTTTTAATATATACTCTTCCGTCTCGTTTATTTGTTCGTCTTTGATTAAAATATTATTCACAATAAATATAAATGCAAATAAATGAATAAAACGGAAGTTGTAATACTTAATTGACTTTAAACCAGACGCTAAAAACGCATGACGTATTGATAAAGGAGGTGAAATTTGGTATTTACTAAGTTTCGGTACACATATTAGAATAACTGGCTGTTAATTTCTAATTTCTATTGCTAATGTAAGGTCTCCCTCTCCCATTGTGCTTTGTATTAGTTTCATTTACAATACTACGCATTGAATTACCGCATCCACTAAGTTCTTTATTTTTTTCAAAAAAAAAAATAATTTTAACGGGTCCAAGGGTCGGGTCCGGGTCCAATATATAGGACCCGGACCCGGACCCGGACCCGGAAAATTATTGAAGGACCCATACCCGACCCGTACCCGCAGGGTCTAAAAAAGAGAGTACCCGTACCCGACCCATCAGGGTAAGACCCGGCGGGTCCGGGTAGGGTCCCGGACCCGTTGCCATCCCTACTCCCTCCATCCCACTATCTTCTTCCCACTTTCCTAAAAAGGAAATCCCACTAACATCTTCCCATTTACTTTACTTCCTTATTTGGTTGTTTATTTTACAACATTATCCTTGTAAACATTACCTATTTACCAAAAATGTCACCTATTTTAGTCACTTTAAGCCAACATGCATTAGTTTATAATATTTCCTCTTACAAATGGACCCACTTGTAATATTTTATACTAATCCTTAAGAGATGTGCCAATATCAAATGAGAACATCTCTTTGGGATGGAGAGAGTATTAATGACCGTTTCCCTATTTAGATATTAGCATTTAAGGGGAAAAAAACTATGAGAGAGTTAATCTCTTAGTGTTAGAAGATGAAATCAATATTAGCTAATTTAGTCAAACTTTAATATTTGTAATCCATAAAATAGTACATAATTTCCTAATAGTGTCAATTAATCTTTCCTAATTACATAATAATACATAATAAAATATTACTATAGTTAATTTGTGATCCAATTAGCCGGATCATTTCATTTCACATAATGATTACACTTTTCTAATGTAACTAGTGTACTAACCCGTGAAAATTCACGGGGTTGAGGCGCTTTTTTTGACATTAGAACATATCGAAAAAAAATTAATAAGCAGTATAATACAAAGACGTTATTGTGTGATACATTTGTGAAATTATTGAATTAGAGAAATAATATTTTTATGGTAGGATCAGTATCTACTTTTAAGAACTCATGTGGGTCCGTGAACACAAATTTGACTTGAAAAAACGAAAAAGTATGCTTTAGGTAGAATCAATAGTTTAGAGACGACTTGTTTTATGAAGTTTTTTATTGTGAATTACTTGAAAATAATTTTAAATACTGAACGACATATTTGGAGACCATTAACACGAAGAGTAAGAAAGTTGATCATGCACCATTGTATAATTATGGCGTCTTCCGTATCTTTTGCGAATTAAATATTTGGAGACCCAATTATGTCGCTTACCCTGAACCCCTCTTAGCCGCCCTGATTGCATGATAAGGGCGGAATCTTTGTACAACTCCTCACTCAATGTGCCTAATTCTTCAATCGAAAGAAATTAGAATAATAAAAATAAAATTTTCTTTAGTGAGAATAAAATGTGCATTTGAGGTGAAATTCACATAACTTAAGATTTAAGACACATTTGATCAATCTCAGAACTCTAGACTTAATTTCAATATAACTTCTCAGTTTTTCTTCCACCTAACTGACCCATGACATAGAGATTTAACTAACACAATATGATCAAAAGATACTCCGATCAATTAAATTAATTAATCAATAATAAGTAACTGAAATATTCAATTAAAATACAAAATCTACCGACGATTTAAGCTAAAAAATATTTATTTAAGAGTATAACATTATTTTTATACTCTTGAACTATAATATTCATATTTAAAAATATTAAATTCATTTTTTAATTATTTTATTATTAAATGCTAAAAAATACGGAGTACGTATTAAATTGAGCATTTGTTTATATTTTAATTTAAAATATTAACTACTTAATATAAATACAAAGATAACTATACTATATAAATATAAATATCTGATCAATTGTAATTTTCGTTGGCCCAATGGGTCAAATTGCGATCCTAAAATATTATCATTACTTAATTTAGTGTTTTTATTTCTACATTCACTTTTTTGTACCCTCTGTTAATTTTTTTAAACAGAGTGTAAAAGTTAAATGTATCATGTCCCGATACATATTGTCAGGCGATCTCCCGTACCTTTTTTTGTTGGGTATATTTTATAGGAGCTGTTAATTTTTTTAAACAGAGTGTAAAAGGTAAATGTATCATGTCCCGATACATATTGTCAGGCTATCTCCCGTAACCTTTTTTTGTTGGGTATATTTTATAGGAGCAGTATTCAACTATTCATGTACAAAATGAATTAGAAATAGAGTAGTGTAATACCCGTGAAAATCACAGGGTTTACATACAACTTATTTTTGGACGATTTCGTTTAAGACATTTTAGATTTAGTAGGTGTCATAATCAAGAATGTCGGCCAAAGATTTGATTTTAATACACGTAAATGAATGAACGATGTATGACTTATTCAACAAATAACTTGTGAATTTAGATTTTCAATTAATTAGATATAGGGAAGCAGTATAGGTCTCAAGTGTGAATTATAGGAAAACGTGAATTAATAACTTTGCAATTCTCTTGAGCAAAAACAATATATGTATTGTTTTTATACAATTTTAACAACGAATAATGGAGTGGTGGAGTGTTTAAGGTGTTGGAATTTGGTTCGAAGGTTTTGGGTTCGAAACCCATTGTTATCAGTAATGCGGATCTCCTGTCCCATTTTGTGTCTCACTCTGTGTGCCACACCATACACTGGATGACACATCAACAAGTGTATGATATTTGTTGCTTATTTTATTTATTCAATAGGCGAGGTGTCAACCGGTGTATGGGGTGGCACACGGAGTGGGACACAAAAATGGGACGGGTGATCCGCTCTGTGTTATCAGAAGGTATGTGTCAAATTATTTAGTGTTTTAAAGAATATATAAAAATTGACAGACAAAATAGCATCTGAAATGAACAGAATTTTTTTTTAAAAAAAATCAGACCAGGAAAAATGTTTGCAAATATTAAAGGATACTGTAATATATGCATTAGGGATTCATATTTTGAATCAAGGATTAATTTAGCTGGTATAATGTCCATGTTAATTCAGTGCGGAGACGGATTATGAAGAGGGATTGTCCAGCTCAAACTGTGCAGCCCAAGATGTTGAATGCAACATATTATAGCTTAATCAGAAAGATTTTGCGTAATTACCTAAAATAACTCTGGATTAATGTGCATTTCAGAATGAAGACCAATGAGCTGCGCCACAGCTGCCTTGGTCTCTGTTTTAATAAATAAAGAATACTGTAATAGATGCATTAGGAATTCATATTTTGAATCAAGGATTAATTTAGCTGGTATAATGTCCATATTAATTCAGTGGGGAAACGGGATTGTGAAGAGGGATTGTCCAGCCCAAACTGTGCAGCCTAAGACGTTGAATGCAACATATTATAACTTGATTAGGAAGATAGCTTGATTAGGAAGATTTTGCGTAATTACCTAAAATAACTCTGGATTAATGTGGATGGAGTATTTCATAATGGAGACCAATGAGCTGCACCACCTCAGCTGCTTTGGTCTCTGTTTTAATAATTAAAGGATCAGAAAGATTTTGCGTAATTACCTAAAATAACTCTGGATTAATGTGCATTTCAGAATGAAGACCAATGAGCTGCGCCACAGCTGCCTTGGTCTCTGTTTTAATAAATAAAGGATACTGTAATAGATGCATTAGGGATTCATATTTTGAATCAAGGATTAATTTAGCTGGTATAATGTCCATATTAATTCAGTGGGGCGACGGGATTGTGAAGAGGGATTGTCCAGCCCAAACTGTGCAGCCTAAGACGTTGAATGCAACATATTATAACTTGATTAGGAAGATAGCTTGATTAGGAAGATTTTGCGTAATTACCTAAAATAACTCTGGATTAATGTGGATGGAGTATTTCAGAATGGAGACCAATGAGCTGCACCACCTCAGCTGCCTTGGTCTCTGTTTTAATAATTAAAGGATTATAATTTCATGAATGTGTGAGCTTAAACACTAATTAATATTTAATATTTTATAGCAACTTAATTAGCAGTAGTGGGCTTAAGCACTACGTGACCCAACCAAGATAGCCCAAACATAAGTCCATGTAGTAGTAGGCGGGTAAAAAATTAGAGTTGAATTATTCTTTTAATGGAAAGGTGATGCATCTCTCATACTTTTTCAGTCCACTTTTTCTCATTTAATTTTTTTCTTGAAGTGAAAGATCAATATCATTAATAATAAGTCATCCGGCATCTACAAACAATGTCAAAATGAACTGAATACAGATTTGTAAAAAATAAATAAAGAACACCTTTGAGACAAAGATCGCTATTAGAGTAACGCGCTTCTGCACAGCCTTCTATATATCGCTATTTATTGACACATCCTTTCGCGAAGGAATCTATAGATCTGATGAAATAATCTCCAAAAGGATGAAGTTTCTCTATTTTGACAAATATTGACCGAGATCTGACCTCAATTGTATCACCTGCGTAGAAATTTCATTGCTCTCATGATCTAACACATAGTTCTTGATAAATCTAAGTCTTAGCTTATACTAATGTAAAGGACTGAAATCTCGAAATAAAGAACGAAAAAATAGCTCTCATAAAAAGAGAGACTTTTATTGAAGAGTTCGATCATCAAGAATTGAAAATTAAATAATTTTTGGGGCTTACCATCGATTAATTATCAATGGAGGCCCCGAATAGAGGAGGAAAGCTGGTTTTTTTTAGAGGAGGACGAGGAAAACTAGGGTTTTTCTGTGTTTGAGACATTTTTTCTCATTTAATTAATATAACATTCATCTCTCTTACTTTTTCAATCCACCATCAATTTTTATTAATATAATATACTTCCCCTTAATTTTCACCCCAAAGTCGTTGTGACAAAAAAATAAGAACTCGGAAGGAGTAGTAATTAGATTTGTGGAAAAAAATGATATCCTTAGAGTATAATTTTCATATTATTTGCTCAAAAAAGACGTGCGATTTTTAGTATGTGATAGTGGCGAATCTATTACATATATAAAGAATAAAAATGATGATATATAATTGGACTGATAAAAGAAATTTAAGATCGGTATTCTAGATAAATTTACACCCGAAAATAAGTAAATTTTTCACAAAACGGGGCTTAGAGACTAGTCAATCATTTCCCTAAAAATTCACTAATTACCTACAAATCCACGTAAATTCGGTATGTTTTATGGTGGTTACCATTTTGAGTTTTAGTGGGTTATAGTGTGTCTCACAATAAGCGTATATGAGACGGTCTCACAAGAGAGTTACTGGTTTTTATTAGCTACTTAATAAATATATCAAAATTGGATTTTTACAAAAATTATTATCCATCCGTTTTTAATGTTCACCTCATTTACTCAATATATGTAAGAACTATTTTATTAAAATGGGACAAACATTAAAAATAGAAATATTTTACTAATTTTAATAAATCTTCATTATTAACCCAGCGGGTAGATTAGGTCGGGTAATTTTTCGTCCATAGATTAACGAGTCATTTAGGATTCGGGTTAGATGGGTCACAAATCGAATAAAAGGGCTCATGATGACCCTAAAAAAAAGTCGGACGGATAGGGTTGAATCAATCAATCAATATATGAGTAACTAAAAGAGATCCGTGGATTGGGGATGGATTGGGCACTATGCTGTGGACAGATCCGTGGTTGCAGCATAGTAATTCAAGACGGGTGGTGACACCGAGGATTCCTGTACGGGAGGGGTGGGTTGTGGCAGATTTGAGAAGTAGTGATGGTTCGTGGGATGCAAATCTCATTAGGACACATTTTCTGCCTCTCGATCAGGAAGCTATTTTGAACATGCGTGTGAGTGAGCGGCAGGTGGAGGATGCTTGGTGTTGGGATTTGGAGAAAACTGGCTCTTACACAGTGAAGTCAGCTTACAGACTTATATCAGGCAAGGAGATAGGTGAACAGGGCCCGTCTGACTTCGCCCGGGAAAGATGGCTCTAGAATAGGATATGGAAAGCAGATGTTCTCCCCCGGATTAAGGTTTTTTCTGGTAGCTATGCTCGAATGCCCTTTCCTACGAAAGGAAACATTTCTCATCGCTTATCCCGGTTTGATGGTTCTTGCCAGATTTGTTGTTGCGAGGAGGAGACTTGTCTCCATCTCGTTAAGGGGTGTGGGTGGGGGTTTGGGGTTTGGGATGGGTTTGGGGTTTGGGATGGGTTGGGGGTGGACATTAAGAAGGAAAACGGGAATGAGAGGGTGAGAAAGTGGGTGGAGGATGTGTGGAGGGAGGATGGAGAATGAGGAGCGAGGGAAGGTTATGGTTGGGTGTTGGGCTATGTCGGAGGCGCGAAACAAATGGGTGTTCGATGGGAAGAGGGTTTGCATTACTGATGTGATTAACCGAGCCCATGACATATGGCCGAGGTTGAGATGGCGGGTGAGGTTGAACGGCGAGGAGGAAGGCATGGCATAAGGAGGGAGGAAGGGGGGAGGAAGAAATGGAAGGCACCGCCGGGGGGCATGGTGAAGATTAATTGTGATGCAGGGTTAAGAGGGGGTGGGCCGGGATTGGTGTCGGGGCTGTTGCTAGAGGATCGGACGGGGCAAAGCTGTGGGCAATGAGTTCGAGGAGGATTGGAAGGGCGGATGGGGGAGAGGCAGAAACGGAAGCTATTCTCAAAGGAATTAAGGAAGCGTGGCGCCGAGGTCATCGCGAAGTGATTGTGGAAAGTGATTGCAAGATTGTTATTGATCATCTTCAGCAAGCAAACACAAGCCGGAGTAATTTATTTCTCATTCTTGATGATATTTTGGATTTAAGTTGTAATTTTGAAACTATTTGTTGGTCTTTTGTGCCTCGTCATTGTAATCGTGTTGCTCACGAGCTCGCTCAGGCTATGCCTTTTGCCGTGGGAAAGCGCTTTTGGAATGGCTATGAACCGGCCAATGTGGACTCTCTTATTTCTGATAATTTCAATGATATGAGTTAATCCCGAGTTTGGGATATTCAAAAAAAAAAGAGATTTTTCTGAACGACTTGAAATAATTCAAATTATGATGGCATACATACAAAATACTTGGGTAGAAAGTGAAATTGTTATAGTCTTATAGAGTAAAAGACATACTCATAGATAAACTCAATGTTCACAGATGGGTTGTAACATACATTATAAATTAATATTGCTCATAGATAGACCTGGAAAATTTGACCCGACCCGAATAACCCAAACTAAACATCATACCTAGGTTGACCCATCGAATTTGACTCGACCTAACCCGAAGCTGACCCGAATATTTTGATAGAAAACGAGTCAATATTCTCAAAAAAGTTGAAAATAACAAACTCGAAAATGACCCGAACCCGAAATGACCTGGGGCCAGACCTGAAGTCAGGCTGATTTTACTAACCCGAAAGTGACCCAAACCAAAGCTGACCTGCCCGAGACCCGACCCGAATGGTCCCGTTTGCTAGGTCTACTCACAAACACATGACCTGCTACTTTGATGAGCAGCGTTTTTTTATCCTAATGGGTCCGGGTCTAATAACTAGACCTGTCAAACGGGTCGAGTCTCGGGTTGGATCAGAATACGGGTGTGGTCAGAGTAGAGATGACAGTGGGTCTAACACCCTGCCCAAACCTGTCAGGTTTTATCCTAATGGGTCGGGTAGGAGCCTCTATTTTTTAGATCCTATGGGTACAGGTTGGGTATGAGTCCTTCAAAATATTCAATTTCCAGCTCCTAAAGTTATTAGACCAAAGTTATTAAAAAAAATACTTCCTGGATATACTACTCCTTCCATTTTTTTACTTTCTTCTTATTTGCTTTTTCACCGTAGCTCTAAGACGGTAATTTGACCTATTTCTCAACATGTAAATGAAACTTTTTCTTGACAGAAATTATATTTTATGAAAGATAATTTGATAGTAAATGTGAAATTTTGAGTTTTATGTACTATAAATTATATTCCTTGATTTTAATTCATTCGTAGAATTTGTAGCTGGCACATCTGAGAAAAACTTACTTGAATATATAAGGTTCTCCTTTCTTGGTGTTGCATTTTAACATCACTGATTTTTTATATACGACGGACTCAGGGGCGGACCCAGAAATGAAATGTATATGGGACTGGATTTACGAATGATCGAAACATGTTAATGAAAAAAACAAATTGCCCGCGACATATAGTATTCTATTTAATATTGACTTTTATTATGAAATACTAGATGATCGACACAAAAATATAATCTGATCGAAGTGATAATGTAATTAAATATTATATTCCAAATGACTATGAATAGAAAATATAGGAGGTCTCATGTGAAATATACTCACAATAATCGCATTGTGAGGTCGTCTCATCAACTCTCACATGAGAATTTAGGTTGAAAAATATGTGTAACTTAGAAATACTCTCTCCGTCTCGATAATTTGTTATCATTTGATTAAAATATTCATTCCAAATAATTAAAGAATACGGAGAACTAATTACTACTCTTTCCGTCTCAGTCATTTGTAATAATTAGTTCCCCGTATACTACTATATTTCGTACTATTAATGATCATTACGAGTATATCATACTAGTACTTAATAACTCGACTTAAATATACGAGTATTTTTTTCCCTTATCACAAAATATATTAAAATTGATTGTCATATAAAAATAATTTTCTAAAATAAACACTACAGAGTAAAATATAAGAAAGGTACGAGAAAGACAATTCTTAGCAAGAGCGGGGAGACATACAACCAACTCAGCTGCAGCATCTTCATAGAACTTACTGCGCTTAATTTGTATTTGGCATAACTACTCGGGCTATAGCCCGAGTAGTAGCCAAGCCCTAGGTCCGCCCCTGGACGGACTACTATTTTTTTACGTTTGCTTTTAAAAGTCATACTATATTAAAAAAATTATACGGAATAGATGTTAAATTGGTCGAGTATTGGACCCGTGAAGGACCCGGACCCTACCCGTACCCATCGGCTATGGGTAAGGGTCTTAAAATTTTGAACCCTTACTAATCCGGGTCCAACTTGTGAGAGATGGGTCCGGGTCCTATCAGATCTATCCCAGATTCAACCCATTGCCAACTCTAGATCATAGTACGGGTCGGGTCGAATATGGGTGGGTCAAAAATAATTTCGAACGACTAATTTTTTAGCGTTTTTAAGTAAAAAATATATTTCTAATATTAATTTTATTATTTATTTTAATAGTATTATTGTTATACTCTTTAATTATAAGGTTTATATTTAAAAAAATCAATATTTAAATTGTTTTATTATTGAATGATAAAAAAGTTGTACTCCATATTAAAATGATTATTTGTTTATAATTTTAATTTAAAATATTAAAAAGATTAATTTTTTAATTATATATCCAAATATAATACTCCGTATATATATATATATATATATATATATATATATATATATTATTATTATTATTTTTAATAAACTTTCATTAATCCAACTGGTCGAAACGGTCAGGTAAGGTTTCGATCCTAAATTAACGGATCATTTCGGGTTCGAGTGAAACGAGTCGGGTAAAATTTTGACAGGTCTATATGTAACTAATGCATGTAGGCACTCAGGAGCGGACCCAGGAATTGGAGATACCTGGGGCTATTTTTGGTCGGCTTTATCCAAGCATTGTACATTCTATTACATTATTGGAATGCTTGATACGTAGATAACTAAACATATTTGCACATCGTATTATTAAATATATTTTATATATCATTTTCGTGATATTTTTAGCCAAATGTGATCAATAATGTGTTACTGTAACTTTATCAGCATTATTCTAATTATTAGCGCTCTTCAATTGATTTTGTAAGACAATTTTGACAAAATCATTCTTAGTGATGTAAACAACCTCTTATGTAATTTGACAATAAACAATCGTCAAAGTAAACCAAATACGGAGTATTTTCTCCAACTTTCTAAGATCTCCCATTGTATATTCATTTGAGAGAGATTAAGATAATCAGGCGGGAAGATTTTAGAAAGTTTGAGGAAGCAATATAAATGAGACAAAAAATAATTTTTTCATTCGACTCAATCATTTGTTTATATTTGATTAAAAATACTCTTCACAAAGAATACGGAGTATATAATAAGATAAGCATAGACAAAAAGACTAGTTATTACTCCTTACTAGGAACTAGTAAAAAGATTTATTACATCCATTTGTAATTATTTAACCCATTTTATTCTTTATGGAGTAATTTTGATAAAAAAAAATGTTTTCGATAATTTTCATGAAGTAATACTTACTATAAAGCATAATTTTCATGCAGTAATACTTACTATAAAGCATAATTTTCATGCAGTCATACTTACCGTAAAACATAAGAAAAAAATACTCCATGAAATACTCCTAGTAATAAATATACTTCGTAATTGATGGACCTACACAGCTATACTAGTAGGCTACTACCCATGGCCCATGAGTGATGGAGCATCCCCTTTATACTAAGGGCTCGTTTAATTTACTATGGAAAGATAGAGTTACCGAAAACTTAAATTTACGTGAATTTTTATTTCATGGGAATTACAAAAATATTGTTTGGTTGCCATGTGGGAAATAACTTAATGCGGGAAGTTCTACACACCAGGGGGACTTGTTGAGTAGCTTCCCCATTAGACTATGTTTTGTTGAGTAGCTTCCCCATTAGACTATGTTTATCCCTTGGTCTCCTTCACCAAGGTCCAACCCATATTAAATTATTTTTTATTCACAACCTACTTTATCAAACTCACATTAACTTTTCTACTTTTATTCACACCTTCTTTCACCATGATTTACACACACACATATATATATATATATTTATTAAACCACACTTACTTTTTTTGTTTTTAAATTTACCATTAATTGAAAAGTGACAAGTGGTAAGGTGAAAAAAAGGTGGAAGAGGTCCTCTTCCCACCTAGTTGAGCCAAAAGAAGGTTTGGGTCCAAAATTTCATCATTATTTTGCCTAGGATAACACTAGTTCATGTGTCATCCTCACATTGAAAATTATTCCTCAAAACTTTCAATTCTTAATTATGGAAACAAATAGTAATTAAGGGAATAAATCAACAATTAATTCATACTCCATATTTAATTTATAAAATTCTCAGATACAAATTAGTTTTTATGATAAATCACAAAAATTGAAAAATATAAAAAAAAAGAAATTAAAAATATTTTTTAAATATTATTTGATTTAGTTTAATTAAAAGAGTAAATAATTAAATATATTAACTAAAGGAGTAAATCATTTTGCCCCTTTATAAACCTCTTCATTTTTTTCACCAAAAAAAACTCTTCATTTTATACTAACTAGTTTAGGCCCCGTGCAAATGCACGACTTATATAGATATCAAATATTATCGACGCAAATAAAAATTGATTTATGTAAAATTTTTAATCAAAACATTGATATAAATTTTAAATGGTACATTATTTTTTATCTAGTTAAAAGTTCATCAAATAAATTATTGCAATGAATTTCTTATGATGGACTAACTTATAAACTATTCTTAAGTCCAAGTACTATCCATAATACTCATACTGATTTTAGGCGGGAAAACATTTAATGAGGATGCGACATGTGTCATTTCTTTTTTATTGGTTTCTCTTTTAGTATATAGAAGATACTAATCAATAATACTCCCTCCGTTTCTAAAAGATTGTCCCATTTACTCATTATATGTGAGGAGTATTTTAATGAAATGTGACAATCTTAGTGGGACGGAGGGACTACTACCTTCATTTTTTTTAATAATGTTTGCTCCATTTGATGAATATATATGGTGAAATATTATATTGAAAGTGGGCAAACATTAAAATCGGAGGGAGTATCATATTTTCATGTTAAACACAAAGTTATAATAAATTATTAACATTTTAATTATAACTATTGATTATTAATATTATACTTCATAGGATCTATTTTATCGGAAGTACCATTAATTTAAAAAAATTATGCAATTACATGAGATTTATTCGAGTTGCAATCACCAAAAAAAATTAAGGGAGCAGGGATCAAGGTCTGCTCTACAGATTAAAAAATCAAGAACTTTACCACTACAACACTTGCTTAGTTATGTCATTTTACTATGCGAAATACTACTACGGAGTAATTTTTTAGTCAGAAATCTACTCAAGTAGCCTAGGCCTGTGTCCGCCCCTGTAGGCACAAGACCTATCAAATAAAAGGGGTTCACGGGTCGAGTTATACGAGTGGAGTCAAGATACGGGTTGGGTTATACGAGTCACAGATGGTGGAGTTATCGGCAAAATGTGGGTTAGAAATAATTTCGAAGACCTAATTTTTTTTTACTGCATTTTAGGTAAAAAAATGTTTTTAACATTAAGTTTTTATTTATTATTATATTCTTTAATTATTTTTATTATATATAAAAAAAATATTAAAATCAATTTTTAAAATGATTTCCAAAATACATCCGGAGTATCATAATCCATACTCGTATATCATTTCCAAAATATTACGTATATCAAATTTTTAAAAACGGGTTTATGCCGTTAAAAACAACGGGTCGGGTCGTTTATTGATCAAGTCGAATTTTGACAGGTCTGAATGTAGCCATATATCATAACCCGTGTCTGCTATCTTTCGTATAAAATATGTGCAAACGCGCACTGCCAATATTCTGAAATGACAATTATTTGAAATAATGATATTCAGTTCGTCGAAGTCGTCAATAATTATAAAATGAAGTTATAGATAATTTAATACTGTAGCATTATTGATGCACCCGTGCTTGGCACGGACATCAAAACAAGTAAGATTATATTTTGCATACATACAAAAGAACAGAAACGAAAAAAACCTGCAGGCAAGCTGATATCGTTCTTTAATGTGGTTGTTTCTCCTTAGAGTTTATCACTAATAACCCCCTTCTATGTTACCGATTTTTGAAATTACCCCCAAAAATGGATTCCGTTAAAATTACCCCCGTAAAGTTGTTAAAAAATTAGATTTTGCCCCCAGTGCTCCTTTTGTCCCTTTTCCGGTGAGTTTTGGTTATTTTCTTCCCATTTTGCCCCTCCCCTTACTAACACCCTCCCTCCTCACCTAAACCCCCTTTCACTCATTCTAAGTCACTCAAACCTACCAAACCCCCAATTTCCCCAAATTTTCCCCAATTTCCCGGAACCCTAACCCTAATCTCTGAAATTGACCCAAATTCGACCCAGATTCGAGCGCGTGACCCATCTAAAGGCAATCGATCCACTTCCAAAGGTAATTTCTCTTCCTTCCTCTTCCCATTTTCTTCTCTTCTGTGTTCGAATTAGGGTTTAGTGTTCGAATTGGAATTAGGGTTTAGTGTTCGAGGTTCTGCAAAATCGGATTAGGGTTTAGTGTTCGAATTGGAATTGAATACTACTGTTTGAATTGAATTGCAAAATCTGATTAGGGTTTAACTATTTCAGTGGTAGTGAGTCGAACTACTTCCTGTGTTTATTTCTAATTTCTGGGTTTATATTTAGGGTTTAGGGTTATTGTTTTCAATGGTAGTGATTCGAACTTCAATCTATGTAAATGTTGTTGTTTCTGTGTTGTGTTAATTTCGTCGTTTTTTCTGGGTTGTGTTAATGTCGTCGTTGTTTCTGGGTTTTGTGTTAATGTCATTGTTTCTCGGTTCTTCGATATAGTGACTTCTGTAAATTGCAGCCATGTCCGTCCATAGCGGGGTGCAGTCATCAGGTGGGCGCGAAACATGTCACTGCGGCAATGAAATTGCGGTGCTCACTTCTTGGACACATAGGAATCCTGGTCGACGCTTCAAGTGTTTCAAAGAGTATAACAGGATACTTGATACTCGTGGCTGTACGTACTTCAAATGGGTCGACAATGGTCCGACTGAATGGCAAAGGGATGTAATTAACCAACTGAAGATGGATAAGGACTTGTTGGAATTGCAGAAGTCCCTTCTGGAAGTCACGAAGGACACTTTCTCGAACGGTATTGCGTTAACTGGTATGAGGAATGACGACCTCAAGGCAATGTTGAGGTCGGCAGCTAAGAGGGATGCTCTTTTGAAGAAGGTTGTCATTATGTTGTCGGTGGTTTGTTTGGCGCTTGTACTCGGTATCGCATTTGCTTAGTGTAGTGACTATTCAGTTACGTATTGTAATGTAGCGTAATGAATTGTACTGTATTGTAGCTTAATGTATTGTAATGTACGTTCTATTAATGCCCTAAAATTGTGGATTTTATGTAAGCTCTATATAATAGAGCCATTTTGCAAGATAATGAAACGATGATTTTATTAGACTTCAATTGGTAAGTACCAAGGTTGACTGTGTGGTTGTTAGGCAGCAAATTAAATGACTTCATGAATCCCTAACTAATTAATGTCGAATTATTCCAGTGTACTGATGGAGGAGTGACATTAGCCTGTGTTTAACAATTTTTTTTTCTTTAATATTACCCCCAAAGACTACGTATACATAAAATTAACCCCCAAAGACTACATATACATAAAATTAACCCCCAAAGACTACATATACATAAAATTAACCCCCAAAGACTACGTATACATAAAACTAACCCCCAGAATGGTGTGAAAATATTTCATTTCACCCCCATTATACAGAGGAATTGTAACCAATTTGTATACAAAGACAAGGAACAACTTTCAAATAACTGATCTGGAATTGGCCACCTGATAACAAAATGCGTAGTACTACAAATGAAACAGATCCACAAGCCGTACGACCACAAGCAAAGTACTGTTCTAACTCAAAAGCAAAGCCCAAAGTCATACAACCACAACAAAATAGATCCAAAGTCATACAACCACAACAAAATAGATCCACAATCATACGTACAAGAGTTCTAAATCATATTTCCAGTTAAAGTCGAAGCTTGACTAAGAAGTTCGACAAAGCTTGTTGGTGTCTGAGGTTGTCCACTGAGTACTTGATTTGATGTTGAAGGGTTGATGCTCGAGGTGGAAGCTTCTGCAGTCGCTTGAGTAGATTGAGCTTGATTCTCTAAAGCCAAATGTGCTCTCTGGACATTCCTCGCCTGCCTCTTCCTCCTTGTCTCTACAACCCACGCACTACCTCCCAAAGGCCTACCTCCAGGAGCCCTCTGTGTTGTAGATGTAGAGGGTGCAGTCGGGTTCTTGCATGTTCTTTTAGTGTGTCCACGGCCGCCACAGTTGCTGCATTTGTTCACCTTTGTCCCCCTTCTAATCCGTCGCTCTTCGACTTCCCCAGCTCCTATTCTTCTTTTCTTGGACTTGGGCCTTCCAGGTAACCTTCTGTGTGGTGGTGGGAGTGGTTCTGGCATACCAGTGTCGTCCCAATGTTTGACACCGGGCATAGGTGAGACAGGGGTTGAGTAAGCCAAAGTGTACCTCCCTATTGAGTAAACGTCGTCGACGTACTCGTATGGATCCATCCTCTTCACTAGCATGCAGCTCAAGGCATGAACACAAGGCAGCCCAGTCAGATTCCAGTGGTTGCAGGAACATGTTCTAGCATTCAAGCTCACAGCTGCAGTGTCGTTCTTGTAGTCGACTTCAAACTGATTAGCACATGACTGAACGACAGTGCAGAACCTAGCCTCATTCTTAGTAAACTCGAGGTACTTCGTGACATATGGCATCATCCTTCCCTCATACCTCTCCCCCATTTCCCTCCTCTGACAAAATCTATTCATCACATATTTCCTCATCCACTCCATTTGTGTAATAATGGGTTTGTCCCTGCACTCCTTGAGAACACTATTGAACACCTCACATATGTTGTTCAGCAGTATATCAGACTTACATTGGGTGTCGAATGCATGTCTCGACCAGTTTCTCGCAGGAATGTTTTCCAAGTAAGACCAAGCTTCTTCGTCAAACAACTTCAGCCCCAACAGTTCTTTGTTGAATTCTCCCTGCAAACAATCCAATACGTTAGCATTTCTAGTGATACAGTAATAGTAAATGTAAATTTAATGTCATGTCACCTTAGTTAAGGCCTTTGCAGCATTCCAGAAGGCAGCCTCGTACAACGGACCACCCCACCTTGCTTTGAAGTTTTCCCAAATATGTTTCACACAGTACCTGACGTTGCTCTTCGGGACCACATCCAAAAGAGCATCAACCAAGCCCTTCTGCCTATCTGACATTATGGTCAGCCCTTCACCGTCAGGCTTCCCCAAGTCAGAAATGAGTAACTCTAGAAACCATGTCCAGGAGTCCCTACTCTCAACCTCTACCACTGCCCAAGCAATTGGGTAGATGTTGTTGTTACCATCAATCCCAACTGCAGTGAGGATCATTCCGGGGTACGCACCTCTCAAATGGCAGCCGTCAACACCCAAGATAGGCCTACAACCTTTATTGTAGCCCTCTTTGCAAGCTTGGAGACAAATATATAGCCTCTTGAAGAGTGGTGGGGGTCTGTCAATACCATCGCAAACGACAAAGGATGATGATCCTTCGTTGTACTTCCTAATTGCTGCTGCATAGTCCCAAACTCTAGCATACTGATCATCTGCATTCCCATATATTATCAATTTTGCTCTACACCTTGCGTACCAACACTTGCTGTAGCTCACGTAAACACCCAAATCCTTAGTCACATGCCTCTGAAAAGATCTCAACTTCCAATCAATGTTTTCTTTCCAGAACTCAATGTATTTCTCGGCTAAGTACTCTGC
The DNA here is from genome assembly GCA_958450325.1 of Agrostemma githago. Taxonomy (NCBI): domain Eukaryota; kingdom Viridiplantae; phylum Streptophyta; class Magnoliopsida; order Caryophyllales; family Caryophyllaceae; genus Agrostemma; species Agrostemma githago. The sequence goes on from OY288242.1 coordinate 32,590,405, forward strand.
AGACACTTTCCTATTGTAGCTACTCATGACACAGCTGTGTTTCAATTGTACGGACTTAATTTGAAATGTGCTAGAGTCGGGAAGTTTTCTAGCATGAACAAGAAAAAGACAAGGATTCTTTACACCACAAGTACACTTACCGAGCTTAGACTTCTTCTTGTTCCACTCGCAATTGCACCTGTTCCTACACTTAGCAGTGACCCTCTCCCTTTCGTTGTGAGTGTAGTAAAAATCATAGGAATTATAGACGCTATGCTCTCTTAATGCTTTCCTAAAAATGTCTACACTACGGAATTGCAAACCAACCTTTAACTGAATCGGTTTATCGAAGTCTGTTTTGGGGTTGAATGTAGGGTAAATGCATCCCTCATCAACATCACTGTCAGCCAAACTGCGTACCTCATCATCGTCACACACAGCGTCCTCACCAGCAAATACGGTCAAGTTGTCGAGACCAAATATCTCTCTATCCTTGTTCTGATTGGAGGTTCCACCAACTGCCTCCTCCTCAAAGTTTCTGGCTTCAAGTTCTGGACATACTCATACAAACTGCTCATCAAGGTTCACACCCAAATCAAATTCATTCAAACCGTGATCTAATTCATCAGCACTGCTGACTTCAGAATCACTGAACTCATCGTCATCCTCCTCGACTTGTTTCCCCTTCCTTTTCTTCCCCTTACTTCTATTCCCCTTACTTCTACTACCCCTATTTTTACTCGCCTTACCTACACTACCCTTACCTGTGTTACTCTTCTTTCTCGTACCCCTCACAGGTACAGTACCATCGACATCATCCTCACCAACAGTAACTCCCCGTAAGCCGTCCTCAATTGGAACAAAGTCTTCGTCACTTACTTCGTCGTCACCACTGGACTCTGTCTCAGCCACGACCTGCTTCCCCTTCCTCTGACCACCACTTCTCAAGCTTCTCAAAGTGGTCGCTATGATTTTCTCAACTTCGTCCTCATCAGCAACCCCCTTTGTACTTTTTCTTTTACCTCTTTTCTTTAAGGAGCTCAACAAAATGTCGTCATCATCGTCACCAACATTTCTCCTCTGATGTTGTTCTTTCAAACACTTTCCACCACCTAGATCTGTGCCTTGATCGGCCTTATCTAAGGCCACGGCCTCAGATTCACTGGACTCTCGAAACACTAACTTCCTCTTGAATGGTAATTTCTGCCCTCTTTTGCCTTCATTTATCCCAAGTAAATGCTCCAACGGCTTATTGACGCCAATTAAATGGGAATATCTTTTTGCTGCTTCAGGTGAGCAAAGTGGTTGCTCTGCAGTTGGAATGGAGGGGTGAGCAGAGGTTGAAGAGGCAGCCTTACTTAACCTAGGGCTTCTTCTCAACTCTGAAGGTGAAGAGAGTTGTTTATTGTGAGTGGGTGGAGTGGGTGGCTTTGTTGAGGGAGCTTTCAATGTGGAAGATTCCCTTATGGGGAAGTGGTCTCTTGGCATGTGCTGCTGATTTTTTTCCACCTGGGCCACACTTGGACGTTTGGTCCTTGGAAGGGGCACGGAATTCAACTTTTTCCTTATCGCCATGAACACCGTTACTGACCTCTCTTTTGTCATTGTCCTCAACAAGCAGCCGACATCATGTGGACATGTCACCATTGCCTTCCCCATGATTTGAGCAAGTCTAGGATCGGCTCTAGTATAGTAAATTTCGAAGTCCCTTCTTCCCATCAAACGCTCCCCTAGATTTCTTAAGTATTGGACATTCAGATTTCGAGTATTTAACCCACATTCTAGATGCATACCACCCCCAACATATTCGGTTCTACCATTGACTAGAGAAAACTCACCACCAAAGAATGTCCGCAGATTGAACTCCACATGGAACTCCATCCTAATCAAAATATAGACAAAATTACTTCAGTCCACATTTCATACTTCTGTGGCAAACATATATAATCCAAAGCGAAATTTCATACATCTTAACAGCTACCAAAGCGAAATATAATCCATTCCAACGCAAACATAACTTAGGAATTACAGTCGACATTACATACTACGAAGAACCACAACTGAAATAGTCCTCAATTGAAATACTTTACATACTGCGAAGAACCACAACCTACGAAACACAGGTGCCCCCAATTCAATTCAAACAGTAGTATTCAATTCCAATTCGAACACTAAACCCTAATCCGATTTTGCAGAACCTCGAACACTAAACCCTAATTCCAATTCGAACACTAAACCCTAATTCGAACACAGAAGAGACGAAAATGGGAAGAGGAAGGAAGAGAAATTACCTTTGGAAGTGGATCGATTGCCTTTAGATGGGTCACGCGCTCGAATCTGGGTCGAATTTGGGTCAATTTCAGAGATTAGGGTTAGGGTTCCGGGAAATTGGGGAAAATTTGGGGAAATTGGGAGTTTGGTAGGGTTGAGTGACTTAGAATGAGTGAAAGGGGGTTTAGGGGAGGAGGAAGTGTGTTTGTGAGGGGAGGGGCAAAATGGGAAGAAAATAACCAAAACTCACCGGAAAAGGGACAAAAGGAGCACTGGGGGCAAAATCTAATTTTTTAACAACTTTACGGGGGTAATTTTAACGGAATCCATTTTTGGGGGTAATTTCAAAAATCGGGAACATAGAAGGGGGTTATTAGTGATAAACTCTTCTCCTTATATGGTTTGTAGTATATCCTGCTGCAACTGTTTTTATGTTTGGAGCTATATTATTTATAGTTGGATTAATATTGTTAAGTTGAATATTCACCTGTTGGGATGTAAGTGCTGACGTACGTACATTTGACCTTTCAACATTTCATGCATGCATGCATCATTTGGTCTTCTTGCTGCAGTTTAGACTATGTTTATCCACAGACCCATCATTTTTTCTCAGACTCGGCCACCTCAGCTTTCCATCCACTTTTCATTCTTCAGACTCACACTCAGACTCTACAAAAGTACACTTTATTCACAGACTCATCTCAGACTTTCTCCCCTCACATACCTTATTTTATATTATTTTCTATTCATCTCACCTCAACTTTTTATCTACCTTATTTTATTTTTTAATTTTTTTATTTAGATCATCTCACCTCAACTTTCTACGTAACTTATTTTATTTTTTATTTACCTCAATATCTACGTTTATTTTAAAACTCGATTAATTATTCGGATAATTACAATTAAATAATTAATTGTTAAATAAATCTTGTGACATACGAATAAATTTATTTCCAAGTGGTCATTATTAAAAGTGGCAATCGGGCGGGTGGATCGAGTTCGGGTTGGGTTGTCGATAAACCTGGCAAACAAGTCAACCGGGTCGGGTTTGGGTTAAGTGAGTTTCGCTTTGACTTTGGGTCGCGCCAGATCATTTCGGGTTTGCTATTTTCATCTTTTTAGGGATATCGACTCGTTTTTTATAATAATACTTGAGTCAATTTCGGGTTTACTCGGGTCAATTCAGGTTACGAGTCCACCTAGAATCTTTAGTTTGGATATCAGATTGGGATCGAGTTGGCTTATTAAGGTTGGGTCATTTCAGGTCGAGTCAGTTTTGTCATGTCTAGTTGTCGGGTCTGGGTCGGATCGTTGGTTCGGGTCGGTTTGGTCATGTTCAGGTCGAACTATGTTTTGTTTGGTTTGGTCGGGAATAACTATCAATTCATTATCCTTTTTTATTACTACGTGCAGTATTATTTATCATTTATTATACGAATTTGCTTTTTATCATATATACAACTATATCATCTAATACAAATTATTTTGATCATGTCCTTTTATAATGAAGTGAAATGAGCTAAAGTAAAATAAGTTGAACTGAACTGAAATGAGCCGAGACAAATTGAACTAAAGTAGCCTGAAATACAAAAATAATAAGGGTTATTTAATACCAACTTTGGGTGGTATTCCATCAATAAAACCAACTTTAATTAATACGGGAATAAAACCAAGTATGAGACATATTATACGAGAATGAAATTGTCTCTTAAATGACCGGATGATGTCGGTTTTTGTGGGTCCCATATTATTAATTAACACTCATCTTCATCTTCTTCATTGTTCTAAATCAAATTCTCTCACCTAAACCATCCTTTCTCTAAATCCATGGGTAACCCCATCAATTTCATGTTTTTCGAATTCATGGGGATCGAAAAATTAAACCCAGAAAAATCGAAAACCCTAAGTTAAACCCAGAAAAATCGATTTAGGGAAAATGATGCCGAACCACAAAATTGAGGGATGAACTTGACAATACAATTGAAAATTGATTTTCGACAAAATTAATGATAATTACTGTGGACATGACATAGGTCCACCCCGACGCGGCCACGCGCGGGTTTGGGGAGGCGAATGAATCTCCATATGAAACGGATCGAATTGAAATTTAGGTCGAAGTGGAGTCGCCACCGAATTTTGTGGTTATTCGGCACCATTCGAGCCCACTCTATGTCGTAGTGGTCCGTACACAAAATACGACCCATTTCCGATGTCAGAGTTTATTGGGCTCGTCTCTTTGCATTTGATACCAATACCGACGTTATCGGATATTGTGTATTGAATGACTCTCGTGCGCCAACGGTTTCGGGCATCCGGAAACCGAGGTTCCGAGTAAGGGGTGAGGGTACGTGTTGGGAAGCCCACAAAGGACACCCAACCCCGCCCGCACATTAGCGGCCTCTACTAAGAATTCGAATGACTTACAATACACGCGCTAGTTAAACGGGAAAATGATATGCAAAGAGTATTTTCCCTAGACATGTGAATAGAATTGAAAAGGGTTTCTAAGTCAATTTAATGCAATTAGTTTTACGTCAAAGTGGAATTTTAGCATGTGGGTTCATTTGATACAATAAACGAACAAGAATTACATTGACAGGAGAAGCAAGCAAACGGTTAGTAACGGTAAATCGATATTAACGGTTTGTGCAAATAATGAATTGAATTGAATGATGTACAAGATGATGCATGATTTGAAAAGATAGCATACACGTGATTAATTATGCACGTGTCGACCTAAGTCGTGAAATACTATCGGATTTTGAAAATAGAATAATGTACGATTTATCGTGTTAATCGTTATGAGGTTACTCGATCGAGTGGTCAGTAGACTCGGTCGAGTAGATCTTGAAAAGGGGTTTCTGTTCCGTGTTTTAGACCATACTCGGCCGAGTTATTGACCAACTCGGTCGAGTATATGGCCACTCGATCGAGTCACTGTGAGACTCGGTCGAGTGGAGGCCGTGAAAAAACATTCTGGTTCGATTTTTGGGACGCCATTCGATCGAGTGGGCTAGGCACTCGGTCGAGTGCCCCCTGTACGAATTGTAATTCGTTTGCAAATTTGATTGTTGATTTTGAAATTGATTTTGACTTTTGATAATTCAACGATTTTACCGAATCGGGCATAAATATTGCACAATTTACGTTCGACTTGGTTTTTTATAAATCACGAATTTCGTTGAACCGAATATAAATATTGTTAAATTTATACTCGACTCTAATTTTGAAGGCTCGTTATGTTCCGTAGTCGATTATTGCATCGATATGGAGTACTAGAGCGAAAAGAAAACAAAGAGATTTCAGAAAAAGTAATTAGCGAGACTTGAATGTTGTTTAGGACTTACGGCTTGACATAAATTGAGGCCACTCGATCGAGTCATTGAGGGACTCGACCGAGTGAGCACTTGAAAAGCGTGCTGTCCAGATCTGGTGACCCTACTCGACCGAGTTATTGATCAACTCGACCGAGTAGGCCGCCACTCGATCGAGTCACTGTGAGACTCGACCGAGTAGAGGTCCTGCAGACCATTCTGTCTGGATTTCATGATGTCACTCGATCGAGTGACATAGGCACTCGCCCGAGTGGCACCTGTACGTAATCAGAAATCGCTTGCATTTGATTTGAATCGTTTAAATTAACCGAGACTATATGGGTATTCCTCCGCGTTTGTGGTGCTATAACTGGATAACATCTACGTTAGCATCAACGGAAAATTGAATCGGCTAAATTATTTTGATTTGATTTATTAGACTCGACATCCAATTATGGAATTGGCATCGGGTCTAACATATCGATACTTTGCTTAAATAAAGAAAAAGACTTGATTCCCTCGACTTCTCCGACATCGAAATAAATCCCTAGGGATTGTGATGTCGGATCCGTGTCAACGGGTTTCGACCCTTATTAAAGTACGATGTTTGTTTTTTGAGAAATCGATGCGACATGCGAATAACAATAATGATACAAACGATATGAAAATTATTGTTGAAGTTAAACTATCGCAATAATCAATTAATCGGGATATCAGAACGAGCGACCGTCAACGCTGTGTACAGTACACTTGTATGTTCGTGTTTCCTCATTCCGATATCATTCATACTCGACACAAATTGATAGGTATTTTAATGTTTTGATATTAGTATTATCGATATTAATGATGCAATAATAGCGATAAAATAAAATAAAAGAAAAACAACCCATATGAAGATGACATGACGCGAGAAGGAGGAAGAGAAGAGAAGAGACGGGGTTTTGACACCCTCAACCTACATGTTCTTGTCTCGGCGCGGACCCGTAACCGTGGCTTTAACACTTAGAGTCTTCGAGGTGGATGAAGGTTGAGTTATGGTGGCTTGGGTTGTTGAATCCTAAAACTAGTTTAGGGTTTGCTAGGGTGTTGCTTAAGGTTTGATTAGGGTTTGTAAAAGACGTAGTGTGTATGCGTATGGTTGCTCTAGGGTTTCGAAAGTTGTGTGAAGTTGTTGCATGAGGGTTGCTTATATAGGAAAAGCTAGGGCTCCGGTTTAGGGTTACTCGACCGAGTAGGCAGCTGACTCGGTCGAGTGGGCTTGTGCGTCAGCCGTCGGGTTTGAATAAGGGCCCACTCGATCGAGTGGGTGGGGCACTCGATCGAGTGGCCCAGCTGGGTCACGCGGGTCACTCGTTTTGGACCGTGATCATGGATATTTGATGGGTTTGTGTTTGAATTGGACTTTTGATGCTTGAGGGTTTGTTTTGCATGTTTCGGAAACGACTTTGACCGGGGTTGACCCAATCGTAAAAAAGTCGGTTTTATTTCCGGTGTCGGTTTTGGCCCAAATTAGTCTTGTTCGACTCGAAATGGTCCGCTAGGCCTGGATTTGAGGTTGATTTTGTGATATTTGTACTCTGTAAGTGCGTTAGCCAACGATTAATGGATTTGAGCCCGTGTCCGAGCGCATAGAAGCATGTTAGCGTCCGATCATCATCGGGTGTTTTTTGGAAACTGCTATAGACACCTGGCAGTCAAAATGCGGGTGTCTACAGAGCCCCCACTCTGACTGAGGCTTGGACAGGGCGAAAGTCAGAGTATCCACCAGGCCAATCGAGGATTGAAACCTGGCGGGCTTCCGGCCGGGTCGTTTATAGTCCATCAGACTCGCGTGAAGGGCTCGCCAGCCATAAGCTAGAAGTCATACCTGAGCCAATGTCGATAACTCCATGGTGAATTGGGTTTGTCGCATAAGTCCTGGGTGCGCCTGTATGTTGGCTCATCCCGTGAAAATGCTGGGGAGGTATAGCGGTTTGCATGTCCCTGTTTGAGTCGTACCTGTTCAAGTCACATAAAATGCATGCAACACATAGGCAGTAAAATGACTCGTGCTGGGGAGAAATGATTTTGAAATTTGAATTTTTGAAATCTTGAAAATTTTGAGATTTTCGAATTTAGAATACTTTGATATTTTGACTCCTAACAAAGATTAGGAAAGTTTGGGAGGGAGATTTCCGCGCTAGTATTGAGACTAGGATTGCGGTTTGATTCTTATTGAGATTAGGAAATTTTCCTAAATAGTTTGCAAGGCTAATGCTATATATAGCCCCTTCTTGCTCTTGATTTCTTCATAGTTCCCATCACAAATCAAAGAAAGTCTCTTTATTTCCCTTTAGGCAAAAGAAAGTCTCTTTATTTTCTTAAGAAGTTTAGCCATGGGAATTGATAGGTTGAGTGTGATGTTGCAGGAGTGGTCCCGTCGCTTTAGGGATGCTGATAGGGTGGCTTTGAATCAGACGGGGATAACCCAATTGTACCCGTTCCGTCAGATGGTGGTTGACCGCTATTTTCTGGATGCTTGCTTAGCTTATTGGGATGACATATACCATGTCTTTTCTTTTCCCCGGGGCGAAGTTTGCCCTTTACCGGAGGAGATTGCAGCTATAGGAGGGTGGAACCCGATACTCCGTCCCGCCGTCCCGTACTCGATCTATGACCCGAGGAGGAAGCTGAGAGAATTTTTGGGGCTCTCCCACAATGAGGTGTCCCGTATGATGGAGGGTGATAATGTTTCTCTGATCGACTTGGCTGAGAAATTTATGAATCCTCTCGATGTTCGGGTTAGACCGGCTTACGGTCGTAGGGCTTTCTCTTTTTGCATGCTCCATGTATATGCTTTCGAGGGTCACATGGATTTGCTATCTTGCATGGGGAGCACCCGTCTCTTGACCGTGGTAGATTTGATGGAGACCGAACACAGCTCGGCTTGGCTGATTACGGGCGAGATTATCCAAGGATTGGACAATCGTAAGAGGGACTCATCGATTCGTTTTACCGGGAGCACCCGCTTGTTGCAAGTATGTCACTTGGCCTTTTTCAATTTTTTGATTTTTTGATTTTTTGCGAAAATTTTTTCACTGCAGGGGGTACTCGATCGAGTCACCCTGGTACTCGGTCGAGTACCCTCGATGAAACCCTCCTGATCTGTCTTCAGAGGTGCAACTCGATCGAGTAACCCTGGCACTTGATCGAGTGCCCTCGTAAAAAGCCCCCTGCTTGCGTTCAGGGGTGCTACTCGATCGAGTGTCCCAAACACTCGGCCGAGTGGCCTTAGGCGGACGCCTATTTTGCTTTGGAAGCTCATGCTCTTGTTTCCTTTTGCAGATTTGGCTATATGAGAGGTTATCGGTGATAGATCCTCCTCTTGATGCGGGCAACTATCGTCATAACCAGGTGATGATGAGGAGGTGGGCCATTGATTTCTCTCGCCAGATTACGCAAAAGTACTGGGACGAGGTTTTGTCTTTTCATGGCGTCCCGTTAATTCGATGGGTAGTTCCGTGGTGGCCCATCTACCTTTGGAGTGGCTTGGACCCGAGGGACAGAGCCCGCTATCAGGTGATCCTTTCTTTCAGGCAGACGGTTCATCTCTACCCAGATCGCATACTAAGGGAGTATGGATGGACCCAGCGCATCCCCGAAGTTGAAGCAGTTGTGAGTGACCCTACCCAACTGACTGATGTGATGTGTGATACCTGGATGCAAAGGTGGTACACACGGCATACTTGGACCGTTGTCAAATCTCGCCGCTCAATCTGGGTTTCAGATTCGTACACGAAGTGGACCAAAGCAGGAGATGCCAAAGCCCGAGCCGCTTTGAAAGTCGACGAAGCCTTTGACCTGCTGAGAAGAGAGCAAGGCAAAGACAACCGAGGGTTCTTTGATGAAGGAGACACTCCAGCTACCCTAGTTCGTCTAATGTCAGGTCATAAGAAGAAGACTAAGACTCAAGCTGAAGGGTCTAGTGCTAAAGGTGCTTGGGGGAAAGTGAGCCCCCAGACGGACTTGGAAAGAAGACTAGGCCCTAGGCTAGCCGTGCAGGACTGACTTGGCCCACGGGATAGGCTACCCGAACATGTGCGGGCCCGACTTGGGTCGAAGACTGTGATTGAAAACCCGTCGCCAAAGAAGCGGGCTCGGGCTAAGGAGATTCCCCTCGTGATTAGGGAGCGCTCACCTTCACCTCGGCGACCTCGGGCTCCACGTGACCCGAAGGACAAGGGAAAGGGAAAGATGCCCGGATATTAGTCCTCTTATTTTATTATTTGAATATTATTATTATTTTTGTGGTGCGATTTTTTTGTGTGTATGCCGTTTTTTTTTTTTTTTGTAATCCCGAGTTTATCGAGATATTAATAAAAGACATATTATTGAACACTGTTCCCATCTTTTCGTTTATTGCAGTGGTTGTACCCTTTTGAGGGGTTGCCTACGTATCCACAAATAGCGGAATCAAACCAAACGTAGTTCAAAATTGATTTGATTTTTGCAATTTTCGAAATACATCCCGATTGTTAATTCAAGATGTGCGACAGTAGAATAATTAACTCTAGCTTATTGACTTGTCTATAATTTTTGAAAATTTATAAAAAGACAAATTTTTATAAATTTTTGCAAATGACATTGAGATGGGGTTTATGGGTAGTAGCGCTTCAGCTGATCCAAGTTGGTTGGGTTGACAAATTCGTTCCCGTCCAAGTCTGTCAGCATCACCGCGCCTCCTGATAGGACCTTCTTGACTAAGAATGGCCCAGCCCAGTTGGGTTTGAATTTACCCCTTGGGTCAACCGGTGGTAAGGCACGAACCGATTTTAAGACCAAATCCCCTTCTTTGATGTTTCGGGATCTAACTCTTTTGTTGAAAGTCCGTTGGATTCTTTTTTGATATATTTGAATGTTGTTGAGAGCCCGGGATCGTCGTTCGTCTAAAAGGACTAGCGAATCGTATCGGGCTTGGACCCAATCTGCTTCAGGTACTTGGCTTTCAAGTAAAATTCTGAGGGATGGCACTTCTAGCTCGACTGGTTGGACCGTTTCCATTTCGTATGTCAAGTAATACGGGGTTGCCCCGGTCGCGGTGCGGATTGAGGTTCGATATCCCCACAGGGCAAAAGGTATTTTGTCGGGCCAGTCCCGGTAATTCTCAGCCATCTTTTTAAGTATGGTGACAATTGTTTTATTGGCCGCTTCTACCGCTCCATTTGTTTGAGGTCGGTAAGGCGAAGATGTATGCCTTTGAATTTTATATTTTGCCAGCAATGTAGCAGTTTCGGCTTGAAAGTGGGTCCCGTGATCGCTGATGAACTCGTGAGGGATCCCATACCGACACATTATTTTATTTTGGATAAATTTGGCCACGTGCTTGGCGTTCAAGACACGGTATGACTCGGCTTCGACCCATTTGGTGAAGTAGTCGATGGCCACTAAAATGAAGCAATGACCTCCCGTCCCGGAAGGATGCACCTTTCCAATTATGTCTATACCCCATGTCGAAAATGGCCATGGTGATGTCATGGTATATAAGAGGGAAGATGGCATATGTTGTACATTGGCAAAGATCTGACAATTATGGCAGTGTTTAACATACACCTGACAGTCTGTTTCCATGGTGTTCCAATAGTACCCGAGCCTCATAATTTTGCGGGCTAGCATATGGGCGTTCATATGCGGGCCATTTTCACCGTCGTGTACCTCGGCCATTACCTTTTCGGCCTGTATTTTATCGATGTATAGGAGTAGAGCCCCCTGTGCCGTCATTTTATACAGTTGCCCGTCGCCCGTGCGAACGAATTGGGTTGCCAATCTCCGCAGGGCTTTCTTGGCCCGGTTTTCAGTTCCCGGGGGATATTCTCCCGTTGCCAAGTAGGTTAGGACAGTTTGATACCATGGTTCCGGGTCTGTTATCTCGATATCCTGAATGGCGTGGATGTAGGCTGGCTCGGACCGTCTTTCGACACAGATTGGCATGCTGGTCAGGTGATCCGGGATGTTCAGTAAAGATGCTAATTTGGAAAGTGCATCTGCGAACTGATTCTCTTCCCGGGGCAGATAAACGTATTCTACCTTTTGGAATTGTTTCTCTAGAACCCTTACGCGTACTTGATAAGCCACGAGATTGGCATTCCGAGTTTTCCATTTTTGGAGTGCTTGATTGATGACCAATGATGAATCACCGTGGACCCGGAGGTTTGTTACTCCTAAATCAGCGGCGACTTGCAACCCGTGAATGCATGCTTCGTATTCGGCTGCGTTGTTGGTCACGTCGAAGTCCAACTTGATGGATAAGGGAGTGTGTTCCCCTCGGGGTGAAATTAACAGGATTCCGACCCCAAATCCTCGAAGTTGGATGCCCCATCGAAATATAGATCCCACACCTCCGTATCGGTATGGAATATGTCTTCATCAGGAAAGGCCCATGTATCGGTGTGGCCTTCTTCGCATATTGGGCTGTCAGCGAGGAACTCGGCAACTACCCGCCCTTTGATGGCTTTTAATGGTACAAATTTGAGGTCGAACTCGGATAACATTAAAGTCCATCTTGACATCCTGCCGTTGAAGATGGGCTTCTCGAATAAGTACTTGATAGGATCCATTTTGGATAACACATGTACCTCGTGACTGAGCATGTAATGTCAGAGCTTTTTAATGGCCCAGACCAATGCTAGACACATCTTTTCGAGCATTGTATATTTGCACTCATATTCGAGGAACTTTTTACTGATGTAGTAAATAGCCCGTTCTTCTGAATCGACTGTCTGGGCCAGCATAGCCCCCATGGCCGTCTCCGTCGTCGTTAGGTATAACGACAAAGGCAGACCGTGTTGAGGTGGCTTTAGTACCGGCGGAGCAGACAGAATCTCCTTGATTTTGTCGAAAGCCGCCTGACATTTGTCGTCCCATAGCACCCGTTCTCCAATTTTTAGCTTTTTGAAGATGGGTTCGCATACCATGGTTAGTTTCGAAATGAACCGGCTGATGTATTGGACTTTCCCGAGAAACCCCCTTATTTTTTTTCGGTCTTGGGTGGTTGCATCTCGGTGATGGCTTTGATTTTAGCTGGGTCGACCTCGATGCCGCGTTGGCTAACGATATGGCCCAGTAATTTGCCCGACGTTACCCCAAAACTGCATTTTTGTGGGTTCAGTCTCATGTTGTATTTACGTAGCCGAGTGAAGAACTTTCTTAGGGCTGAAATGTGCCCGCTTCGGTCCTTGGATTTGACGATCATGTCGTCCACATAGACCTCCACTTCCTTATGCATCATATCGTGGAGCAAAGTAGTGGCAGTTCGCTGATAAGTGGCCCCGGCGTTGATAAGCCCAAATGGCATGACGGTGTAACAGTAAGTACCCCAAGGTCTAATGAAGGTAGTCTTACCCATGTCCTCTTCTGCCATTTTAATCTGATTGTACCCGGCATACCCGTCCATGAACGATAGAAGGGCATGATCGGCCGTGTTATCCACCAGTATGTCGATGTGTGGTAACGGAAAATCGTCTTTTGGGCTTGCCTTGTTGAGATCCCGGAAGTCCACGCAAACCCGCACCTTGTCGTCCTTCTTGGGTACCGGCACGATGTTTGCAACCCACTCTGGATATTCAGACACTTGTATAAAGCCTGCTTTGAATTGTTTATCGACCTCTTCCTTGACTTTAAGAGACCACTCGGGCTTCATTCTCCTGAGTTTTTGCTTTACCGGCTTGCACCCATCTTTGATGGGTATTCGGTGTTCGGCTATCTCCCGGTCTATACCCGGCATGTCCTTGTAGGACCATGCAAAGACATCTTTGAATTCCTGGAGGACGCCTGCGAATTGTTTTCTCTCCTCTGGATCTAAAGATAGGCCCAACTTAAGCATCTGGGGCTCTAAAGTGGTTCCCACATTGATGGACTCGGTTTCTTCGATTACCAGATCTCGGGATTCCCTTTGCTCGAGCTGCTCGACCAGATGTTGAGGTAGGGGTACCTGTTCGTCGGGTTTCTCAATGTCATTGCATATAAAATTTTTGAAATTGAGAAAATTTTGGAAATAAGACAAGTCGTAAGCAGAACGGTGTTCGTTATTATTATTGATGGTAAATTTCGAAAATAGCTCGAATAGAGCTGCCATCTGATCATTGGTCAGTGGCGGGATAGGGAGAGGTCTTGGGACAGGCCCCGAGACCTCAGTGGATAAGGGAAGAGGGGTTACAGACTCGACTTTAGCACCAGACCCTCTAGACTCGGACTCAGACTCCGACTCTGACTCTGACTCGGACTCGGTATCCGGCATGTCCCCTTCGCCGTTGGTCAGCTTGTAGACCCGTCCTTGACCGTCGGTCCATTTTATGGTCTTCCTCCAAGCCCTCGTCTCGGTATTGGTACCGACCTCGGTGATTAGCTTGGTTGGGTCAAACCGATCACTGCGAAGGATCAGGTTGACCAAGTTGTTCTTTGGAGCGGGGACGATCTTGTCTTCCCCGAATAAGAGCCCCAGCACGGGCTCGGGGTTGTTTTCGCCCTCCTTTGATTCGGCCTGGACGATGGTGAATATGTCATCAGGGATGAAATTGCATTCCCGAGCCTTTTTGGTCTCGGGATATGTGACGGTGGGTCGGTAGAGGCCCATTTGGACGGCTCCGAAAACCAGAGTGACGAAGTAATCCGTTAACTTCAGGCTATAAGGGCTTATGTAAGTACCCTTGAGAATGTCGATGGTTTTGTGAATACCGGCCCGAACCACGTTTTCCGGGGTTATAGCATACCCTAATCCGAAATGTGATTCGCCATCATTTAGAACCTCGATAATCCTCCCAGCTAGAAGATATGGCCTTGAGGTTATTCCGGGTAGGTAACCCAGATTTTGTAGCATCGTGTCGATGCTACTTGTGAAATAGGGCCTAAAGAGATATTCTTCTTCGATCATGCCCACGAAATCAAATCCTCGTGGGTCGGTCCGACCCGTAGCGTTGCAGCTTGCTACGGTAATTGGGGTCGCCTCCAGTGTGATGATACCGTCTTTAAGGGGCATCTTGACTTTTCGATGGAGGGTAGATGACACGGCCTTGACTGCGTGAATCCAAGGCCTTCCCAGCAAGAGATTGAATGATGAGGTGACATCTATCACCTGAAATTCCAATTCCTTTTCGATTGGGCCCGTTATGATCTTCAATTTTACGGCCCCGACGACAGGTTTTGGGCTTCCGTCAAAAGCCTGGATAGTCTGCGCCGTCGGAAGGTAATCGGCATCACTGATGCCGAGTGCTTTTGCAGTCCTTAGAGGAAGGACATTCACGGCTGATCCATCGTCGATAAGGGTCATCGGGAGATATTTACCTTTGCAGATAACCGTGATGTATAGGGCCAGATTGTGATTGGGCCCAAACGGTGGTAGGTCAGCTTCGGAGAAGGTTATGAGCGGGCCTTCTTCTTTGGATTTGCCCTTAAGGTAGGGCATAATGGTGGCTACCATTTCAGCAGGGGTAACTTCTGAATCAACCTTGATTTCATCGAGAGCCTTAGTCAGTGCTTCCCGATGAGCTTGCGAGCTAACCAATAGTTGCCATATGGTTAGATCAGCTCAGACCCTCTTCATTTGCTGGACCAGAGCCGTGTCTGGGCTTTGTTCTTCGAGGGTAGGCTCCGTCCTGGCAGGTTCAGTGACGGATATAGGAATGGAACGCCCAGCTGCGGCGAGATGATTGGTGGCTAAGGCTTTGGACTTAGCCTTTCGGACCTCTTCAAGGGTGATGGGGACAACTTCCCCTTTGGTTAAGTACACATCACCCTCGTCGTCGAACCATATCCCGTTGATTTGTGGGATATAGGGAGAGATGAGGTGAGAACAGTCAATTACCTCACCGGTGAAGATAGCATGGGCGCTGAACGGGTTTTCTTTGTTGCTCGGCTTGTCTCCGGGCAACGGAATTTTCCCGCTCTCGATAAGATCTTGGATTAGGTGCTTTAACCTCCAACACTTTTCAGTATCATGCCCGTTACCCCGGTGATGCTGACAGTAGGCCTAGGCATTGTAAGTTTTGGGCCTCTTTTCTACTGGAGGTTCTGCAGTTGGGCCTATCGGCTGGATCAGGCCCTTTGAAGATAGCCTTTGTAAGGCATAAGTATAGGTAGTCCCTATATCTGTGAATACCCGATTTGGTGCATTCTTTTTAGATGAGGCGTCCAGCAGTTTTACCTTGTCAAAGATGCTGCGAGTTGCAACTGCAGGTGTGGGCTTGATCGTAGATGAACCCGCCCCTTGATAGCCTTTGGTAGAGGCCTTAGTCAGGCTCTCTAGTCTCAAGTCATCCTCGATTCTCGTGCCCATTTCAGTAAGGACAGCGAAGTTTGGGATGATAGCATACCGGAGATGGACCCGGTAGGATGGGAGTAGATTTTTGACGAAGGCTTCCACTAGGGCCTTCTTGCCGGGCTTGTCAACCAGCTTCACACTCTCGGCCCTCCAACTCTGCAAGTACTTTGTGAACCCCTCTTTGGGCTCTTGGGCCATTACCTCCAGAGTACGCATTGTAGTCTGGATTTCAGTGTTATCGGCGTAGTTCCGAACAAATTCGGTCGCCACATCATCCCAAGTCTTGTATTTCTTGGGGTCGAGCCTGTAGAACCAGGCCCTGGGTTGCTTCTCCAAAGAGGAAGGGAATAGGTGCTTGAACATGGCGGACTTTACCCCTTTGACTGCCATGAAGTCTTTGAAGGCCCGGATATGATGGACCGGGTCTTCGGTACCCTCGAACATAGGAATTCCCGTCAAGTTGAGGTTGGCCGGTAGCTCGTTACTCAAAGGTGAATAAATGCGAGCATTTTCGGAGTGGATTGAGTTGCTTGTTGATAAGTGAACTTGCTCCTCGAGCCTGCGAACAACACTGACCAATTCGGCTATGGGCCCAGTGGAATCAGCCCCTTCAACCGGGACCGTCTTCTCTACAGTGCTCAGGCGAGTGTCCAAAGTTTCTTGGTTAGCGAGGATGGAGGTCAGTTGAGTCTCGATTTTGGCTAGGGCATTTTTCAATTCTTCCATCTTGCGTTGATGTCGGGTTGTGGCTGGCCTGTCTGTAAGAACACCGCGTAATCAGAAACTAGCCCAGAAATCCCGGAATAGAAAGTACATCCCGAACGAGACTAAAAGGGAAATGACTCGAGGAAGACACCTAGACGGGTGACTTGTGAAGTATGGGCCTTCCTTAGGATTCGGCAAGTGGGCCTAGTCCTGTTCGAAGGAAGGTTCGCGTGGGACATCCCCAGACTTTTGACTCGATTGTGTTGACGGACCCTCCTTCGTAAGAGTATGTCCTACTTAGGTGGGCCTTGCCTTAGTCTAATAAGGCAGACTGGGATAGGGAAGAAGCTCGTGATGTAAGATCGACAGAGCTTCGATGCTAGAGAAACTTGACAACTTAAGACATGACCCGACACTGCTAAATATGGGAAGTCCTAAGAGGAGGGAAGCTTTGAAAATTGATTGATTTTTGAAAAAGGACCGAGTGGACTCGGTGAATGGCCCAAATTTCCGAAAAAGAGGACGAAAAGTCATTGGGCCATGAGTTTTGAAAGTTCGAGTTTTGATTTGGGCAGCATACCGGCTAGTAAAATAGGCTATTTTGAGTAAAATCCTAAGTCCTAAATTCGGTATGTCCCGGGTTTTGAAAATTGAATATCTTGAAAAGGAGGATGTAATTTTTGAAAAGTTGATATTTTTGAAAATGACTCGGAAACCAAGTAGCACCTAGTCACACAAGCATTATAACGACGCCATGTATGCTCTACACTAAGTCTCGGTCGGTCTGAAAGGGTCTATACCAGTGTACATAGTCTAGACGTTGATCGGGACGGACTCTCTAAGTCGAATTGAGCTTAGAACATGCCGCGAAACCCACTCGAATCGACTATGGACACCTTTTGACATATCCATGTTGGAGTACATCAATGGTATAGTGGGACGTCGGTCACCAGTACCGGCCCGGGAAAATATGGGTTATGCATGAACCGTAAAACTAAAACGCGTATTGTATTTGTCAAACGATTTCTATTCGAGTCTCACCCTGAGGATGCCGATGGTAAGTCACGCATCAGTTAATCCCCAGCGGAGTCGCCAAATTGTGGACATGACATAGGTCCACCCCGACGCGGCCACGCGCGGGTTTGGGGAGGCGAATAAATCTCCATATGAAACGGATCGAATTGAAATTTAGGTCGAAGTGGAGTCGCCACCGAGTTTTGTGGTTATTCGGAACCATTCGAGCCCACTCTATGTCGTAGTGGTCCGTACACAAAATACGGCCCATTTCCGATGTCAGAGTTTATTGGGCTCGTCCCTTTGCATTTGATACCAATACCGACGTTATCGGATATTGTGTATTGAATGACTCTCGTGCGCCAACGGTTTCGGGCATCCGGAAACCGAGGTTCCGAGTAAGGGGTGAGGGTACGTGTTGGGAAGCCCACAAAGGACACCCAACCCCGCCCGCACATTAGCGGCCTCTACTAAGAATTCGAATGACTTACAATACACGCGCTAGTTAAACGGGAAAATGATATGCAAAGAGTATTTTCCCTAGACATGTGAATAGAATTGAAAAGGGTTTCTAAGTCAATTTAATGCAATTAATTCTACGTCAAAGTGGAATTTTAGCATGTGAGTTCATTTGATACAATAAACGAACAACAATTAAATTGACAGGAGAAGCAAGCAAACGGTTAGTAACGGTAAATCGATATTAACGGTTTGTGCAAATAATGAATTGAATTGAATGATGTACAAGATGATGCATGATTTGAAAAGATAGCATACACGTGATTAATTATGCACGTGTCGACCTAAGTCGTGAAATACTATCGGATTTTGAAAATAGAATAATGTACGATTTATCGTGTTAATCGTTATGAGGTTACTCGATCGAGTGGTCAGTAGACTCGGTCGAGTAGATCTTGAAAAGGAGTTTCTGTTCCGTGTTTTAGACCATACTCGGCCGAGTTATTGACCAACTCGGTCGAGTATATGGCCACTCGATCGAGTCACTGTGAGACTCGGTCGAGTGGAGGTCGTGAAAAAACATTCTGGTTCGATTTTTGGGACGCCATTCGACCGAGTGGGCTAGGCACTCGGTCGAGTGCCCCCTGTACGAATTGTAATTCGTTTGCAAATTTGATTGTTGATTTTTAAATTGCTTTTGACTTTTGATAATTCAACGATTTTACCGAATCGGGCATAAATATTGCACAATTTACGTTCGACTTGGTTTTTTATAAATCGCGAATTTCGTTGAACCGAATATAAATATTGTTAAATTTATACTCGACTCTAATTTTGAAGGCTCGTTATGTTCCATAGTCGATTATTGCATCGATATGGAGTACTAGAGCGAAAAGAAAACAAAGAGATTTCAGAAAAAGTAATTAGCGAGACTTGAATGTTGTTTAGGACTTACGGCTTGACATAAATTGAGGCCACTCGATCGAGTCATTGAGGGACTCGACCGAGTGAGCACTTGAAAAGCGTGCTGTCCAGATCTGGTGACCCTACTCGACCGAGTTATTGATCAACTCGACCGAGTAGGCCGCCACTCGATCGAGTCACTGTGAGACTCGACCGAGTAGAGGTCCTGCAGACCATTCTGTCTGGATTTCGTGATGTCACTCGATCGAGTGACATAGGCACTCGCCCGAGTGACACCTGTACGTAATTAGAAATCGCTTGCATTTGATTTGAATCGTTTAAATTAACCGAGACTATACGGGTATTCCTCCGCGTTTGTAGTGCTATAACTGGATAACATCTACGTTAGCATCAACGGAAAATTGAATTGGCTAAATTATTTTGATTTGATTTATTAGACTCGACATCCAATTATGGAATTGGCATCGGGTCTAACATATCGATACTTTGCTTAAATAAAGAAAAGGACTTGATTCCCTCGACTTCTCCGACATCGAAATAAATCCCTAGGGATTGTGATGTCGGATCCGTGTCAACGGGTTTCGACCCTTATTAAAGTACGATGTTTGTTTTTGAGAAATCGATGCGACATGCGAATAACAATAATGATACAAACGATATGAAAATTATTGTTGAAGTTAAACTATCGCAATAATCAAGTAATCGGGATATCAGAACGAGCGACCGTCAACGCTGTGTACAGTACACTTGTATGTTCGTGTTTCCTCATTCCGATATCATTCATAATCGACACAAATTGATAGGTATTTTAATGTTTTGATATTAGTATTATCGATATTAATGATGCAATAATAGCGATAAAATAAAATAAAAGAAAAACAACCCATATGAAGATGACATGACGCGAGAAGGAGGAAGAGAAGAGAAAAGACGGGGTTTTGACACCCTCAACCTACATGTTCTTGTCTCGGCGCGGACCCGTAACCGTGGCTTTAACACTTAGAGTCTTCGAGGTGGATGAAGGTTGAGTTATGGTGGCTTGGGTTGTTGAATCCTAAAACTAGTTTAGGGTTTGCTAGGGTGTTGCTTAAGGTTTGATTAGGGTTTGTAAAAGACGTAGTGTGTATGCGTATGGTTGCTCTAGGGTTTCGAAAGTTGTGTGAAGTTGTTGCATGAGGGTTGCTTATATAGGAAAAGTTAGGGCTCCGGTTTAGGGTTACTCGACCGAGTAGGCAGCTGACTCGGTCGAGTGGGCTTGTGCGTCAGCCGTCGGGTTTGAATAAGGGCCCACTCGATCGAGTGGGTGGGGCACTCGATCGAGTGGCCCAGCTGGGTCACGCGGGTCACTCGTTTTGGACCGTGATCATGGATATTTGATGGGTTTGTGTTTGAATTGGACTTTTGATGCTTGAGGGTTTGTTTTGCATGTTTCGGAAACGACTTTGACCGGGGTTGACCCAATCGTAAAAAAGTCGGTTTTATTTCCGGTGTCGGTTTTGGCCCAAATTAGTCTTGTTCGACTCGAAATGGTCCGCTGGGCCTGGATTTGAGGTTGATTTTGTGATATTTGTACTCTGTAAGTGCGTTAGCCAACGATTAATGGATTTGAGTCCGTGTCCGAGCGCATAGAAGCATGTTAGCGTGCGATCATCATCGGGTGTTTTTTGGAAACTGCTATAGACACCTGGCTGTCAAAATGCGGGTGTCTACAATTACCTTCGACGAAGTTTGACAAAAGTTTGAGAAAGATAAACAAACAAAAGTTCCGTTAAAAATTACCTTCGACGAAGTGAATGATGAAGTGATGAAGTGATGAAGAAGACGTTTTGAATTGATGAAGCGAGACTTCAAGAATATGAAGTTTAAAGTTTGGGAATTAATGAGAAGTTAAAAGTGAATGTAAGAGTGTCAGTAAGTGTTATATTAACAGGCATAGGCGGTGACAGGTAAACCTATTTCATTCGCGTATAATTTCTTCCATACATGGTTTTATTCTCGTATTAATTGAAGTTGGTTTTATTTATGGAATACCACCCACAGTTGGTATTATTCCTGTTAAATAACCCAAATAATAATAACAAGTTTACTAGTTACAAAAAAATTATTAATTATTATTGTAACAACAAATAATAATGTTAATTATTGTATCAAAAATATTATTTATTATAATTATTATATTAATTTTAATTTTAATAAAAATATTTTATAATAATAAAAATATTTATAACAATAACAATAGTAATAATAGTAATAATAAATAATAATATTAATAATATTAATTATTAATAATATTATAATAATACTAATATTAATATTAATAATCAATATTAATATTTAATAGTAATAATATTTATAACAATAAAAACAATATTAATTTTTATTATTATATTAATATTAATTTTTATAAAAATGTCATTAGTTTTAATATTTAAAAAATAATATTAATAATTAATAATAATAATAATAATTAATAATAATAATAATAATAATAATAATAATAATAATAATAATAATAATAATAATAATAACCTCCTTGACCTCCCGTCAGGTTGCCTTATGGAAGTCTCAGCAAGGTCGTCATGCTTTTCATTGGCTCCGCGCTGTCCCTATTTCTGGGCTGGGCCAGACTATGAACGGTCGGACGTACCAATGTGTCCTTAGCTATCGGTTGGGCGTTTCTTTGTTTTCTGTGCCTGGACCGTGCCCTGCCTGCTCTCGGGTTTTTGACGGTGATATTTATGGGGACCATGCCGTGTCTTGCGCGGGGGTTGTCGGTATTAAACATCGACATAACCTCGTTCGGGACACTCTTTTGGATATCTGTTTCCGTTCCGGGGTCTCGGCCGGTAAGGAGATCGATATTGGTCTGATTGATGATCATGACAGATCCTTGCGTCCTGCAGATTTGCTTCTCTACTCGTGGGACAGGGGGCGTGACGTTTGCGTCGATCTTACCGGGTCTTCTCCCTTGACTCAGTCCGGGCTCTCTGATTTCACGCCAGGTCGTGCTGTGGAAGACGCTGCTCGGCGCAAATGCGCTAAGTACAGGGGCTTATGCTCGGGGCTTGGGTATGGATTTTTGCCTTTTTCCTTTTCTTCGCTTGGGGAATTGGAGGCGGATGCTATTGGCTTACTCAAGAGGATTCAAAAATTTTCGATAGCACAGGATGCCGGAGCACGCGCTGCTCCTTTTATTTTTACTAGACTTAGCTTTGCTATAGCTAAGGGGGTGGGGGCCCAGATTATATCTCGGCTACCCACCAATTTTTTGTAAACTGTTTTTTATTCATCAATAAAATTCCTTATTATTATTATTAAAAAAAAAAAATAATATTAATAATAATAATAATAACAACAACAACAACAACTCATTTGAAATGAACTGAACTAAAATAATGAACGGAACTGAACTGAACTGAATGAACGAGTCTGAGGATGAGTCTTTGAAATCCAAGACTCAACTTCAGACTTATCTGAGTCTCAGACCGTCTCAACCACTTTAACCAGGTATGAGTCTCAGACTCAAAGAATCTGAGACTCAGACTTTTGTTCAGACTCAACTTCAGACCTCCTTTAATCTTTTATCCGTCTGAGCCTCAGACTCGTACCAACCACATTATCCAGGTATGAGTCTCAGACTCACAAATCTGAGTCTCAGACTCTTACTCAGACTCATACTAAGACTCCCTTTAAACTTAGCCTTATGCACATAATTTATTTACGAATTACTTTTCCTAGTGATCGTTCCCCAATCTTAACAAATTTTTCTAAAAATTTTCTCATTCTACCCTTGTATAAACTTTACCCTTTTTACACTATGATTCATTGATTCTACTAAGCTTTTGTTCGTTTTTCTTTGTCAATTTAAGAACAAATTTTTATGCTGGTCATCGTTTCAGGTCGAGTCTTCTGCTAGCGCAAGCTATGGTAAAGTTAGCTGTTCGGAACTTTGAATACTATTTTTTATTTTTAAGCTAGATGTTTGAAAGCATAAATAAAAATAAGAGTAGGTTCTTAGTTCTAAAGAACTCATGGAAAGTTTTTGTTGGAATAACACTTCACATGCTGGATGCAGGGTACCAGGAAGACTCAAATAAGAGGGTCCTTCCATCTTCTCTCCACACAGTTGGAATACGTTCTAAGCCGAATAATTCTTGGGATAATTTAAGTAGCAGTCCTCGTAGTGGAAACAATGGCGTGTTTTACCACCAGTGGCATTGGGTGCGGCAAACTCTTCGACCTATGCAAGAGATAGTTTTTCCTGGGGCAATTCCAATGATCAACATACGCATGGCAGTAATCGCCCCCACATTCTTCCTCATACTTTATTACCTGGCAATGCTGTTTCAAGTGATCCTCTCCAAAACGTGGGGTTTGGAGAAGAAATAGTTTCTGGAGATGAACGAGAAATAGTCATGACATACATTGTTCTTTTATCCTGGGGACATGCGTAGGTGTCCATTAGTATTTACCGAGCTTTGTGTTTGATGGTCATATGTGGTCACATGCAGGATCTTAGTCAGCCAAAAAAGGAACTTGACCTCCCCGATGGTGTTTTATCTATTTCTCTTTTGAGACACCAGGTTTTTTGGTTATCTTATCCACTTTTAACGTTAGTGCTCTTTTTTACCAAAAAAATAAATTGTTAGTGCTCTGAAGTTCTCAGCCTATTTTGTTTGTGTCACTTCGATCACATATATCTGAACAAGTATACTATCTTGCTTAGGCGGACCATATTTTTTTATTGCAGAAAATCGCACTCAGCTAGATGGTTCAGAAGAAATCAACTGTGCATTGCTTGGGTGGCATTCTTGCAGATGATCAGGTTGTTTTAGTGTGCATATGCTTGTGTAAATGTGTGATTGATGTGATATGTGCCTTTCGTAGCTTTATTTGTACATCGACTATCGATCTTGGTTTTTTTCCTTCATTGTTGACGATTTCAAGTGATGATTTATAGTGTACCCAGCAACTGTTTTGACAGTGCAGTCCGCGCGGTCGTACTGGGTCCAAGGTTTTTAGGACCCAAAACTGCTATTATTGTTACGTTTTTTATTTAATTTGAATGAAAAATTGAACAAATATAATGTAATGGAGCAGTGGTAGCCTGGTAGGTGTGGCCTTATAAGTTCATTTTATTCATTAGGTCATGGGTTCAATTCCCAACAAAAGCATTTTGTATATATTAAAACAAATTTTATTGTAACATAATTTAGGGGATAGGGGATACAATCGTACATTTATTTCCATGACCCGTCACATATATTTTTTAAAATAAACTTTCACATTTTGTTTTGGTCAAATTGAATTTTGAAGTATACCGTTAAATCAAATAAAAAAATGTCCAATGTTCATGAATTAGGTGGACGATATTAACAAATTTCAACTTTCGCACTAGGCCGCCAAAATGTCAGGACCGGCCCGACTTACCAAACATTTGACATAAAGTTATATACTTCGTAAAATATATTACTTCGTTATCCAAATAAAATGCAACATATTAACAAATTAATCGTTTAAGATTTAAGGACAAAAAAAACTATCAGATCTATTCAACTTCACTGAGAAAATACAATCTTTCAATCCATTTCCAAGACAAAAACCATAAAAATACATCGTCACCCACGATTTCTACAATCAACAACGAAGGAATAGATCTGAAGAAGCAGTATGTAGTATTGATTTCATATGTTTGAATAAATCATATGCCTAAAGAAATCATACTTTTGAACTTGATAAAACACTGATCCCCTTTTTGCCGATTATTTGAATATGCTCCCTCTCCCCGCGTCAAAATCGTTATTGTGGATTTCCTCTAATTCTTTAAACCATAATTTTTTTTAATTTTTTTTATTATTATTTGGGTGATAAATTTGACCTCAAGTGATGGGTGAGGATTGTTGATGGTGTAATAGAAGATCGGCCTCCACCTTACCCTTAGATCGATTTTTTTCAGCAGCTGATGATTAGCTTCATTCTTTTTTATTACATCTAGTTATCTATTCATCTATCATCTTTTGAAATATATTCTCATGAACATCACAATGTATGCTTATATACATAAATACTCGTGACGATAGTAGAACGCTAAAAATGATGAACATATACGGTAAGATGTGATAGGAAATTGTTCAGAATTTTTATATTCATATATGCTTATGTACATATAAATGCTTATAGTAAATTACATTAACAATCGCATATAAATACTATATGAAATTACAAACGTATATAAATTACAATCATTATGATTATGAAATTGTATTGTTAATATAAGTGCTTATATATATATCAACGATATAGCATATATACATATATACTTATATACTTGTGATGACTGAGACAGAAATTTGAAAGGCAAGGATAACAAATGCTATATAAATTACAATCAATATTTTTATTAAATAGTATTGTTCATGTAATTCAACTAACATTCAGAATTTTTATATTCATATATGATTATATACATATAAATGCTAATACTGTTGTGTACCATATAAATGGAGTTGAAAATTCCAATATCTAAGCATATATTTTCGAGAAGGCGGAGAGTAAATAATTGTATTCCATATACACATAATTCCATCATTATTATGTAACCGTATATAAATTAAATTCACTCTGATTATGAAATTGTATTGTTCATATAAATGCTTATTTATATAAACTGAATTGTATTGTTCGTATATGTACATTGTGTTAAATAACATCACCTTTGAATCAATTAGTAGCAACTCGACACCATCGATATTTGATTTGTCATTGAAGTGAGGCCTCTGTCATCTGTATATGACCCTAACATCCATAGTCGATAGTCTGACGCCTTGAATTAGAGTAGCAATTGATGGGTAAATCGCAGCAGACATTTGAGATTAGGGTTTTATAGACAGTGCAGTATTTTTATTCTACAGTTAATTAAGGTTTTTAATTCTCTAATAGGTTTTAATTCTATTAAGTTTGAATTATATGATATTTGAGATTAGAGTTTCACAAATTAGGGTAGGTTGTTTGATCAAGGATTAAGGATTAATGAGGATGTAATTGTGGGCAGGTTAATTGCGTGTGAAAGAAAGATTGCTAAGCTCGGCTTGCTTGACCCGAGTTGTGAACCCACATGATTTAGCTTCCCACAGAAGAGTTGTCATACGAAAGGTTTTTTTTTGCCATCGGGTCATACAAAGGTTGGATGCATGAGGATTGAGTATTTCAAAATACTCATCAAAGAGCAGCGCCACGTCATTGTGCGTGGTGGCTGCTTTAATAAATAAAGGATGTTTGAATAAATCATATGCCTAAAGAAATCATACTTTTGAACTTGATAAAACACTGATCCCCTTTTTGCCGATTATTTGAATATGCTCCCTCTCCCCGCGTCAAAATCGTTATTGTGGATTTCCTCTAATTCTTTAAACCATAATTTTTTTTAATTTTTTTTATTATTATTTGGGTGATAAATTTGACCTCAAGTGATGGGTGAGGATTGTTGATGGTGTAATAGAAGATCGGCCTCCACCTTACCCTTAGATCGATTTTTTTCAGCAGCTGATGATTAGCTTCATTCTTTTTTATTACATCTAGTTATCTATTCATCTATCATCTTTTGAAATATATTCTCATGAACATCACAATGTATGCTTATATACATAAATACTCGTGACGATAGTAGAACGCTAAAAATGATGAACATATACGGTAAGATGTGATAGGAAATTGTTCAGAATTTTTATATTCATATATGCTTATGTACATATAAATGCTTATAGTAAATTACATTAACAATCGCATATAAATACTATATGAAATTACAAACGTATATAAATTACAATCATTATGATTATGAAATTGTATTGTTAATATAAGTGCTTATATATATATCAACGATATAGCATATATACATATATACTTATATACTTGTGATGACTGAGACAGAAATTTGAAAGGCAAGGATAACAAATGCTATATAAATTACAATCAATATTTTTATTAAATAGTATTGTTCATGTAATTCAACTAACATTCAGAATTTTTATATTCATATATGATTATATACATATAAATGCTAATACTGTTGTGTACCATATAAATGGAGTTGAAAATTCCAATATCTAAGCATATATTTTCGAGAAGGCGGAGAGTAAATAATTGTATTCCATATACACATAATTCCATCATTATTATGTAACCGTATATAAATTAAATTCACTCTGATTATGAAATTGTATTGTTCATATAAATGCTTATTTATATAAACTGAATTGTATTGTTCGTATATGTACATTGTGTTAAATAACATCACCTTTGAATCAATTAGTAGCAACTCGACACCATCGATATTTGATTTGTCATTGAAGTGAGGCCTCTGTCATCTGTATATGACCCTAACATCCATAGTCGATAGTCTGACGCCTTGAATTAGAGTAGCAATTGATGGGTAAATCGCAGCAGACATTTGAGATTAGGGTTTTATAGACAGTGCAGTATTTTTATTCTACAGTTAATTAAGGTTTTTAATTCTCTAATAGGTTTTAATTCTATTAAGTTTGAATTATATGATATTTGAGATTAGAGTTTCACAAATTAGGGTAGGTTGTTTGATCAAGGATTAAGGATTAATGAGGATGTAATTGTGGGCAGGTTAATTGCGTGTGAAAGAAAGATTGCTAAGCTCGGCTTGCTTGACCCGAGTTGTGAACCCACATGATTTAGCTTCCCACAGAAGAGTTGTCATACGAAAGGTTTTTTTTTGCCATCGGGTCATACAAAGGTTGGATGCATGAGGATTGAGTATTTCAAAATACTCATCAAAGAGCAGCGCCACGTCATTGTGCGTGGTGGCTGCTTTAATAAATAAAGGATTGTCGTCGTGTTATATGCACTCGTAATCTCGTATGCAAAAACTTATGTGCAATTGTGCATGAACGAACTGTAATTCACGTGTTTTGTTCTAAATAAACAAATAACATTATTTATATGAATATTAATAAATCGTAATACTTCCAAATTCATATAACAATATAATCTCAACGTATACGGTTATAAACGTATGAAATCGAATGGAAGAGAGTATTGGTAACATTGTGGTCTCGTGACGTCATGTTATGTACATCGACGTATAATTATATAATGGAGTAATAAATTATGATTCATCTATTTTTCTAGCAAAGAATAATAATCAAACAACCTTTTATTGTTTTATTTGACAAAAAATAAGATGGTGTAAAAGTAAGGTAGATATAAATTACTCGTATTTAGTAACATATCACGACAACTTACGCTACCCAAATCTATATGAAAATTATGTATTTGTAATTCCACTATCATAACCTAAGACTACATTACCTTTATAAATTTGTGAATATTAGATGAATAATCGCGTTAATTAACATAATTTTTTAGTGTAATTATCCATAGTACTTTTAATTTGCAAAACCTTAGTTTTATGGGAAAATATTAATTATGCAATCCTTAGTATTATAATTCTTAAATCTAAATCTAAAAATAATAATACCCAAAATTTACTCCGTAACTCCTTGTAAGAAGTTTATGATTTCACTCATATTTATTCTCATCTATAAAATAATGTTACAACGGCCAGTGGGCTAGAGAGTTGGACGACAAAGTGGCCGAGGGAGGAAAACTGTCTGTTTTGTTGTACCATGGTGGCAGTAGGACAAAGGATCCTATGGAACTTGCTAAGTATGACGTTTTGCTTACTACATACGCTATAGTAAGTAGTGAAGTTCCTAAACAGCCAATAGTTGATGAGGATGATGGTGAGCTAAAGTTTGGGGAAAGGGCTGGTCTTTCATCTGAATTTTCCACCAAAGAAAGGAAAAATCCATCTACCCTGGGCAAAAAAGGTAAAAAAGACAGAAAACTAGATGACACTATCTTGTAAATCTGGTGCCCTTGCCAGAGTGACGTGGTTTAGAGTGGTATTAGATGAAGCCCAAGCTATAAAAAACCACAGAACACAAACAGCTAGAGCTTGCTGTGGACTGAGAGCAAAAACGAGGTGGTGTCTATCTGGAACTCCAATCCAAAATTCTATTGATGAAGTGTACAGTTACTTCAGATTTCTTCGACATGACATGTATTCAAATTTCAAAATATTTTGTGAAAAGATAAAATTTCCTATTTCCAGAGATCCAATTATAGGCTACAAGAAACTTCAAGCTGTACTGAAGACTTTACTTCTGCGTCGCACAAAAGGTTAGTTGTGTCTGGTGTTAGCTGTGTGGGCTGTGTTGGTTACCTCATAAATTCTGTTTAATCAGGGCTATGGTTGCCCAGGCCTCTCAATCACTGCTCATAACTTCTGCAAGAACTCAAGGTGTATTTCCTAATTCATAATGTGTGTGTCTTCAATTTTCACATTTCAGCAATGAAAATGCCATTACTGAAAGATTTAAGAGAATCATTCAAGCAAGTAGTGCCTGTCTTCGTCAGGGAATGCAAGAAGCGAATAATACATTAAAATTTATGGTAAGAGAGCTAATCAATATTTATAGGTTGGAAGTCAACAGCACTTTCCAGACTTGGGATCTAAATTCATTTATAAACCAAATTCTGGAGAATTAGATTATGATTCAGCCACATGGTGAAGTTGCCATGCCTATTTTAGCTTGCTAGATACTCTAATGTTTTCAGTCAAAGCTGAGTATTGTTGGATATAGGCCATGTTAGCTTAGGATGGTATCTAGTTGTCATCATATTTTTGAATGTATTCTAACTGAAGCTAGGAGGAGCAAAATGATTATACGCAAAAAAATATGTCGTTGGCATCAGTACCATTTAAAAACCTTTATTTTCTTTGCTAGTCTGTCAGTCACTACAAAGTTGAAGATGCATTTCAAAGTGAATACTCCTATAATAAATACATAAATATATTAGGCCTTAACTTAAAGCTATAGTTGGCTAATATGAGTACTTTTTTTACATCTTTCTCTATCGTGTCATGATCTAATTATTCTGTATTCTAGCGACAGAATATGTGTGATGGTTTCTTCGGATCTACTTTAATATTTACTGCTATGATATTTAAGTTGATGTCTCTGTCTTTTAGAATGAAATGGGCTAGAGTTGATGCTAGTTATTCGACATTCGTTTTGGTCCACTCTTCATTGGCGATGCTTATCATAGGTAAATTCTTTGTTTTCCTTATTCTGATTTGTTTGTTAAATTTTGGGTTCATTGAATATATGTGCATCATCTCTATTTATGATGATCCATGGAGTAGTATAGAAAGCAAAAATTTTAACGTGTAATAAATACTGAACACTTTATTGTGTACTGAGGATATAGCAATATGCGGCTCGGAGAAACAGAAGCAGAAATATTTGCCTTCTTTAGCACAATTTAAAACAGTAGGGTGTTGGGTAAGTTACACGTTTTCTTAATTTTTACCTTGTGTAATTTCTGCACAATACCTTCCAGATTTTCTTCCTTGCTTGCTTGTAGCATTTCAATGATATGAGGCCATATTCTCAAGAAGATATTGACGAGGTTCGTGGATTATGGGCGGACTATTTTCTTAATAATTAGTCGTATTTGATGTACCGGATTAAGTTATGTGGACAAGGTGTTAGTTGGATTATGGTTTTAGGTACTTTTGGATGTTGGATAATGATTTTATGTACCTTTTGGATTTTGGATAAATGTTGAATTTTATCAAATGAAACTTCTTTTGTTCAATTGTTTGGTATGATATTAATTTCTTATGTTGCGTTAATATGTATTTTAGGTTCATTAAAAACAAAAAAAATATATATATACGTATATATAAGCTGGCATGGTCGAGTCTATATACCTCATAAAAGACATTAGCGAGTTGATTGTACGAGAAATAGACAACTGTTATTAGAAAATAGTTGTCTATTAAAGGATAAACATCCAAATTTTGAAAAATCTCTTATGTCTATTTAAGTAATAGACTACTGTTATTTTAAAAACAGTTGTCTATTAATCAATAGACAACTGTTGTAAAACAGATGTCTATAGTCACAATAATATACAACTGCAAACTACTCAACTGTTGTAAGTCAGTTGTCTATTGCAAAAAAAAAACAGTTGTCTATTTGAGTTTTTGTAGTAGTGTCATTTACGAATTCAAATTCAATTATCGATAACGTAATATCGATGGTTAAACTATTTTGTTTATTTATTATTCCGTATATTATTATTACTAGGTTAAAAGTCCATGCGGGCACGAGTTATTAGTTGACTTAATTATATTGAAAAATTATAATAATCCGATGGAATTTATTAGATGTGATAAAATTCTACATTATAAAATAAAGAGTAAATTAGAAATTACTTCCTTCAAATATGCGTTTATTAAAATTTACTCCCTTATAATGATTTTTTTAATATTTTTACACCCAAAAAGATGCAAAAGTTCAAAATTTACTTGCAAATCACTATTTCAATGAGTTTATGATTTCATTGACCGAAATGCCCTTCATTAATAGTACGCCCCTCCCCAACTCCACCTCATCCTCATTTCGACTTTCCCAACTCTTTCAATCCCAATTCCAGGAGAACCCTAAATTCCCAAATCGAAAATCACCAAACCCAAAACTCGAGCATCCATTCATCAATCAATTGTAGCGATTTTTTTAAAAAAGTCTGCCGACTAAATGAGAGTAAGGGAAGGGGAAAGACGGGTATAAAGAAGAAATTAGCACTTTCGGTATAAAAAATAGGAAACAAGCAAAATAATTCAAATTCACCGGAATAACTCGTCGGAATAGTGATTTGCAAGTAAATTTTGAAGTTTTGCATCTTTTTGGGTGTAAAATATTTTAAAAAATTCATAAAGGAGTAAATTTTAATAAACGCATCTTTGAAGGGAATAGTTTCTAATTTACTCTAAAATAAAATTGTTTTTCTATGGGGTACAACTCAACTATTGGCTTTTCCAAGTGTTACCTTCACTTTTTTTGAATTACAAGGTGTACCCATAAACTGGGTATACATCATCAAAAATTTGTATCCAAGGATACATCGATCGTAAACTGGGTGTACAAGGATACATCTACGCCAAAGTTTCAATATTGGTCAACACTTGATACGGCTAAGTCGCGTCACCGATATCAAAATAATCCTAGGTTACTACTAACGGGTAGCTAGCGGTAAGTAAGGTCGATTCCACAGGGAGACAGGTTGAACATTATAAGTTAGTCAATTAACTTAACGGGTCACGATTTTATGTTGATTTAGTGATGCGATTATCAATAGCAGTGGAAATCGAAAATTGATAGAGGTGATTACCGTTCAAGACCTATTGAGTAGTAATCAAATATTAGAGCTCGAAACGCGTGAACGCTAATGAAACTGATTGTAACCCGACAACCAGAGAAGCACACAAGCAGCTTTCTTTTTTTTTGTTATTATCCAAGATCGATGAAACTGAAAACAAAGCCTACCTCTTATAGCCATGGATCGGCTGTTACAAACTATTGCTATGTCAAGCAATTATTATACTAAATTGATAATAGTAACTAATGATATCTAATTAATCTTCTGCTATTGCTTTGCCTTCATTACTTAGATTAATTTGATTGCTCTTCCTTACTCGGTCATCCCGAGTATTTTCATCATAGTACAAGTCCGATTATTACTCGTTCCCAAATACATACCACGAGTCGACTTTTCGTTGACAGGCTCGTTGTTATTGAATAATACCGCTTCATCTAAACCCGTATCATCCCCTCCCCTTTTAAAAGGAATTGTCCTCAATTCGGCAACCCTGTCATCGTCAATATAAAGAGATAGATCACCAAAATTAAATGTAGTGTGCACAAGATAATCACCTGAAAGCTTGATTTTATAAGCATCGTCACTCCCTCGATCAATAACTTTATAAGGTCCCTCGGCTCGAGGCATAAGCTTGTTTTTCCTCTTGCTCGGAAATCGCTCCTCTAACTGTCCACCCTCCTGCCCAACTGCACTCTCAACTAGTTGTTCACTAGCAAATAAAGTCAAGACAAATTTCTTACCTCGGTTATTACTCATAGAACGAATATCTTGATACGTCAAAGGTTTTAACATGATTTTTTTCCCCTGTCCCGTAACTCATATTCGTTACTCCTCCCACGATGCACGACATTCCTATCAAATTGCCACGGACGCCCCAAAAGTACATGACAAGCGTCCATAGGAATTATGTCGCACAATATTTCGTCCCGATACGAACCCATTGCGAAGCCAATGCGCACCTGTTTTGACACTTTCACCTTATTCCCGTCATCGAGCCAATGCAAAGCATAGGGTCTTGGGTGGGCCATGGTGGTTAGCCCAAGTTTAGAAACCATCTCGCTTGAAGCAATGTTGGTGCACCTCCCTCCATCGATGATCATACTACACCATTTGTCCCCAATTTGACAATTAGTACGAAATATTTGATCCCGTTGTTCCGAATCACTCGACCCTGACTTGGTTTGTAAAGTACGAAGAACTAGAGTCATGTCATATTTTGTAGCAATATAAGTCTCAATTTTCTCATCCTCACCACCCCCTTCCTCAAAAACAAATACGTTCCCCAGCCTTTCCTTTTCTTCCTCATCTAACAACTGATCCCGGACAACCATGGCTTCTCGTAACGTCACAACCCGCTTGTTTGGACAAGCGTTCTGATAGTGCCCAAAGCCCTGACACTTAAAGCATCGTACCCTCGACAAACTAGTCTCTTTAGGTGAGTCAAAGCTTTTAGAGGTAGTCTTAGGTGTGGCATAAGAAACAGGGGTGAACACGGGTTTAGGGACCGTGTCAGGATCACTACCTAACTCGTTTTTAAACCCCCCACCAAACCTGCTATATTCCCCACTTAGCTTGAACCCTCATATCTCGACTTCCCCTGTACCTCTAATTTTACGCATAAACCACATAAAGTATCGAAATCCGCATAAGAATACAATTCGACGGAATAAGCAATGTTACGATTCAAACCACGTAAAAACCGTGACATTTTTTATTCCTCTTTCTCCTCTAGTTCGCCCATCAAGGCCAATTTCTCACTCATCAATATATTCACCAATAGTCATTTTTCCTTGTATTAAATCCGCAATTTTTCGATACAAATTCAGTCTATGTGTGGTAGGCATGTACCTTTTCCTAAGTTTGCGTTTTAAGGATTCCCAAGAGACGATGTTCTCCTAACCGGCTCGTGCTCGTTTGGATGTCACACCCTCAAACCATAATGATGCTCCCTTACCCAATTTTAGAATTGCGTACTTACACCTCTTCTCATCACTAAGGTTTATAAAATCGAACATACGTTCAATCTTCCGCTCCCATTCCAAGTAATTTTCGGGATCTGTGCCTCCAATGAACTCGGGAAGTTCCGTGACCTTGAACTCATCAGGCTTAGAACGCGGCCCAGTTCGAACGCCGGCGCGCAACAACTCTCGTAACTGAGAAAGTAACATATCATCGTCAAATTCTGCCATGTTTTGGGATTTTTTTTCTGAATTTTTTCGAGAGATAGGCAACAAACTACGAAGAACAGAGACAATACACGAGGACCGTCTCGATTTAAGGAAATCAAGATCCGAAGCTCTGATACCACAAATGATGCGATTACCAATAGTAGCGGAAATCAAAAATTGATAGAAGTGATTACCGTTCAAGACCTATTGAGTAGTAATCAATTATTAGAGCTCGAAATGCGTCGAACGCTAATGAAACTGATTGTAACTCGACAACCAGAGAAGCACACAAGCAGTTTTCTTTTTTTGTTATTATCCAAGATCGACTAAACTGAAAACAAAGTCTACTTCTTATAGCCATGGATCGGCTGTTACAAACTATTGTTATGTTAAGCAATTATTAAACTAAATTAATAATAGTAACTAATGATATCTAATTAATCCTCTGCTGTTGCTTTGCCTTCGTTACTTAGATTAATTTGATTGCTCTTCCTTACTCGGTCATCCTGAGTATTTCCATCATAGTACAAGTCCGATTATTACTCAATCCGAAATACGTACCACGAGTTGTCTTTTTGTTCACAGGGTCGTCGTTATTGAATAATACTGCTTCATCTAAACCCGTATCATTTAGGGATGAACTGATGGTCTAATAAAATAATTAAAATGATAAAAATATGATAATAAAAAATACTAGAGTCGTCGGATCACTACGAATCAAAACAGACATACT
The DNA here is from genome assembly GCA_958450325.1 of Agrostemma githago. Taxonomy (NCBI): domain Eukaryota; kingdom Viridiplantae; phylum Streptophyta; class Magnoliopsida; order Caryophyllales; family Caryophyllaceae; genus Agrostemma; species Agrostemma githago. Next base: position 32,625,523 of record OY288242.1, read on the forward strand.
AATGATTTCCAAATAATCAGTTAAGACGAGTTAAAGAATATCAACACGGTCCTCTCGGATCACTAGTCATCCTAGAAATCACCTAACGGGCTCTCGCTACTTATTAGGGAATTCTATCGATTACAACGAGTCTAATCCGTTCCAGGCTTTCGATCTTAGGTCGGGATTTACAAGACACAAGAAATCAATTACGGCCTATAATTAACTACTCGTCGTTATAATGTTGCAAGAGCGATTTAACTCACAGGTCGATTGTTTAGTCATCACATATAAACTCGGTTCAATTCGTAGTTCACCTAAACTTTAAAGACGGAAAATTAACTAGACATATTTACGATGATAATAATAATACTAGCAGAATAAAACATGATGGAGATGAATGGAAAATATTAGTAGATATAAATGATAGCTAATATGATATGAAAGAAAAGAAAATAACAAGAAACAGGAAAGTATTGAAGAAACAAGAGAAAAAGAAATAACGTTAAACAGTAAGAAATAACAACACCAGGAAGAAGAAGGAGAGTAGGAAAGAGGAAGAAAGTACCGGATCAGAATAAATAAAAGAACAGAGACGGAGAATTAGAATAATAAAAATAACCCGATCGAGAATATGAACACCAGAATTCTGAGAAATAAACTTGACAAAAATAAAGGCTAAATATTTACAGGAAACTAAACTAAAACTAAACTAATGTGTGTGAATGAAGAGATGAATGAAAGATGAGATTCAGATGCAAAAATCTACTCCTATTTATAATAGGCTAAGTATGCCTTAACTACTCCACTATCTTCCCCTATTAGGTATCAGTTCCTAATCTCACTACCTGTTACCAGTATACGTAAAACGAGGGAGTGGGATAAAAGAAAGTGTGGTACCCAAGGTGAGGAGAACATGGGTAGTGACCGTAGTAGTGTGCTGGGGTCGACTGAAGTATAAGCTTGGATCGACTGAAAGATTTGGCATGGTCGACTGAATAAGATGAAGGAAGGGTGGCTCCCCTAAATGCGAGAAGTATGGGAACACCGTAGCTCCGACTAGGTGGCTCCCTCCGACGAAACTCATAGCGACTGATGAGTTTCTGACCCTTGTGCGGTTATATCCCTCGTGCCTAAAGGTAGCTGGGGGTCTTCCACATGTGTGTATTACCTTACAGATAGCACTTACATGCTAATTTTCTTGTTGCTTTGTTTTTGCAGATACCTACGACACTTAATTAATGGACCGATCGGCACTTGCGCGCCCTTGGACTTGACAAGACTTATTCTCCTATCACGTCACGCCCCCTTACTTCTTCAGACTATAAGAAAGAGAGCCTCATGGGACACGTGAAGAGTGCATCGGCCGGAAAAACCCGATTTCCTCCCTGTGGGCTGACTGGCCGTGCTCCGACATCAACACCTGCTGCAAGGCTAGCCCGAGGGAGAGGTGAAGGCTTTGCAGTGGCGCGCCCGTCGGCAGCCAGATGTGAGGATTCTCCTGCTGTAGGTCAGCCCTCTGCTGTTGTTGTCCTGACTACGCCGTCGGCTGAGGAGGCCGAGGAAACAATCTCTCCTCTTACCAGAAAAAGAAAAGACAAGGAACCAATGACAGCCGAGCAGCTGATCGACCTGGGGGCCGAGGTCAGTACACCTCAGCCTAAGCGCCATCCCTCTAACCTTTCTGAGACGTTGCTTGATCAGGGGAACGTGGAATGGAACTATGCTGTGGATATCATTGATGCCTTTTGATGGACCGTATTTAGTCGTAGTTATTACGACGGTTTTTGGTTTATTTTGTGAGCTAAATCGGTTGTCTTGTATTGCATTTGTGTCGATTTGGTATAAATGTAATATAGGCTATTTTGAGGATGTTAACCATTGGACCGTCGATTTGGGCAAAGAACGACAAAAACATGAAGAAGAAGAAAGCTCACTTGAAGACCCGGAACGACGGAATTGAAGGATCGCGAGAAGCAGCTACAGGCCGTCAGGCGAGTCGCGCAGAAGACACGCGAGTCGCGCGCTCCCGCGAGTCGCGCGAGGGTTGGGCGAGTCGCATGAGGATCTGAAACTTTATGCGCGATTCCGTCTCTATCTCGTGATATTTGCTATATTTTAAGACTTTGATATTATTTAGGAAACTTTATTACTAGTTTTTATTATTATTAGTATTACTAGTATCCTTAAGATATTTTATTATTATTTTATTATTAGGAAACTTTTATTAGGATAAATATAGCCTTAGATTGAGACTATTATGAATATTATCATCACATCAAGTTTAACGTAAGATTAGAGAGAAAAAGGGAGACCTTTGAAGAACCCTAATTTTCCGGTTTCAAGTATGTGTAACTAATTTCCTTTACTTAGATTCAAGCCTTTGAAGCACTTGATAATCGTTTGTGAGTTTGAATGTTTTAATTATTAATCTTGATTATTGTGAATTGCTTTGTTATTAAATCTATGAATGTTGTTATTGATTGCTAGATGCGCAACTAGTACTTGATTCCTTCATTCTATCGTTAGTATTGTTAATTGAGTAGGATTTACTGATTAACTTTACATTAGTAACAACTAGGAATTAATATTGAACGGGATACGTTGATATTAGTACTTAGAAGCAATTCACATAAATATCTAAGGTACGACTGGATTGTACGTGCTATTTATTCTCTATTGAATTCTCAGATCTATATTGCTTTCGTCTAATTGAACCTAGAACTGGATTGTTTAGGTTGTTTTACGGTTAGGGTTAATTAAGAACGGGATTCGTTTTAGTTAACTATTCTTAAGAGAATTGGAATTTCATATTCACAATAGAGTAGTCAAGGTTATTAATTGAAACCATCTTACAATGATCAATCGCTATTAAGTGTGGATTTGTGCTTGGGTCTAAGTTCTTTCTCATCATTTGATTTAGTCAAAGTTTTCATCTTTATTAGATTTAGTTGTTAGATAATTATTCAAACCCCCCCCCCTTTCTTATTGATTAATTAATTAGTTATTTATCATTCTATATTAGTACGCAGTTATAGTTAAACCAATTCCCTGTGGGTTCGACCCTTATTTCCATTATACTATTGTTTTAGTTTGTTGGTTATAAGTGATTATAAATTAGTAATTTGAGGCATACGACTTTAGCCTGTCAAATTTTGGCGCCGTTGCCGGGGAATCGGTATTAATTATTTTTGTGTTTTCTAGTGTAGTTTTTAATTAATTTTTTTTAAGCTAATTTTATTTATTTTATTTTATTTTATTTTGTGTAGTTTATTTATAATACTCGCTCTTCTAACTTGAACCTCGAGGCATTCGACTCAGAGATTGAACGCACCTTTCACAGGTCACAGAGAATCGGAGAGGGAGCAATAGTTATTGGAACGCAGGAATTCGAGGATTTAGAGTTTTTCGACGATATTCCTATTAATCCCGTGAACACTGAAGTTTCCTCCGAATCCGAATCTGAATCCGAAGACGAGTCGAATATCATGGCCAACACAATCAAGCAGCTGACAGCACCCGACCTTGCACAACAACCTTTGTGCATCACATACCCACCATTGGGTGCGAATGCCACTTTCGAATTGAAGTCGGGTTTGATCCATCAATTACCCACATTCCATGGCATGAGCGATGAGGACCCTAATAAGCATTTGTCGGATTTTCATATTGTTTGCTTGAGTATGAAACCGGCATCTGTCACTGATGAGCAGCTCAAGCTAAGGGCATTTCCCTTCTCATTGAAGGATTCTGCAAGAGATTGGTTGTATTACTTGCCACCGGCAAGTATTGATACATGGGTGAAAATGAAGAAGGCGTTCCTTGAGAAGTACTTGCCGGCATCTCGGGCCTCCCAATTGAAGAAGCAGATTAGTAATGCGGAGCAACGAGATGGTGAGACGATGTATGAGTATTGGGAACGCTTTAAGAAGCTATGTGCTACATGCCCATATCATGGCTACAATCCTCAAGACCTTGTGATGTATTTTTGCGGAGGTCTTTGTGTGGAGGATGCTCGCACTGTGAACGCGGCTTGTGGGGGATCGATCGTGAACAAGAGTTCAGATGCTGCTATAGAAGTTATCCAGGAGCTAGCTGAAAGCTCTCGAGATTTCTCTCGGAAGTTCCCTAAACGGGGACTGCATGCCATAGGTAATTCATCATCCTCGAGTCTTGAACAAAAAGTTAATAGTTTAACATCTCTTGTTCAGAATATGATGTCAGGAAAACCAAATCAAGTTATGATGTGCGGTATTTGTTCTACCGAGGGACATCCGAGTGAGCATTGTCCTCAAATGTATGAAGGTCAAGAGGAGGTGAACGGAGTGTGGGAAACCGGGCAAAACAAAAAGTGGGATCCATACTCTAACACTTTCAATCCTGGATGGAGATATCACCCGAACATGAGGTGGAGGAATCGGGAAGGCGACCAAGAAATTAATCAAGGTAATCAAGTTGGTAAACCGAAGCAACAACTCTTTGCTAAGCAACAAGTTATTCCTAACACGGTTCCTAATCCGCCTCCACCTAGTGGTCAAATGTCCACCGAAGACATGATACGTGCTTTGGCGGCTAACCAAGCTACGGTGACCACCCAAATGTCCAACCTCCAAGCTACGGTTCTTCAACATCACACGGAGAACAAAGCTAGCATTCAAAATTTGGAAGTTCAAATGGGCCAAATGGCGACCGCCATTGGTAGGTTGGAGGCTCGAGATTCTGGAAAACTACCTAGTCAAACCATTCTTACGAAGAAAAACGTGAGTGCCGTATCTTTAAGGAATGGGAGACAATTGGTGGAGGCCGACAAGCCGAAGAGGAAGGCCAAATAAGCTATGGTTCAAGAAGAGGAGCTAGTGACCGAGGAAGGTGAGGAACCTTCGAATGTGCAAGAGAAGGAGTCAATTACTCCTACTACACCGGTGGCGGAACCGGATGTCCCTTTCCCCGAGGCACTCAAGAGGACCCGTTGGTATGAGCATGACAAGGATATCTACGAGGTATTTGAAAAGTGTGAGGTAAACATTCCCCTTCTTAATCTTTTAAAGAGTATTCCTAAATATGCTAAATTCTTGAAAGAATTATGTACTATTAAAAGGAATAACAAGTTGAAGGGAGCTAAGAAAGGGAAGGGTAGTGAGTATGTGTCCGCTATTTTTCAAAAGAAATTACCCCCTAAATGTGGCGACCCGGGCATGTTCACTATACCTTGCACCATAGGAGATACTTTGTTTGACAAGTCTATGTTAGATTTGGGAGCTTCTATTAATGTCATCCCTCTTTCTATCTATGAATCTCTTAGACTTGGTCCTATGAGGGAAACCGGGAAAGTAGTGCAACTAGCGGATCGATCGAGTGTCTATCCTAAGGGAGTTGTAGAGAATTTCTAGTTAAAGTTGATAAGTTGGTCTTTCCAGCCGATTTTTATGTTTTGGACATGGAACATGACTATAGTGCAACCCCTATCATTCTAGGACGACCGTTCCTAAAGACCGCGGGAACAAAAATCGATGTCCCTAATGGCTCACTTAGCATGCAATTTGAGGGTAGAGTCGTTAAATTCGACATAAATAAGCCTAGTTCCCATTCCCTGAAAGACAATACCTTATGTCGTGTTGATATTTTTGATCATTTATCTCCTAACTCACAAGAAGTGGTGAAATCGGTTCCTAAACCGATTTCGTCTACCCCTTCTAGCAAGGAATTTTTGTTTCGTAAGCATGTGCAGGAACCTCCTTCTAAGGGACCCAAGTGTGTCATTCTTTGGGAGTCGCGTAAGGACGCGGAGCTAAATAAAGGTAAAACGAGGTCGTGGTTCAATCAATGGACGGTTCGAAAGAGCTCAAGCAAGCGTCCAACGGTCTTACAATTTCAAGATGGAAAAGTAAAAGATTTAGTCGGCATAAGGCTTAAATCGACTAGTGAAAGGAGTGATGGATCGGGTGTCGAGAGAAGCAAGCTCTCGGACATGACGTCTTCTACCTGACATCCGTCTTAGTCGAGCGAACGACTTTAAACAAAAGCGCTTCCGGGAGGCAACCCGCTTTGTAGATTTTTATTGTAAAATTTTATTTTTTGGGTCATAGGTCGTAGTGTTAATTTCGTTGTTTTTCTTAAAACTTAGTTTTTATTACTAACTTTTGATGTTTTAATAGGAGAAGAGTGTTGATTTTCCAGGAGATGGGGCGACTAGCATGGGTCCTGGGCGACTAGCATGGAGATCCTTCATAATCTGAGCAAAAATTGAAGAAAAAGGAACGGAGTTTCAGGGATCCGCGCGAGTCGCGCGGACTTCTCACACACAGGTAATATTTTATTATTTAAAAAAAAAAAAAAAAAAAAAACTCAAAAAATTAAAAACAGGTTACCCGACTCCCTCTCCCATTCATCTCTCCCCCTCATCTATCCCTATTCCCAATTACCCAAATCAAATTAAAACCCTAGATCTACTTCTTCCCCAAATCAATTTCAAATCCGTCACTATTACCACCAATCCTTCCTCCTCACTTCAAAACCCACCACTACCACCAATAATCCTTCCCTGTGCGAGTCTAAGTCGAGTCGCCGTCGGTCCGGTGAGAAGTCAGGCGAGTCGCGCGGGGTCAGGCGACTCGCACGTGTCGTCGGCGGGCTTCTGTTTAGCTTGTCAACGGTATTCAGGCGGTCGTGTGAGTCGGGTTTCGCTCGGTGCTGTATTTTGTCCAGTTTCAGTAAGTTTCCAACCCTTTTCATCCTTTCACTCTATTCTCCTACAATTTGTGAATCTGTTTAGGGCTTGTCTTGTTTGTGTGCTGATAGCAAGTCACCCAACTCCGTCCTTTCAATATACTCCTGTCAAATTTTGTTTAGAGTCTGTGTAGAGTTTGTCTGGGTTGTGTTGTGAGTTGTTGGTTGCTGATTCGAGTCATAAACCACCTCCATTTTTGTCTAGTTGGTCAGTTTGGTATAGTCGATTCCGAGTCAGGTCTGTCACGGTTGAGTCTAAGGAGTTGCATCTGAGTCGAGACTTCTCTAGTTAAGTTAGTATCACTTATTTTAGAAAATCTTGAGTCATGGCCCCAAAGAAGCAAAAAACGACTTCGGTTGACTATATGGGGTGTAAGAATCTGAGTACGAAGCAGAAATCGGTATGGCGTCAACTATTTGATCGAGCTATTTTGTCAACTAAGTTTGTCGATAATTTGGCATTGGAGTTGCTCGGAATTAGTGATGAAGTGTTGATGTTATTAACGCGTATTGAGTTAGCAAACTTTTACTATATGCACGCGAACACGTACAAGCGCTACACACTTGAGTTCTTGTCCACCCTAGAAGTCCATCGTGATGACGATCCCCCTCACATTACTTTTCATCTCGGAGATTCAGAACGAGATGTAGACTTTACTGAGTTGAGGGAGGCGTGGGGAATAGCACCAAGAGGGGGGCGGCGTTTTTGACCCCTACTACGCGTATGATGGAAGAGTTTTGGTTAAAAATTGCTAAGAATGCTTATGAGGGGGCTAAAAATGCTGATATTCGTCATCCTGCCCTTCGTTATGCTCACCGACTTTTGAACTCCACATTTCTTTGCAAAGGTGAGCCGACACATCTACCTAGGGCGGATTTGATGTACTTGTGGGCCATGATGCCCGAATGTTTGGGAACCCCGGATTGGATTGATGTATTCTTGACTTGTTGTGAGAAGCAGCAGAAAGCGGTCTCGGGGAACATTCTGATGGGGGGTATAGTTACCCTTCTAGCTCAGTATCTTGGCCTACCCAAGATGACGGATTCTCCTGTAGTAGGTGACACTACTATTAGTATTAAGTTCATGGAGAGTTGTTCTATGATTTCGCGACTGATTGGTGAACACCACCTAATCTGGACACTCGGCACGTCCCACCGTCATTTCATGGTTTTGCCTCGTCCGGATGGGAAACCGTTACCATTGGGGCCTACTGCGGATGCGTTTTACCTTCCTCATGATGCACAGTTTCCTAGACCGACTACCGAGTCTCGTGCCCCGGTTGTGGAGGAACCCGAGGGTACGTCGGATTTTGATCGTTGGAGCGGTTGGCGCGAATCATTAGAGGATCGAGTGGAAGAATCTGTTGATAACAGTAGGTTGGCCGCTGAGTTCGGTCGTTGTATGAATCGGTTACAGTTGAAGTTGCACCCGAATGACTACTCGGAACCATCTCCCGAGTTTTATGCAGAGCTTGCGGCCCGTGAGCAAGAGAGATCATCAAGGAGGGCGGCACGTGAGGCTAGGTCACGTGACGCCGGCTCCTCTTCTCACTCTTGAGCCCCGAGGTATTTCTCTTCCCATTTATTTTGTTGTCCTTAATTCACACATTCGAGGACGATGTATTATTCAAGCGTGGGGAGGGAAATTATCTCGTTGTATATAGTAGTTATTTTGTATTACGTCGTTTATTTTAATTTCAAAAAATCGAAAAAAGAAGAAAAAAAAAGAGAAAAAATTGAAAAAAAAGAAAACAGAAAGAAAGAAATAAACCCGGCTAGGTGAAAACCCGGAAAGGGCGCCTAGGCAAGAATGGGGAATGTGGCCGAGGACGGAGTGAAAACCCGAAAGGGCGCTCCGGGTAAAAAGAAAAATCGAGTTGCGTGCCACGAGAGTAGTGTGAGGAAAAAAATGAAAGCTAGAGTGAAAATCCGCAAGGGCGGACGCTCTAGGCAAAATGAGAGAATTAGGAAAAAAAATTCACTACTACTTTCTCCGTTTTTGGTGTTGGCGTCATAAGAAGGGTGACATAGAAGGTCGGAAGGGTAGGATTAGTTGGCTAAGGTGAGAAGAATCGCGGTGCGGTGTAGTCGTAGCACTAAAATTCTATGCGATTGGTGATGTTTTGTTTGGTATATTGAACTATTAGAGGCGTTTAGGATTGATCACATGTGTGGGTTGTGGAATATTGTGGTATATGTTTTGTATCACCGGTGACATTTGTAGCACATGTGATCCGTTCTAGGATTGGAGAAATAAGGGGCGTTAGATGTGAATTTTAGCTTATATTTATTTGCTAATGTGCCTTGTTTTGATGAATTGGGTCAATGATAATAGTTTGATATTGGGTGTGTTGAGTCAGTTGAACATGTGAGTTGAATTTCATGAAAATGTTGGATTGGAAGGTGCTTTAACTCATAACGAGGGAGATTGGTGGAAGACGAGTGAGGGCCGGTGTGTTATTGTTATTCTCACGCATATTGGATCGGTGATGGTTGTGTATATGGTGTTCTTCGAGTTTTACTCGAGGACGAGTAAAGGTTCAAGCGTGGGGATATTTGATGGGCCGTATTTAGTCGTAGTTATTACGACGGTTTTTGGTTTATTTTGTGAGCTAAATCGGTTGTCTTGTATTGCATTTGTGTCGATTTGGTATAAATGTAATATAGGCTATTTTGAGGATGTTAACCATTGGACCGTCGATTTGGGCAAAGAACGACAAAAACATGAAGAAGAAGAAAGCTCACTTGAAGACCCGGAACGACGGAATTGAAGGATAGCGAGAAGCAGCTACAGGCCGTCAGGCGAGTCGCGCAGAAGACACGCGAGTCGCGCGCTCCCGCGAGTCGCGCGAGGGTTGGGCGAGTCGCATGAGGATCTGAAACTTTATGCGCGATTCCGTCTCTATCTCGTGATATTTGCTATATTTTAAGACTTTGATATTATTTAGGAAACTTTATTACTAGTTTTTATTATTATTAGTATTACTAGTATCCTTAAGATATTTTATTATTATTTTATTATTAGGAAACTTTTATTAGGATAAATATAGCCTTAGGTTGAGACTATTATGAATATTATCATCACATCAAGTTTAACGTAAGATTAGAGAGAAAAAGGGAGACCTTTGAAGAACCCTAATTTTCCGGTTTCAAGTATGTGTAACTAATTTCCTTTACTTAGATTCAAGCCTTTGAAGCACTTGATAATCGTTTGTGAGTTTGAATGTTTTAATTATTAATCTTGATTATTGTGAATTGCTTTGTTATTAAATCTATGAATGTTGTTATTGATTGCTAGATGCGCAACTAGTACTTGATTCCTTCATTCTATCGTTAGTATTGTTAATTGAGTAGGATTTACTGATTAACTTTACATTAGTAACAACTAGGAATTAATATTGAACGGGATACGTTGATATTAGTACTTAGAAGCAATTCACATAAATATCTAAGGTACGACTGGATTGTACGTGCTATTTATTCTCTATTGAATTCTTAGATCTATATTGCTTTCGTCTAATTGAACCTAGAACTGGATTGTTTAGGTTGTTTTACGGTTAGGGTTAATTAAGAACGGGATTCGTTTTAGTTAACTATTCTTAAGAGAATTGGAATATCATATTCACAATAGAGTAGTCAAGGTTATTAATTGAAACCATCTTACAATGATCAATCGCTATTAAGTGTGGATTTGTGCTTGGGTCTAAGTTCTTTCTCATCATTTGATTTAGTCAAAGTTTTCATCTTTATTAGATTTAGTTGTTAGATAATTATTCAAACCCCCCCTTTCTTATTGATTAATTAATTAGTTATTTATCATTCTATATTAGTACGCAGTTATAGTTAAACCAATTACCTGTGGGTTCGACCCTTATTTCCATTATACTATTGTTTTAGTTTGTTGGTTATAAGTGATTATAAATTAGTAATTTGAGGCATACGACTTTAGCCTGTCACCTTTGCCCTTCTCTCTGACTCTTCGACTCTACAGTGGCGCGCCCGTCGGCAGCCAGATGTGAGGATTCTCTTGCTGTAGGTCAGCCTTCTGCTGTTGTTGTCCTGACTACGCCGTCGGCTGAGGAGGCCGAGGAAAAAATCTCTCCTCTTACCAGAAAAAGAAAAGACAAGGAACCAATGACAGCCGAGCAGCTGATCGACCTGGAGGCCGAGGTCAGTACACCTCAGCCTAAACGCCATCCCCCTAACCTTCCTGAGACGTTGCTTGATCAGGGGAACGTGGAATGGAACTATGCTGTGGATAACATTGATGCCTTTGCTCTTCTCTCTGACTCTTCGACTCTCACCTTGGACCAGACTGCCAGGGTGTTAGCGCATGCTAGCGCTCAGGCTCAGTAGCTCCTCTACCGCTGCTCTATGGTTTTCCAGGCGTCAACCGTCTGAGCGACGAGGAGCTAACCATTACTCCGGGGTCCTCCCTCTATGACCGTATTTCTGTGGTCGAGAGAGATGCTGCACTCATATCCAGCCTGAGAAACAAATTGGCTGAGCGGGAGAGTGAGCTAAAAGAGGCCCAGCGTTAATCGGCCAGCTGGAAGGAGCAGGGAAAGGAAGCTCTGAAGGAGGCGTTAGGGTTGGAAGTTGAGCTGGAATAGGCGAAGAAACATTCGGGGGAACTTGAAAGGCAGCTCAAGGACTCTTCTGACCGGCTATCAAAGATGGAGTTTGAGCTGTCAGAGGTTTGAAACAAGTACCAGGAGCTGGAAGCACAGAAGGAGAACCGGCTGAAGGAGAAAGAGGAGATTATGAAAGAGGTTGACGAGAAGGTAGACAAGGCTTCGTGAAAGGTGCCAACTCAGCTACTTACTTCTGTGTGGAAGTTATGAAGGAGCTGGTGCCAGACTTTGTTGAGGAAGCCTCCAAAAGGCTATCCACTACCAAGGATGAGGCCAGGGTCAACAAGCCATCACAGAAGGGTCCTGACGAGTCGTCGGTCCCTGCCCAGGGAAATCCTCCTGCGTAAGATTTAGGGCAATTGTCCTCCAAAGGCTCATGTCCCTACCCCTGAAGATTTAGGGTCCCGTGTCTCCTTTCATCGCCTTTCATGTCTTGTTTTTAATCTAACTTTTTTGTGTGCACCGAGCCTGCATATGGCCAGTTGGCGGTATTATGTAATCTCTTAATTTTCTCTGTTTTCAAACTTATCTCTGATCTGTGTCTCTAAACTTCCGTGAATCCTTTTCGAACTTTGTTTGCTTTGGTATTTTGGAGTTGGTTTTACCCCTAGTCTTTTACCAAGCTTGTTTTTTATCTTATGTCTGACTGTTTCCCTCTTGCGTGCCTAGAGGCATGCAGAGGGATTGCCCCCTGCCGTCCTGATGGTAGGCAAAGGGGCTTATGTTTTTATGGAAGGCCGAGTGTGCGTCAGACCTTGTTGGTTTGGCTTTGACGTCCGACCTGTCCTTGACTTCTGGTCAAAGTCAGGAGGCATGCCCCCTGCCTGCCTGGAGGTAGGCAGAGGGACTTATGTTTTTTATGCAAGGTTGAGTGTGCCTCAAGCCTTGTTGCTTCAACTTTGCCGTTTGGCCTGTCCCTGGCTTCTGGTCGAAGTCAGGGGCCTGCCCTCTTCCTGTCTAGAGGTAGGCAGAGGAACTTATGTTTTTTTTTATACAAGGTTGAGTGTGCCTCAGGCGTTGTTGGTTCGGCTTTGCTGCCGGCCTGTCCCTGGCTTCTGGTCGAGCACAAGAGGCCTGCCCCCTGCCTGCCTAGAGGTAGGCAGAGGGACTTACGTTGTTGGGGGGTCCATTTTATCATGGTTTTGCAACAGGGGGCTCTCAGCCTATTGCCCCATCGTTTGTTATTTGGGCGCGAGTTGAACATACAATGAGTATAAGCAATAAGTAAATCTTTCATTTCTTGAAATATTGACAGCTTCAATGGAGTCGTCGACAATGTTTTACCTTGAGCATCCTCCGTCAATTTTTAGGGAACTTAAACAAAAACTTCTAAAAAACTAGACATAGTATTTCCTTAGAGTGTCTGTATTCCAATACGATGCTAGTTCTTGCCCTTCGGCATTGGTGAGCCTGTAGGTACTGGGGCCCATGATCTGAGTGACTAGGTAGGGGCCTTCCTAGTTGGTGTGGACGTCCGTCCGCACCGCCCGACACCCCGCGCGGGACCGACCTGGTATTCATCGTGTGGCGGCGGCCACCCACGCGGCCCCCTCTCTGCCGGGGGCCGGTCCGATCTCGCATACGGGGCGAAGTGTCGGACCTCGATTTGGATGACGATCCGGACTTGCACTAGACTTGTGCGGGCACTCGTGTTTCCATTTGGGAATCGATCATGACGTGGTTGTAAATGTTTAAAGGCCGATTCATTTGGTAAGGCGACATTTAGTGAATTGAATTCGTTGCCGATTTGTGGAGTCGCCACCGAGTCAATTATGGGGACTCGGAAACCGTTCAAGTCAACTTTGATCCCTTGCCGGCTCAAATTTGAGTGGCACGGGACTTAAAGATGAAGACTTGTACCCTTAAGAACTCCATGCCTGGAATGACTCTCATTGCCAATGGTTTCGGACATCCGGAAACCATCGATTCTGAGTAAGGGGTGAGGGTACGTATTGGGAAGCCAACATCCGATTGATGTCAACACCCAATCCCGCCCGCACTATAGCGGCCTCTACTAATCAATCGGTGGGCTGATATCCTAGTTCTTTTGTTGTGGTGGAAATACTGTAACATCCGTTGTTTTAACCCTATACCTTTTGCTACATCGGTTGTTTAAGGACAAGTAAGTATTGTCATTGTAGTTGTGTTTACATTCTTTGCATGCGATTTCCCGTGACAGGCAGGCCATGAAAAGATGCACGTAGAAGAGTAGAGAGTACTAGTATTATACGTATTAGCAGATCAATTTTAACGCGATAATACGGATATTAGTTATTCTCGGTGCATATCTTACCTGGTATTCTGCTTAAGATGCGTCGGTTTGGCATTAATAGAGATGCATCTAACCTAATAAGGCAAGCATCGGGACTAACACGGAACCCGGCCATCACTTTGTTCGGTTTTAAGTTATTTTACGTTTTGAATTCTGTGTTAGGTGATTTAGCATGCGATAACAAGGTCATAAAAACAATAAATCATACGAAAAACTGTAGTGCGAATGTAAGTAAATCACATTGTGAGGAATTGCACCCTCGGAGTACACACTAAACGAGACTCGATGCATAGATATTTTTGAGAACGGATCTCGGAATTACTCGGGTCTATTTAGTGTGTTTTACTATTTGTGGTTGAAGTTGGGATGTTACGTATTTTAGTAGATGCTTGTGGGCCTAGCGCCCAGATCTAGTGTTGTCGTAGTGCATAATAATAGAAAGTACGAATATGGAAAGTTTTGTTTAGATGGAAACCTAGTGACGACTCGATCAACAGGCGGATCCTCCTAGCTTGACCATTGACTCCGGCAGAACTCTGTTACAGTTTGACCTTCCCGCGGCTACTCCGGCAGAGCTTCGTTGCTAAGGACTAGTTCTGCGGCTAGTCCGGCAGAACTTCGTTACTAGTTTTGACCTAGTCGATCACAGACACCTCGCTATCGAGTAGAGTGCTCGAAGGTGAGGAGTAGCGTCGATGTCGCTTTTTTTTTTATCGGAACTACAATCGAGTGGATCGTTTGCCTCGGGTGTCGGAGTGCGAGCCCTTAGCGAGAGTTTAGAGGGAGAAGAGAAGAGTGAATTGTTTGTCGAACGAATGAGGCGGCGGGGGGGTATTTATAGGTGTTTTCGGCCCTCGTCGCCCATATGGGCGCCTGAGCTGGGGCGCACCAAGACTCAGGCGCCTGGGCTAAGGCGTGGTGAGACCCATACGCGTAGGGTGGGACGGTTGGGATTTTGAGGATACGGTTTTGATACTTTCCAAAACCGTGAGACGGGTGTATGATATGTTTCTTGGGTGTTAAGGCTTCCCAGGGCTTGACCTAGCGCCGTGGGTTTAGTGGGCCTCGGGTGTTCATCCCGAGGCTCGCTTGACACGGTGTTGACTCGGTTCGAGTTTCGGGGCCGAATCGGGGTTCCGGTGTCGGAATTAACTCTAATTAGTGTGTATGTGACCGTAACGACACGACTAAGGCTGCCATCATGTTAGTTTTTAAATTTTTCGAGTAATTATTTGATCCGTTCTATAGGAAAACCACCTATAACATCGCGAACCCGTGTCACATTGCAGTCCTATCGTCATCGGGTGTTTGTTGGGCACTTCTGCAGCCACCAGGTCCAAATCTGGGTGTCTACAGAAGCCCCCACTTTGACTGAGGCTTGGACAAGACGAAAGTCAAACTATAGCCGCCCAGGTCAATCGAAGATTACGACCTGGTGGCTGTCCGTTCGGGTCGTTTTAAGTCCAGTGGACTACGTGTTGAGGCTCGCCAGCCATAGCTTAGAAATCATACCTAAGGTCTTCGCTTGCGGTTGCTTGCTTGAGCCCGGGCTGTTGCTTGACATCTTGTTCTTGATTCTTTGTGCGCGCGCGCTTTGTCTTCTTCGATTTATTTAGAGGTTTTGTTTAATTTTTAAGTGTTTCTGCGCGCTAGCAACGCATTAAGTGTGAGCGCAAAGGATGCTCATTTTGTGTTGACTTTTATTTACACAAATGTATTTTGGGCTGCTTGTGAACCCTTGATGAAACAAAACGTTCGAGGGCATTAGTCTTGTGGACATGACGTAGGTCCACCCCGACGCGGCCACGCGCGGGTTTGGGTAGGCGAATGAATCTCGTGGTGAGATTGTTCTCGGGTTCGAAATTTAAGTCAAAATGGAGTCGCCACCTAATTTTGTGGTTATTCGGAACCATACGAGCCCACTCTATACCGTCATGGGCTATACACAAAGAACGGTCCACTTCGATTTCAGAGTTTATTGGGCTCGTCCCTTTGCATTGCAATATCGATACCGTTTAAACCGGCTTTCGTATATAGAATGACTCTCGTGCGCCAATGGTTTCGGGCATCCGGAAACCAAGGTTCTGAGTAAGGGGTGAGGGTACGTGTTGGGAAGCCCACTAAGGACACCCAACCCCGCCCGCACATGGCGGCCTCTACTAAGACATCCTTCGTGTTCGTGTACGCGCGCTAGTAAAATGACTAAATGATATGCAAACAGCGTTTTCGGGCTAAGCATGTGAATTATATGTGAATTACGTCATTTAATGCATCTAGTTATGGTCGAAATGATTTAGCATGCGAGGTTCATTTATAAAGCGATAAGCAAGTAAATAAACGAAACTCAAAAATAACGTACAAGTTACACGGGCGGAAATACAACCCGGCCAATACAAAAATTATAAGCGATATACAAACGGAATAATAAATAAAAAAAGTTAGGAGCGGACCCGTATGTGAACTAGACCGTGAATTGTATAGATGGACAAACCCCGATTAAATACACATTGCGTTGTGTATTAAACGAAGGACGGAGACATAGGACCTAAGCGGGATGCTAGCCCGATCCTATGCCTCAATGCCTTATCCCGGCTTATCACGTCGAAAAATCGATCAAAGTCGCTAAAGTGTCGTGACATGTGCGAGGTTTGAAAAATAGGTTCACGTGATTGACTTTACACGTGTCGACTAAAAGTCGTAAAAAAGACGAGGCTTAAATGTTGCATTTAGGCTCTCGGTTTTCTGGACTACAGGGCCCACTCGGTCGAGTCATGGTCTGACTCGATCGAGTGTGTCCTCGAAAAGGATTCTGCCTGGACTTATGGACGCTACTCGATCGAGTAGCCTACGTACTCGGTCGAGTAGCCCCTGTACGAGTGTCAACTCGTTTTGTTTTTTTTTGTACAAAATAGATGGTTGGCCAAATCAAATACAAATATCGCACGATTTGTATTTAACTTGGCTTCCGGTGCTACAATTGCGTATGCATGCGATTATAATACCGTTATCGGGGATTTATGAAAATGCCTTTGCTAAGTTGGAAATTTTGTATTAGTGACGAAATTGCGTCCCTCTACGTCACGACATCGAAACTAACCCTTCCGGATTATGTGACGTCGGTTTTCGTGTCAACGGGATCCGTACTAATAAAAATGGGATCAAATGCGTTCAACTATTATTAATCCCGGTCACGTCACGCCCTTGAGCACATTGGGGCGGGGCTCCTCGAAAGGGCTCCACCTCCGTCGTTGCTCGTAAAGGGATTAGACGGACTTTAGGCGATAATTATAGTCAAACGTATTTAAAACCAGACTTTAATACTAGTATATATATATATACACGGTATGATAATGTTAGTAACAAAAAGGTAAAAAGTTAGTATACAAGAAAGTAAAATGTTAGAATTATGTTAGAGTTAATGTTAGGATACTAGTATAGTTATTATATAAACGATATAAAAACGTAAATGAAAAAGAAGTAACAAGGATCGAAATGGGGTTTAGGACACCCTCAACATACATGCTTAGTAGGGACCTCGGAAATGGACTCGTAAATAGTGACGGGACGTCGGAGTATCGAGGATGTATGCAAGTTATGGTGTGTGTATGTGTGTGGATGATTCGTCGGTTTTTCGAGGGACAAAGGACTCGGTTTTTGTGTGTAGTGCTTAGGGTTACTAAGGCTTGTAGTGTAGGTGAATTATGGTGGGAATGTAGGATAAAATGTAGGTTAAAAAACTGTGTAAAATGAGTGGGGGTCGTGGGGTATTTATAGAGTTTACCCCATGACCTAGGGTCACTCGATCGAGTGGCCCTAGTGCACTCGGTCGAGTGCCCTAGAAATAAAATGGGCCTAATCCGGAAAATGACGCTCCACTCGACCGAGTGGGTTAATTCACTCGATCGAGTGGATCAGGTGAATCTAGCTAAAATAGGAAGGAGTTGACCTTGTGTTATTTGGTTGCTCTTTTTGAATTGGATTTGGGCGCCAGTTTCTAGAAGGTGCATTTGGCTGATTTTTGTGACGGGTTCGTCTTTGACCGGGTTTTGACCCGGTTGCCAAAAGACGGGTTTTATTTTTGGTGTCGGTTTTGGCCCAAATTAGTCTTATTTTGCTCGGAACGACCCACTGGGCCTGAATTTGAGGTTGGTTTTGTGAGATTATTACTCCGCTAAAAGTCCATGTCGGATATTATTGATTCCGAGTCCATATCTGAGTATACTAAGTCATGTTTGCGTCCGATCATCATCGGGTGTTTGTCGGGAACTGCTATAGACACTAGCAGGCAAAATGCGGGTGTCTACAGAGCCCCCACTCTGACTGAGGCTTGGACAAGGCGAAAGTCAGAGTAGCTACCAGGCCAATCGCAGATTACGACCTGGCAGCCTTCCGGTCGGGTCGTTTATAGTCCAGTAGTCTAGCGTGAAGGGCTCGCCAGCCATAGGCAGAGGGTCATACCTGTCCTGCTGATGATAGCTCTATGGGGAGTGAAACTTGCTTCTGAAGGTGTAGGTGTACCCGTATGCTAATACATCATTGCTCTGATTGTAGTATTCTGGGATAAATATTGACTCACGTTGGGGAGTGAAGTAATTGCGTGGAGACTTGCTTCTGAAGTCCGGGGTGTACCTGTATGCTGACACATTACAAATTGCATGTAGCACATAGACAAAACACCAACTCGTGCTGGGAAAAAACTGGATTTTGAAAAGCCAAAAATTTTGAAAGATTTTTTTTTTTTTTCACAGAATTTTTAGGAATTTCTAGGAAAGCTCGGGACAACTTGATTCCTATTCTGGGTTTTCATCTGAAGTCAGGCCTGCACATGCTGGGGCCCAGGTTTGCTGAGGAGGCAAGGTAGTTAGGGTTACAGTTAGGGTTTCCTATTATAAATATAGGTCTCCCTGCTTCAGTTTACTGTATCTCAAATCAAAACTCCTTCTTCTCCTCACAATCTCTTAGTCTTTCGAGAAGGTTCAAATTCCTGCCATGGGTATCGATCATCTTACTTCGATGCTTTTTGCTTGGTCCCAACACTTTCGGGACGAGGACAAAGTTCAGCTGACCCAAATGGGGATTGTCAGCCTGTTTCCTCTTCGACGTCTAATAACTGATTCACATTTCTTAGACGCCTGCCTGTCGTTTTGGGATACTACCCATCACGTCTTCGCGTTCCCGCGGAGAGAGATATGCCCTCTTCCCAAGGAGATCGCAGCTATTGGGGCTTGGAGCCCTGTCGCTCGTCTTGCTATTCCTCCGTTCTACCCGGACCCGAGGAGAAGGTTGAGGGATTTCCTGGGTCTGTCTCATGCTGAGACAGATCGAATGGTGCGGGGAAATACTGTTTCCCTCTTTGACTTGGCTGACAAGTTTATGAACAGTCAAGATGTAAGAGCTACCCCTTCTCATAGGCGTAGGGCTTTCGCCTTTTGCATGCTGCACCGCTACGTTTTTGAGGGGATGATGGATGTTGACTCATGCTTGGGTCAAATCAGGCTGATCGAAGTGGTTGACTAGATGGAGACTGGTCATATCCCTGCTTGGCTAGCCACTGGAGAAATCATCATGGGTCTGGATGCTAGGCGACTTGACCCAACCCGGCAACTGACGGGGAGTACCCTTATCCTGCAGGTATATGTCTCGCGATTTTCATTTTTTATGTTTCGCGCGATTTCTTGAGGTTCATAATTTACTCAATCGAGTGGACCTGTCACTCGATCGAGTGACATCTTCAAAGTGCTTCTGCCCATCTGTGGAGGGCTTACTCGATCTAGTCAGATGCTTTACTCGATCGAGTGGCACTCTTAACGAGATTCTGCTTGCCTTTAGAGAGCCTTACTCGATCGAGTCAGACGGTATACTCGATCGAGTGGGCTGTAGCGGACCATTCCGTTGCTTACGAATTTTGTATATACTTTTTGCAGGTTTGGTTGTCGGAACGCCTGTCAATCATAGAGCCCCCTTCGAGCATTCCCAACTACCGCAGCATCCAAATTAGTTCAAGAGGGCGCCGGATATGCTCAAGTCACTATATAAATCGAGCTTACTGGGATGAGGAGTTGGTGTTCCATGGCGGCCCTTTAATCAGGTGGACTGTCGCTTGGTGGTTCCTCTCTCAACTGTCGGGGCTGGCCAAGAGGGACTAAGCCCGTTACTTGGTGATCCTGTCCCTTGACTGGACAGTCCATATTTACCCGGACCGCATCCTGAGGCAGTTCGGTTCGTCTCAGCGCATTCCTGAGACTGAAGCCATTATTAGCGTCTCGCTCCAACTGACAGACGCTATGTGCGACACCTGGTTGCAGAGATGGTTCACTCGTCCTACATGGACTATTCCCAACCCTTGCCAATCTGCTTGGGTTTCACGGGCCTACAAGAAATGGACTTCCGAAGAAGCTCGTAAAGCTCTGAAAGTCAATGAGGCCTTCGAACTGGTCCGTCGGGAGACGGCGAAGGATAATAGGGGATTCTTTGATGAGGGAGAGACCCCTGCTACCTTAGTCCGATTAGAATCGGGTCTTAAGTCACATACTAAGACTCGAGCTAAAGATGCCGGTGCTAGCGTCACGCGGGGGCGGCTAAGCCCCCAGACTGATTTGGAACGACGACTTGGGCCAAGGCTGGCGGCCCGGGACCGTCTGGGTCCGCGTGACCGGCTCCCTGAGGCCGTGAGGGCCCGACTTGGGCCTATCGAGGTGGATGAGGACTCGAGTTCCAAGAAACGAGTCCGGGCTAAGGAGGTTCCTGTGGTGATTCGGGAGCGCTCTCCTCCGCGTCGTCGTCAGTGGACGGCCAAGGAGGCCAAGGACAAGGGGAAGGGCAAGATGCCTTAAATACCGAGTCCTTAGTTTTTAATTATTTAAATATTATTATTTATTTCGGAGTGTCGTGTATTTTTTGTTTTTGTAATTTTTTCGAATTCCTACATTTTGTGAGTTTCCCGAGTTTATCGGGGCTTTTTTTGTGATAATTAATAAAAGGAGTTTATTATTTAACCGTTCCTGTCTTTTCTTGATTGCACTGGTTGTGCCCTTTTTGAGGGGCTGCCTACGTATCCGCAATTAGCAGAATCAAACCAAACGTAGTTCAGGCTTAGTAAATTTGCAATCTCGAATTACACCAAGACTAATGGTTCAAGATGTTTTGTGACAGTAGAATAAATAATTCTAGCTCATTGACTTGCTTTTTATATAAAAAGATTTTTTGATAAATTTTGCTAATTACATTGAGAAATGGCTAAGGGTAGTAACGCTTCAGCTGGTCCAGGTTGGTTGGGTTGACGAACTCATTCCCGTCCAGGTCCGTCAGCATTACTGCTCCCCCTGATAGGATCTTCTTTACCAGATATGGCCCAGCCCAGTTGGGTTTGAACTTTCCCCTTGGATCAACTGGTAGTAAAGCTCGAACAGACTTAAGGACTAGATCCCCTTCTTTAATGTTTCTGGGCCTTACCCTCTTGTTGAAGGCCCGTTGGATCCGTTTCTGGTAGATTTGGATGTTGTTGAGAGCGCGGGATCGTCGTTCGTCCAGTAGAACCAACGAATCGTACCGTGCTCGAACCCAGTCAGCTTCGGGTATTTGACTTTCTAACAGGATTCTGAGGGACGGTACCTCTAATTCAACTGGTTGGACCGCCTCCATCCCATAAGTTAGGTAATATGGTGTTGCTCCGGTTGCGGTGCGAATTGATGTCCGGTACCCCCATAGGGCAAAAGGTATTTTGTCGGGCCAATCCCGGTAATTATCAGCCATCTTTTTTAGTATGGTGACAATCGTTTTATTAGCCGCCTCTACTGCTCCATTCGTTTGGGGACGGTAGGGCGAGGACGTGTCCCTTTGAATTTTATATTTAGCCAGTAGGGCTGCGGTCTCAGCTTGGAAATGAGTCCCATGATCACTGATAAATTCATGTGGGATTCCATACCGACATATTATCTTGTTTTGGATAAATTTGGCGACATGTTTAGCATTGAGGATGCGGTATGACTCAGCTTCGACCCATTTGGTGAAATAGTCGATAGCTACTAAAATGAAGCAGTGTCCGCCAGTACCGGAGGGATTTACCTTCCCGATTATGTCGATACCCCACGTCGAGAACGGCCAAGGCAACGTCATGGTATAGAGCAGAGATGACGGCATATGTTGCACATTGCCGAAGATATGACAGTTATGACAATGTTTGACATATAACTGGCAGTCGGCTTCCATGGTGTTCCAGTAATACCCGAGTCTCATGATTTTTCGGACCAGCATGTGAGCATTCATGTGTGGGCCGTTTTCACCATCATGTACTTCGGCCATTACTTTCTCGGCCTTATATTTATCAACACAAAGGAGAAGAGCCCCCTGTGCCGTCTTTTTGTATAGTTGCCCGTCATCAGTACGGATGAACTGGCTGGCTAGCCTCCGTAAGGCTTTCTTGGCTCGACCCTCAGTCCCGGGAGGATATTCTCCATTTGTCAGGTACTTTAATACAGCCTGGTACCAAGGTTCGGGATCAGTGATCTCGATGTCTTCAATGTCATGAACGTATGCCGGCTCGGACCGTCTTTCGACGCAAATTGGCATACTGGTCACGTGGTCGGGAATATTCAGTAAAGATGCCAATTTTGAGAGTGCATCTGCAAACTGATTTTCTTCCCGAGGCAGGTATATATACTCCACCTTTTGGAATTGTTTCTCGAGATCCCTTACTCGTGCCTGGTAGGCCACAAGATTAGCATTCCGAGTCTTCCATTTTTGGAGTGCTTGGTTAATGACCAAGGATGAGTCGCCATGTACCCGAAGATTTATGATCCCCAGGTTGGCGGCGGCTTGTAGCCCGTAAATGCATGCTTCGTACTCTGCAGCATTATTGGTAACATCAAAGTCCAGTTTGATGAAGACGGGGGTATGCTCCCCTCTTGGTGAAATTAGAAGGATCCCGACTCCGAACCCTCGAAAATTAGACGCTCCATCGAAGTATAAATCCCATGTTTCGGCATCGGTATGGAAAATATCTTCGTCTGGGAAGTACCCGGTGTCGGTGTGTCCTTCTTCGGTTACCAGGCTGTCAGCGAGGAATTCAGCTACCGCCCGTCCCTTAATGGCACAAATTTTAGGTCGAATTCTGCCAACATTAGAGTCCATCTAGAAATTCGGCCATTGAGGAAGGGTTTTTTGAAGAGGTATTTGATCGGGTCCATCTTGGATAGAACATGGACCTCGTAGGTGAGCATATAGTGTCGGAGCTTCTTAGTGGCCCAGACTAGTGCCAGACACGTCTTTTCGAGCATGGTATATTTGCACTCATACTCTAAAAACTTCTTGCTGATGTAATAAATGGCTCGTTCTTCGGAGTCGACCGTCTGAGCCAGCATAGCCCCCATGGTTGTCTCGGTCGTTGTTAGGTATAACGACAGGGGCAAACCGGGTTGAGGTGGCATTAAGACTGGTGGAGCAGACAGAATTTATTTGATCTTGTCGAAAGCAGCTTGGCACTTGTCATCCCATAGTATCCGTTCCCCTATTTTCAGTTTCTTGAAAATTGGTTCACACACCATGGTTAGCTTGGAAATGAATCGACTAATATACTGGACTTTTCCGAGAAATCCCCTTATTTCTTTTTCGGTTTTAGGAGCTTGCATCTCGGTAATGGCTTTGATTTTAGTTGGGTCGACCTCGATACCTCGTTGGCTAACGATATGACCCAGTAATTTGCCTGACGTTACCCCGAAACTGCACTTTTGAGAGTTTAGCCTCATGTTGTATTTGCGCAATCGGGTGAAAAATTTCCTTAGGGCGGTGATGTGACCGTCCCGTTCTTTGGATTTGACGATCATGTCGTCCACATAAACCTCTACCTCTTTATGCATCATGTCGTGTAGTAAAGTGGTAGCGGTCCTTTGGTACGTGGCCCCGGCATTAATGAGGCCGAAGGGCATGACGGTATAGCAGTAAGTACCCCAAGGTGTGGTGAAGGTAGTCTTACTCATATCTTCTTCCGCCATCTCGATTTGATTATATCCGGCATACCCGTCCATGAATGATAGAAGGGCATGACCGGCCGTGTTATCCACCAGTATATCAATGTGTGGTAACGGAAAATCATCCTTCGGGCTTGCTTTGTTAAGGTCCCAAAAATCTACGCATACCCGCACCTTACCGTCCTTTTTAGGAACCGGCACGATGTTTGCAACCCAGTTCGGATACTCGGACACTTGTATGAAGCCGGCTTTGAACTGTTTGTCGACTTCTTCTTTTACTTTGAGTGACCACTCGGGCCTCATTCGACGGAGCTTCTGCTTGACCGGTTTGCACCCATCTTTGATAGGTATGCGGTGCTCGGCTCTCTCCCGGTCTATCCCCGACATGTCCTTGTAGGACCATGCGAAGACATCTTTGAATTCTTGGAGGAGGTTTATGAACTGTTGTTTCTCCTCGGGATCTAAAGATAATCCTATCTTAAGTATCTGAGGCTCTAAGGTTGTTCCCACGTTTATGAACTCGGTCTCTTCGATTACCGGATTCCGGGATTCCCTTTGCTCTAGTTGCTCGATCAGATGTGGAGGTAGGGGTACCTGTTCGTCGGATTTCTCAATGTCATAGCATAAAACATTTTGAAAGCAGAATTTAAAAGAGACAAGTCGTAAGCAGAACGGTTGTTATTATTGATTGAAAATTTGGAAAACAACTCAAAGAGAGCAGCCATCTGATCATTGGTCAGTGGCGGAATTGGTAAAGCACTCGGGACAGACCCCGAAGTGCTAGCAGCAGGAATGATAGAAGGGAGAGGGGTTACAGGAGAGACTCTAGCACAGACTTTCTTAGACTCGACCTCAGACTCAGACTCAGACTCCGACTCAGACTCGGACTCAGACTCAGGCATGTCTCCCTCTCCGGTGGCCAGCTTGTAGATCTTTCCTTGACTGTCAGTCCACTTAACAGTCTTCCTCCAGGCCCTGTTCCCCGTCTCGGAGCCAACATCTGAGATCAGCTTGGTCGGGTCAAACCTGTTGCTGTGGAGAATCAGGTTGACCAGGTCTTCTTTTGGAGTCGGGGCTATGGTGTCTTCCCCGAAGAGCAGCCCCAGCGCGGGCTCAGCATCATCAGCTTCATCAGACTGGATGAGGGCGAACACCTCATCCGGGATGTAGCTGCAGTCCCGGACCGAGTGGGTCCCGAGGTGCGTAGCATTGGGTTGGTATAGTCCAACCTGGATAGCCCCAAATACGGGTGTGACAAAGTAGTCGGCCAACCGTGGGCTATAAGGGCTCAAGTGGATACCCTTCATGATGTTGCATGCCTTTTCAATTCTTGCTCGGACAACGTTGCCCGGAGTGGCGGCATAGCCAAGGCCGAAGTGGGAGTCTTCGTCTTTAAGGACCTCGATGATCTTCCCATCTGGAAGGTCGGGTCGAGAGGTAGCCCCCGGAAGGTACCCTAAGTTCTGGAGCATCGTGTCAATGCTCGTGGTGAAGTAAGGCCTAAAAAGGTACTCTTCCTCGATCGTCCCCACAAAGTCGAACCCCCAGAGGTCCGTGCGGCCCGTGACGTTACAGCTAGCCACGGTCATTGGGGTTGCCTCCAAAGTAATAACATTGTCGAGCAAAGGCATCTTGATCTTACGGTGGAGGGTGGAAGACACAGCTTTGACCGCGTGGATCCATGGCCTTTCTAGGAGCAAGTTGAAGGATGAGGTGACATCGATCACCTGGAATTCAAGCTCTTTTTCTATCGGGCCCGTGATGATGGTCAGCTTTAGGGCCCCAGATACCGTCTTCGGGCTTCCATCAAAGGCTTGGATGGTTTGAGCCGTCTGGACATAATCTGCCTCGGTGATCCCGAGGGCTTTGGCGGTCCTCGGTAATCTGCCAAAGAGTCGATCTTAACTTGATCGAGAGCCTTAGTGAATGCTTCTTGATGTTCTTGTGAGCTAACCAAGAGTTGCCATATAGTGAGGTTAACTCGGGTCTTCTTCAGTTGCTTCACAATAGCCGTTTCAGCGGTCGGCTCCTCAGGGGCGACTTCCATCTCAAGTGGATCGGTGATGGTTGTCGGGATGGGGGTTTCCCTAGAGCTTGTGGCTAGATAGGGACGACCAAGGTGGTTGCTGGCTAGGACTCGGGTTTTGGCCTCGCGAATCTGTTCAGGGGTGAGGGGAACGGTGCTACAATCGCGTATGCATGCGATTATAATACCGTTATCGGGGATTTATGAAAATGCCTTTGCTAAGTTGGAAATTTTGTATTAGTGACGAAATTGCGTCCCTCTACGTCACGACATCGAAACTAACCCTTCCGGATTATGTGACGTCGGTTTTCGTGTCAACGAGATCCATGCTAATAAAAATGGGATCAAATGCGTTCAACTATTATTAATCGCGGTCACATCACGCCCTTGAGCACATTGGGGCGGGGCTCCTCGAAAGGGCTCCACCTCCGTCGTTGCTCGTAAAGGGATTAGACGGACTTTAGGCGATAATTATAGTCAAACGTATTTAAAACCGGACTTTAATACTAGTATATATATATATACACGGTATGATAATGTTAGTAACAAAAAGGTAAAAAGTTAGTATACAAGAAAGTAAAATGTTAGAATTATGTTAGAGTTAATGTTAGGATACTAGTATAGTTATTATATAAACGATATAAAAACGTAAATGAAAAAGAAGTAACAAGGATCGAAATGGGGTTTAGGACACCCTCAACATACATGCTTAGTAGAAACCTCGGAAATGGACTCGTAAATAGTGACGGGACGTCGGAGTATCGAGGATGTATGCAAGTTATGGTGTGTGTATGTGTGTGGATGATTCGTCGGTTTTTCGAGGGAAAAAGGACTCGGTTTTTGTGTGTAGTGCTTAGGGTTACTAAGGCTTGTAGTGTAGGTGAATTATGGTGGGAATGTAGGATAAAATGTAGGTTAAAAAACTGTGTAAAATGAGTGGGGGTCGTGGGGAATTTATAGAGTTTACCCCACGACCTAGGGTCACTCGATCGAGTGGCCCTAGTGCACTCGGTCGAGTGCCCTAGAAAATGGGCCTGATCCGGAAAATGACGCTCCACTCGACCGAGTGGGTCAATTCACTCGATCGAGTGGATCAGGTGAATCGAGCTAAAATAGGAAGGAGTTGACCTTGTGTGATTTGGTTGCTCTTTTTGAATTGGATTTGGGCACCAGTTTCTAGAAGGTGCATTTGTCTGATTTTTGTGACGTGTTCGTCTTTGACCGGGTTTTGACCCGGTCGCCAAAAGACGGGTTTTATTTTTGGTGTCGGTTTTGGCCCAAATTTGTCTTATTTTGCTCGGAACGACCCACTGGGCCTGAATTTGAGGTTGGTTTTTTGAGATTATTACTCCGCTAAAAGTCCATGTCGGATATTATTGATTCCGAGTCCATATCTGAGTATACTAAGTCATGTTTGCGTCCGATCATCATCGGGTGTTTGTCGGGAACTGCTATAGACACTTGTGGACATGACATAGGTCCACCCCGACGCGGCCACGCGCGGGTTTGGGTAGGCGAATGAATCTCCATATGAAACGGATCGAATTGAAATTTAGGTCGAAGTGGAGTCGCCACCGAATTTTGTGGTTATTTGGAACCATTCGAGCCCACTCTATGTCGTAGTGGTCCGTATACAAAATACGGCCCATTTCCGATGTCAGAGTTTATTGGGCTCGTCCCTTTGCATTTGATACCAATACCGACATTATCGGATATTGTGTATTGAATGACTCTCGTGCGCCAACGGTTTCGGGCATCCGGAAACCGAGGTTCTGAGTAAGGGGTGAGGGTACGTGTTGGGAAGCCCACAAAGGACACCTAACCCCGCCCGCACATTAGCGGCCTCTACTAAGAATTCGAATGACTTTCCAATACGCGCATTAGTTAAACGGGAAAATGATATGCAAAGATTATTTTCCCTAAACATGTGAATGGAATTGAAAAGGGTTTCTAAGTCAATTTAATGCAATTAATTCTAACGTCGAAGTTGAATTTTAGCATGTGAGTTCATTTTAGTACAATAAAATAAACAAAAATAAATTGACAAGAAAATAACAAACTTGTTAGTAACGGTATAACGATAATAACAGTTTGCGAATAATGTAGTATGATGCATGGTTTTGAAAAGAATAGTAAGTCACGTGATGGATTAACACGTGTTGACCGAGGTCAAGAAAAAAAATATATCGAGATCTAAAAAAAATGTTTTGTCTATAAAAAATGATGTTCGAAGAATAATAATAAAAAAGAGCGAAATTGTTTTCTTCGGAAAATTGATGATTTTATTAAATCGCGTACAAATATTGCGTAATTTGCACTCGACTTAATATTTCCGATATTCGTCGTATTCAATATTCGATTATGAAATCGATATTAAATACTTGGAATAATTTATACTCGATTTTAATTGTGATGCTCGTCATATCCCATATTCGATTATGGAATCGATATGGAATACTAGAGTGAAAAAATAAAGAATATTGATTTGAATCGTTTAAAATAACCAAGACGATATAGATATTCCTCCGCGTTTGTAGTGTCATGATTCGAACGAATTAAATAACATCTACGTTAGCATCAACGGAAAATTGAATTGGCTAAATTGTTTGATTAGATTATTAGACTCGACATCCAATTATGGAATTGGCATCGGATCTAACGTATCGACACTTTGCTTGAATGAAAACTTGATTCCCACGGCTTTTCCGGCATCGAAATAAATCCCTAAGGATTAGGATGTCAGATCCGCGTCAACGGGTTTCGACCCTTATTAAATATAATGCTTATTTTTTGAAAATTAATGTAAATATGCGACTAATGATAATGATGCAAACAAAATAAAAAAATATTGTTTAAGTTAACTTATCTCAATAATCAAATAATCGGGGTATGGAACAAGCGACCGTCAACGCTGTGTGCAGTACACTTGTATATTCGTGTTTCCATATTCCGATACCCCTCTTATTCGACACAAATCGATAAGTATTTTAATGTTTTGTATTAGTTATTATCGATATTATAATGAAAGGAACGAAATAAAACAAAAAAACGCGAAAAAGATGAAGATGACGGGAGGAAGAGAGGAAGAAGAGAAAGGGGTTTTGACACCCTCAACCTACATGTTTTTGTCTCGGAACGGACTCGTAACTGTGGCTTTACACAAGAGTCTTCGAGGTTTTATGGAGGTTAAGTTATGGTGGCTCGGGATTGATTCCTAAAACTAGGTTTAGGGTTTGCTAGTGTAGAATTGCTTAGGATTTGAGTCTTGATGTGTTGAGAGTTTGATATTGATTAGGGTTTGATTAGATATTGATTAGGATTGTGTAGAGATGTGTATTAGGGTTATTGAGGTTGTGAAAAAGGTTGTGATTAGGGTTGTAAAGTTGTGAAATTGAGTGTGCATGGGGTTGCTTATATAGGCATTGCCCATGTATTTTGGTGTCTAGGGTTTTGTGCCCTGACGGACTTGACCTGATGGCCCGTCTGAAGGTGGACTGTTGGTTTTGCTTCTTGAGTTGGACTTTTTGTATTTGAGTGGCTGCTTTGATGTGTCTCGGAAATGACTTTGACCAGGGTTGACCCAATCGCTAAAAAGTCGGTTTTATTTCCGGTGTCGGTTTTGGCCCAAATTAGCCTTATTTGATTGGAAACGGCCCACTGGACCTGGATTCGAGGTTGACTTTGTGAGATTTGTGCTCTGTAAGTGTGTTAGCCAGCAATTAATGGATTTGAGCCCGTATCCGAGCGCGTAGAAGCACGTTAGCGTCCGATCATCATCGGGTGTTTTTTGGAAACTGCCATAGACACCTGGTAGTCAAAATGCGGGTGTCTACAGAGCCCCCACTCTGACTGAGGCTTGGAGAAGGCGAAAGTCAGAGTAGCTACCAAGTCAATTAAGACTTGGTAGACTTCCGATCGGGTCGTTTATAGTCCATTAGACTTGCGTAAAGGGCTCGCCAGCCACAAGACAGAAATCATACCTGCGCTTGATGACAGTACCTCCGTGGGGAATTTGGACTTGTCGCGTAAGTCCTGGGTGCGCCTGTGTGTAGGCCTATCCCGTTCTATTCCGGGAAAATGTTGATGGGGAGATTTAATGGCTTGCATGTCCTTGCTTGAATCGTACCTGTATGAGTTACATAAAATGCATGCAACACGTAGGTACTAAAATGACTCGTGCTGGGGAAAATGATTTTTGAATTTTTTGAAATTTTTGAAATTGAAATCCTGAAAGCACTCACGGGCTAGGTTTTCAAAATGGAAAAGGGGTAGAAAAGAAATTTGCAGTTTAAATAGACCGAAATCTGACCTTGTCAAAAAGGATCTTTTTTTTTAAATGGCTAAATTTTGCAAATTTCAAAGTGGAATTTGAAGAGAGAGGCCTACCGACAGACTCGACTCTGGACGTGACCGGACGAGTTGACAGACACGACTGGACTCTCGAGGGGTTGGACCGTGACTCGGTAGGGGTGTTGGCTGCCTAACAAGACTCTTAAGTTGCGCTATCCCGTAGCCTAGGCGAGTGGCAACACGGTCGTACATCGAAATGGGATAGATATGCTATAGGGGACTGGCAGTAGTCTGTAATGAGACTGTTTTAGTCTGGTGCCCCTCTGGATTTCTGATTTTTGGGTACATTTCCAAAGTGGGTATTGCCTCGAGTCCTGACAGATTCTTGTCTTCGACTGAGCCGAGTACTAGGACACACTACAGAAAGGAGGCTAGATTTTTTGTTGGATTTATCTGGATTTTGTGAGTGGATGGGGAACTTCTGCCTAGGAGAAGCCCCCAAGACAACAAAGCTAGTTGTTGAGAACATGACGGTGTCGTGACCGGAATGTGTGTCAATGTGAGTGGTTGTGCCTCTGTTGAAAGGCTGCCTACGTATTCACGTGTAGTGAAATCAAACCATGCCGTAGTTCAGTGTCAGAAGATGTATTATGGTGCCTATTCTAATAGGACTTTGTGTGTAACTAGCCATAATGACGGTGTAGGCTAGGTGCATTCCCAGTGATGTCTTGATCAAAGGGCTTGAATGGTTAGGATATTAATCCTGTGACTGTGAGCGCTCTCCGGGGTAGCCCCAGAGGTGGTGCGAACTATTTTGGCATGTTCTATGCCGACTGCAAGTTGAGTTCCCGTGTTCGGGGTTGGTAACTGGTTTGGATAAGAAGAGTTGGGATGAGATTTTAACGAGTTTTGTTCTCGGGATTTTTAACGAGTTCTGCTCTCGGGGAATTTTAACGAGTTTTGTTCTCGGGATTTTTAACGAGTTCTGCTCTCGGGGAATTTTAACGAGTTTTGTTCTCGGGATTTTTAACGGGTTCTGTTCTCGGGGAATTTTAACGAGTTTTGTTCTCGGGATTTTTAACGAGTTCTGCTCTCGGGGAATTTTAACGAGTTTTGTTCTCGGGATTTGATGTTTTTGGAAATGTGGTGCTAGGAAGTAAGTGGCTTTGATGATTCGAAATCTAAAGCTTGATTTTGTGGAGCTGAGGCTTCGAGGGTAAGGTATTGTAATGTGGTAGGAACGGGGGAAGTCGAGTAAAAATGGCTCGAACTTCGATTGGGCTAGTTTGATAATGCGGGATCTGGTTTCCATGTCTGGCCCTAATGGTTAGGGGTATCCTATGGAGCTTGAATCCTCAAAATTCCGGGCTGTCTCTGGCCTAGGTCTCGAGGAGGTCTTGAGGATTGTAATGTGGGAAGGCTGAGTGTGGTGTTAGCTGACCAGCTTGATTGTTACTCCCTTATCGGATGGTATTGATAATTTTGAATTTGACCGTACCACGGTCAAAGGATTTTCACTTGAGTTGACC
Organism: Agrostemma githago; assembly: GCA_958450325.1. Lineage (NCBI taxonomy): Eukaryota > Viridiplantae > Streptophyta > Magnoliopsida > Caryophyllales > Caryophyllaceae > Agrostemma > Agrostemma githago. The sequence goes on from OY288242.1 coordinate 32,656,944, forward strand.
GTTGATCACGGTCATGGGTATTTGATTTTTTTGATTGACCTCTTAGCCGCGGTCATGGGTTTTGATAATTTTGACCGTACCCTGGTCGTGGGGCTTTCACTTGAATTGACCGTTGACCATGGTCATGGGTATTCTGAATTTTTTGATGATTGACCTCTTATCCCCAGTCATGGGTTTTTGATAATTTTGACCGTACCCTGGTCGTGGGGCTTTCACATGAATTGACCGTGGTCATGGGTATTCTGAATTTTTTTGATGATGGCCTGCTTTTTTTTTTGGCCTTTTGCTTTTCTCTCATGGACTTTCGATTTTTTTTTGTGTCCAGTTTTTTTTTTTTTTTTTTTGAGCCTTTTTTGTTTTTTTTGTCGGTCAGACTAACACCTAAGGTAGGGATTGGTCAGTCTTATCGGATGGGTGTTTTATTGTGGGAAATGGGCTTGCCTCCTGTCTTGAACCCAAACTAGAAGATTACCTAGATTTGTCATAGGATTCGATACCGCTCCTGCTACGGGTAGTCGTCTGGCTTTTCTATACCAGACATGGAATAGGTAAAAAGAAAACACGGGCTCGGTTTCCTGTAGTCATTACAGATGTGCCTATAATAGTCACGTGCGTGTGCTCACAGTGTATGATGGTGTTCATCACGTTCTCGGAAACACATAAGGAAAGTATATATGAGAAACAGGAAAGCTGATTTTATTGAACTTTGGAAAAGAGGACAGAATACAATTGACTTTGACTTTGACTTTGACTTTGGAATAGAACATCCTAGACTCAGACTCAGACTCGGACTTAAATCAAATCCGGACTCTTGGATGCATGAGAGGTAGATTGGATGCTTCGGTCATCGGGCCCTGTGTAGTCCACGAGGAGCTTTGCAAGTGACAATGTTTCCAAAACGGGAGTCTTCCCGGCATCGAGGAAGTCTTGAATGAGGTGTTTCAGCTTCCAGCATTGTTCTGTATCGTGTCCCCTTCCTCTGTGGAATTCGCAGTAATGCTCTGCGTTCCATGCTTTGGAACGTTTCTCCACAGGTGGGTCGGCCGTTGGGCCTATAGGTAGCACTAGGCCCTTCGGAACCAACCTCTGGAAAGCGACGGTGTAGGACATATCCAAGTGAGTAAATGTCCTTTCCTTTGACTGGTTCTTGATTTTTGGAGAGGTGACTTGATGGTTACCTCTCTCGGCCTTGCCATCTTGAGGGTATCGGACAGTTTCGTAAGAGTGTTCACCCTTCGAATGGCTCAGTTGGGTGAGTGGTTGCCTTACCCGCTCTAGCTGTGTTAGACGGGATCAGGTTCTTACAAGGTCTTCTTCGATGATGGTTACCCTGGAACTTAGGTTATCTAGGGCAGTATCGATTTTCGAGAAGATGTTGTTAATGGAGCAAGATAGCATAAGCATACTCCCCTGGATATCCCCTTTCTTGACGGCATGGGATTTGTTGTGGTTTGGTAGTGTCTCGTTCATAGGGTCCATGTTCTGAAGAAACGACAGGTGTTAGAACTCGCCTAAACTTGGCTTTGCGCAAGAGAGAGAGTCAAACCAGACACGGCCCGGGGTGACGGGTCGACAAAGACTCTCAGACCGGGATACTTGAATGTTGACCTAGACGAGGTAACGACCGCAAATTAGACTCGAGCTGCAGAAGGGTGAGTCCGAAAATTGGGCGACCATGTTTGACTTGGGTTAGACCCTCCTAAGACGAATGTGTAGGGTGCGATTCTCAGAGTGATTGTGATTAATCGTTCCGTTGGAGAATAGCCCCCAAATGAGACTAAGGACTCAGATGGTGTGGCGTCTAAGTGACTCAAAGGTGGGGTACGTGAGACACGTGTAAGACATGACCCTTAGGGCAACCGTGATTGATCGCTCCGCTAAGGGGTAGCCCCCAAGTGGGATTGAAGATTTTGTTAATACTCGAGTGTTGGACGAGTGACCCTTAGACGTAAGGACCACAAACCTTTTGTCATAGGGCTATGCCTTGTAAAAGGTTGACTCAGAAAAGACACCTAGACGGGTGACTTGTGAAAGGTGGGCCTCCCTTAGAATTCGGCATGTGGGTCGAGTGCTGCTCAAAAGAAGGTCCACGTGAGACATCCCCAGACTGTTGGACTCAATTGTGTAGACGGGCCCTCCTTTGTAGGAGTATGTCTTACGTGGGTGGGCCTTGCCTTAGTCTAATAAGGCGGAGTGGGATAGGGAAGAAACTCGTGATGTAAGATCGACGGAGTTTCGACGCTAAAGACCTTGACCACTTAAGACATGACCCGACACTGTTAAATATGGGGAGCCCTAAGGAGAAGAAGGTTTCGAAAATTCCGAGATAACTCGGTGGAGAGGCCCGATTTTTTGAGAAAATCGGAAAGTGCATCGGGCCTCGGTTTTGAAAGTTCGAAAGTGTTTTCGAGTTTTGAATTGGGCACCATACCGGCTAGAAAATAGGCTATTTTGAGTAAAATAATAAGTCCTAAATTTGGTATGCGTCCCGGGTTTTGAAATTGAATAGTTTAAAAAAGATGCAATCTTTGAAAAATTGACGGTTTTTGAAAACGACTCGGAAACCAAGTAGCACGTAGTCACACAAGCATTATAACGACGCCATGTATGCTCTATACTAAGTCTCGGTCGGTCTATAAAGGGTCTATACCAGTGTACATAGTCTAGACGTTGATCGGGACGGACCGTAAAACTAAAACGCATCTTGTACTAGTCAAACGATTTCTATTCGAGTCTCACCCTGAGGATGCCGATGGTAAGTCACGCATCAGTTAATCCCCAGCGGAGTCGCCAAATTGTGGACATGACATTGGTCCACCCCGACGCGGCCACGCGCGGGTTTGGGTAGGCGAATGAATCTCCATATGAAACGGATCAAATTGAAATTTAGGTCGAAGTGGAGTCGCCACCGAATTTTGTGGTTATTCGGAACCATTCGAGCCCACTCTATGTCGTTGTGGTCCGTATACAAAATACGGCCCATTTCCGATGTCAGAGTTTATTGGGCTCGTCCCTTTGCATTTGATACCAATACCGACATTATCGGATATTGTGTATTGAATGACTCTCGTGCGCCAACGGTTTCGGGCATCCGGAAACCGAGGTTCTGAGTAAGGGGTGAGGGTACGTGTTGGGAAGCCCACAAAGGACACCCAACCCCGCCCGCACATTAGCGGCCTCTACTAAGAATTCGAATGACTTTCCAATACGCGCATTAGTTAAACGGGAAAATGATATGCAAAGATTATTTTCCCTAAACATGTGAATGGAATTGAAAAGGGTTTCTAAGTCAATTTAATGCAATTAATTCTAACGTCGAAGTTGAATTTTAGCATGTGAGTTCATTTTAGTACAATAAAATAAACAAAAATAAATTGACAAGAAAATAATAAACTTGTTAGTAACGGTATAACGATGATAACAGTTTGCGAATAATGTAGTATGATGCATGGTTTTGAAAAGAATAGTAAGTCACGTGATGGATTAACACGTGTTGACCGAGGTCAAGAAAAAAAATATATCGAGATCTTTGTCTAAAAAAAAATGATGTTCGAAGAATAATAATAAAAAAGAGCGAAATTGTTTTCTTCGGAAAATTGATGATTTTATTAAATCGCGTACAAATATTGCGTAATTTGCACTCGACTTAATATTTCCGATATTCGTCGTATTCAATATTCGATTATGAAATCGATATTAAATACTTGGAATAATTTATACTCGATTTTAATTGTGATGCTCGTCATATCCCATATTCGATTATGGAATCGATATGGAATACTAGAGTGAAAAAATAAAGAATATTGATTTGAATCGTTTAAAATAACCAAGACGATATATATATTCCTCCGCGTTTGTAGTGTCATGATTCGAACGAATTAAATAACATCTACGTTAGCATCAACGAAAAATTGAATTGGCTAAATTGTTTGATTAGATTATTAGACTCGACATCCAATTATGGAATTGGCATCGGATCTAACGTATCAACACTTTGCTTGAATGAAAACTTGATTCCCTCGGCTTTTCCGACATCGAAATAAATCCCTAAGGATTAGGATGTCAGATCCGCGTCAACGGGTTTCGACCCTTATTAAATATAATGCTTATTTTTTGAAAATTAATGTAAATATGCGACTAATGATAATGATGCAAACAAAATAAAAAAATATTGTTTAAGTTAACTTATCTCAATAATCAAATAATCGGGGTATTGGAACAAGCGACCGTCAACGCTGTGTGCAGTACACTTGTATATTCGTGTTTCCTTATTCCGATACCCCTCTTATTCGACACAAATCGATAAGTATTTTAATGTTTTGTATTAGTTATTATCGATATTATAATGCAAGGAACGAAATAAAACAAAAAAACGCGAAAAAGATGAAGATGACGGGAGGAAGAGAGGAAGGAGAGAAAGGGGTTTTGACACCCTCAACCTACATGTTTTTGTCTCGCAACGGACTCGTCACCGTGGCTTTACACAAGAGTCTTCGAGGTTTTATGGAGGTTAAGTTATGGTGGCTCGGGATTGATTCCTAAAACTAGGTTTAGGGTTTGCTAGTGTAGAATTGCTTAGGATTTGAGTCTTGATGTGTTGAGAGTTTGATATTGATTAGGGTTTGATTAGATATTGATTAGGATTGTGTAGAGATGTGTATTAGGGTTATTGAGGTTGTGAAAAAGGTTGTGATTAGGGTTGTAAAGTTGTGAAATTGAGTGTGCATGGGGTTGCTTATATAGGCATTGCCCATGTATTTTGGTGTCTAGGGTTTTGTGCCCTGACAGACTTGACCTGATGGCCCGTCTGAAGGTGGACTGTTGGTTTTGCTTCTTGAGTTGGACTTTTTGTATTTGAGTGGCTGCTTTGATGTGTCTCGGAAACAACTTTGATTAGGGTTGACCCAATCGCTAAAAAGTCGGTTTTATTTCCGGTGTCGGTTTTGGCCCAAATTAGCCTTATTTGATTGGAAACGGCCCACTGGACCTGGATTCGAGGTTGACTTTATGAGATTTGTGCTCTGTAAGTGTGTTAGCCAGCAATTAATGGATTTGAGCCCGTATCCGAGTGCGTAGAAGCACGTTAGCGTCCGATCATCATCGGGTGTTTTTTGGAAACTGCCATAGACACCTGGCAGTCAAAATGCGAGTGTCTACAACACTAGCAGGCAAAATGCGGGTGTCTACAAGTCTCCACTCGAGCGGTCGTCTTCGGGATGCTTATGACCCCAAGGACAAAACAAAATGATATAAAACCATTCGAGGGCGTCGGTCTCCACTCGAATAACTGTCTTTCAGGATGCTTTTGACCCCTAGAACAAAACAAAGGGATATAAAACTATTCGAGGGCGTCGGTCTCCACTCGAATAGCTGTCTTTCGGGATGATTATGACTCCTAGGATAAAAACAAAGGGATATGAAACTGTAAACACCCACATTTTGACTGCCAGGTGTCTATAGCAGTTTCCAAAAAACACTCGATGATGACCGGACGCTAACGTGTTTCTACGCGTTCGGATGTGGGCTCAAAACCATTGGTTGTTGGCTTAAGCACTTACGGAGTAAAAATCTCACAAAACGGACCTCAAATCCAGGCCCAGTGGGTCGTTTCCAGTCAAAAAAGACTAATATAGGTCTAAACCGACACCGGAAATAAAACCAACTTTTAGCAAATGGGTCAACCCCGGTCAAAGTCATTTCCGAGACACACAAAAAACAGCCACATAAACATCAAAAAACTCAGCCCAAATACAAAACCCATCTCGTGGTCCAAAACATTGAACCCGCGCGACCCAGCTGACCCACTCGATCGAGTGCTCAGCTCCACTCGATCGAGTGGGCCCTTACATACTCAGGCCCGGGTGCAGGCGCTTAGGCCACTCGACCGAGTCAAGGGGCTACTCGGTCGAGTAACCCTAGACGGGGTACATGGGCAATGCCTATATATACACCCCCATGCACACACTTCAAGAGGACTTTTTTGGACACATCCTTTAACCCTAATCAAACCCTATTCTACACTAATCACATACATCCAAAACCCTAACCATAGTGTTTAGGAATTCGAACCCTATACACCACAACTCAACTTACATCTCGATACTCACGTGCAAGCCACAACTACAAGTACCGTCCGAGAACAAGAACATGTAGGTTGAGGGTGCCAAGACCCGCTTTCTTTCCTTCTCCTTTCTCTCTCGTCATCTTCCTCTTTTTCCGTTTTTTTTGTTTTTTATTTATTTATCGCATCCTCAATATCGATAATATCACTAGTATAAAACATTAAAATACTTGTGAATTTGTGTCGAGTGTGAGTGATGGTGGGATAAGGAAACCCGAATATACAAGAGTATTGCACTCAGCGTTGCCGGTCGCTTATCCCATCACCCCGATCACTTGATTGTTGAAGCAAGTCAACTTAAACAATAATTCTTTCTTGTTTCGTTCGCATCATCATTCGGTCGCATATTACATCAATTCTAAAACCTTTTTTTCAAAAAAAGCATCTCCTTTTTGTAAGGGTCGAAACCCGTTGACGCGGATCTGACATCACATAATCCCTAAGGATTCATTACGATGTCGGAGAAGCCGAGGGAATCAAGTCCTTCAATTCAAGTAATGTGTCAATCCGTTAGATTCGATACCAACTCAATTGTTGGATGTCGAATCTCAACGTTTAGTCAAATAATTTAACTAACACGATTTTCTCGTTAATGCTAAAATGGACGTCATCTAATTCGACAAGAATTAATACGACGCTATAAACGCGGAGGGAATTTATATCGTTTTGGTTAATTTAAAAACGACTTATAGCAATTTTTTATCTCACATTAATATCCGATGTCGATTCAATAATCACACGTTGGATATGACGAGTATCATACACACGAATCGAGCACAAATTAAGCAATATTTATGCCCGATTCCACAAGCTCATCGAATCATCAAAATCAAAAGCAATTTCGAAACCGATAACAAGTTGCAAAACGAACCCTGGTTCGTAAAGGGGGCACTCGATCGAGTGCCTAGCCTACTCGGTCGAGTGGCACCCCAAAAACTGAGACAAAATGCTTTTTCGACCTCCACTCGGTCGAGTCTCGCAATGACTCGGTCGAGTGGCCGTGTACTCGGTCGAGTTCGTCAATAACTCGATCGAGTAGGGTCTAAAATACGGGACATAAGCCTTTTCAGAGGTCTAGTCGGTCGAGTCCCTCAATGACTCGATCGAGTGGCCCTTTATCACGCCAAGCCGTGAGTCCTACAAGGCCATTCGAGTCTCGTCAACGTTTTTTTATGACTAAAGTCAACACGTGTCTAATCAATCACGTGAAACATCACTTTTCAAAACCATGCATCATCCTATTTACGTCATTCCATTTTGCATCATTCTACAAACCGTTATTATCGTTATACCGTTACTAACAAGTTTGTTGCTTTTTTTGATTTATCGTTTATTTTACCGTACTAAAATGAACCTTCGCATGCTAAATTTAACTTCGACGTTAGAATTAGTTGCATTAAATCGACATAGAAACCGTTTCAATTTCTCGCATGTTAAGGGAAAATAATGTTTGCATATTCATTTTCCATTTCAACTAACGCGCGTATTAGAAAGTCATTCGATATCCTAGTAGAGGCCGCTGATGTGCGGGCGGGGTTGGGTGTCCTTTTTGGGCTTCCCAACACGTACCCTCACCCCCTACTCAGAACCTCGGTTTCCGGATGCCCGAAACCGTTGGCGCACGAGAGTCATTCAATACACGATATCCGATAATGTCGGTATCGGTATCAAATGCAAAGGGACGAGCCCAATAAACTCTGACATCGGAAATGGGCCGTATTTTGTATACGACCCACTACGACATAGAGTGGGTTCGAACGGGCCCGAACTCCCACAAAGTTCGGTGGCGAATCCACGTCGATTTAAATTTCAATTCGATCCATTCTAATTTGGAGATTCATTCGCCTCCCCAAACCCGCGCGTGGCCGGGTCGGGGTGGACCTATGTCATGTCCACAATTTGGCGACTCCGCTGGGGATTAGCTGATGCGTGACTTACCATCGGCATCCTCAGGGTGAGACTCGAATAGAAATCGTTTGACTAGTACAATACGCGTCTTAGTTTTACGATTCATGCATAACCCTATATTTTCCCGGGCCGGTACTCGCGACCGACGTCCCACTATACCGTGATGTACTCCAATATGGATACGTCAAAGGTGTTCATTGTCTATTCGAGTGGGTTTCGCGGCATGTTCTAAGCTCAACTCGACTTAGAAAGTCCGTCCCGATCAACGTCTAGACTATGTGCACTGGTATAGACCCTTTTTAGACCGACGAGACTTAGTGTAAAAGCATACATGGTGTCGTTATAATGGTTGCCTGACTACGTGCTACTTGGTTCCCGTGTCGTTTTTAAAAACCGTCAACTTTTCAAAAAATATATCTTTTTCAAGATATCCAATTTCGAAACCCGGGACGTATACCGAATTCAGGACTTATGATTTTACTCAAAATAGCCTATTTCTAGCCGGTATTCTGCCCATTTCAAAACCCGAAAATATTTTCGAACTTTAAAAACCGCGGCCCGATATGTTTTCCGATTTTTCTCGAAAAGTCGGGCCCCTCCACCTTCTTTTCCAAAAACAATCCATTTTCAAAACCTTCCTCTTCTTAGGACTTCCCGTATTTAGCAGTGTCGGGTCATGTCATAAGTCATCGAAGTCTTTAGCGTCAAAACTCTGTCGATCCTACATCGCAAGTTTCTTCCCTATCCCAGTCCGCCTTATTAGACTAAGGCAAGGCCCACCTACGTAGGACATACTCCTACAAAGAAAGGCCCATTTACACATTCAAGTCCAACGTCTGAGAAATATCTCACATGGACCTTCCTTCGAACGGGACTTGGCCCACATAGCCGGATCCTAAGGAAGGCCCACCTTTCACAAGTCACCCATCTAGGTGTCTTTTCCGAGTCAACCTTTTACAAGGCATAGCCCTATAACAAAAGGTTCACCGTCCTTACGTCTAAGGGTCACTCGTCCGACACTCGAGTCTTAACAAAATCTTCAATCCCACTCGGGCTCTACCCTTTAGCAGAGCGATCAATCACGGTTTCTCTAAGGGTCATGTCTTACGCGTATTGTCTCACGTACCCCACTTTCGAGTCACTTAGATGCCACACCATCTGAGTCCTTAGTCTCACTTGGGGGCTATTCTCCGACGGAGTGATTAATCACAGTCACTCCGAGAATTGTACCCTACACATTTGTCTTAGAAGAGTCTAACCTGAGTTAAACTGGAGTCGTCTCTCCTCCCGCGCTATTTCCTATGCCTTGGCGTATTTGAGTTCCGAAGCAACTTTTCTGATTACGCGGTATTCTTACAGACAGGCCACCCGCAACTAGAAGCCAACGCAAGATGCAAGAAACCTTGGACGAACTGAAAGCCTCACTGGCTAAGATGGAGGCCCAATTGACTGCCATCCAGACCGATCAAACGACCCTTGCCACCCGTTTAAGTGCCGTGGAGAAAGGGACTCCTAATGCCGGATCTGAAACTACTGGGCCTTTTGCTGAATTGGTCAGTGCAGTCCGCAAACTGGAAGAACAGGTCCACTTGTCAACTAACAATATTGTTCCGGTCACGGAAACAATTCACCCGGCCTAGGATCCGGGCTGTATAATCGGGTTAATGGTGAACAAATGATCGTTTGATTTCCCTTGGTCTCCCCTTTCTCTCACTCCTTAGATCGGACCTTCCCGGCGGAAATGGCCTGCTCCCTGCACAATGAACGCACAGGGCCTCGGAGGTTGTCCGAGGAAACCCTCTCCGATGCCTAAGTCAGTTCGTGAAATGCCTTGACGAACCTAGCTCGTGAGGAACTAGGTGGCGTTTTTTAGGAGTAAGAGTCTAGAGAGAGAAAATCCAACCCCTCTTATGTGGGAAATGGGTAAGTATTTATACCTTCCCACAAGAGAGAGGAAAAGAGAAAGAAGAGGAGGGAAATGGGTGGATGTTGGCGCGACACGTGGACTCACCTTGTCCACCCATTTCCCCTTACCTTAGGCAAAATGACGGATGGGTCCTCGGTTCTCCTTCGGTTCTGTTCAGGCGGGAACGCCCTGGAAGCAGGCGGCAGGCCTGGTTTGCTCTGTTTGGCGGATGGCTCAAGGGATTAGGGCCACACTTGGAGATTTCAGTGATTTTGATGGAAAGGGTGCTGGACAGACCTTTCTTCCTTCTGGGACTGGTCGCCCTGGGGCCTGATTGGCAGGCGGCCAAAGGCAGGTAACCGACCCCCATCAATTGGCCCTCGCCGGCTGAGGAGGAGCGGGGTTCCTGCTCGGCAGGCGACGTCTTGCTTTGGGACAGCGGGAGGTTGTCTCTTTGGACACTTGCATTTAATGCGTCGCATGTTCCCAAGGGAACATGCTTCAATTCCTCTGAGCACGCAGGGAGTTCAAACGTCTTTCGTTATGATTACCCTCCTTTGTGCAGAGAATTTTTGGGCAGTGTGCCAGTTCGATGATTGGCTTTCTTCCTTGCAGAGGTGGTTGGGGCACCATTAATGCCCTGTTTCTGCTTTCCGTATAAATTGCATCCTCCTTCACTATTTTTATGACCCATTTCCAATCTTCGTTCTGTCTTTAATCATGGCTTGGATCAAAAAAAGTGTAACTCGTCGTGGAGTTAGGCATGTTACTTTCATCTTCAGAGGTTTTTGGAGGCTCCGATATGCTCGTGCTGCTTACCTAGCTGTTCGCCGGAGTCGCCGTTCACAACTTCATTTTCGCCGGAGAAGTCAGAAGGCCTCTGTTAGGATGGGCAAACGCCCTAGGAGGTCCTCGCCTCCTGCAGCGCCTAGGTTTAGGCGTTGCTCCCAGGGAGGGGGCTGTTATGACAGGGGATGCCATGAGTGCTTTCCATGGCTGCACCCTGAACAATTTGACCCCAACTCTGACACTGATTCCTCCTTGGCGTCAGGTCCCTCTTCGCCTGTGAAGAAGACAGGCTGTCGCACCTGCGACGAGTCCCGGGCCGTTCCCTTTGGAAGAGACTGGGAAGATAGCAGCCATGACTCTGATGACAGCGAGGGTCTTGGCTGCCTGAGCGACAGGGATGAAGATAGAGCTTCTGATGACCCTTTCCAGGGCTCCCCAGACTGGGACTGGGGTTCGGCTCTCGGGAGTCCAGGCAGCCCTGGGGATTGTTCCCCAGATTTGGGCGATGATTAGGCCTGCGTGGCGGGGCGTTTGATTTCTGCCAGGCCAGAACTTTGGGCCTTATGTATTTTTCTTCCCGTATCTGTCTTAAGATGTAACTTTCTTTTGTAAGGTTTTGATGAAATGAGGATCAGGCGATGCGTTTATGTGTTGCGATTTTTTTTTTTTTTTTTTCTGGGGGGGACGTCATAGGGTGACCAATCTTCTGACACCCTTTGGTCCTCCCGAGGTTTTTCTTGGGAAGCTGCCTAGAGCAAACCCCCCTAGGGGCGACACGTGGACCGCAGCCCTTGGGTGAATTTCTGAGGGTTGGGCGACTCTTGGCATGCCTTTCTCTCTATAAAAGCGATCAGTTATTCATTCTTTCACTTTTTCCAATCTTTCTTTTCTTTCGACATTCCCTCATTCTCTGTCTTGTCAAAAACCCTGGAGTATTGACGGATCGTATCCTACCTTGCACCCCCATTTCCCTGAGACTCTTTCTTCGGGCTTGTGACGTGCTGTCAGGCGATCTTAGGTCAGATTTTCATCCTCCACTCTTTTTCTCGCTTCGATTTCCTTTTTTCCGCATCTTTTTTAGAGTAAACATGTCCGGAACCCGTGAAAGGATTTTGCCCCTCATCGACCCATCAAAGAGGGGAGAAGGGATGGATTTTACCTCCTCCTCTAGGGAGGTTGGTTTTGAGGAAGAACACTCGGCGGACAGTGGGGGCGGCAATTCTCCTGACCCCCCTTCATTTGATGCTATCGACTCGGACGACGAGGCGTTGGAAGTTAACCCTTCCCGAACTTCTGGCCCACTCGTTCGTCGGGAAAAGGGTAGGGTTTACTATTTGGACAGGGCTAAATACCGCATCCCTCTGAGTACTTTCCCTGACCCGAAAAATCGGGAGGTGATCCTCGCTAAGAACGTCGCCGTTGTGATTGAGCGGCTCTATAACTTCGGGGAGGGGTATACAGTTGTTGTCCCCGGCGAAAAGGATACTGTATGCAACCCCCCGGATGGGTGTATAGCGGTTTACCATAAATGTTTAGAGTTCGGCCTTCGCTTTCCCCTCCATCCTGTTTTAGAGGAGATCTTCAGGCGCATGAACGTCGCCGTCGCCCAGCTGACAGCCACAGCTGTCAGGTCGCTGATCTCATATGTCTGGACCTGTCTTTTCCACCGCATGGAGCCCTCCATCGACGCCCTGCGGTTTATGGAGGGTTTGCAGATGGTTTCTTCTGGGAGTACGGGCTCCCCTGGTTATTGGTCCCTCTTGAGGCAGAAGGGACATTGTTTAGTGTGGCCTGGTATGGACAGCTTGAGGGATTGGAAGAACAACTTCCTTTACATACACAGCACCCATGGGTGGAGGATTCCTCGTCACTTCAGGAATCATGTCCACACCAGGATGGAGACCCCTGAGGAGTACCACCCTGGCGTGGGTGGAAAGGCCTTGGAGGTTAAGCTAAGTGAGAAGGAGAAGGAGTTGACGGCCTACTTTGCAGGCCACACTAACAAGTACGGGGTGTATGGCCCCACTTTATGGCTCCCTCATGCGGAGCTTTTAGCGACTGACAATTATTTGACCCGGTTGGGCATGAATCCGGGTCTAGATAAAGGTAGTTCAGGAGTGCTGGTGATTCCTTCTTACTCTTTTTTCTTTTGAAAATGCCTTGACAGCCTGTTTGTTTGTCTTGCAGCTCTTGCCACTTTTATCTGGAGAAAAGGGGAGGTGAGACGCCTGGGCCTGGACGAGAATCTCACTGTTATCCAAAGTCGCCCTTCTCTTCCCCCTGGTTTTAAGAGAGGCGAGAAGAATCTGATGAAGCATTTGAAGGGCCTGACATTCAGTAGGCCAAGGCTTCCCCCTCCTCCTCGAGTTACGCCTGCCAAGACGGCGGTTTCTGAGGCTACCCCCTCTCCAGCTGCGAGGGCGATTGCTTTCGAGGCTACCCCTTCGCCTGTTGGCAGGCAAGAGGGCCCTTCAACAGGGATTCAGATTCAACCGGGGTCGCGGGCCGCAGGTTCCGAGGAGACTGGGGAGAGTACCCCCCGGGCACTGACCAGAAAGAGGAGTCGGGAGGCCCCTAATGCTGACCAGGTGGTGGACTTGGAGACTTCCACGCCTGAACCCAAGCGTCTTGCTCCGGAGATTCCCGCCACCCTTTTCTCTGAGGAGAACGTTGAGTTCCATTATAATGCAGGTGACAGCCAAGATGTTTCCGCCCTACTCTCCGACTCAGGGGCAGTTCTAACAGACCATCTTCTCAAGACTGTCAAGTCTGCTACCAGTCAAGTGACCCAGTACATTAAGCGCACCTCCCGAATTATGCAGGCTTCTGCGGAGCTGGCTGCCCTTGGTCGCCTGAGTGATGAGGAACTAGCCAACCCCGACCGCCTTTCTGCAGTTGAGAGGGATGTTGCTCTCATTGCCAGCCTGAAGGATCAGCTGGCGAAAAAGGAGATTGAGCTAGAAGAGGCCAGGGGTCAGGCGATCCACTGGAAGTCTGAGAGCGAGAAGGCTATCCGGGAAGTGTCTCGCCTGAGGGAGGAGTCCAAGAGAGCACAGCAGGCCTTTGCTGAACTGGAGCAGGCCAGAAAGGCTTTAGCTGAACTGGACCATGCTAAGAAGAGCGTTATTGACCTTGGGGAGCGCCTTTCCAAGGCAAACTCTGATCTCCAGGCGGCCCTCGGCGATCTGGCGGCGAAGACCGAGGGTTGGGAGAAAGAGAGGGGTGAGATTCTTCAGGAGGTGGAAATGGCTGTGTCGGCGGGCTTCGTTAATGGTGCTAACTCCTGCCTGAAGGTTGTCATGGAAGCTGTCAGGGAGATGTTCCCGGGTTTTGACGAGGATGCTTTCCGGGCCCTTTACACTGCTAAGGATGAAGCTCAAATGCGCAGGCTGTCTGAGGGAGATGCTTCCGGCCCAGACGCTCCCCCTGCTTAACATGGAGGGCAGTCTTCCTCAGAGGGCTCTTGCTCGTCCCCTGCTGCGCCTGTGCCAACGTTTTAATTTCCTTACTTCTTTGCGCGCCGAGCCTTTTGGTGGCCGGCTGCCGTACTCTTGGTTGTAACCATTTGTTTTGAAAACTCTTGTCTTGTATTCCCTTGACACTACTTTTTCTTTTATGTGTGAATTTTCTGTTTGCTTTTGTGTATTTTGACTCTTCATGAATTTGATTCGCAGTCTGCCTGCCTGTAGGTAAGAGGGTTCTTGTTTGTTTGGCCTGCCCCTGGCATTTGTTTAAAGTCCAGGGAGCCTGCCCCCTGCCTGCCCAGAGGTAAGCAGGGTGGCTTTTTGTGTTTTTATACAAGGTTGGGGGGCCTGCCCCCAGTCCTTGTTGGTACGGCCTGCTCCTGGCTTTTGTCCAAAGTCCGGGGGGCCTGCCCCCTGCCTGCCCAGAGGTAAGCAGGGTAGCTTTTGCGTTTTTTATACAAGGTTGGGGGGCCTGCCCCTAGTCCTTGTTAGCCTGGCCTGTCCCTGGCTTTTCGTTCAAAGTCCAGGGGGCCTGCCCCCTGCCTGCCCAGAGGTAAGCAGGGTGGCTTTTTGTGTTTTTTATACAAGGTTGGGGGGCCTGCCCCCAGTCCTTGTTAGTACGGCCTGCCCCTGGCTTTTGTCCAAAGTCCAGGGGGCCTGCCCCCTGCCTGCCCAGAGGTAAGCAGGGTAGCTTTTGCGTTTTTTATACAAGGTTGGAGGGCCTGCCCCCAGTCCTTGTTAGCCTGGCCTGTCCCTGGCTTTTCGTTCAAAGTCCAGGGGGCCTGCCCCCTGCCTGCCCAGAGGTAAGCAGGGTAGCTTTTTGTATTTTTTATACAGGGTTGGGGGGCTTGCCCCCAGACCTTGTTAGTATGGCCTGTCCCCTGCTTGCCCAGAGGTAAGCAGGGTGGCTTTTGATTTGCGTTGGGGGGTTCACTTTCCCCAATTTCGGCAACAGGGGGGCCTCCCCCTATTGCCCCCTGCTCGTTTGTGTGTGAAAGACGCGAGTATGAACAGGCAACGAGTATAAATCTGTATCTTCTCATTTTCTTTTTGACATTGGGGTGGTCGGAGCCGTCGACATTTTTGACCGTCCTCCGCCTTTTTTAGTAAAAGTAAAAACTGCCTGTATTCTTGTTCAGACGTAATATTTCTTTAGTGTGTCTGCATTCCAGTGAGCATGTAGCTCTTGTCCCTCAAGGTTGGCTATTTTGTATGTGCCTGGTCCCAGAACCTGAGTTACTTGGTATGGGCCCTCCCAATTGGCACTCAGCTTTCCATGTTCTCTTGACTTCCCAACCGCCTGCGTCTTTCTCAGAACCAGCTCGCCCATCTGGAAATTCCTCTGTCGTACCTTGCTATTGAAAGCTTTCCTCATTCGCTGCTGGTAGGCAGCGATGTTGGTACTGGCTTCTTCCCTTAACTCGTTCACCAGGTCCAAGGCTTCGACCATTGCAGCTTCGTTTTCATCCCGGTCGTACTGCAGGGAGCGCAGAGAGGGGATCCTTGTCACAATTGGCAATAGTGCCTCTGCTCCATATACCAGACCAAATGGGGTCTGGCCTGTAGACTCTTTTCTGGTAGTTCGGATTGACCAGAGTATACTGGGGAGTTCGTCAGCCCACCTGCCTTTGCAGTCATCCACCATTTTCTTCAGGCCGTTCAGGATTTGTTTGTTGGCTGCTTCTGCCTGTCCGTTGGTTTGAGGATGACAGACAGCTGAGTAGGCGACTGAGATGTTGTGGCTTTCCAGCCAGATTCTTAGCGGATCATTATCGAACTGCCTGCCGTGGTCAAATACCAACATCTTTGGTAGACCGAACCTGGTGATGATATTTCGCCAGACCACCTTCCTGACCGCCGGCTCAGTGATGTTGGGCACTGCTTCGGCTTCCACCCACTTGGTGAAGTAGTCTATGGCGACCATCAGGAATTTTCTGCCCCCTGTGGCCACCGTGAAGGGTCCTAGAATGTCCATCCCCCATTGGGCAAAGGGGATGGGAGATAGGATTGGCCTGAGCTCCTGGGCCGGGGCATGGATCGATGGGGCAAAGAGTTGGCATTTTCTGCATTTCTGGGTCAGGCTCTTGGCATCTGCCAGCATAGTAGGCCAGTAGTAGCCTGCCCTGAGGGCCTTGTGGGCCAGCGATCTCCCACCAATGTGATGTCCACAAATCCCTGAGTGGATATCCTCCAATACTTCAGCGGCCTGATCCGCCCGTAGGCATTTGAGCAGGGGATAAGTAAAAGACTTTTTGTAAAGTTCTTCATCAATGAGTATGAACCAGGCTGCTTTAGCCTGTATCTTCCTCTTTTGTAACGAGTCTGATGGTAAGATACCATGCCTCTTGTACTGGATGAAGGGAGTCATCCAGCTTTCCAGTTCTTCCTCCACGGTATTAATCGTTTGACAGGGGTTAGTGGACTTCTCGTGTAAAACGTCGACCCATACTGATCTCCGGATGTCCTGTAGACTGGAGCTTGCCAGTTTTGACAAGGCATCTGCTCTGTTGTTCTGGGATCGGGGGATTTGTTTGACCTCGTATGATTTTAGGCCGGATAACTCTCCCTTCACCATCTCCAGGTATGTGGCCATTGCTTGGTCTCTTGCTTCGTATTCTCCATTGATTTGGTTGGCGATGAGCTGGGAGTCTGTCGCCAGGACAATTCGTTCTGCTCCTGCGGCTTTAGCTAGCCTGACGCCTGCGAGTACTGCCTCGTACTCTGCTTCATTGTTTGATGCTGGGAAAACAAATCTGAGAGCATGCTCAAAGTCAGTCCCTCCAGGGCTGGTTAGCACGACGCCTGCGCCTGCGCCATTGGCTGTCGAGGATCCGTCAGTATACACGATCCATTCCTGGGCAGGGGCTTCTTCCTCCCCTGAATGGGAGCACTCAGCCAAAAAATCTGCCAAGGCTTGGGCCTTGATGGCCGTTCTCGGCTGGTAAGATATACCTAGCCCACTCAGCTCAATTGCCCACTTCAACAATCTCCCTGATTTTTCAAATTTTTCCAACACCTTTTCCAGGGGTTGGTCGGTGAGTACTACGACTGGATGCGCGTCAAAGTAAGGTCTGAGCTTCCTGGCAGCAACTATGACCGCGTAGGCGGCTTTTTCGACCATCGGATAATTCTTCTCAGCTGCCCCCAGCGCATGACTTACAAAGTATATAGGTTGCTGGGCGCCTGCCTCTTCTCGTAGGATGACCGCGCTGACAGTTGTATTGGTCACTGCAATGTAGAGAAAAAGTTTTTCTCCTGCTACTGGTCTTGCCAGGGTAGGGAGCCTCTTAAGATGGTCCTTCAATTGCTCAAAGGCCTCTTTCTGCTCGTTCTCCCACTTGAACTGTTTGTTCCCTTTCAGTATCTTGAAAAAGGGAGTGGCCTTGTCTGCTGATCGGGCGACGAACCGTGCTAAGGCGGCCATGCGGCCCGTCAGGCGCTGGATGTCTCTAATGGTCTTGGGCTCAGGAAGGTCTAGAACTGCCTGGATTTTTTCAGGGTTGGCGTCTATCCCCCGATAGCTGACCAAGAACCCCAGGAATTTGCCGGAGCGGACTCCAAATGTACACTTTTTCGGATTAAGTTTCATTTTGTAGGCGCGCAGGGAGCAGAAGGTTTCCTGCAGGTCTATCAGGTGTTCTCTGTCTTCTCTGCTTTTCACGATGGCGTCATCAACGTAAGCCTCGATGTTTCTGCCTTTTTGTTTCTCAAATACTTTATCAACTAACCGCTGGTACGTAGCCCCTGCATTTTTGAGCCCGAATGTCATCATCTTGTACATGTAGGTGCCTGAACTAGTGATGAACGCACACTTCACCCTGTCCGGCTG
The DNA here is from genome assembly GCA_958450325.1 of Agrostemma githago. Classification (NCBI taxonomy): domain Eukaryota; kingdom Viridiplantae; phylum Streptophyta; class Magnoliopsida; order Caryophyllales; family Caryophyllaceae; genus Agrostemma; species Agrostemma githago. The sequence continues at coordinate 32,674,961 of OY288242.1, forward strand.
CCACAAGTATACTTGATGATACCCTGAAAAGGCGTCTAGGAAGCTCAGCATGGAGTAACCACTGGTGGAGTCTACCAGTTGGTCGATTCTGGGGAGCGGATAGCAGTCTTTCGGGCAGGCCTTGTTGAGGTTTGTAAAATCTACGCACATTCTCCATGCGCCTGACGACTTTTTAACCATGACTACATTCGCCAACCATTCCGGGTAGTCACAGACCTCATTAAAATCTGCTTTCAAGAGTTTGTCAATTTCTTCCTTGATTGCTGCGTCTTTTTTCGCAGACATGTTTCGTTTCTTCTGTTTTACAGGGCGAGCATCCATGCTTACATTCAGCTTGTGAACGATGCATGATGGATCAACGCCGGGCATCTCGTCTGCAGAATAGGCAAATACGTCTTTGTTTTCTTTTAGCAGCTTGACCAGTTCATCCTGGTAGGATTTTTCCAGGTCAGCTCCTATCAGGACCTGTCTGCCTGGTTCCAAATCTACCAACATGCTTTCGCCCCCTGGCTCCAGGTGGTCGGGCGCCGGTTGTTCGGCTGGGATTTCGCCCTCCCTGCTGGGGGAGCTGTCAGCCTTCCTTTTTCCTTTCCTTTCTTTTTCGTGCTCTTGTAGGGCCACGGAGTAGCATTGTCTGGCTGACTCCTGGTCCCCACGCACCTTTCCTTCTAGCCCGAAATCAGTGACATACGCTATGGTGAGAGCCCTGATGGAGATGGCCGCCTCGATTTCGTCCAGGGTGGCTCTGCCAATTAGGGCGTTGTAGGCAGATCTTGCATCCACAACAACAAAGGTTGCCCTGACATTTCTGGCGGTAGAGCCTTCTCCAAAGGTTACGGGCAGATCTATGACTCCCATGAGCAGCACGCTTGCCCCACTGAATCCGTATAATGATCCGGGGGCAGGTCGCAGGTGCCTTTTTTCCAAGCCCATTTTCTCGAAGGCGTCCTTATACAGCAAATTCGTGTACGCGCCTGTGTCCACCATACACCTTCGCACAATATGGTTGCTGATCTCTAGGGACAGCACCAAAGGATCACTGTGCGGATATACCACGCGCCCTGCATCATCAGGGGCGATGCTTAATGTCACTCCCCTTGGACTCCCTGCTTTCTCAGCATAGCAGATCTGGTTCCTTAGCTCGCGCATTTGTCTTTTTTGGCCTCTTCGACTGAGCTGGCCCTCAGTGCCCCCCGAAATTACATGGATCACCATGCGGTTTTGCACTGACCCTTCGGGTTTTTCAGACACTTCCTTCTGAGACTTATTCTTAGCTGCGTAGTTGGCCAACCATCCGTTCCTGATTAATTTCTCAATTTCGTCCTTCAGGTGACGGCATTCTTCGGTGGTATGGCCTATACAGTCGTGGAAAGTGCAGAATTTCTTGGGGTCTCCTTTTGGGCTGCGAGGTTTGTTCGGGCGGTTCCATTTAGCAGTTTCTTTTTCCAGTTCGAAGATCTCCGCCCTGGATTTGTTCAGAGCAGTGTAACTGTCGAATCTGGGCTGGTAGACTGTGCGCTCCTTCTTGGGAGTGTCTCCTTCTTCCCTTTGCTTGCCTGGCTCACTTCTGCCCCTTCCACCCTGCGGTCCCCCTTGAGGCTTTGTTTGGCCTGCAGGGGTATCCGTCAGGCCGTGGAACTCCTCCTGCAGAATGAACCCTTCAGCAATCTTCCTGGCCATGGCCAGGGTTTCTGGCTGGGCCCTGATCATCTGGTTTTTCATTTCCCCTGGAAGTAGGGAGATTGTCAGGGCGTAGGCGGCAGTGGAATCATCGATCTCCCTAACCTGCTGGTAGGATAGATCAAACCTTCTCATGTATTCCCTCACACTCTCACCCTTTTTCTGTTTCAGGGTCATGAGATCGAAACGGGTAAGGCGTCTTCTCTTATTTCCGGCATACTGTTCGAGGAAAATTTCAGCCAACTCTATGAAGAACCTGACTGACCCCTGGCGGAGGTCTCTGAACCATCCCTGCGCGAGTCCTACCAAGGTGGTAGGGAAAACTTTGCACCAGATGGCATCATCTACGTCATACATGCCCATGTGGCTCTCAAAGGCTGCAAGGTGGTCTTCAGGATCTGTCGTCCCGTCAAATTTGATGGTGGGCATTTTGATTTTTGGAATGGGGTACTCTTGTACCTCAGGGTGCAATGGGGTCTTTGTGGGCCTGCCTACCAGTCGTGACCTGCTTTCCCTAGACTGGTTACCGTGAGATTCCCATTGTTTATGGGTCGGTTTCCTCGCACTGGGGGAGCGGTACCCTGGTGGCGGCCTACTGGCTGCTTCATCCTCCGTTTCCGGGGAGGCCTGTCTGGGCCTCTTCCTCTGAGAGTGGCAGAGGTTCTCACCCTGATGGTACCTGGACTCGAGCGGTTGTCCCCGGTTGAGTCTGGATTGCAGTCTTTGGGATAAGCCTGGGGCCGACTGTTCCTTGGCTGCAGGCGTTAGCCTGGAGAAAACTCCGCCTGGTTTCTCCCAAGCGTTTCGACATGGGCTCCCTGGGCCTCATGCGCTCCTGTAATCCCCGGGATAAGCCTCCCTGTCCTCCAGACGCCGATTCTGTCGTGTGGATGAAGAACGCCTGCTGGACGGGTGACTCTGGATCGCCAGTAGTAATGCGCCTTTGCATATGCGTATACGCTTGAGCCGTTCTCTTCGCTTTCCTCTGAGCATTTCTGGCGGCGGTCCGCCTCGTGCCCCCGGCCTCATCCCTGCTGATAGGGGACGGTTGCCTGGGAGCCGATGCGACCCTGCCTACCAAGTCTTCAGGAGTGAAATCCTGGTTCAGCATCGCAGAGAAGAAAGCGGCTGCCTGTGCCATCTGAGCTGGGGTCAGATTAAGAGCGTGTCGTGGGAGTGTCCCCAGCTCAGGGGTCACCGCAGTGTTAGGTCCACCGAGGAGACTGGTTCCCCCTGCCCCTAAGATCGTGGCAGGAGGAACTTTCTCCGATTGCGGCATACCATACAGGGGGGTCACCTGTGGGACCGTTGGACCCGTTCCTGCACTGGCATCAACGATTTCTGGCATAATTGTTTTGGTTTTGTGATTATGAGTGGTTGATTTTAGTGGGTAACTCGTGAGCACAACCGTAAGTTCCCCACAGACGGCGCCAAATTGTTCCGGTCACGGAAACAATTCACCCGGCCTAGGATCCGGGCTGTATAATCGGGTTAATGGTGAACAAATGATCGTTTGATTTCCCTTGGTCTCCCCTTTCTCTCACTCCTTAGATCGGACCTTCCCGGCGGAAATGGCCTGCTCCCTGAACAATGAACGCACAGGGCCTCGGAGGTTGTCCGAGGAAACCCTCTCCGATGCCTAAGTCAGTTCGTGAAATGCCTTGACGAACCTAGCTCGTGAGGAACTAGATGGCGTTTTATAGGAGTAAGAGTCTAGAGAGAGAAAATCCAACCCCTCTTATGTGGGAAATGGGTAAGTATTTATACCTTCTCACAAGAGAGAGGAAAAGAGAAAGAAGAGGAGGGAAATGGGTGGATGTTGGCGCGACACGTGGACTCACCTTGTCCACCCATTTCCCCTTACCTTAGGCAAAATGACGGATGGGTCCTCGGTTCTCCTTCGGTTCTGTTCAGGCGGGAACGCCCTGGAAGCAGGCGGCAGGCCTGGTTTGCTCTGTTTGGCGGATGGCTCAAGGGATTAGGGCCACACTTGGAGATTTCAGTGATTTTGATGGAAAGGCTGCTGGACAGACCTTTCTTTCTTCTGGGACTGGTCGCCCTGGGGCCTGATTGGCAGGCGGCCAAAGGCAGGCAACCGACCCCCATCAAATACTATCCACACGGAAAATGCCCATGCCTATTTACCCCCGAATGATGAACTGCCCGATGACCTCAACCTTACGGGCTTGCCAATGTTTGATGGTACCGAAGACCCGGTGCTTCACATCCGGGCCTTCAAGGAGTTCATGGCCGTTAAGGGCGTAAAATCGACCATGCTTAAGCACCTGTTTGCCTCTTCCCTCAAGAAGCATCCGAAAGCCTGGTACTACAGGCTCGATTCCAAGAAATACCCGACTTGGGATGACGTGGCAACGGAGTTCGCTCGGAATTACGCTGATAATACCCAGATCCAGACTACGATGCGTACTCTAGAAGTCATGGCCCAAGAGCCCAAAGAAGGGTTCACTAAATATCTTCAAAGATGGAGGGCCGAAAGTGTGAAGTTGGTAGACAAGCCCAACGAGAAGACACTAGTTGAGGCATTCATCAACAACCTCCTACCTTCCTACCGCGTCCATCTTAGGTATGCCGGTATTTCAAACTTTGCGGTGCTTACCGAAATGGGCATTAGGATTGAAGACGATCTTCGACATAATGAAGATTTGGGTGAAGCTTCTACAAAGGCTATACTGGACATCAACTCGAGTCCTTAGAAGCCGACGACTAATGACAACATCATCCGAGAGTCCAGATTTGATTTAAGTCCGAGTCTAGGATGTGCTAGTTCTTCCAAAATCAAAGTCAGAGTCAGAGTCAGAGTCAGTTGTATTCTGTCCTCTTTTTTTTCAAAATTCAATAAAATCAGCTTTTCAATCTCTCATATATGCTTTCCTTATGTGTTTCCGAGAACGTGATGAGCACCATCGTACACTGTGAGCACATGCACGTGACTATAGACACATCTATAATGACTGCACGAAATTGAGATCCGTGTTTTCCTTTACCTGTTCCATGTATGACATAGAAAACCACAAAACTACCCTTAGCAGGAGCGGTATCGAATCCTATGACAAATCTAGGTAGTCTCCTAGTTTGGGTTCAAGACGGGAGGCAAGCCCATTTCCCACAATAAACACCCCTCCAATAAGACGGACCAATCCCTACATTAGGTGTTAGTTTGACCAAAAAATTCCAAAATTCCCATGACCGGGGCTAAGAGGTCAACCAACAAAAATTCAAAAATCCAGGACCGGGGCTAAGAGGTCAACCAAAAAATATCCAAGATCCCATGACCGGGGCTAAGAGGTCAACCAAAAAATATCCAAGATCCCATGACCGGGGCTAAGAGGTCAACCTACAAAAATTCCAAAAACCCATGACCGGGGCTAAGAGGTCAACCAACAAAAATTCCAAAAACCCATGACCGGGGCTAAGAGGTCAACCAACAAAAATTCAAAAAACCCAGGACCGGGGCTAAGAGGTCAACCAACAAAAATTCAAAAACCCATGACTGGGGCTAAGAGGTCAACCAAAAAATATTCAAGAACCCATGACCGTAGTGAAAACGATCAAATTCAAAATTATCAATACTCATACCATCCAATAGGGGAGAAACAATCAAGCTGGTCAGCTAACACCACATTTAGCCTTCCCACATTACAACCCTCAACACCTTCTCGAGACCTAGACTAAGAGACAGCCCGGAATTTTGAGGATTCAAGCTCCATAGGATACACCCTAACCATTAGGGCCAGACATGGAAATCAGATCCCGCATTATTAAACCTACCGCGATCGAAGTCCGAGTCATTTTTACTCGACTTCCCCATTTCCTACCACATTGCAATACCTTGCCCTCGAAACCTTAGCTCCACAAAATCGAGCTCCAGATTTCGAATCATCAAAGCCCCTTACGACCTAGCTCCACATATCAAAAAACATCCAAACCAGTTACCAACCCCAAACACGGGAACTCAACCTGCGGTCGGCATAGAACATGCCCAAATAGTTCACACCACCTCTGGGGGCTACCCCGGAGAACGCTCGCAGTCACAGGATCAATATCCTAACCATTCTAGCCCTTTGATCAAGACATCATTGGGAATGCACCTAGCCTACACCATTGCTATGGCTAGTTACACACAAAGTCCTATTAGACTAGGCACCATAATATATCTTTCTTCACTGAATTACGTCTTGGTTTGATTTCACTACACGTGAATACGTAGGCAGCCTTTCAACAGAGGCACAACCACTCACATTGACACACATTCAAAAAGCACTATCATTCCAGTCACGACACTGTCATGTTCTCAGCAGCTAGCTTTGTCGTCCTGGGGGCTTCTCTTAGACAAAAGACCTCCGTCCACTCACATAGTCCAAATAATTTCAAAATCTAGCAACCCTTCTATAGTGTGTCCTAGTACTCGGCTCAGTCGAAGTGTAACACCCCGACCCAATCCTAGGACCGGAAATGTTAACCGCGGTAGCTCGCCAGGCTTTGTACTGGTCCCACAGACCAACACGAGTCCTTTCCAGCACATTTTGTCCTCACTCATGCGCATCCCGAAAACCTTCCCAGGAGGTCACCCATCCTAAGATTGCTCCCAGTCAAGCACGCTTAACTGCAGAGTTCTTATCATGGGCAAACCAGAAAAGAAAGTGCACTTTGTTTATATGAGTAGTACTTCAAATCCCTTTAAGCAAAGCTCATAAATAGGACATCTTCAATCAATGTGGGGTGTTTCAATCACTCCCACTTGAAGAACGCAACGTCCTCGTTGCGCCTGGCAGCATAACCGCTGACCCAGAATCCACCCCCGCTAGGTGCCAAATGCACGGTCGCAGGGTTGCTCTGATACCATTTGTAACACCCCGACCCAATCCTAGGACCGGAAATGTTAACCGCGGTAGCTCGCCAGGCTTTGTACTGGTCCCACAGACCAACACGAGTCCTTTCCAGCACATTTTGTCCTCACTCATGCGCATCCCGAAAACCTTCCCAGGAGGTCACCCATCCTAAGATTGCTCCCAGTCAAGCACGCTTAACTGCAGAGTTCTTATCATGGGCAAACCAGAAAAGAAAGTGCACTTTGTTTATATGAGTAGTACTTCAAATCCCTTTAAGCAAAGCTCATAAATAGGACATCTTCAATCAATGTGGGGTGTTTCACGAAGACAAGAATCTGTCAGGACTCGAGACAATACCCACTTCGGGACTATACCTCGAAACCAAGAATTCAAGAGCACTAGACAACAACATTGCTAAGCCCTGTTGTGCAGTTGCGGTCTCATTACAGACTACTGCAATTCCCCGATAACGCATCCTTCCCTTTCTGAGGATTCGACCATGTTGCCACTCGCCTAGGCTGCGGAATAGCGCAACTTAAGAGTCTTGTTAGGTGGCCCACCCCCCTACCGAGTCACGGTCCAACCCCTCGAGAGTTCAGTCGTGTCTGTCAATTCGTCCGGTCACGTCCAGAGTCGAGTCTGTCGGTAGGCCTCTCTCTTCAGATTCCTGCTTTGAAATTTGCAAAACTTAGCCATTTGAGAAAATCCTTTTCGACAAGGTCAAATTTTGGTCTATTTAAACAGCAAATTTCTTTGCTACCCCTTTCACTTTGAAAACCTAGCACGTGAGTTTCTTTTAGGATTTCGATTTCAAAGTTCAAAATTTTCAAAAAAAATCCAAAATTTCAAAAGATTCAAAATCTCAAAATTTTCAAAAATTCAAAAAAATCATTTTCCCCAGTGCGAGTCATATTTTCTACCTACGTGTTGCATGCAAAATTCTATGTAACTTATACAGGTACGACTCAAACAGGGACATGCAACCCACTATATCTCCCCAGAGGAAAGCTCGAGGCGGCATTTTCCCGGAATGGTACGGGATGGGCCCACATGCGGGCACACCCAGGACTTATGCGACAAGTCCGATTCCCCACGGAGGTATTATCATCATCTCAGATATGATTTCTAGCTTATGGCTGGCGGGCCCTTCACGCAAGTCTAATGGACTATAAATGACCTGATTGGATGTCTGTCGGGTCTTAATCCTCGATTGGCTTGGTAGCTACTATGACTTTCGCCTTGTCCAAGCCTCAGTCAGAGTTGGGGCTCTTTAGACACCCACATTTTGACTGGTAGGTGTCTACTGCAGTTTCCAAAAAACACCCGATGATGATCGGATGTTAACGTGTTTCTACGCGCTCGGATGTGGGCTCAAAACCATTAGTTGTTGGCTTAAGCACTTACGGAGTAAAAATTTCACAAAACGGACCTCAAATCCAGGCCCAGTGGGTCATTTCCAGTCTAACAAGACTAATTTGGGTCAAAACCGACACCAAAATAAAACCGACTTTTAGCAATTGGGTCAACCCCGGTCAAAGTCGTTTTCGAGACACACAAAAAACAGCCACAAACATCAAAAAACTCAGCACAAATACAAAACCCATCTCCAGGTCCAAAACATTGGACCCGCGCGACCCAGCTAACCCACTCGATCGAGTGCTCAGCTCCACTCGATCGAGTGGGCCCTTACTCAGGCCCGGCTGTAGGCGCTTGGGCCACTCGACCGAGTCAAGGGGCTACTTGGTCGAGTAACCCTAGACGGGGTACATGGGCAATGCCTATATATACACCCCCATGCACACACTTCAAGAGGACTTTTTTGGACACATCCTTTAACCCTAATCAAACCCTATTCTACACTAATCACATACATCCAAAACCCTAACCCTAGCGTTTAGGAATTCGAACCCTATACTCCACAACTCAACTTACATCTCGATACTCACGTGCAAGCCACAACTACGAGTCCCGTCCGAGAACAAGAATATGTAGGTTGAGGGTATTGGTATCAAATGCAAAGGGACGAGCCCAATAAACTCTGACATCGGAAATGGGCCGTATTTTGTATACGGCCCACTACGACATAGAGTGGGTTCGAACGGGCCCAAACTCCCACAAAGTTAGGTGGCGATTCTACTTCGATTTAAATTTCAATTCGATCCATTCTCATATGGAGATTCATTCGCCTCCCCAAACCCGCGCGTGGCCGCGTCGGGGTGGACCTATGTCATGTCCACAAAAACCATCCGAGGGTGTTAGTCTACACTCGAATAGCTGTCTTTCGGGATGCTTCTGACCCCTAGGACAAAACAAAGGAATATAAAACCATTCGAGGGCGTTAGTCTCCACTCGAACGGTCGTCTTCGGGATGCTTATGACCCCTAGGACTAAAATTGATGTGCCTCCGGGATAACTCTGACCCTCGGGAAAAATTGTTGTGCCTCCGGGATAACTCTGACCCTCGGGCAAAAATGTTGTTGTTGTGCCTCCGGGATAACTCTGATCCTCGGGCAAAATTGTTGTTGCTGTGCCTCCGGGATAAGTCTGACCCTCGGGCAAAAATGTTGTTGCTGTGCCTCCGGGATAACTCAAACCCTCGGGCAAAAATGTTGTTGCTGTGCCTCCGGGATAACTCTGACCCTCGGGCAAAAATGCTGTTGCTGTGCCTCCGGGATAACTTTGACCCTCGGGCAAAAATGCTGTTGCTGTGCCTCCGGGATAACTCTGACCCTCGGGCAAAAATGTTGTCGCTGTGCCTCCGAGATAACTCTGACCCTCGGGCAAAAATGTTGTTGCTGTGCCTCCAGGATAACTCTGACCCTCGGGCAAAAATGCTGTTTGTTTATTCGTTTTAGTTAAATGGTTGTTTTGTGAGTTTGTCTTAGTTAATCTCGTTTTGGGTTTGTTATTGCTTTTTATTTGGTTTGTTTATGCATTTGAGCTTTGTTTAGAGTTTACTTAGATTAGTTTTGTTTAGATTTGCCTTGTTACTGTAGACACCCAAATTTGGACCTGGTGGCTGCAGAAGTGTCCAGCAAACACCCAATGACGATGGGACTGCAACGCGACACGGGTTCGCGATGTTTTAGATAGTTTTCCTATAGAACGGACCAAATAATAACCCGAAAAAAATTAAAACTAACATGATGGCAGCCTTAGTCGTGTCGTTACGTTAACATAGACACTAATTAGAGTTAATTCCGACACCGGGACCCCGAGTCGGCCCCGAAACTCGAACCGAGTCAACACCGAGTCAAGCAAGCCTTGGGATGAACACCCGAGGCCCACAAAACCCACGGCGTTAGGTCAAGCCGTGGGGAAACCTTTGCGACCAAGCAAGATATCACAAACCCGCCTCTCGGTTTTGGAAAGTATCAAAACCGTATCCTCAAAACTCCAACCGCCCCACCTGACGCGCCTGGGTCTCCCCACGCTCGGACCCAGGCGCCTGAGTCCTGTTGCGCCCCAAGTCACGCGTCCATATGGACGACGAGGGCCGAAAACACCTATAAATACCCCCCTCCGCCTCATTCATTCGACACATTTTTTAATTTTCTCTTCTCCCTCAAAAACTCTCTCTAAGGGCTCGCACTCCGACACCCGAGGCAAACGATCCACTCGATCGTAGTTCTGATAAAAAAGCGACATCGACGCTACTCCTCACCTTCGAGCACTACACTCGATACCGAGGTGCCTGTAATCGACTAGCTCAAAACTAGTACCCAGGTTCTGTCGGATTAGCCGCGGAACTAGTCCTTAGTAACGAAGCTCTGTCGGAGTAGCCGCAAGAAGGTCAAACGGTAACGGGGTTCTGTCGGAGTCACTAGACAAGCTAGGAGGATCCGCCTTTTGATCAAGTCGTCAGTAGGTTGTCATCTAAATAAAACTTTCTATATTTGCACTTTCTATTATTATGCACTACGACAACACTAGATGTGGGCACTAGGCCCACAAACGTCCACTAAAATACGTAACGTCCCAACTTCAACAACAAATACCAAAAACCCTAAATAGATTCGAGTAATTCCGAGATCCGTTCTCAAGACTATCTATGCATCGAGTCCTGTTTAGTGTATACTCCGAGGGTGCAACTCCTCACAATGTGATTTACTTACATTCGCATTTACAGTTTTTCGTATGGTTTATTGCTTTTATGACCTTATAATCGACTGCTAAATCGCCTAACACGGAATTCAAAACTTAAAATAACTAAAACCGAACAAAGTGATGGTCGGGTTCCGTATTAGTCCGGGTGCTCACCTTATAGGGTTCAACGCATCTCTATTAATACCGAATCGACGCATCTTAAGCAGAATACTAGGTAAGGTATACCACGAGAATGACTAATATCCGTATTATCACGTTAAAACTGATTTGCAAATACCTATAATATTAGTACTCTCTACTCTCCTACGTGCATCTTTTCATGGCCTGCTTGTCACGTGAAATCGCATGCAAAAAATGTAAACACTACTATTTTGACGATAAAACTTATCTGTCCTTAAAACAACCGACATAGCAAAGACATAGGGTTTAAAACAACGGATGTTACAGTACTTCCACCACAACAAAAGAACTAGGAAATCAGCCCACCGATTGATTAGTGGAGGCCGCTATAGTGCGGGCGAGATTGAGTGTTGATATCTATCAGATGTTGGCTTCCCAATACGTACCCTCACCCCTTACTCAGAATCGACGGTTTCCGGATATCCGAAACCATTGGCAATGACAGTCATTCCAGGCATGGAGTGCTTAAGGGCACAAGTCTTTATGTTTAGGTCCCGTGCCACTCAACTTTGAGCCGGCAAGGGATTAAAGTTGACTTGAACGGTTTCCGAGTCCCCATAATCGACTCGGTGGCGACTCCACAAATCAGTAACGAATTCAGTTCACTAAAAGGGTCGCCTTACCAAATGAATCGGCCTTTAAACATTTACAACCACGTCTCGATCAATTCCCAAACGGAAACACGGATGCCTGCACCCGTCTAGTACAAGTCCGGATCGTCATCCAGATCGAGGTCCGACACTTCGCCCTGTATGCGAGATTGGACCGGCCCCCGGTAAGGATGGGTGGCCGCCGCCACACGATGAAAACTGGGTCGGTCCCGCCCGGGGCGCCGGGCGGTGCGGACGGACGTTCACAGTTTGGCGACTCTGCTGGGGATTTCGAAACAAGTTCCCAGTGGTGGTGAAACTTGAACGAGGTTGGTGAAGCTCATTTCTTAGCTCCTAGTTATGGTCACTACAGGTTTTGGCCCTAAAAAGCTCACCCTAACCGATATAAGGACCAATCGACCTCTTCGCGGTAAGATCTCTGGGGACACGCGAAGAGATCCTCGGTTGACGCTCCGGCCGCCTAACGCGTAACCCGCGGGATTAATAAGCAGATAGTCCAAACGGACGGTGTGACACTCATCTCCCCAGATCATTGTCAATACCTAAGTAAAAACTATTCGTGGGCGGTAGCCTACCCTAACCTACCCGAGTCTGCATCCTGCATGAGTGTACGCATTCCCAGTTATGTATAGCGTGTTTGAATAATACAACCCAAATAAAACACTAAAATCCGGATTCAACCACGCCAACATATTCAACCGCACCCAATTCCATTTTTTTCGAAAATACCTCATATTTTCAAAACGACCGTTTAAGCATCAATACCCCGACCAAATCGTGGTTTCTAAAAAAAAAAAAAGAAGGAAAACATTTTTTTTAGATGTCGCCATCATGGCAAAATTTACACTCACTGATTTCAAAAAAAAAGAAAAAGTTTTTAGTGCCATCACCTTGGCCAAATTAAAACCCGTTAACAACAGTGATTACCGTTAAAACAACCGAAACTCCCAATTAATGGGGTTAAGGCCATCACGTGGTCACATTTTATTTCAAAAAAAATTTTTTTACACACATACCGTTAGCACAACCGAAGCTTCAATTAATGAAGTCAAGGAACTCAAAAAAGCAGTTACACTTTCAGAACATTTTTTTTATATTGTGCACCCCCACTGTCTAATGCTAATTAGTACAACCTACGAACGTGGGTCACTAATTTTAAAAGTTTTTTCTTTCAAAAAGCGAGAAGTTTATAAGAAACACTATTCACCACCTAAATCCCTCACTGAGGATTTAGTCACACCTTTAAGGAGACTGTCATCAGACTTCACGCTCCATCACGAGCATCACGCACCCCGCGAGTATCGAACTAGCTAATTAATAGTAGTTTTGATGGAAGTATCACGCAATTATTTTCAAAAAAACCGGTTCCCCCAAAAGAAATGCGCTCCTTTAAAAAAAACATATTTACATTTCGATGCACACACATAGCAACGCACCTACACGCCGCAGACGATGTCATCACGCCATCGTTGCACCATTTCCACAAACCATCCTTTTTTTTTATTTTTTTTTTTTCCAAAACTGGTCGTTTTCAAAAGAAGCATATGTCCAAGTTCTTTGATCGTGATCGTGATCGACTTCTTACGTCGTACTATCGTGTGGTTAACTGTCTGTGTTAGTTACTAGGATCATTTCTACTCGGGTTCTTACATTTTGGGTCGTCTCATTCCGAGAAGTCCTCTTTAAACCTCGCCCCCGAGGTTTATGTCAAATCATCTCGTTACAGAGACCTAAGATCCATAAGGCGTTCCGCCGAATACACCAAGAGTCTAAAGCACCCGAGTCCCTAACCCAGTGACCGCGCACACACGCGAGTCAAGGGTCTCCTTTCCGCGTCGCTCACTCACGAGCGTTCCTCGAGTCCCTAAGTTGTCCGGTGGATCCGTTCTGACCTTTTAATCCTTTCCCATTAGAACCACTCCCCAACATGTCGGTAGATCCAAACTCCGTCGAAAGCATCCGCAACGATGTCAATGCCCTAACCAAATTGGTTCGCAACATCCATACTTCAGTAACCCATTTGACTTTATCCGTCTGTTACATCGATAGCCGCCTCAATTTCCTTGAGAGTAGAGACTCCGAAAGCTATACAACCGCTAATCCAAGCGATTACCATGCCCAAAATCCTACCCATGATATATTATCCCAGTGCTCCGCCCGATTGGGGCTTCCTAAAATCGATGCGGAAGGAACACCAAGATCTTACGAGACCACATCCAACAAAATTGGAAGGTCACCGAGAAAATTTACCCCAATCAAACCATCTTACGCTAAAGCCCTTAGGTGCCTAGTCGATCAAGGGTTACTCTCATATTTGGGTCCCACTCCCGACCCACCAGTTAGCAAACGAAGCAAAAGTTGGACCCCTAATGCTTATTGCCTATATCACCAGGGTAACAGGCATGATACCGAATCTTGCTTTCGGCTCAAACATGCCATACAAGATATGATCGAAAACGGGACCATTAGCCTCCCTCCACCCGAGAAACCAAACAATATCACAAACCCTTTTAGCATTCACACCGTCCCTCACGACATCATCGGTTGTTCCCACCGTGACCCTATAGAGGAGAATGTCTGGAATATCGAGGAAAATCCTGACAACCCACGGGCATCCACCGAGATGATTAAATCTGTGTCCGAGTCAGAATCTAGTATTATTCTTAGGGCCTAGACCTAGTAATATAGCAAATGTGTTTTCGTTTCTCGCATCGAGTGAGCAGGTGTGAGGGGGTCTGTCCTCCACCTCCCTGAAAACAATATCTCGGGCGGGTAGCCTACTTATTACTATCAATAAAAAGAAATAAACTTTTCTTCCTTTATAATGCGCCTCGACAATCGCTTGATTTTTTTTTTGGTGTAAATGTAAGTATATATATATATATATATGATCAAATTCTTTCAAGTTCTCCGATTACAACCCTTTCTCGCTTAATCAATTAATCGATCTACATATTTGGAATATTTACATGGTATAGTATTTCCTTCTTAATTCTCTCTACCATACATCTTGGATGCTCTATCATTTGGAGTAGGCGGGCTTGATTTCTAACTCTCCACACAAGATACCATACTGCTACAATACCTGCAGCATACACTTGTTTCAACAGCAGCGATTTTGCTCTAAATCTCTTCCACCAGTGCGCTGTATCGTAGAATGGTATTGCTTGTTGTAAGTAGCGTAAGACACTGCTACACATACTTGCAATGGGAAAATAAATGAATATGTGTTTCCTCTTCTGCACCACATATAGCACACTCCAAATCCCGTACAATACTCAACTTTGCAAGGCGATCCTTAGTGAGTAATCTATTGTGACTAATTAGCCAGGCAATAAACCCATGTCGAGGAAGACTAATCCGATTCCAAACCATCTTGTCCCACATAACTTTCTGCCCTTTACATCTCAACCAATCATAGCCTATACTTACCTCATAAGTTCTGTGTTGTGCAGTAAGCAAAGGAAATAGATTATTTGTGTAGAATATGTCCTTAACCCATCAGATCTTCCTCCAAGACCAACTAGAGTTAAGGGGAGGTTGATAAGTAACCCAATCTCTATCCTTCAAATAAATGGAATGCACCCATTTAACCCACATATGGTCCGCTTTACAAGCCACCCACCACGCATACTTACCTATAGCAGCGATATTCCAAATATGCAAGTTCTTAATCCCCAAACCCCCTTCTCGTTTAGGGCAACAAACTCTATCCCAAGCTATCAATGGCGTAGACTGATAATGTTCACTTCCCTTCCACAGATAGTTCCTGCAAATAGCATTAATTTGAGCTATGGCTAAAGTTGGAATTATGAAGATTCGCGACCAATACATGTGCAGATTACTTAAAACTGCTTGCACCAAGACCAATCTTCCACTATATGATAACTTTCTCGCCCCCAGTCCTCTTATCCTACTAACCACTCGTTCAGTCAAAATGTGACATTCTAGGACCAAAATCTTCTTTGGGGACATGGAAATCCCCAAATACTTAAAGGTAAGATCCCCCTTGGTCAGACCAGTGGCAGCATTGATCTGCACCTGATTCGCCATCCTAATTCCATTAAAGTATATGTTCGACTTGCTTGTATTCATGATAAGCCCAGAAGCCCCTGAAAATATCTCAAAAGCCTTCATTAACCACCTAACCGATGCTGCATTTCCTTTACAAAATAGCATCAAGTCATGTGCAAAACATAGATGGCTGAGCTTGATTTGTTTGCACTGCGGATGGAATCTGAAATCAACTTTCTCTTGTACTACCCTTATAACTCGGCTCAAATACTCTATACAAATCGTAAAGAGGAGAGGGGAAAGGGGATCTCCCTGCCTCAGCCCTCTCTTAGCTTTAAAGAACCCAAAATTCTCCCAATTGAGCACCAAGGTATAGCTAGGTGATGTGAGACATTCCATAATAACACGAATAAAACCAGGGGGAACTTCCAAAGCTTCCAACATTCCTTGGACAAAGGTCCATTCAATGGTATCATAGGCCTTTTGCATGTCTATCTTCATAACAACTAGCGGGGAGCAGTGTTTTCTGTTGTATAGACGCACCAAATCCTGACATATATGTATGTTTTCTACTATGTCTCTACCCTTCACGAATGCACTTTGACTCGGGGAAATAATCTCCGGAAGGATATTACTAAGTCGACCACAAATGACCTTGGATAAGCATTTATAGATAGTGTTACAACAAGCTATGGGCCGAAATTGACCCACATTCTCCGAGTTATTGATCTTAGGTATCAGCGTCAACAATGTATTGCTAACTTGTTTCAACAGTTTCCCTTCTGTATTTACATCCTGCACAGCTGCATACACACTTTGCCCTGTTATATTCCAAGTATCCTTAAAAAACTGACTCGTAAACCCATCAGGGCCAGGAGCTTTATTGCCTTTGATGCTGAAAAGTGCTCTTCTAACCTCAGTCATGGTTACCGGTTGCATCAGGCTTTTCCTATGCTGATCAGATGAAATAGGACCTCTTTGTACAGCAGGCTTATGAACATTAATAACAGGCCTATTTTCTCCAAGAATACTAGTAAAGTAAGTGAGGAAGGCATTCTGAATATCTACAGGTGAAGTGAGGATATCCCCTTGTAGGTTTTTGATTTGGATCACTTTATTAGTAGCCCGTCGTTGCTTAATAGAAGCATGAAAATATGCCGTGTTCATGTCCCCCTCCTCCAACCAAGTAACCTTGGCTTTTTGCTGCAAATACTTGTACCGTGCCTTATCTAGGATAGCATACTGTGTGGAGATTGTTCTTTCATGATGTATAAGAGTAGCATCACCAGGATGTAGCACGATTTGCTTCTGAATATTATGAAGAGCCGTTTCCATGATATTAGCCCTATTTTCCACATCCTTGAACTTCGTTCTATTGAGATTTTTTAACACAGGTTTAAGTCCCTTCAATTTAGAAATAACCTAAAACATAGCACTCCCCACAATCCTCTTATTCCATGCCTCCCTAACAAGCTCCTTAAAATTTTCTGCAGTAGACTACATATTGAAATACTTGAAGGAATACCTCCTCCTCCACCCTAATTGATCAAGAGTAATAATACCCGGGCAATGATCAAACAAGCCCTCAGGCATGAAATTAACATAAGAATCAGGAAAAAGACCTATCCACTCACTGTTTACCAACACCCTATCGAACCTGCTATATACTCTAGTCTCCAGTTCATGTTTGTGGTTCCAAGTGAAGTGAGCCCCAATTGTTTTCAATTCCACCAGATTACAATCCTGAACACAATAAAAAAAAAGGCTGTATTTCCGCCTTGCTCACAGAAAGGCCAATCTTCTCTTCTCTGCTTAAGACATTATTGAAGTCCCCACAAACAATCCAAGGCCCCTGACTCTTATGGGCATACTGTCTCAAAAAACCCCACAAAGGCATCCTCTCTGTTGGTTTATTGAGACCATATACCATAGTACACCAGAAATATGTATCCACTCCTATTCTATGAACCTTTAAATGAATAGATTGATCCTTCACATCCTCAATGCTAACCTGATAAATCCTAGGATTCCACAAACACCAAATTCTTCCCCCTATATGAGCATTATTATTAGTAGTAATAGACCAATCAGTGAAGCTATTACTCACATTAGGCCAATTATTAGTCTCAACTTTAGTTTCTAATAAACCAAAGAGATGAACTCTATTATTCTGCATAAACCATCTTATTTCCTTCTGCTTCTTGATTTTATTCATGCCTCTTATATTCCAGAAACCTATATTATTCATGATTGTCTAGATTTAATAGCACTCCTCCCCCTTCATCCACATACTGGTCTTTATTATGGCCACCACTAGTTGAAGTTAGCATCTCCAAGAAGCTGAGCCCTTCTACAGTGTACATCATTTCCCCAGTCTTGTGTGGCTTAGGAGGCACTTTTGTAACTGGCAGCTGACTGCTATCTGCCACCTGAGTAGCAACAGGAGTAGCTGAAACTGTTACTGGCAACTTCTCTCCCCCTTTAACAGGGTTAATTCTGCCAACAGGTTTCCATACCTGTTTGGGTTTGACTGCTTCAGCTTTGATGCGACATTGTGTCTCATTATGCCCCATCCCCTTGCATCTGTGACAGGAAATTGGTAACCACTCATACTCCACCTTAATCTGTTGTTCCACCCCATTTTCATCCAGAAATCGCAACATAGGTGGAAATTCTTGCCCCATTTCAACCTCAATCAGAATCTTAGCATAACCTAAGAACTGACGTAACTCTATGGTTGGAGCACTACGAACCACTGTCCCTATAATACCACCAATCTTACGCAGACAATTAGTACCCCAGAACTTAATGTCAAGGTTCATCAATTTCACCCAAATTGGAAGTCTCCTAACTTCATACTTCGCCAGTTCAGCAGTAGCATCCCACTTATGAATTATAACAGGCTTATTATTAAACATTAGATGTTCTGACAATAGAGCTTGCTGCTGCGAAGCAATATCTAAGAATCTTACCAGAAAAATGCCGTTAGGCAGGAAAGATATCTTATCTATCTTCAGATTCCTCCATATTCTGTGCAAATACCCTGAGAGGACGCTCCAAGGTGGATTTGCTCCAACAACAAACCCATACACAGCTGTGCTCCAGTATTGCAGCTCCTCCTAAACACACTACTAGAATTAATGGAAATTCCTACGGAATAATTCCTGCGGATCTTGAAAGGCGTAGGAAAGCAAATAGTTCCTACAGATATTTCCTACGGAATCCGAACCCGTCGCTCCTTTAATGCACCCCTACGAAATTCCTACGGTCTTGTGGTAGGAAACATTTTAGGCTACGGAATGTTCCGTAGGAAATTTTGTAGCTCCAAAAAATTAGTTTCATGAACAATTTAACTATTGTTAATGCATACATTGAAAGTCCTTTTTTCCTCACATACTGTTTATCTGTTTATATTCGCCCCGTATTTTACGGAACATGAAGTGACCGAACCTGAAACACGAATGAAATACCCTCATTAAATTTTTGTCATTGTGTGTGTATATCAATCTAGGGGTGGTAATGAGATGAGAATATAGGTCCCGAGCAGCCCGAGATTGGCTCGGTCGAAGCTCAACTCGTGTGAGATCGGCTCAAGCTCGAGCTCGACTCGTATTCTACACGAGTAAAGCCGAGCAAGGCCTAGCTCGGCTCGAAAAGCTCGATAAATTTTTAAGTACTACGAGTATGATTTGCTTTTTGCACAGAGTATTTTTTTTAACGAAGTCTCATTTTCACCTACACTAAAAATAATATCAGTATAATACAAGGTTTTTTATTTTTTAAAATTAGATAAAATGGTTAAAAAAAATTCCTTCATAAAAGTAGCGTATACTTTGTATAAAATTTTATGATGGTGTATTCATACCCAAACTTAATAGTAACATATAATTAAATTTATGACTAAATTGTCAACATGGTTGAATAGAAGAGTTGGTTCTAGTCTCAATTTGAATCAAATGGCTAGGGTTCAAATCTCACTAATGACATTTTTATGACGAGCTCAAGTCATGAACCTGCTGTCGACGCAACTAACCCACAATGATCTGACGGATATGATAAAAATCGACACTAATTAATCAACTTAAATGATGTTAATTAGACCTGACGAAACCCAATTCGACAATCAACAGTACTGAAATATCATATTGACCGAGACTGACCTGGTCTGATTTGACTCAATTCGATCCGATATCCGATATATTATGAATTCGGTTCACAGCTTTGTAAACCGAGTACACAATTTTGAGTCGGCTTACAATTTTAAACGGAAAAAAAAATCGATATGGAAATTTCTGCAATATTAGTTAAAACGAGTCTGTTTTGTATGCGTATTTTAATTTTGTTGGATACTTAATTTTTACATTTACTTTTAAACTCGAATTCTTATTTTAGATTAGACTCATTTTAATTAAACCTCGTCAAAGTATCTATTTTTACCCGAGAAGTCATTTTTATTCATTCATTGAATAGTCATTAGTAACTTTCTCGTGAAACTTTATTTTTATCGCTAAAGTTTATTTTATTCTCGAGATACACTTTATTTTTTATTCTTTTTAACTTATTAATTATTTTCCCAAGCTTCGTTTTGTCCTGATTATTTATATTAACCTCGAGATACATTCATTATTTTTGATATGTATATTTCTCACACTTTTTTGAGTTTTTTCTGCTGTATTAGTGAAAACGTGATCAAAAATCGGTTCAAAAAAGCGGTTATAACCATATTTTTAAAAAAATCAGGTCATAAGAACCGGCTCGAGTTTAAATCGGTTCTGTTTTCGTTTGCAATATGAAACAAAACCGGGTCTGTTTTGTATGCGTATTTTAATTTTGTTGCATACTTAATTTCTACATTTACTTTTAAACTCGAATTTCTAATTTTAGATCAGGCTCATTTTAATTAAACCTCGTCAAAATATCTATTTTCCCCCGAGAAATCATTTTAATTCATTTTCATCGAAGATTCAATAATTTTCTTGTGAAATTTTTATCGCGAAAGTTTATTTTATTCTCGAGATACACTTTATTTTTGACCCTTTTGAACTTATTAATTATTTTCCTAAGCTTCGTTTTGTCCCGATTATTTATATTAACCTCGAGATACATTCATTTTTTTCGGTATGTATATTTCTCACACTTTTTTGAGTTTTTCCGCGGTATTAGTGAAAACGGGATAAAAAATAGTTAAGAAACCGGTTTTTCACATTCATTTATTTACCTTTTATACGTGTATTATTTATGAGGATTATTCTGATCAAATTTTAAGAATTGAGTGAGACGGAGAAAGTATCTATTAATACTCGTATTTCATAAGTCCTAATTATTATTAAATACTCGAACCCAATCTGCCCCATACAACTGCCATCTCTAACACTAATACGGAGTCATGTCATCTCGTAAATCGTAATTAATACGGACACAAACCAATTGAGCGGCAAAATTCTTTCTATATTATACTGCACACCGCCATTCCCCTAAATTTTCCTAATTCACGCATAAAACCATCTTCTCTCCCTCTAATTCTTTCCTAAACTCTCCTGATTTATTCAATATATGAAGCCCTATATCCCTAATTGTCTTAGTATTCAATTCACCCCAAAATTGAAGAGCTTCTATTATAATCCCCAATTGTTCATCTTGTCCAACTGTAAGTTATGTTTTCGAGCCAATTTTTTTTAATTGCACTTTGGTTTTAGTTTTCTGGGAAATTGTTGCTGCTGTGAAGTCTGCATATATGATCTAATTTCACGTTTTTGAATCATGTACGATTAATCTGGTTCACTTTCAATTTCTTTTCGAATCCTTTTCAGTTCGCTGCATATACGTGAAGTCTATTCACATTCAATTTTTTTTCCTGCTGCGAAATCTGTTGCTGCTGCTGATTGATTAATATGATTAACTCGATTCACTTAACTCATTGAAATTATGAATAATCCGATTAACAAAAGAAATAGTAATTTAGTGAGTTGCGACTGAAATTGTTGTGTCTCGTGAACTGTGTTTCGGGAATTGCTGCTGCTGCCTGTTCAAAGTTCTCGTGAACTGTGTTTCGTGAATTGCTGCTGCTGCCTGTTCAAAGTTCTCGTGAACTGTGTTTCGTGAATTGCTGCTGCCGCTGCCTGTTCAAAGTCCGATTGATTAACCCTTCGAAGTCCGATTGAAATTTTCTGTTTCGTGAATTGCTGCTGCTGCTGCCTACTCGACATGAATCCAATTCGCGTTATCTATTGCTGCTACTGTTGTTGTTTTCTTAGTTCGTGAATTGCTTCTCGTTTTGCTGCAACTGCTGTTTCGTTAATGTCTCGCCGCTGCTGCTGTCGTTCTTGTTGTTGCGTGTCCACTTGTTGTGGTTTCCGTCTTCTTTCTCCTTTAATTTCCTCTGTTTACGATTGTTTACTGCTGCTGTTCATGTTTATTGCGTGGCTGCTGTTCGTTAATCTCTATGACATCATTGCTATTGAGTTTTTCTGTATGAATAATCTTTTCAAACCTAGCAGTATACTGTCCGGACACTGTCCTCTGTTTACGATTATTTACTACTGCTGCTGCTGCTGTTCATGACAGTCTCAGTTTCAGCTCCGCATATACAACATACATCGTCAGCACAGCAGCCATATTTAATCAATTTGTCTTTTGTATTCAGTCCACCATTGAGCATGATCCACGAAATTGCTGTTGCATTTTGTTACCGATTCTGCTACTGTTTGTACGTTGTTGATGTAGTTACGTAGTTGCTGCTCTTCGTTGTTGCCCTCCAGTTTTATCCCTTTTGTTTTGCTCGTATTGGGTCTTTGTTCTTCATCGTTCCTCCAACTTTCATACCCTACTTATTCCTAATTATCTTCATCTTCTCCAGGCAATCGGCTCCAGTTACTACTTATCGATTCACATAAAAGAATTGTTGGGTTACCTTGTTGAAATACTGAAGTTAGGGGCTCGGTAATTGTTGTTTCGTTTATACATCACTCAATAAGGTACGTTTAATTGCTTATTATTGTGTAAATGTCTTTTAATTTGATTGTGTCACTATGAAATTAGGATTTATTGTCTATTGCTGCTGTTGTAGTTCACTTCGTCTCATGGTATAAATTTCGATCACCACCTAAATTTCCTAAATAATACCAACACTAGTGCAACTAGTCTAATAATTTTAATATTAAGAATATCGATAATAATAATAATAATAAATAATAATAATAATAATAATAATAACAGCAACAATAACAATAATAACAATTAAAAAAAATGATAATAATAATAACAATAATAATAATAAAAAAATGATAATAATAATAATAATAATAATAATAATAACAATAATAATAATAATGATAACAATAATAATAATAGCAGCTAGTCTCTTGTGAACGGACTGAGGTAAAAATATTGTAAGACCCCTATTATTTTGTACTAAAACTGACTGAAAGTGTCTAAATTGAACTGAACTAAATGAGTCCGAACTGAAGCGAACCGAATAGAACTTAACTTACCTTAACTTAAATGAATATAACAACAACAACAACAACAATAATAATAAACTGCATTTTTTGTATCTTGGCTGAATTATAATAATAATATTTCTCCCTTTTTATAAAAAATTTTTTAAAAAAATTTAAAATAATAATAGTAACAACAACAACAATAATAATAAAGCATCAGAACTGAACTAAACGTGTTTGTACTGATAATTATAACTATCCAGTATAGGATAAGTATAACAATTATAATTCTCCCTTTTTATATAAAAAAAATAATTCATTTTTTGTATCTTGGCTTAATTATAGTAATTATAATTCTCTCTTTTTATAATTTTTTTAAAAAAAAAATTAAAAATAATAATTGTAGTTACAACAACAACAATAATAATAATAACAACAAGTCAACAACAATAATTTGTGTACTAATAATACTAATACTAATTGCAAATAATAATAATAACACCAATACTAATACAATGGTAAAACCGTATTATATTTACGTACTACTCCGTAGTATTTATTCAATAAAATGTACATATGTTTACTATTTGTTTTTACAATTCTCATGCATGATAGTATTACTAAATATTGCTTATTCTTATAAATTTACATATATTTGAAATGAAGAGATTGGAACGAAAATGGATGTATGAGAGGGTGGATGACAAAAAAAGACCTAGGATTGAGTTTATAAATGGGGTTGCTAAATTCCTAAAAAAAACGGATACGTAGGCGACCTCTTTCCGGGTACAACCAAAATAAACAAAACAAACAAAAAAATCGGTTAATCGGTTCATGTACAAAGCAGGACTCTCCCCACGATCCGGTCAATGAGTGATTTTTAAATGACGAAGCACAAACGACGAGCCGAGGACGAGGTGAAAACCCGGAAGGGCATCCCGGGCAAAATGAAGAAACGAGTTGCGAGCCGTCGTTAAAAAAAAAACAAACAAAAAAAAAGGTAAAAAGACAAAACAAAGGTGGGCCGAGGACGGAGTGAAAACCCGAAAGGGCACTCCAGGCAAAATGAAGAATCGAGTTGCGAGCCACCACAGAAATAAATAAAATGAATAAATAAATAAGTGTGCTTCTCATTAATGCAAAATCAATTAAATCAAGCCTTTGTCGAGGCCCTTTACACCAAACACCCAAAATCCGGTTACTCCAAGAAACGACAACGCGTCAAGTAAAACCCCACAAAATTAAAACTAGTACTAATATGCCACATAATATCAATTAATACAACGTAGTACTAAACGGCTGGGCTCTACCGGTCCAACTTTTTCTTTCCCTCCCCATTCGGGTGTGCTTGCTTGAGTCTCTCACCATTGACTCTCCTAACACAAGCTTCCACCTCCCTAGCCAAAAGCAAGCCCAACCAATCCCACTTCCCCTTCGCACTCACATTTTCAATATGAGTCTTATCGGTCTCGGCCCGTTTAGATGAACTGACAAATACTAGGATCGGTAACGCTGTCTTTGGTCGGGCACTTAACAACATTAGACCACATAGCTTCCTTATTATGTAGTACAATCATCTCCGCAATCTTTAACCTTTCTCTCACATACGGCAACCCCGAACGTCGGGAACGACCTCCCGAAGTCGCGAAACTTCTTTCCAAAAGCCAAAATGCCCGCGCGAGAGTAACAGGTCCGCGCGGATATCACATTTCATCCTTCAGACCCACCGGACTTAGACGCCTTTTCATTTTCTTTAGGGGGATAAGCTACCTCACCTGGGCATGTCGTAGCCTTTAACGGTTGTTGTCAAGTCGCCTCTGTAATCCCAGTACGACATTGTCTTGAATATACAAAAAAAGTGGTCTAACTTTTTTTTTTCAAAGGTAGCCTAGATTTCGGCTTCGGCCTCATTATGAATGTCGAAACAACCACATTTGCATTATATTGCACTCGGTCATAGCGCGTTGACCTCTTACATTTCGTCCGTCTCGAGTCAAAATGTCTTAATCGACGTATTATCTGATCCAACTCCCGGCTCAAACTAACGCATTTCAAAAATCCGAAAAACCGCTTTCGTACTCTCATGCAACCCCAACGCATTTTAAAACTTCCTAAACTACGATGAAATCACGAAAAAAATAACCATGAAGTGATTACTTGTCAATTTAGGTAAGCATTTAATAAAACAAAAACGCAGAGACTAAACTAAAATAACTCAAATACTAAAAAGTTAAATCGAGTTCACGAACCAGGGAGGACCTCTAGAAGCTGCGCCTATGGCTATCACAAGCCCACCAATGTTGTCGTCCAAACCTAAATACTCTAAATCCAGGAGAGGAGACCCACTACCGTCCATTCCCGACAACATATCTAGCGTAACTGTCTCGGGAATTTCTCCATTCTCCTCACTAGCTCCCGTAGCACGACTTGTAGCCTCAGCCTCTCTCCCCCTCTTAACCCGATGCCTAGCCTCACACTGCGCGGAGGTCTCGCCCTGAGACCGAGCTAGCCGCTCCTTAAGTTAAGTAATCTCGTCGGCCCAAGATTGCAGGAGCTGTTGCGCCTCAGCCGCTTCCGCCTCAAGCTCGGCCACCCGAGTCTCCAGTTGTCCCAACATATCGAGAATGTCCTGCAAACATAACTCGCACTTGAGGAAAACACACAAACATTCTAAGAGCCAACCCTAGGTACACGCACTTACCGATCGAGGTCCCAAAGTATCATGAGAGACCCTCGAGGCATGGACGCTGAAGCAGTTGGCAGCCTGCCACAACCGCTGATGGCAAGCCGATGAAACCTAGAAGGTGAAACCACGCAAGTTAGCCAGACAAAACCTAACCCTTAGAATCCAAAACAGAAACCGAAACTTACCCGGTATGCCCGGTCACACCACTCCATCCCAGCCTCCATCTCCTCAGCGGAACACGGGAAAAGAGGCTATGTAAAGGCTACCCCAGCCACTTGGACTCTGAGCAGTGTCAAGGGTAAGTCTGGGGGCTGAACAGCATCAGCCGAATCGGCCAGCTAAGAGAAAAGCAAACCGTTCAAAATGAAGGCAAACACTAGACCAAGGACAAAACAAGCCATAAAACCAAGACCGACACTTCAATAATCCGAAACCTTGGGGGCTACTAAAACAAACTATAAGAAAGGAACTTACATCTGCAAGGCGCAGCTGGTTCACCAGCACTTTCTCCGACGAGTAGTGACTCATCGTGCTCTTAGCCTGAGCTAACCTCCATTCAATCCCCGCCGGAAACCTAACCGGACGAGCCCACACCGTCTTAGGTACTAATCGAGGGAATTAGGAGTAAATTCAAACTCGTAAAGCAAGCCTTAAAACCTCCTCTAGTCAAGATCGACCCCTAGCGATAAACGAACACTAGAACCACTAGCTAACAAGACCACTCATACAAAAGCACATAACAACCCATGCAACGAATCTGACCAAAGCAAATTCGATTAAATCCTGAACCATTAAAAAAAACAAATCCGAACAAAGCAAATTTGAATGAATCCTGAAGTATTCAAAAAACGAATTCAAAAACCGCGAACCTAACGAATCCCAAGTAAATTTCCAAGCTCCTTTGCAGCAGATTAGCTTCAGTCTTACCGGAGTTAATTTCCAAGACTCAAGGAGGATTTATACAAGGTAGACATATTATGGAGAACATACTCATTTGCCAAGACCTGATTGAACTCTATAATAGGAAGTCTGTTTCACCTAGATGCATATTCAAAATTGATTTACAAAAGGCGTATGACACTATCGAATGGAAGTTCCTATCTCAGGTGATGCACGCGTTAAAGTTCCCACCTAGCTTCACCAAGTTAATCATGGAATGTGTTACATCAACATCATTTTCTCTGAATTTAAATGGATATATGTTCGACTTTTTTAAGGGCAAGAGAGGGTTAAGGCAAGGGGATCCATTATCCCCATTATTATCATTATATGCATGGAATATCCTACAAGGCTACTTCAAGTTACTAATAAGCAGAATAGCTTCAGATTTCACCCTCTTTGTGACAAGCTGAGACTCTCAAGTCTCATGTTCGCTGATGATCTGCTGTTATTTTCTAGAGGTGATGCTGCATCCATTATGGTTCTGTTAAGGACTTTTTCTACTTTCTCTCATGTGTCAGGCCTCAAGATGAGCCCGGGGAAATCCAGTGTCTATTTCAATGGGGTGCCAGATTATCTTAGAGCTGACATTGTCGATATTTCTGGATGCGTGGAAGGTAGTATGCCTTTTAGGTACCTCGGTGTACCTATTAAGCCTACGAAACTAAATACCAAAGACTGTGAGCCACTAATTAACAAGGTTATGGAAATAATCAGGTCCCTTGGCGCAAGAAAATTGTCTTACGCCGGTAGATTGGTGCTGATCAAGGCAGTTCTTAAGACACTTTACAATTACTGGGCTACAATTTTTATCCCCTCATCTGCTGTGATTCACAACATTGAAAGGCTTTGTAGAAATGTTTTATGGGAAGGCGGGACTGAATGCAAGAGAACCCCACCTGTAGCGTGGGATAAAGCCTGCAAACCTCTCAACTAGGGGGGGCTCAGAATCAAAAACGAAGCTATCTGGAACAAGGCTGCTGTAGGGAAATTAGCGTGGTGGATATTCTCTAAGGTTGATTCTTTATGGGTTCTTTGGGTTAATCACATATACATAAAGGAGACGGATTGGCTGGAGTATATCCCTCCAACTGACAGTCCATGGACCTGGAAGAAGATATGTAGGGTTAAAGATGTGTTCCGGCCTGCATATGACTCACGAACCTGGCAGATAATACACGGACGACAGGATAGCATCAGCAAGGGGTACTGATGGAGGGATTTGCCGTGGATCCCTACCAAAAAGTAATAACCAACTAATCCTAACTGGGTAGAAAGGGCAAGTCGGGTCGAGTCCACGGGGACGGTAAAGAGGGTTTGGACCAAGTTTCACCTAAAGACTTGACTAGGTCTCAAGGCTAAACTAACTAAAACGATGAAAAGGGGAGGAGATTAAGACTAAGAATAAGCTAAGTGTAACAACTAAGGCTAGGGAATCAACTAACTAAAGGAATAGTACCTAAGAAGAAGAGGAACACAAATAGGAAAAGAACTAGGATTAGGTCGGGTTCAAGGGTGATGGAATGATCGAGGAAGAGCAAAGGTGAAGGGGTAGTCGAGTTATCTAGGTATAGTCCGGGCTCTCGCTACTTAAACCGACCTAGAGATTCTTCGCTCTCGCGCAAGAACCCATCCTAGAAACATACAAGACCACAAGAGGAAGGCAAGAAAAACAAGCATTTGCAACTACAAGTCATTCAAGCATTTCATCAAACATGTTCTATGCATCTAACCAAGAAGATACCAAAACTTCCACCAACAATCTACACAAACCCTTATCACCCATTACGACACCCAATTCCCCTACTAATCCTAGCAAGAATCTACTCACACATATCTAAATTTAAATTAACACAAACATGAGAAACAAACACTATGGAAAACAACAAGGATGAACAATGGACAATACAATGAACAATGAACAAAGAATGAAACTTTAATGTTAAAACAAGGATTAAAGGAAACGAGAAGAGAAATTATACCAAACTAGTAAGGAGGAAAGATTGAAACTTTTAATAATAAGAAAACCCAAATACATCTACCAAGGTTGTCAATCTTGGTTGGATTCTTCAAGAATTTCCTTAATACATGGATTAAACTAAGATTAACGATTAACTAAAGACTAATCTACAGTAATCTAGGCTAATCTAGGCTAAAGTAGTTTAGGGCTTAGTGGGTAATGTCTAACATAAGCATAAGAGTACAAGAGGGGGGAGGGGGGGTGAGGGGAGGGGGGAGGGGGAGGGGGTGGGGGGGTATATATAGAGTTACAATGCAAAGGAGGAAGAGACAAGTGACATGAGCCTGAACTGGGTTCATCCCGACCGAGATGAGGGTCGTCCCGACCGGGATGGTTTGGTCCCGACCGGGATGGACTTGGTCCCGACCGGGGTGGCTCCTCAGTAGCGCTTCTTTGTTTGCACTTCATCCCGACCGGGATGGCCACGCATCCCTACCGGGATGGGTCCTGTAGGCCTTCAATATGATCTCAATGGTCCCTACTTGCTCTTCATAGTCTTCTCATCGATTCTCGGTGCTTGGGATCGGATCCCAAGGGCTCGGGAATGAGTGTAAGCCACCGAGTGACCGTTGCTTCTCCTTGTTGGCTCCAAATGTGTCGGAAACGAGTCAGAATCGTTTAGCTACTTCAAGATAAGCCCTAGGAACCTAAACAAACTAGAAGAAGCATAAGTATCCTAGAAACCGCTCCAAAGAGCGATTTCATAAGAGAAACTGGGACCAAACACAACAAATAAGCACTACATACCACACTTATCAGGTACACTTGGATTAGAGGGAATAACATCAAAGTGAATTGGTGTCATCTTGTTTGGAATGAATGGACAGCCCCTAAACACAAGTTTATCAATTGGATATACGAACACAATGCCTTTAAAACAAAGAAGAAGCTGTATGAGCAAGGAATAACCCAGGATGCAGGCTGCTGCTTACGCGGTACTGATGAGGAAGATGTTGATCACCTATTTTTCTTATGCCCGTACAACACTCAACTTATTCTATTAGCTAGCGGGTGGATTGGACTCACTCTCCCCACTACTAATGTCAATAATTGGAGATTAGCTAGAAGAGGTTCCAAGTTGAGGAGGGGAATTTTAAATGCTCTTTTCAATGCTATGATATATCACATTTGGATTCAGAGGAATAGAGCCAGAATGGAGAATAATGTCCTATTACCGAAACATGTAATGAAAAGTATTCAAGCCGACATGAAAGTTAGGATTGAGGCCAGCTGTAAAGGAGCTATCCACCATAAGGATAGACTCTGGCTAGAAAAATTGAACATGTAAGGGGATTCTCTCCCCCTTGATATTTTGTTACCCATTTAATATATTTGCCTTCAACAAAAAAAAATTCAAGTCAATTTAAAATCAATGAGTCCCTAGTAGCACTCGATTCAATTCAATTTTTAATGAGTCCCTAGTAGCACTCAGTTTGATTCAACGAGCCCTTGTAGCGCTCAAAACCATTTTAAACGAGCCCCTTGTAGCGCTCAAAACCATATCAAACGAGCCCCTTGTAGCGCTCAAAACTGTTTTAAACGAGCCCCTTGTAGCGCTCAAAACAATTTAAAACGAGTCCCTAGTAGCATTCTGTTTAATACAAAGAGTCCTTCGTAGCACTCAGAATCAATTCAATTTTAAACGAGCCCCTGGTAGCGTTTAAAACCAAAGTTTGAACGAGTCCCTGGTAGCACTCAATTTAATTCAAAACCAATTTTAAACGAGCCCTTTGTAACGCTCAAAACCAATTTCGGACGAGTCCCTGGTAGCACTCGATTCAATTTTAAATGAGTCCCTAGTAGCACTCAGTTTAATTCAACGAGCCCTTGGTAGCGCTCAAAATTCGATTTTGGATGAGTCCCTGGTAGCATTTATTCCAATTTCAAATCAAGTCAATTTAATTCAAGTCAATAAGCCCCTAGTAGCGCTCAATTCAATTCGATTTTAAATGAGTCCCTGGTAGGCTTCAGAACAATCAAATCAACTCGTAACGAGTCCCTAAGCACACTCAATTCACGTCCCAGGGGAATTATTATTCCTGGAATAATTCACTAAGCAAATCAAAAGCCCAAGAACTAATGCAAAGGGCTTACACATCAACACTAGTATTTTAAAAGCAAAACAATCACTAAAACTAACGCAGCCACCCGAGAGGTATAAATCCAACGTAGCCACCCGAGAGGGATAAATCCAACGTAGCCACCCGAGAGGGATAAATCAAACGCAGCCACCCGGGAGGGATAAATCTAACTTAATGCAACCACCCACGAGGGATCAAGTCAAAACTAATGTTCCAATAAATACTTAAGCAAACAAACTCATGGTCAATAAATATAAAACATGCACCCACTAAGACAAAACAAAATAACAATAAAGGAACAACTACTAATTAACATCGATAACACACTCCCAACTAATAAAACAAGCACTTGACGCTACATCCGGACGCATAACGAAGCAACCAGGACTAATATAAGCAAACACTGAACAAACTTAAGATCGAAATAAAAGCAAGAACAAAACCGAACAAAATAAGACAAGCTGCAAAACAAAATTAACTAAGACAAACTCACAAAGCAAGCATTTAACTAAAACGAATAAACAAACGGCAATTTTACCCGATGGGTCTTAGTTATCCCAGAGGCATATCAATTTTGCTCGAGGGTTCTTAGTGATCCCGGAGGCACAGCAACAGCAATTTTGTCCTAGGGGTCAGAGGCATCCCGAAGGATAGCTACTCGAGTGGAGACTAACGCCCTCGAGGAGTTTTGCCCAAGGGATCCTAGTGATCCCGGAGGCACATCAACAACAATTTTGTCCTAGGGGACAGAGGCATCCCGAAGGACAGCTACTAGAGTGGAGACTAACGCCCTCGAGGAGTTTTGCCCAAGGGATCCTAGTGATCCCGGAGGCACAGCAACAACAATTTTGTCCTAGGGGTTAGAGGCATCCCGAAAGAGAGCTACTCGAGTGGAGACTAACACCCTCGAGGAGTTTTGCTCAAGGGATCTTAGTGATCCCGGAGGCACAGCAACAACAATTTTGTCCTAGGGGTCAGAGGCATCCTGAAAGACAGCTGCTACTCTAGTGGAGACTAACGCCCTCGAGGAGTTTTGCCCAAGGGATCTTAGTGATCCTGCAGGCACAACAACAACAATTTTGTCCTAGGGGTCAGAGGCATCCCGAAAGACAGCGACTCGAGTGGAGACTAACGCCCTTGAGGAGTTTTGCCCAAGGGATCTTAGTGATCCCGGAGGCACAGCAACAACAATTTTGTCCTAGGGGTCAGAGGCATCCCGAAAGACAGCTACTTGAGTGGAGACTAACGCCGTGGATCCCTACCAACTAGTAATAACCAACTAATCCTAACTGGGTAGAAAGGGCAAGTCGGGTCGAGTCCACGGGAACGGTAAAGGGGGTTTGGGCCAAGTTTCACCTAAAGACTTGACTAGGTCTCAAGGCTAAACTAACTAAAACGATGAAAAGGGGAGGAGACTAAGACTAAGAATAAGCTAAGTGTAACAACTAAGGTTAGGGAATCAACTAACTAAAGGAATAGTACCTAAGAAGAAGAGGAACACAAATAGGAAAAGAACTAGGATTAGGTCGGGTTCAAGGGTGATGGAATGATCAAGGAAGAGCAAAGGTGAAGGGGTAGTCGAGTTATCTAGGTATAGTCCGGGCTCTCGCTACTTAAACCGATCTAGAGATTCCTCGCTCTCGCGCAAGAACCCATCCTAGAAACATACAAGATCACAAGAGGAAGGCAAGAAAAACAAGCATTTGCAACTACAAGTCATTCAAGTATTCTAGCAAAATTGTTCTATGCATCTAACCAAGAAGCAACCAAAACTTCCACCAACAATCTACACAAACTCTTAATCACCCATTACGACACCCAATTCCCCTACTAATCCTAGCAAGAATCTACTCACACATATCTAAACTTAAACTAACACAAACATGAGAAACAAACACAAGAACAAGAACAAACACAATGGAAAACAACAAGGATGAACAACGGACAATACAATGAACAATGAACAAAGAATGAAACTTTAATGATAAAACAAGGATTAAAGGAAAGGAGAAGAGAAATTACACCATACTAGTAAGGAGAAAAGATTGAAACTTGTAATAATAAGAAAACCCAAATACATCAACCAAGGTTGTCAATCTTGGTTGGATTCTTCAAGATTTCCCTTAATACAAGGAATAAACTAAGATTAACGATTAACTAAACACTACTCTACACTAATCTAGGCTAATCTAGTCTAGGGTTTAGTGGGTAATGTCTAACATAAGCATAAGAGTACAAGAGGGGGGGTATGTATAAGGTTACAATGCAAAGGAGGAAGAAACAAGTGACACAGGCCTGAACTGGGTTCATCCCGACCGGGATGAGGGTCGTCCCGACCGGGATGGGTTGGTTCCGACAGGGATGGGTTGGTTCGGACTGGGATGGCTCCTCAGTAGCGCTTCTTTGTTTGCACTTCATCACGATCGGGATGTCCACGCGTCCCGACCGGGATGGGTCCTGTAGGCCTCCAATATGATCTCAATGGTCCCTACTTGTTCTTCATAGGCTTCTCATCGATTCTCGGTGCTTGGGATCGGGTCCCAAGGGCTCGGGAATGAGTGTAAGCCACCGAGTGACTGTTGCTTCTCATCGTTGGCTCCAAATGTGTCGGAAACGAGTCAGAATCGTTTCGTTACTTCAAGATAAGCCCTAGGAACCTAAAACAAACTAGAAGAAGCATAAGTAGCCTTGAAACCGCTCCAAAGAGCGATTTCACAAGAGAAACTGGGACCAAACACAACAAATAAGCACTACAAACCACACTTATCAACCCCCCCCACACTTAACCCTTACTCGCCCTCGAGTAAGCACGAACTAACTACTAAACTAAACTAAAATACTAGCCGAGCGGGTATTAGCGCACCCTACGCCCTTTCAACTCACGCGAGAACACTTAGAGGACAAGTGCTCTCCGCAAGGCAAGTGAGGTCTTGCGACAAAACTGTGGATACAGCCTAACACGAAAACACATAAATAAACAAACACACAAACAAACAAGCAATCGGTTGCATCCAAGACAAAACAAATACCGCTTCCCTCAACAAAGCGGTGAAAAGACACCGGTTAAGGACTTAAGGCAAGTGACAACGTTCCCAAGCTAGCAATACAAACTGAAATGGACAAAACCCTAATAGTATGACGACAAAGCAACAAAAATGTTGGTAACTTACCTAGGTTCCTCCTAACCTTCTATGAACATAGCACGGGACGATAGGCGGGATGGAAAAAATGATGAACCATGGAGTTAGTCGACACTGTAGGTAAGTGAAGCCCCGTCCCCTTTAGCGATAAGCCAAGAGGGTCGTCCCATGTCCAGAATCGCCCAACTAGTCCAAGTAAAATGGTGGATATGGTTTGAAAAATGAGGGAAGACCGATCATTACCGCTATCATCCTTCCTAGGGACTCGGTCCTTTGGTAGGCTCTTCACAGTAACGATCGGAGAAAGGCTTATTTTTGAGAGGGTGAGAATATTTTTGTGAGATGGTTTTCTTTTGGCATTTTTATTTTTTCATTTGGCTTTTGAGTTTCTATGCCATTTCTTTTTCTTCTTTTGTATTTTGTTTTCCTTTTGTTGTGCCTTTTCTTTTTCTTCTTTCTTTTCTTTCTTTCTTTTTCTTTCTTTCTTGGTTTGCCGATTTGGCCAAATTTTGTTTTGTAAGCATTTCTTGCAACCAAGTAAGAGCTTCAACAATTTTGCAACTTATTTGTGGAAAATGTGTAGGAGGTAGGGAAATGGGTAAGTCGGGGGTCGCGATTTCCGTTCAAACCCAAAAAAAAGAGGGAGAACTTGGACTAATCACACAATTTCGAACATGGTCACCTAAAGGACGGGACTCGGCAACCAAGGCCTTTTCACTCCGTGGGTGGTCATAATGATCAAAATGCAAATCCCGTAGTAAATCCCTAGTAGACTAGGTGGACTCAAGGTAAGAAACCAACGAAATCATTGATTTAAAGTCATTCTACTAGACTAAAGTCCAAGACTCGATTCACATCAATAGAAAGGGAAAGTAAACACTTGCGCACTAGCCTCAAAACCGGGTTTTCGAAACCCTTTTATTACACACTAGACACAACTAAACAAGACAAAACAAAGACACAACGAAAACGAAAGGAAAAGAGACAAACACAACACAACAAAACAAAACAAACAACCAAACGACCACACAAAATAAACAATCACCACCCTGAAATATCCAAACAAGCCACCACATCAACCACAAACTCCAAAAAGCTCCACCTGAGCACACACCATCACACAACAACCTCCAAACTCCACAAAAAGTAAAAAGGAGAAATAAATGAAGGGATGTTACCGGATGTCTTGAGCTTTTCAAAACTTGTCGACGATCGTGCAACCTACAAGGAATTCGGGGGAGCAAAACCACAACACAACAAATATACGGCACAAGGACACAAAAGAAAAAGACACAAAAAGAATTTTTTTTTGGTTTTTATGAAATTTTTTCAAATTTTTAAGGATTTTTAATATTTTTTCGAAAAAACTACGAAAATAAAACTAAACTAGACTAATATATCGCTCCCCCAAACTTAAACCGAGCAATGTCCTCATGCTCGATCGATAGTGTGTGGAAGACACTAAAAAAGAAAGGAAAAAGGGAAAATAAAGCTAAAAATCAAAATGAAAGTGAAGAAAGGGTCGAATGTATCCGGTCGGGGTGTAGTCAAGTCACCAAGGGCCGAGACAAGAAAAGATATGGATGGGAGAAGAAATAAAAAGAAGAAAATAAAAGGAAATGGGAGAGGAGGGCTAGGTGTAATCGAGTCACCTAGCCCGGATTCCGCCTAAATCCGACTAAATTCGACCCAAAGAAAATAAAAAATAAAGAAAGTGAAATCAAAGAAAAAGTGAAAATACTTGTAAATTTGGATTTTGAAATGACTCTCGATGTAGTCCCGTCATCGAGAATCGGGAGCAATGACTACCGAGGCCCCGAGGGCCGCCATGACACGAAAATGATAAGGGGAAGGGGAACAAACAAAGGGAGACAAGCAATAAAAGACGGAAAAGAAAAGAGAGTCGCCTTACCACACGGTTAGCAACTCAAAAGTCTCCATCGTCTCAATGTTCGATATCGGCACATTACTTGTCTTCTTCATTGTTATTTCTCTTCGTTCTCAATATGGTCCCATGGTTGAAGTACTAGGCTTTCAATGGTACAATGAGGGGGGATTTGATGTGAAACTCGGTATGTAGTGAATAGAATAGGAGGTGGGGATGTATATATGAAGTATATGGGTCGTAGATAGTTGCAAGGGTAGGTAGGGAGGTTAGAAGGGGGTATAAAGTGGTTGGGTGGGATCAAATGTCGAAGAAGAGGCAAAAGGAGGAGCTGGGCACCATCCCGGTCGGGATTGACTTCTTCCCGGTCGAGAAGGCTCCTTCCCGGTCGGGACGAACTTGGTCCTGGTCGGGATCACACTTCAGAGAACCCATTTTTCAGCACACTCATCCCGATCGGGAAGACATCCTTCCCGGTCTGGATGAGTCTTCTAGCCCTTCATTCCCTTGATAGCTTCACGCACGAGCCACATCATAATGAAGGCTCAAAGAGTGCTCGAGTCAAGCTATCCTCCAAAGCCTCCAAGTTGGAAGCAAGAGGTAGTCACACAAAGACCCATTATCATCTTTTATGTCGTCTCCGGGGTCTTTCCATCCTACTAGCTTAATCGACCTCTTCCTCCCTAACCATCATCTCCAATCACAAGCAAGCTTCAAATGTTTGACACAAGGCACAAAAAGCGGTTTTGGCCTCATTTCCTTGTTTCACATCCTCATACCTTCCTCAAGTTGTGGTTCCCTATCGTCAAGTCCCGGAATAACACTTGTCCCCACATCGTCTTGATGGAGAGAATTGAAACTTCTATCGGCGGTTTCAATCTCTTCCAAACCATTGCTTCGCTTACGTGCAAGGGGCTCTTGATGTTCTTCCACATTTTCGTACAAGGGCAACTTGAGTTCGTCATTTTCACCCAACAACTTCACAAATTCCACCAACTCATTCAACTCACTAACCTCCTCCAATTCTTCACCAACAATGCCTTCACCAAGGGTCATTTCTTCATTCGTCTCGTCTTGGGTAGACGATTGAGGTTCTTCAAAGCAAGTGTCGCTTCCAAAAGGAACTTCATCGGTGGCTTCATGATTAGGTTGCTCCTCTTGCTCAAGTGAGCACCCTTCATCTAGTTGTGACGTTCGGGCTAAAACCATTACGGTTTTAACTGCTAACGCTTTCAATCAATCATCCATCGCCTCGTTTTCCCTTTGATATTGGGCCATGAATTCATCTTGAACCTTTTGCATTTGGATGGCCGTTACTTTTTGGCTCTTTTTGCAATTGAAGAATTGATTGATATAACTCCAAGTCGGGCAATTGGTGGTCATTGGGGTCTTGTAAAGCTCCTTGAAAATCTTGATGATGCCCAAGGGGTGGGGCATCATATTGTTGGTAGTGAGGTTGAGATGATTGATAGTATTGTGGGTTTTGGGGCTCATATTGTGGTTGAGATGAAGGGTAATATGGTGGGTTTTGGGGAAATTGGCTTCCGTGTGAAGAAATATGATGAAACATGGTGGGTTCACAATGATTGCTTGAGTAATAGCCACCATGATCATAAAATTGATAAGCATTCACTTGTTGGTATCCGTTTCCATGTCTTTTAAACTTATACCCACGAGTTTCTTGATTACCCCATGAAGCTTGATAGTAGGTAGGAGGCGTCATGACAAAGCTTTGATCCATAGAGGGAGAGGAGTAGCTCATGGTGGCTTCTAAGTGTGGGGAGTTTAGATCAAACCCCATGTTTTGCTCGAAAATCGTGGCTCGTACCCGGTTGAGGACCTTCTCAAACTAGCAACTGCCCGTTTATGCGGCTCTGAGTCGTAAGGAAAAGGATGGTCACCACCTCTAGGCAAAAACTATAGACTAGGAGCAAACGTGAGAAATCTAGTGCTTTTTGGGCACTAGACAAGAATGAAATAAAATTCACACACACAAGAAGCAAAAGAAAACAAAAAAACTACAAAAACAAAGACAGTGTCAAGTAAAAAGGCAAACAAAGTCTAAACTAGCACCGTCCCCGGCAACGACGCCAAATTGATGGGAGGGATTTGCCGTGGATCCCTACCAACAAGTAATAACCAACTAATCCTAACTGGGTAGAAAGGGCAAGTCGGGTCGAGTCCACGGGGACGGTAAAGAGGGTTTGGACCAAGTTTCACCTAAAGACTTGACTAGGTCTCAAGGCTAAACTAACTAAAACGATGAAAAGGGGAGGAGACTAAGACTAAGAATAAGCTAAGTGTAACAACTAAGGCTAGGGAATCAACTAACTAAAGGAATAGTACCCAAGAAGAAGAGGAACACAAATAGGAAAAGAACTAGGATTAGGTCGGGTTCAAGGGTGATGGAATGATCAAGGAAGAGCAAAGGTGAAGGGGTAGTCGAGTTATCGAGGTATAGTCCGGGCTCTCGCTACGTAAACCGACCTAGAGATTCTTTGCTGTCGTGCAAGAACCCATCCTAGAAACATACAAGACCACAAGAGGAAGACAAGAAAAACAAGCATTTGCAACTACAAGTCATTCAAGCATTTCATCAAACATGTTCTATGCATCTAACCAAGAAGCAACCAAAACTTCCACCAACAATCTACACAAACCCTTATCACCCATTACGACACCCAATTCCCCTACTAATCCTAGCAAGAATCTACTCACACATATCTAAACTTAAATTAACACAAACATGAGAAACAAACACTATGGAAAACAACAAGGATGAACAATGGACAATACAATGAACAATGAACAAAGAATGAAACTTTAATGATAAAACAAGGATTAAAGGCAAGGAGAAGAGAAATTATACCAAACTAGTAAGGAGGAAAGATTGAAACTTGTAATAATAAGAAAACCCAAATACATCAACCAAGGTAGTCAATCTTGGTTGGATTCTTCAAGAATTTTCTTAATACAAGGATTAAACTAAGATTAACGATTAACTAAAGGCTAATCTACAGTAATCTAGGCTAAAGTAG
This sequence comes from Agrostemma githago, assembly GCA_958450325.1. NCBI lineage: Eukaryota > Viridiplantae > Streptophyta > Magnoliopsida > Caryophyllales > Caryophyllaceae > Agrostemma > Agrostemma githago. The sequence goes on from OY288242.1 coordinate 32,713,631, forward strand.
TTTAGGGTCTAGTGGGTAATGTCTAACATAAGCATAAGAGTACAAGAGGGGGGGGGGGGAGGGGTATATATAGGGTTACAATGCAAAGGAGGAAGAAACAAGTGACACGGGCCTGAACTGGGTTCATCCCGACCGGGATGAGGGTCGTTGCGACCGGGATGGGTTGGTCCCGACCGGGATGGACTTGGTTCCGACCGGGATGGGTCCTCAGTAGCGCTTCTTTGTTTGCACTTCATCCCGACCGGGATGGCCACGCATCCCGACCGGCATGGGTCCTGTAGGCCTTCAATATGATCTCAATGGTCCCTACTTGCTCTTCATAGGCTTCTCATCTATTCTCGGTGCTTGGGATCGGGTCCCAAGGGCTTCTCATCAAAGTGAATTGGTGTCATCTTGTTTGGAATGAATGGACAGCCCCTAAACACAAGTTTATCAATTGGATATACGAACACAATACCTTTAAAACAAAGAAGAAGCTGTATGAGAAAGGAATAACCCAGGATGCAAGCTGCTGCTTACGCGGTACTGATGAGGAAGATCTTGATCACCTATTTTTCTTATGCCGGTACAACACTCAACTTATTCTCTTAGCCAGCGGGTGGATTGGACTCACTCTCCCCACTACTAATGTCAATAATTGGAGATTAGCTAGAAGAGGTTTCAAGTTGAGGAGGGGAATTTTAAATGCCCTTTTCAATGCTATGATATATCACATTTGGATTCAGAGGAATAGAGCCAGAATGGAGAATAATGTCCTATTACCGAAACATGTAATGAAAAGTATTCAAGCCGACATGAAAGTTAGGATTGAGGCCAACTGTAAAGGAGCTATCCACCATAAGGATAGACTCGGGCTATAAAAATTGAACATGTAAGGGGATTCTCTCCCCCTTGATATTTTGTTACCCATTTAATATATTTGCCTTCAACAAAAAAAATTCAAGTCAATTCAAAATCAATAAGTCCCTAGTAGCATTCGATTCAATTCAATTTTTAATGAGTCCCTAGTAGCACTCAGTTTGATTCAACGAGCCCTTGTAGCGCTCAAAACCATTTTAAACGAGCCCCTTGTAGCGCTCAAAACCATTTCAAAGGAGCCCCTTGTAGCGCTCAAAACTGTTTTAAACGAGCCCCTTGTAGCGCTCAAAACAATTTAAAACGAGTCCCTAGTAGCACTCAGTTTAATTCAAAGAGTCCTTCGTAGCACTCAGAATCAATTCAATTTTAAACGAGCCCCTGGTAGCGTTTAAAACCAAATTTTGAACGAGTCTCTGGTAGCACTCAATTTAATTCAAAACCAATTTTAAACGAGCCCTTTGTAACGCTCAAAACCAATTTCGGACGAGTCCCTGGTACCACTCGATTCAATTTTAAATGAGTCCCTAGTAGCACTCAGTTTAATTCAACGAGCCCTTGGTAGCGCTCAAAATTCGATTTTGGATGAGTCCCTGGTAGCATTCAATCCAATTTCAATTCAAGTCAATTAAATTCAAGTCAATAAGCCCCTAGTAGCGCTCAATTCAATTCGATTTTAAATGAGTCCCTGGTAGGCTTCAGAACAATCAAATCAACCCGTAATGAGTCCCTAAGCACACTCAATTCACGTCCCAGGGGAATTATTATTCCCGGAATAATTCACTAAGCAAATCAAAAGCCCAAGAACTAATGCAAAGGGCTTACACATCAACACTTGTATTTTAAAAGCAAAACAATCACTAAAACTAACGCAGCCACCCGATAGGGATAAATCTAACGTAGCCACCCGAGAGAGATAAATCCAACGTAGCCACCCGAGAGGGATAAATCAAACGCAGCCACCCGGGAGGGATAAATCTAACTTAATGCAACCACCCACGAGGGATCAAGTTAAAACTAAAGTTCCAATAAATACTTAAGCAAACAAACTCATGGTCAATAAATATAAAACGTGCACCTACTAAGACAAAACAAAATAACAATAACGGAACAACTACTAATTAACATCGATAACACACTCCCAACTAATAAAACAAGCACTTGACGCTACATCTGGACGCGTAACGAAGCAACCAGGACTAACATAAGCAAACTCTGAACAAACTCAAGATCGAAATAAAAGCAAGAACAAACTCGAACAAAATAAGACAAGCTGCAAAACAAAATTAAGTAAGACAAACTCACAAAGCAAGCAATTAACTAAAACGAATAAACAAACGGCAATTTTGCCCGATGGGTCTTAGTTATCCCAGAGGCACATCAATTTTGCCCGAGGGTTCTTAGTGATCCCGGAGGCACAGGAACAGCAATTTTGTCCTAGGGGTCAGAGGCATCCCGAAGGACAGCTACTCGAGTGGAGACTAACGCCCTCGAGGATTTTTGCCCAAGGGATCCTAGTGATCCCGGAGGCACAGCAACAACAATTTTGTCCTAGGGGTCAGAGGCATCCCGAAGGACAGCTACTAGAGTGGAGACTAACGCCCTCGAGGAGTTTTGCCCAAGAGATCCTAGTGATCCCGGAGGCACAACAACAACAATTTTGTCCTAGGGGTTAGAGGCATCCCAAAAGAGAGCTACTCGAGTGGAGACTAACACCCTCGAGGAGTTTTGCCCAAGGGATCTTAGTGATCCCGGAGGCACAGCAACAACAATTTTGTCCTAGGGGTCAGAGGCATCCCGAAAGACAGCTACTCTAGTGGAGACTAACGCCCTCGAGGAGTTTTGCCCAAGGGATCTTAGTGATCCCGCAGGCACAGCAACATCAATTTTGTCCTAGGGGTCAGAGGCATCCCGAAATACAGCTACTCGAGTGGAGACTAACGCCCTTGAGAAGTTTTGCCCAAGGGATCTTAGTGATCCCGGAGGCACAGCAACAACAATTTTGTCCTAGGGGTCAGAGGCATCCCGAAAGACAGCTACTTGAGTGGAGACTAACGCCCTTAATAAGTTTTGCCCAAGGGATCTTAGTGATCCCGGAGGCACAGCCACAACAATTTTTATTCGAGAGGAGACTAACGCCCTCGAAGGAGTCTTATACCTACACAACAATTTTTATTCGAGAGGAGACTAACGCCTTCGAAGGAGTCTTATACCTCCACAACAATTTTTATTCGAGAAGAGTCTAACGCCCTCGAAGGAGTCTTATACCTTCACATCAATTTTTGTTCGAGAGGGGACCAACGCCCTCGAAGGAGTCTTATACCTCCACAGCAACATTAATTCGAGAGGAGACTAACGGCCTCGAATAGTTTTATATCATTTTATATTGTCCTAGGGGTCATAAGCATCCCAAAAACGATTACTTGAGCGGAGACTAACGCCCTCTAACGTTTTGTTTCATTAAGGGTTTACAAGCGGCCCAAAATATACTCGTACAAAGAAAGGCTACCTTAATGCGTTGCTAGCGCGCAAAAGAACACTTAAAACAAATAAAAAACCTCTAAATAAACCGAAGAAGACAAAGCGCGCGCGCACAAAGAATCAAGAACAAAATGTCAAGCAACGGCCCGGGCCCTAAGCGATCAACCACAATCGAAGACGTCAGGTATGATTTCTCAGCCTTAGCTGGCGAGCCTCACCACGTAGTCCAACGGACTTAAAACGACCCGAGCGGACAGCCACCAGGTCGTAATCCTCGATTGACCTGGGTGGCTATACTTTGACTTTCGCCTTGTCCAAGCCTCAGTCAAAGTGGGGGCTTCTGTAGACACCCAAATTTGGACCTGGTGGCTGCAGAAGTGCCAAACAAACACCCGATGACGATAGGACTGCAACGCGACACGGGTTCGCGATGTTTTAGATAGTTTTCCTATAAAACGGACCAAATAATTAACCGGAAAAATTAAAACTAACATGATGGCAGCCTTAGTCGTGTCATTACGGTCACATAGGCACTAATTAGAGTCAATTCTGACACCGGGACCCCGAGTCGGTCCCGAAACTCGAACCGAGTCAAAACCGAGTCAAGCAAGCCTCGGGATGAACACTCGAGGCCCACGAAACCCACGGCGCTAGGTCATGCCATGGGGAAACCTTCGCGACCAAGCAAGATATCACACACCCGCCTCTCGGTTTTGGAAAGTATCAAAATCGTATCCTCAAAACTCCAACCGCCCCACCTGACGCGCCTGGATCTTCTCACGCTCGGACCCAGGCGCCTGAGTCCTGGTACTCCCAATTCACGCGTTCATATGGAGGACGAGGGACGAAAACACCTATAAATACCCCCCTTCGCCTCATTCATTCGACACATTTTTCAATTTTCTCTTCTCCCTCAAAAACTTTCACTAAGGGCTCGCACTTCGACACCCAAGGCAAACGATCCACTTGATCGTAGTTCTGATAAAAAAGCGACATCGACGCTACTCCTCACCTTCGAGCACTTCCCTCGATACCGAGGTGCCTGTGATCGACTAGCTCAAAACTAGTACCCAGGTTTTGTCGGATTATCCACGGAACTAGTCCTTAGTAACGAAGCTCTGCCGGAGTAGCCGCGGGAAGGTCTAACGGTAACGGGGTTCTGCCGGAGTCACTAAACAAGCTAGGAGGATCCGCCTGTTGATCAAGTCGTCAGTAGGTTGTCATCTAAACAAAACTTTCCATATTTGCACTTTCTATTATTATGCACTACGACAAAACTAGACGTGGGCACTAGGCCCACAAACGTCCACTAAAATACGTAACGTCCCAACTTCAACAACAAATACCAAAAACCCTAAATAGACCCGAGTAATCCCGAGATCCATTCTCAAGACAATCTATGCATCGAGTCCCGTTTAGTGTATACTCCGAGGGTGCAACTCCTCACAATGTGATTTACTTACATTCGCATTTACAGTTTTTCGTATGGTTTATTGCTTTTATGACCTTATAATCGCATGTTAAATCACCTAACACGGAATTCAAAACGTAAAATAACTAAAACCGAACAAAGTGATGGTTGGGTTCCGTATTAGTCTGGGTGCTCACCTTATTGGGTTCGATGCATCTCTATTAATACCGAATCGATGCATCTTAAGCAGAATACCAGGTAAGGTATAACACGAGAATGACTAATATTTGTATTACCACGTTAAAAATGATTTGCTAATACCTATAATGTTAGTACTCTCTACTCTCCTACGTGCATCTTTTCATGGCCTGCTTGTCACGTGAAATCGCATGTAAAAAATGTAAACACTACTATTTTGACGATAAAACTTATCTGTCCTTAAAACAACCGACATAGCAAAGACATAGGGTTTAAAACCACGGATGTTACAGTACTTCCACCACAACAAAAGAACTAGGAAATCAACCCACCGATTGATTAGTGGAGGCCGCTATAGTGCGGGCGAGATTGAGTGTTGATATCTATCATATGTTGGCTTCCCAATACGTACCCTCACCCCTTACTCAGAATCGACGGTTTCCGGATGTCCGAAACCATTGGCAATGAGAGTCATTCCAGGCATGGAGTGCTTAAGGGTACAAGTCTTTATCTTTAGGTCCCGTGCCACTCAACTTTTAGCCGACAAGGGATCAAAGTTGACTTGCACGGTTCCCAAGTCCCCATAATCGACTCGGTGGCGACTCCACAAATCGGCAACGAATTCAGTTCACTAAATAGGTTGCCTTACTAAATGAATCAGCCTTTAAACATTTACAACCACGTCTCGATCGATTCCCAAACGGAAACAAGGGTGCCTGCACCCGTCTAGTACAAGTCCGGATCGTCATCCAAATCGAGGTCTGACACTTCGCCCAGTATGCGTGTAACACCCCTGATTTTATAAATTAAAGTTATATTCGTTTTTTTATTTATTTTATTTACGATTTAACCCATAATTCTAAAAATTCTAATAAAACGAATTTATCGTTTAATCGTTTGAACTCCTTTAATTCTATTTGTCTCGGAAACTCTTTTATATTTAAAACATATTTTTTTTATGTTTCGATTCATTTTATACAATTAATTTAATTCTTATTGAATGTCTATCTCGACAATTTAAATTCTAAATTTTAATTATTTATATTTAAGTTCGAATTTCTATTTTCGACTCGAAGTCCATTTATATTAAGTTTCGTCAAAACATTTATTACTTTTTCTCGAGAAATCAGTTTAATTCACTTTATCGAAAAATTATTATTTATCGGGAAATACTATTTCACCGTCTACTTATTTATTTCTATAAACTTCATTTTCGTCTCGAATAATTATTTATATCTCGAGAGACGTTTATTCTACTCATTTTATTATTTTTCGATCTGATCATTTAATAATTTTAATTAACCCGTATTAATTAACCCTTTTTAATTTTCGTCAGACAAATTAATTTTATTCTACTCATTTTATTATTTTCGGTCCAAATATTTATATCCCGTTTAGTTCTTTTCTTGGGCCCGTCAACTTATTGTTTCGGAAATTCATTTAATCTCACCTATTAGTGCGTTAATCCCCTTGCCTACTGTTTTGACCACCGCTTCACCTCCCGTCTTTCATTCCTCTACTTGTACGTTCATTCCCCTTTCTTTTATTCCCAGTTCTTAACATAATTCATCTTCCCTTTACTTCCTCTTTGGTTTTTCCTCCACTCACCCATCTTCATCTTCGGCGATTCCTCTTCACGCCTTCCTTTTCCTTCTCCTCTATTTCACTATGGTTGCTTGGCGGCTGCTGCTGGCCATCTTCGTCAACCCGTTCTTCCCTCCGTTCTATACCTGTTTCAGTGTGAGGTTGCCCTCTCCTCTGTTTTCTTCTTCTTTCTTTTTCTCCTCTGCATCGATGTTTTTTTTAAGTGTCGTTGCTGCTGCTCTTGTCGTTGTTGCTGTCAGTTTATGCTGCTGCCTTTTGTCTTCTTTCTTTTCCTTCTTCTTCCTCGATTTCGGCCCTGTTTTACGTTGCTGATTTCTATCATTTTTGTCGTGCTGCTACTGTCTTCTTTTCGTTCAAATTCAGTTTTGTTCTTTTCATTTTGTCTTGCTTCTGCGCTACGGCTGTCCTGTCTGTGGTTGTTTATTGCTGCCCGATCTTTCCCTTTTCTCTTTCTTCTTCTTTTCTGTGTACTACTAATTTCTACTCTCGTCTGTTAGTTGCGTGTTGTTGATGCCGCTGATCTTCTGTCGTTTCGTTTTATCGAGTTTTGGGTTCGGGTTTCGGTTTCGTGGTTGTTTTTGCTTTGGTCGTCCGCTTTTTTTTCTTCTTCTTCTCGTTCTCCATTCTGTTGCTGCTTCGTTTACTGATTTGCTTTTGTCGTTTTGCTTTCCTTTGTTAATCTGATGCTACTGTTGCTGCTATATCGATTTGTTGCCGCTGTTTAGAAACGCTGATGCTGTCATGTTTGTTCCTGTTACTCGTTGGTGACGTCTTTTCCGCTACGGCCTTCTGCGTTAATGGCCTGCTGCTGTTTCTTCCGTCTTTTTTCTAATCTTGTTTAATTCCGACTCTCCTGCTTTTGTCTTTGTGCATTCTCGTTCTCGTTGGTGCATTGGAGTTTAGTGAAGAACAAGTTTCCGAGTCGATTTTTGGACTATTGGAGTTTGTGAGCTTGGACTAATCAAGGTTGAGTACGTGATCGTTTCGGATGCCGACCGAAGGTAACTTTAGGACGTTACTCGATTTTATATCGTATGTTTGAGTAGTAGTATGTAGTAAATATTTTAACTTCGGTTTTCTATTTTAGCTATTATTATTGCTAATATATTAATTTCTATATCGTTTGCCTTATCAATATTTTTATAACTTTTGATATCATTTTATAAATCGTTAGTAATTTAATTATTTACGATCGCTATAATATTTTGTCGGTTATCGTGACACTAGTAACTAAATAATAACGATTTCATATTTACTTCAGATTCCGTTAATTTATAATTTTAACTCAAAATTGTATTTTTATATTATAATAAAAATTTGTATACTTGTTTAGTAAATTAATTTTTGTTTTACGATTTATACTAATAAATGAGAAAATAGTCGATTTAATTTTAAAAACATTTTAGTCGAGACTATTTTCACTAATAATTTTCTATTTGTTTTCGATTGACTATTTTTATTAAAATTTGTATTATTTATAAATCAAGGTTATTTCTTAAAAATAATTTGAAGCTTTTATAAAATTCATTTCATTTATAAACTTGTTGACTCAATTAATTTGATATCGTTTTTCTTAAAGTATCTCTTTTCTAAGATTTATTGTTTTAACTCGATTTCCTAAATTGTTTCTAAAATACTATATAATGACTTATTATATTTTATTTATATTTTGAGTAACGAATTTAGAAATACAATAAAGTTACGATAACGTCGATAATAATATAAAATTAATTTCGTTAGAAATGCTATTTTTATACGTTTCACTTGTTTTAATAATTTACGTATTTCTATAAGACTATTTCTATTTTAAGTAAGATTCTAAAAGTACTAAGTTTCTATTTATAGAAAGTTTCCCTTTTACATAAAATGTTTATTCCTTTCCCCTCATATTATTTATAATGAGTATATCTTTTGTATATGTATCGATAATGGCTTGTTTTGGAGTTATGGAATAAGGACAAGTGTGAGGTTAGAGTAATACAGTTTAGGGTATACGTTTTTGCCATCAACTATAAAGCTGGTGTGTCTATGTTGAGACGCATTGGTTGTTGAACTGGATATGGTTTGTATCCAGGAGGGGTGTATACTACTTAAACCAGGACCTTGCTGCACGCAGTCCTGTTATAGTTGAGTTGCCTAGTTAGAGACTGAATTCTGTTATGAGTTAAGTCTACAGTTCTCGAAGCTAGTTTCCAGTATTATCCTAGTGAAAGTCTAACCTTATGCACACTGATCGAATTTCCATAACGCCATTTTTGAATATTATTATTATCGATTGATATTGACTTGCAGGTTTGCAAATGCTTTAAGTCTCGCTGAAAACTTATTGTTTTATTATATCGTTTTAATGTTTTCTCATTTTAATTATTTTGATATAGTAATACTATTATTTTTTCCATATGATGTAATATGGCTGGGAGAACGTCCGAGTTACTCCCCACTGACGTGGCTGTTATGTTTATAACATACCAGGTATTTGCTGCTGGGTTTTGGGTGTGAGCTAGCGAGTAGCGTGGTTCCTACTCTTTCTTCATTCTTCTAATTTTATGGAATTGTATAAACCCGTTTGGAGAATTTCTTTTAGCCCCTTTTGTAAAAAGAGGCCTTTGTATTGACTTACCATTTCTTTTAATAAGATACAATGCGAGATCGGACCGGCCCCCGGTAGGGAGGGGGCCGCGTGGGTGGCCGCCGCCAAACGATGAAAACCGGGTCGGTCTCGCGCGGGCACGCGCGGGGCGCCGGGCGGTGCGGACGGACGTCTATAGTTACCCCTCCGGGTGTAGCGTTTAGGTTAAGTGCATTTCTTATGCTTGTTTTATTTGTCGAGAATGTATTATCGATGTTGATTAGTAATTATTCCATTATTGTTGTTTTGCTTGTCTTAGTAGGTGCATGTTTTGTGTGTATCGACTCTGAGTTCGTTTGCTTAAGTATTTATTGGTGTTTTTGATTCAATCCCTTGCGGGTGGTTACGTTAAGTTAGATTTATTGCTCCCGGGTGGCTGCATCAGATTTATTCCTTTCGGGTGGCTGCGTTTGACTAATCCTGGTCTATGACTTTCTTCGGGAAATTTTCTGACTAACCCTGGTCTATGGCTTTCTTCGGTAAAGTTTCTGACTAATCCTGGTCTTATTGATGAGTGGTTGTTTGGGTTTAGTGACTTTTTGCCTTTAAATTACAAGACTTGATGTGTAAGCTCTTAATGAGTGCATAATGGTGTTTGCATTAGTTCTTGGGCTTGCATTTGCTTAGTGAATTCTTCCGGGGATGTGCTAAGATAATAGTCCCCTGGGATGTAAGTTGAGTGCTTAGGGACTTGCTAGGATAACAGATTGCTTCGAGTGCTATTGGGCTTGCTTTAGGCTAACATATCGCTTTGAGTGCTTTGGGGTTGCAGATTTGTCCTTTTTTTTCGTTTTATCATGCGGTCAAGCGCGAGCATCCTTATTAATCATGGCTCCCGTGTTCGTTTATTGCTGGTGGTCGATTTCGACTAGAGGAGGTTTTAAGGCTTGCCTTATGGGGCTTGAATTTACTCCTAACTCCCTTGATTGGCGTCTAGGACGGTGCGTGCTCGGCCGGTTAGGTTTTCGGCAGTGATTGAATGGAGGTTGGTTCAGGCTAGGAGCACTACTCGTCGGAGAATGTGCTGGCGAACTACTTGCGCCTTGCAGAGGTAAGTTTCTTTTTTACAGTTTGTTTTATTTAGTAGCCCCCGAGGTTTAGGATTATTAAAGTGTCGGTTTTGGTTTTATCGTATGTTTTGTCCTATGGTTTAGTATTTTCTTTCATTTGGAACGATTCGCTTTTCTTTTAGCTGGTCGATTCTGCTGATGCTGTTCAGCCCCCAGTCTTCCCCTTGACACCACTCAGGGTCGATGTGGTTGAGGTAGCCTTTTATAGAGCTTCTTTTCTCGGGTTCCGTTGAGGAGATGGAGGCTGGGATAGAGTGGCGTGACAAGGTATACCGGGTAAGCTTCAGTTTTCGCTTTGGGTTCGGGTTCTAAGAATTAGGATTGGTTTGCCTAACTTCTATGGTTGCACTCTCAAGTTTCCTCGGCTTGCCATGAGCGGTTGTGGCAGGCTGCCAACTGCTTCAGGGCCTACGCCTCAAGGGTTTCCCGTGACACTTCGGGGCCCCGATCGGTGAGTTTACGTGACTAAGATGGCTCTCTAGGCTATTGGTGTATTTTCCTAATGCTTAAGTGTATTTGCAGGGTGTTCCGGATATGGTGGGGCAGTTGGAGACTCGGGTGACCGAGCTCGAGGTGAGAGAGGTTGAGGCACAACGGCTCCTGCAATCTCGAGCTGACGAGATCGCCTTCTTAAAGGAGCAGCTGGCTCAGTCCTATGGCGAGACCTCAGCATAGGGTGAGGCTAGGCATCAGATGGAAAGGGAGGCTGAGGCTGAAGCTGAGGCTACGGGTGCTACGGAGGAGGTTGGAGGGATTCCCGTGACAGCTACTCTAGATATGCTGTCAGGGATGGACGGTAGTAAGTCTCCTCTTATAGACCTAGAGGACCTAGGGTTAGATGACCAGCTTTGTTAGATCGTGATTCCCGTCGGCGCGGCTTCTAGGGATCCTTATTAGCCTTGATTTGTATAAGGATTTGTATATTTTGTATATTTGTTTTAAATTTTTAGTATTTGAATTAGTTGGATTAATCTTGCGTTTTCGTTTGGCGAATTGTTTACCTAGATTGATAATCACTTTTGCGTTTGTTCGTTTTGCGAAGTGACTCGGTTTAGGGTGCGTTAGCGTTGTATGAGAGTACGAAAATGGTTTCTTTCGAGGGTTTTGAAATGCGTTAGCCCGAGTCGGGAATCGGATCGGATATTACGTCGATTAAAATGTTTTGACTCGAGATGGACGAGACGTAAAGTGTTAACGTAACACATTAACATGTTTTGACCGCATATATTAGGAGATGAGCTTTGGTACAAAATCGGAATTTAAAATCCGAGCAATTTTTGAAAAAAAAGTTAGACCACTTTTTACATACTCATAATATTGCCTTGTTAGGCTACAGACGTGACTTGACGGTAATCGTTAAAAGTCTATGACACGCCTAGGTGGAGTAGCTTATCCCTTTAAAAAAAAATAAAAATAAGCCTAAGTCTCGTGCGTCCGACGGGTGAACTCACGTTCCTGTGGTCCCTGCATGGGTACTTCGGTTTTTGGAGCGAGTTTTAGCGGCTTCGGAAGGTCGTTCCCGATGTCCGAGGTGTCATGTGGTAGCTACGGTTATGATGCGGGATCGGTGTTTCTACCTTTGGGGTTGCTCTAGATGCTGCCTGCCTAGATATGGGCGCCTGGGCTAAGGCTCTCGGGTTCTGGGTCGCCTGGGCTCGACGGCTAGAGATTCGGGTGCCTAGGCCAGGGCGGTTTGGGTCCGGGTTATGGAAATTTTTGTCGTTTCTTAATTCTTGTGGGATTAGGGCTATATATACGGGTTGTGGGTGCTCGTTTTAGACATACTAGAATATCCATAGGGTCTAGAACATCCATATTTAGGGTCATGTTGGGTTTCGGGAATATCCTTACCGAGTGGGCGAGTTCTTTTAAGAAATGTGACCCCGAGGTTTGTTCAAATGATGGTTTGTCAATGGTTGTTGCGCTAAGTCGAGTCAAGATACAGGATGACTTCTTATTGGCATGTTCTAAGTTTTGGGACTCGAAAAGCCATGTTTTCGCTTTTCCCGGGAGTAAAATTTGTCCTTTGCCCGAAGAAATAGATGCTATAGGTGGGTGGAGTTCAGTTCGACCTTGTGTGCCTTATGGGGATGATGCTTATGTGGAGCGGTTTTGTTACTTTTTGGACCTTTCTTCATTGGAGGAGGCTAAAGGTTACTTTGGTAGGGATGACATTATTTTAGAGTTGCTTTCTAGGACATTCTCACAGGTTGGTTCTCATCATGTTTCGGCCTTAGCGTGTAGGCGTGCTTTTAACGTTGCGATGGCTTGTTATTATCTTTTTGAGGATGCGATCACTACAAGGAAGACAACAGTTAGCAACCGATAAAATCGGTCGGGAAGATACGAAATCGGTCGGTAAACACATTTACCGACCGCAAATAAAATATTTCCGACCGAAAGTCTATAGTCGAAAACTATGGTCGGAAACACTACTTACCGACCGAAAATCCCAGTCGATGATTCACCGACCGATATACGGTCCGTAAACATGAAATGCGGTCGACAATCATAATTACTGACTGATCTCTGCAGTCGGTAAATTAATGTTTCCCGACCAAATTGTCGGTCGGCAATCCTATTTTGCGGTCGGTAATTTAATTTACCGACTGACATTTTCGGTCGCTAAGTGTTGCCGACCAAACCAAGATCAGAACCTCCTGTAAATTGTTTGGTCGGGAAAAACTGCAGTCGGTCGGTAATGCGGTCGGTATTTAGGGTTATTGCCGACCGTTTCTGTCGGTCGGTAAACATTACCGACCGTCGTTTGACAATATCTTGGTTACTTTGGGCGGTCAGTAATGACATCAGTTCGGTCGGTAAAGAACCGAGGGCGGTCGGTAAAGTGAAGAAGGTAGATGGGTCTAGTTGTTTTGTTGTCCTCCGATTTGCGACATACAAACCTGCATTCAAACTACAACATACAAACTACAACATCATTCACTTCAACCTGCATCACTCACAAACTACAACTCTTTAGACAACAAACTCCAATTTGTTGTCATCATATCATTCAAATCTTCCATGTCATTCAAACTAGAACATCATTCACTTCAACCTTCATTCATTAACTTCATCCAATTCATTCAAAATCCAACATCTCCACAATTCATTCACATAAAACCATTCAATATCATGGGCATAGCTTTCTAATATGTTTAACTACTTAATTATGAGAATACTAATGAAAGTGTAAAGAGTCTAAACAACTTGGAAGAGAAATCAAAGTTTAGAGAACTTAAAAGAGTATCAATTACTGGTTCAAGCTACACTTGAAAACCGACCCCGGCTCCCCCAACTCCACCACCTCCCGAATTATCATCATTCGGATTACGGAAGTTAGTGAAGTTAAACGGATTACAGTTCTGAGTTTGTAATACCGTGTTAAGCGCTGACATGAGCTGTTGTTGTTGTAGTTGCATGAGCTCCCGGGTCTCTTCTCTAAAGCGCTTGTTCTCTTCTTTCTCCTTCTCTAAGGCTTCCAAAATTTTGTTTTGAAATTCTTCTGCCCGTTTTTCTTGTTGTACAAGAATACCAGGGTGATAAGAGCACGACGCATTCCCCTTATTCTGTGCAGGGGGTGAAGTACAATGGGCCGGCAGATCCCACTCCATATACGTGGCCTTTCTTGATAGCCCTCGGCCGCTTAGGAACAAGTTTAGGAACAAGTTATAACTAATTTATTAAGGAATTTTAAGATAATCTCTATAATAAACTAAATTAACACTTACAAATGTAGCCTTTGCCTTCTGACTAGTAAAAACCCTTTTACCGTCGACTTCTTTGGAATGTATGGCTTCTGCGAGCTCGGCCGCACTGGGCCTCCTGCCACCCAGTTGCTCCATCTAAAAAGACAAATTAAAACTTACTATGCATAAACTTGGATCAATTATTACTATCATCTTCAAAAAAATATTAATAAAAACATTATGGAACATTTTAATATATTTTGTCATTACCAGCCTGGAAGCATGTTTAGTTGCCTTGATTGACCCCCCGTGGTGTGTAGGGCCAGGCTGAGCACAAGCTTTATTCGCCGCCATTGTCCTAGATTTCTTCTGAAAAGCCTTCGTCTTCCGTTTCTCCAACAAGTCCTTGTACACTTGCGGCACCATCCACCTCGGGCAATCTTTGTTCTTGCCATTCTTCACTTCACAGATCTCGTTGACGGTGTCCTTCAGCCGTTTTCGTGCTTCGACGTCGTATCTCTCTCTAACTTTCTCTTCATCCTCGGGCTTCCATGAGCAGTAGCCCTGACATTGTGACCGATCATAATTTAATAATTACATATTAAGAAAAAATTCAAATAACAATTAAAAGTGCATATAACTATATATATATATATATATAGTTAGCAATATACTCATATAAGATAAAGTGAATGTATACCCTAAAATTGCCGAACCATTTATCTTTGATCGTCCTCGGGGTCTCCCGGTAGTTCATATGCGGTTCATGGTAGAAACCCTTGAATGACTTCGTTACTCGTCTTACCACAGCGGAGTCATCAAACCTCAATCAAAACAAATGCAACAAATTATATTTTTGTATAAAAAAAAATTATATACTACATCTACTTCAATAATGATAGAATAAGCAGTACCATCTCCCTCTGGGTTCTATCGAAATTATGGGCAGATTTTCCTGTTGTTGTTGTTGTTGTTGTTGTTGTTGTTGTTGTTGTTCCTGCTCCTCCTCGTGCTCGTCGACCTCTACCTGTGGTCCACGTCCACGTCCACGTCCGCGTCCACGTCCACGTCCAACCATCTTTCAGATATGATCTGTTGAATGACAAAACAAACAAACATATGCAAATAACACTTACCAAATGCAATCCAAGAAAACATTTAACAAATAATATCACCTTGCCTAAAACCAAACTAACATATACAAATAACTGCATTTATCCATGAGTGTTGATCGACATCTATTTCATTGACTAAACAAATACAAGTTAGCAATCATCGTCGTCATCATCATCGTCTTCTTCTTCTTCTTCTTCTTCTTCTTCTTCTTCCTCTTCCTCTTCTTCTTCTTCTTCTTCTTCTTCTTCTTCTTCTTCTTCTTCTTCTTCTTCTTCTTCTTCTTCCTCCTCCTCCTCCTCAAACTCATCTTCAAATTCCTCCTCCTCATCAATGTTATCATCTTCAACAACCACATCATCCACCATCTCATTCATCTCTTCCATGTCCTCCCCTTCACTAAAACTTTCTAAGACGTCATCGTCGACAAGACTAGATAATAATGAAGTACTACTCACATCTTCTTGAAATACCGTGACATCCACTGGTGCATTAAATTGTGACTTTGCCCGACCCTTAAAAATAGTCCACCAATGATCTCTATCCTTCTTTGGGTTTGGGTTTGGGTATGGAGCATAATAAACTTGACTAGCTTGATGGGCAAGTACAAAAGGATCATATTTACCATATTTCCTCCTACAATTAACTTCTACTAGTTTATAAAGGCCATGAACACTTGTACCGTTTGAGGAATTATCCATCCATGAACACTTGAACACGATTGCATTATAAATTCTCTTCTCCCCACAATACCTCAACTCAATAATTTCCTCTAAAGTGTCGTAGTAATCGTTTTCTTCAACATTACTTACGCAAACCCCGTAATTCATGGTAGCTATGTTTTTCCCGTACTTCTGTGTGTGGAAATTAAATCCATTAATCATATATATTTGCCAAGTGTTTAATTCTTTAGAAGGACCAAATGCTAAGGCTTGAATCACATCATCTTTGACATTCATCTCAGATACCTAATTGCGTAGTAGAGTGTTAGTGCATTTGTGACGTGCTCAAATTTTATTTCATTCTAATATGTCAATACTGAGACTTACATATCCTTTAAACCAATTTGGAAACAACTTCTCATATGAAGTCCAAACTTCATCCATTTTAGCTCGTGGATGTTGCTCCATAATGAACTGCTCAAATAAGCTGTAATTATCCAGTTTAGTCGTGACATCTACATCTCTTAATTTTAAAATAAATATGTAAGTTGTTACTATTTACGTACCATTCATATTCTTCTAGTAGTTCACAATTTGATAATGCGTAAAGATGGGCACGATCGAACTCTTGTTCGTCCAAGTATCTCTGTTTTGGTTTAGCAAGTGTTCTACCTTTGTGTTGTCGAAAGAGCTCGGGTAAGGATGAATCATTTTTATCTCCCGTGCCCACATCCAAATCCTTAGCCTTTGTATCTACGTGGTCTTCAAAGTATAGAGAACAGAAATTTGATATTTCTTCAGTTAAGAAAGCATTGCAAATTGAACCTTCCACACGTGCTTTATTACCCACTTTTTTTTTCAAATGATTAAGAAACCTACATTTTGATATAGTGTTGAGTATTTTCACAATTGTAATGATATAATGATTAAGAAACATTAATAAGTTGAGTATTTTCACAATTATACCTCTCAAAAGGGTACATCCACCTATATTGTACTGGGCCACCAACCCTTGCTTCATAAGGCAAATGTATTGGTAAGTGCTCCATTGAATTGAAGAACGATGGTGGAAACACTTTCTCAAGTTTGCAGAGGATCTCCGCAATATCGTTCTCCATCCGCTCTACATTTTGGGTTGTAAGGCTTGTGACACACAAATCACGAAAAAATTGGCTGATCTCGGTAATTGAATTCCACACATTAGTTGGCAACAAGTGTTTCAAAGCAACGGGTAATAGCCGTTCCATGAACACATGGCAATCGTGGCTCTTCATACCATGAAGTGTGAGACTGTGTAGGTCGACGCAGCGACCTAAATCCGATGCGTATCCATCTGGAAACCTCAAATTGCATAACCACTCACATAGTATTTTTTTTTGCAGTTTGTCAAGATTGTAGGGAGCTTTTGGTTTGCGGCCGTCCTTGAGGTGTAGGTGACCTCTACTACATAATTTGGGCAAGTCCTTCTTTGTGTTAAGGGTGTCAGCTGTTTTATTTCTATTATCCAGGACTGTATGAATTAATTGCTCAAAAAGGTTTTTTATCAATATGCATGACATCCAAATTGTGTCGAATCAACAAATGCTTCCAATAAGGTAGGTCCCATAACAAGCTCTTTTTGAACCACCCTGTTTTCATCTTTTTAAGTTCTTTGAGTTCATGATCAATACCATCAATGATCGTCGGGTAGTCTGATATCGTCTCCCAGATTTCACATCCTGACAATGTCGGAGGTGGTTCATCATTCTCGCACTTACCCTTCCTAAAGGCAGTTTTGTTGTAACGGAATGCATGATCTAGGGGTAAGAATTGTCTGTGATAATCGAACCAACTGATTTTACCTCCATGTGGAAGCCAAAACGCCTTGGTGTTTTTCATACAATGTGGACATGCAAGTTTGCCAGCAGTAGCCCACCCAGAGAGCATCCCATAAGCCGGAAAATCGTTGATGGTCCATAGGATACATGCTTTCAGCCAAAAATTTTGTTTCCTGGACACATCATAGGTGAGCACTCCTGTGTCCCACAACTCTTTCAATTCATCAATAAGAGGTTGCATGTATATGTCCAAGTTTTTCTTAGGATTCTTTGGCCCGGGAACGATCAAAGATAGAAACATAAATTATTTTTTCATGCATAATCCAGGGGGTAGATTATAAGGAGTGAAAATCACCGGCCAACATGAGTATGACTTACCAAATTGACCGTATGGTGTAAAACCATCTATGCAGAGTCCAAGTCTAACATTACGAGGCTCACTAGCAAACTCCGGAAACATATAATCTAGATGCTTCCAAGCCTCACTGTCACTTGGATGAGCCATGGTCCCTGGTACACGTGGATTTTCAATATGCCATCTCATTTCTTTTGCAATGTTCTTGGTTGCATATAAACGTTGCAACCTTGGTGCTACAGGGAGATAGGTTCGGACTTTGAAAGGTATGTCTTTCCCACTAAAAGTTTTCTTCTTGGACCTATATTTTCCACACTTTTTACATTTGTCAAGCATGGAATCTTCTTTCCAAAATAGCATGCATCCGTCCTGACATGAATGGATCCTATGATGGGGCATTTGAAGGCCGCTAAGCAGCTTTTTAGTGTCATAAAATGTGCGAGTCATCAGATTATCTCGTGGAATGATATCCTCAATCAAAGCAGCAATCTTATCTAAACTTCTTTCCGGTAGGTTGTCCTCACATTTAATGTTAATCATCCTAGAAGCTACTTCTAGCAATGACGACTCACATCCACGATACAGAGGTTTCTCGGCGGCCTCTAACATTTCAAAAAATTCTTTCAAATCAGGGTGGGGGCTTTCTTCTTCACCCAAAGGAGAATCTTCAACACGGCCGAACATTATGTCTCCAAATGCATCTACTACCATCTCCCGATAAGGTTGGTGGATGAAAGCATTAGTGTTTGTTGAAGTAGTAGGATTACTAATAAAAGAAAAGGGTTCTCCATGGCACACCCAATTAGTGTAACCAGGCTTAAACCCTTTGCTAATGAGATGCTCTTTCACCGTAAACTCATTCAAGTACTTCAAATTTTGGCATTCCACACATGGACATCTAAGAATCTGATGTGTCTTGTATTCTTCTTGTTCCTTAGCATATAGAATAAAATCATCCACCCCAAGTATAAACTCATACTTAACTTTGTTTCTATCGTCTACCCTTTCGTACATCCATTTTCTTTCGGTATTCGTTGTTATTAGATTTTCTATAAGAGGAACGAAAAATAATATATAAAATTGGATAATAACATATTCGTCATTAAAGAAATAACCATGAGTTTACTCTCGTTAGTTCAAAAACAATAATCGAATATAATTAGAGTAGGGGTTGATACGTTTACTCTAATTAGACAATTTGAACTCCCATGATCCCATCTCATTCGTATCCCTTCATTATTTAATTAAGTTTTCACATCTAACCTTAGTTTAATATATAAACTCAATTTCTTAGTATGCTTTATTGAATTTGATCGAGTCATATTACACCATATTGTATCTAGTTGGCCTAAAAACATTTGACAAATAAGAGGTTAATGCCTAAAAACTTTGAATGGAGTGGTCCAAGTAGAACTAAACTTAGAATATTTCACTATTATTCTAGAACACTAAAATATACTAAGCTACAACTATATTAGGCTAAAGAATGTTAGTCCCTACATTGTTATTATTTGTTAATTTAAGAATAAATAGTAGCCTTACCAATCAACCTTACAAACCAAATAAGAATACTAATTGGATAATCCAATCAACATTGAATATATTCTTAAGACTAATTATACTAAACAATTTTCCAATCAAGAATACTAATTATTTTTTTATTTGGCCACACATACACCCACACCCATGGCCTATGATGAAAAAAAATGGAAATTATTCAAAAGAGAAAGCTCATCAACAAATCATAAATCATCATCTCATCAATACATAGATTTATCATTATTGAGAAATTATTCACATAAAAACAATATTAATTATAATAATAATACTTCTCCAAATTTCCTTAGAAGTTATTCACAAAAATCCTCATCAAATAAACTTAGTAGAAACTCATCTTTAAAGAGTTCATGCCCTTCATCCCCTACACTTAGAAGAAGCAACTCAACCAAAATTAATTCTAATAAATCCAATAATAATAATAATAATAATAATAATAATAATAATAATAATAATCTTATGAGAAGTTTTTCTAAGAAAAGCAATGCATTTGGCAAGAAATGCACCAATTTGGCTAAGGAACCTAATTACACTAACCTAATAAGTTTCACCCTAAACCTAAATCTAATTTCATCAAACAATTGGATAATCAAACCTAATAAATTACACTAACCTAATAAATTTCATGAAACCTAATAACCTAAATTCATCAAACAATTGGATTAACAACAATAATAAACCAAATATAAACAAAATCAAACAAAAAAATTGAGTTAGAATTCATACCTAGGTTAAAATTGGGAATTTTGGGGAGGATGGGTAAGATAATCTGGTGCGGTGCGGCGGCGGTGCGGGGAGACTCTCCGGCGACGCTCCGGCGAAGGGGAGTGGGGATAGAAGGTGGTCGGGTTCGGGGATTGGGGTTTGGGGATCTCGGGTTTTATTTTTGATTTTAAGTACAAAGTGAGTAATGAAAGAATCTGAGGGATTTATGTTAAAAAAGACACCGACCGACAAATCGGTCGGTAATTTTCGAAATCGGTCGGTAAAACAGTAAGATACCGACTGATTTTCTATTTGCCGACCGATAAATCAGTCGGTAATTTACCGACCGGACGTATCATATACCAACTGATTTCGGTCGGTATATCTAATTACCGACTGTTGTTTGTGCTGTCGGAAAATATCGGTTGCTAACCTAGACTTTTCTTGTAGTGGATGGCGTGTGAAGGTTGGGGTAACCCTCGAGTTTTGGATGTGGTGATGGGAATGGTTAGTTTTTTGAAAATGGGCTCACAGACCATGGTTATTTTGGCAATGAAGCGGCTGGTGTATTGAACCTTTACTAGAAACCCTCTAATCTCCTTTTCATTCGAGGGTGCGGGCATGTCTAACAATGCTTTTATTTTGGAGGGGTCTATCTCTATTCCTCGCTGACTCACTACGTGACCCAAAAGTTTTCCCGATGTGACCCCAGAGGCGCATTTTTGTGGGTTAAGCCTCATATTATATTGGCGTAGGCGCTTGAAGAATTTTTCGAGGGCCGGGATATGCCCTTCTCGGTCCCGAGATTTGACAATCATGTCATCTACGTACACCTTGACTTCTTTGTGGATCATATCGTGTAAAAGTGTTGTTGCGGTTCTTTGATAGGTTGCCCCAACATTTTTAAGTCGGAAGGGCATCACCGAGTAACAGTAGGTTCCCCAAGGTGTGGTGAAGGCCATTTTAGACATGTCCTCTCTTGCCATTTTTATTTGATTATACCCAGCATACTCGTCCATGAAGGAAAGTAGGGCGTGATGGGCGCTATTATCTACTAGGATATCTATATGAGGTAAGGGGAAGTCATCCTTTGGGCTGGCTTTATTAAGGTCTCGAAAATCTACACAGACCCGAATTCTCCCATTCTTTTTAGGGATGGGGACTATGTTGGCTACCCAGTCGAAGTACTCGAAAACGTGTATGAACCTGGCCTTAAATTGTTTATCTACCTCCTCCTTGACCTTAAGGGCCCACTCGGGTCGCATGCGGCGTAGCTTTTGTTTTACTGGTTTAAACTCGGGTTTGATTGGGATTTGAAGTTCGGCTATATCTTTGTCGATGCCTGGCATATCTTTGTAAGACCAGGTAAAAACGTCTTTGTATTGTGTGAGTAGGTTCGAGAGCTCCTCCCTCTCGGTAGGATCTAAGGAGGTTCCTATTTTCAAGATTTGGGTTTCCAAGGGGGTTCCAACGTTTAGGGATTCGGTTTCTTCGATCACCGAGGCGTCTAACTCTTGCCTGGCTAACTCTCTTAGGGATTCTGGTGGGAGGTAAGTGTCATAGGAGTCGTTTTGGTCATTTCTGCTTTGTTCGCTATCGATAATGGCATTGTATGTTAAGTGCGACGAGTCATAAGCGAAAGTATTTTTATTATTAGATAAATCGAGCATGTCGAAGGCTTTAGTTAAGGAGACTCTCTGTTCATTCGAGAGTGACAACATTATTGGGACTTCCGGGACAGGCCTCGGTTCGTCCTGGACAGACACTGATGTAGATGGGAGATAAACAATACTAGATTCTTGACTCGTTTCAGACTCAGACTCGGACTCTGTTTCGGACTCGGACTCGGACTCCTCGAACATCCTTCCTTCTGTTGTGGTTAGCTCGAACCTCCTACCATTCTCGTTGGTCCACGTGACGGATTTCCTCCACCCTCTACTCTCTTGGTTTTTGTCAGTGCTGACAATAAGGGAGATGGGGTCAAACAGCTTGTCAGTCATAACCACACTGACTAGCTCACTGGGATCCATGGGAATGAAACGCTCTTCCCCGAACAAGAGACTATTGGCTAGGCCATCTATACAAGACAGTCGTTTGGGTTTGAGGGTGTTTGGTTTGGTTTCTGGGATTAAGTAGCAGTCCTAGAATACCTCTATTCCAGGGTGCCGGATGCCCTTGATGTAGGTTGGTTTGGTGAATCCCATATAAGGTTCATTATCCCCTTCTCTTACAAAATGTCCATTCAAGGTGAGGTCATACGGCGGGATTTGGATGCCCTCAGTTTTACGTGTGCGCATGATGGTCATGCGTTCACGGATTTCGCCCTCGGTCGCGGGGCACCCGAAGCCTATCGTGTGGGTTTGTTCGATGGGATCACAGAGCTTACTTGTGGTGCCGGGCTTTTTTCCTAATGACAATCTCGGAAAATGCCCCTGCTATCTCATCATAAAGTGGATAGCTAGGTTTGAGTTTTGATCAAAGTCAAACTAAGCTAGGTCTTGTTCTAAGAGGCTTACTACGTGAAATCCCCTTAACTCGGTATCGGTATATTCTGTGACTTGCGAGGTGGTGGCATTTTCTACAATGGCTCTCATGGGGGAGGCATGGATGGTGACTATTTCACCGTTGATGGGAATTTTCACTTTTTGGTGTAGGGTGGATGGTACGGCTTTAAGGGCATGGATCCAAGGGCGCCCTAGGATCATATTGTAAGATCCAGTTTTAACGTCTAAGACCTGAAAATCCATTTTCCTCTCTATAGGCCCTACAATGGTGTTGAGGGTGGCGACCCCCGCGACCGGACGCCTTGTACCATCGTAGGCGCGCACTTCAGATTCGGTGGGTATAAAGTCAGTGTCTGACATTCCTACGGGAGGGGCGGTTTTGAGAGGGATTACGTTTACGGCGGAACCGTCATCCACAAGGGTCATGGGCACCTTCTTGCCTAAAAAGGTTACCTTGACGTAAAGGGCTAGATTATGTTTTGGTCCAAAGGGTGGGAGGTCTTCGTCGGAGAAGGTTATAGGATCTTTTAGTCCATTGGCTTCTTGAAGAACGTGTCCTATCATGTCTTCAGGCGTAACGGCTGAGGATATGTTCATTCTTCCTAAGGCTTGGACTAGGGCCATGCGGTGATTATAGGAGCTGGCTATGAGTTGCCATATGGAGAGGTCGGTCTTTCCTTTTTTTAGTTGTTTTACTATCTGTACCTCGGGGGTGGTAATCGGGACTTCGTCGGTGGTTGGGATGTTTTTAGGAGCGTGGTTGGTGTTTGGTATGTCGATTGTAAAATTTTGGTAGGGTCGTCTGGATCTAGTGACGTGGCTTATGTCCTTGGTTTGGGTGATTGTTGGGGGGATAGAGATTATTGGTTGGTGAATATAAACATCATCATCGTCATCCGCCCATACCCCATGTATGGTGTGATCGCGCTGGTATTGTTCATAATCGATCGTGCCAAATTGAATGTAAGACGGCTTTTTGGGAGGGGGAAAGGTTCCTTCTTCGATTAGATTTTGGATGGCATGTCTTAGTTTGGTGCAGGATCGGGTTTCATGTCTCGATCCCTGGTAAAAGGAGCAGAAGGTTTTAGGATCCCATGATTTACTTCTTTGTCCTAGAGGGATTTCGGGTACAGGTTCTAGAGGGGATAGTAGACCATGCTGAATGGCGGTTGCCAAGGCTTCATCGTAAGGGATGTCTAAGTTGGCAAACTTTCTAGGGGTTTTCTTCTTTTGGGGAGGATCGCCGTTGTTTACCCGGATTGACGGGTTGTTTTGGGTTTTGATCGCGAGGGAGTCCATCCGCTCGTGACGGTTATGAATAGAGGTTTCTATAGAAGTTATGGAGGTGGCGAGGTTGTAAACCATATGGGTTAGATCTTTGATACTGAAATTTGGGACTGTAGTCATGGCGGAGGATGATCTCTGCAAGATAACGTCGGGAGTCAGAGGAATTTCGTCGGACGCCTTAGGGACTTGAAGGATGCTCATGATTGAGCGACACGGAACTGAGACCCTTGACCCATATGTGTGTGGTCATTAGTTTAGGGATTCAGGTGCTTTAGACTCTGGGTGTATTTGGCAAAACGTCTATGTAGTTTTTTGTCTCCGTGTAGACACCCGCATTTTGCCTGCTAGTGTCTATAGTAGTTCCCGACAAAACACCCGATGATGATCGGACGCAAACGTGACTTAGTATACTCGAATATGGGCTCGGAATCAATAATATCCGACATGGACTTTTAGCGGAGTACAAATCTCTCAAAACCAACCTTAAATTCAGGCCCAGTGGGTCGTCCCGAGTAAAATGAGACTAATTTGGGCCAAAACCGATACCAAAAATAAAAACCGTTTTTTGGCGACCGGGTCAAAACCCGGTCAGAGACGAATCCCTCCTCAAAATCAGCCAAGTCCGCTTCTAGAAACTTGCGCCCAAACACAATTTTCAAAAAATCAAAAAAGTCAACCATTTTCTAAAATGGCTTGCCAACCCTATCCACTCTTTTTTTGGTAAAAGGTAAGTATTATATATAAAATCTCGGTCATTTCCTTGTACAAACCATGACTCACAATTTGAACCAATACATAAATCAATTAACCAACAATCATTTCTAATTAAGTATATGATCCAAAAAATTAGTCTCTATAATTGTTGGAATCCTCATCTTGTAGCTCCTAATCCGGTCTTTTACCTAACACCTGATCTGCTGTACTATGCTCTTTGGTTGATGCACACACAACATTATCCTGCAAATATTACGTTCATGCCAAATATGGTAGATCAAAGACACAAGGCATGTATAAACCACTTGCTTCCATAATAAGGACCGGTGCCTCCATTTCCTACACCAACCGAGTATTTGCCCATTTATAGCCCCAATCCCTAGCCACTCCATCACCAGCTTCAAACAAACCTTACTAAAATTGCACGAGAAGAACAGATGAGCATGACTTTCATTAGTGTCACCACACAGCACGCAGGTTTGCTCCACAATAATCCCAAATTTTATCATTCTATCCGTGGTAAGCAAACGCTGCTGTGCATACAGCCAAGCAATGAACGATTGCTTTTGTATGTTCTTCCTATTCCACACCAAGAAAGCCCAATCCACCTTACTTTGATCCCCCTGCAGCCAGCTATATCCCGCATTCACTGTGTGCAGCCCACATTGTTGCAGCCAGCCATCCTCTACATATGCAGTTTTAAACACCTCATTTACTTGACATATTTTCCGCCATGTCCAGCTACTCGAGTATGTAGGTTTATATTCAGTCCAATGCTTCCCTTTAAGATAAATGGAATGAACCCATTTAACCCATAAATGATCAGCCTTAGATGCTAACCACCAAGTATACTTCCCAATGTTTGCTTTATTATTCCAAATATTGCCATCTAATATACCCAGCCAGCCATTCTTCTTTGCCTTGCAGCATGTGTTCCAATCCACCAACGGAGCTTTCACATAATTAGCCTGCCCTGCCCACAAGTAGTTTCGACAAATAGCCTCGATCCTCTTCATCACCCCACTTGGGAGCAAAAAAATTCGTGCCCAGTATGATAGAATATGAACAAGAACCGCTTTTACTAATACCAATCTGCCTGCATAACTCAACTTTCGAGCTCCCCATCCCCGAATTCGCTCCACCATCTTCTCAATGAGTCTATTACAGTCCTCAGGTGCAATGCGTTTATAAGAAATGGAAATGCCAAGATATCGAAACGGGAACGAGCCTTGACCAAAGCCTATAATGCGCAGCATCATATGGCAGTAGCAGAACTTACCCCATTCATAAGTATTTCAGATTTGTTCTTGTTAATTCTAAGGCCAGAAGCTCTCGAGAACGCCTGGAATGATTTCATCATTACCCCAATAGACACACTATCCCCTCGACAAAAAAGTAATATATCATCCGCGAAACATAAATGATTAAGCCTCACCTACTTGCATAGCGGATGATACCTGAATCCATCACAATCTGCTGTAACAGATAAAATCCTTGTCAAATACTCCAAGCATAAAGTAAAGACAATGGGCGACATAGGGTCTCCTTGTCGGAGTCCTCGCTTCCCCGGGAAAAAACCAAATTGAGCACCATTCAATGATAGTGTGAAAGACGTGGTAGTGATGCACTCCATTATCCATTGAACCATCATTGGGGCAAAATTTAATCCCTCCAGCATTTGTCATATAAACTCCCACTCCACAGAGTCATATGCTTTACATAGGTCGATTTTCATGATACATCTGGGCGAGCAACATTTCCTATTATATAGCCTAACAATATCTTGGCAAATGAGAATATTATCGACTATATCTCGCCCCTTTATAAAGGCACTTTGATTCTGGCTAGCAAGATTTGGCACCTCCTCCATCAACCTATTGCATATGACCTTTGTGATACACTTGTATATCACGTTGCAACATGCAATAGGCCTGTAATTGGCTACACATTCTGCCCTCTCCTTCTTCGGTATAAGAGTGAGTATTGTTGCATTGAGTTGCTTAAGCATCTTTCCATGCTTAAAAATATCCTTTACAGCTTCAATAACCGTCTTACCCACATTTGGGAACGCATCCCTGAAGAACTCACTTGTGAATCCATCTGGACCCAGGGCTTTGTTTGAAGGGATATAAAAAAGAGCTCCTTTGATTTCTTCCTCAGTCACATCTCGACACATTCTTGTAGCATTTTCATCATTCAGAATCCTCCCCCCTCTTATTATCCTCGTACTAACTTTATCCGTTGCCTGATTCCTACCTAGAACCCCTTCAAAATGCTTCAGGAACGCATTTTCTATATATGCTGGGTTCGACCAAACATTACCAATCTCGTCCTTTATAGAAAACACCTTATTTCTCGCTCTCCTGCCTTTAATCACACTATGAAAGTAAGAAGTATTATCATCTCCCTCTTCAATCTATTTGCACTTAGCTTTTTGAGCTAGAAAGCTTCTTTTGGCCTCCTCAAGACTCCTGTACGCAGCCGCTTCAACCTTCTCATCATTATGAAGTTGCAGGTCTTCAGGAGCATTGTGTAACATCCTCTGAACTTCAAACAGGTGTTGCAAAGAAATATCCGAAGTATGCTCGATGTTGTGGAAACTCTCACGATTAAGCTCTTTTAAAGGATATTTTAGACTATACATCTTCCTTACTAAATGAAACATTGGTGTACCATCAACCATCTTTGCCCACCATTTAGCAACTAAGGGAAGAAACTGCTCATCCTTTCCCCACATATTAAAGTACTTGAAATTACCCTTCCTCCTGTACTCCTCATTCCATAAGTCAATCAAGCATAGGCAATGGTCATACAAGCCTTCCGGTAGGAATTGTATCGACCCATTAGTCATCTCAATCATCCATTCATCATTTCCAAGCACCCTATCAATCCTACTGAAGATCCTTACCCCTTGTTCGTGTTTATTATTCCAAGTAAAGAATGCCCCTCTAGCTGGCATATCTCTTAGCCCACAATCATCATTACAACTTTGAAACTCTCGCGTTTCCGCTGCCGTTACCATAGACCCTATTCTTTCATCAGTACCATACAACCCTATCCACTCGACAGAGTGGATTGACCTCACTCGATCGAGTGGAGCCACAAAAACGCAACAGACCTCTTTTTTAGCGCACTCGATCGAGTGCACTAGAGCCACTCGATTGAGTGACCCTAGGTCGAGGGGTAAACTCTATAAATACCTCCTTGTGCTCTTCATTTTCAAGTTTTGGCATATACAAAAAAACCTACATTTTCAACCTAAGTCTAGCATCCTCTTCACACTACAACCCTAAGCCATCCTACACAAAAAACCGAGCTTTAGTCTCTCGAAAAACCGACAAATCATCTCTACACTTACACACACAATAACTGAACTTGCATCCTCGATACTCCCGCGCTCCCGTCGCTATTTACGAGTCCATTGCCGAGGCCATTCTAAGCATGTATGCTGCGGGTATCATCAATCCCGTCTCAATCTTTACTATCTCTATTTATATATATATATATATATACATTTTTTATGCTTTGTATTATAATCATATTAGTATACTAAAATTAACGTTTGATTATCGTATACTAACTTTTTAAATTTTGTTCCTAACTTTTTATTCCTTCGCATTCTAACATTTAACATTTATATACAGCATATACGTATATAGTATTAAAACTCGGATTCGAACACGTTTAAGTATGATCACCGCACCAAGTCCGTTTAATCCCTTTACGAGCCACGACGGAGGTGGCACCCTTTCGAGGAGCGCCGCCCCAATGTACTCAAGGGCATAACGTGATCGTAGTCGATCATAGTTGAACGCGTTGGATTCCATTTCTAAGATTAGCACGAAATCCGTTGATGAGAAAACCGACATCACATAATCCATTAGGATTAGTATCGATGTCGTGACGCGGAGGGGCACCATTTCGTCACTAATCAAACTTTTAATCCAACAACAACTTTTTCATAAATTTCCGATGACGGTATTATAATCGTATACTACACGATTTTAGCACCGGAAACCGAGTTAAATTTAAATCATGCCATATTTCTATTTAACTCGGCCAATCATCGATTTTAAAATAAATAGATCGAAATAGCCACCTTTTCCGAAACGGGTTATAACTCGTACAGGGGGCACTCGACCAAGTGCCATGGTCCACTCGATCGAGTAGCACCCCAAAAACCGGGTAGTAGCTACTTCGAAGGTACACTCGATCGAGTCTAGGCCATGACTCGATCGAGTGGGTCCTTTAGCCCAACAAATCCGAGCGCTTCAAGCATCATCCGAGCGTCGTCTTTCTTTACGACTTAGTCGTAGCGTGCAAAGTCAATCACGTGATCTACCATTTCAAAACTCATGCATATCATTTCACTAAAACGACTTTGATCGATTGTCTTTCACTATTAGTCTTGTGTCGACGACTCTCTAGTCGTATCCGACACATGACTAATTTAGACGCCAATTTCTTCGATGTGATAAGTCGGGACAAGGCATCGAGATTTGGGATCGGGCTAGCACTACGTCTAGGTCCCACATCTCCGTCCTTCGTTTAGTACACAATATAATGTGTATTTAATCGAAGATCGTCTATTTGAGCAACTTACGACCTAGTTTGCATTTATTGTATACGGGTCCGTTTCAAGTTATTATTTATCGCTTTTTTTTACTTTCCGTTTATGCTTTTTTTTATTGTTCATTATTTTGTATTGGTCGGGTTGTATTTCCGCCCGTGTATTTTGTACGTATTTACGAGCTTTGTTTATTTTGATGCTTATCGCTTTATAAATGCACCTCGCATGCTAAACTACTCCGACAATAATTTAGATGCATTAAATGACGTAGCTAACAAATAATTCACATGCTCAGCCAAAAAACGCTGTTTGCATATCATTTAGTCATTTTACTAGCGCGCGTACACGAACACGAACGATGTCTTAGTATAGGCCGCTAAGTGCGGGCGGGGTTGGGTTTCCTTAGTGGGCTTCCCAATACGGACCCTCACCCCTTACTCAGAACCTCGGTTTCCGGATGTCCGAAACCGTTGGCGCACGAGAGTCATTCCATACACGATAACCGGTACAGATGGTATCGGTATCGCAATGCAAAGGGACGAGCCCCATAAACTCTGAAATCGAAATGGGCTGTACTTTGTGTACGGCCCATGACGACATAGAGTAGGTTCGAATGAGTCTGAATTCCCATAAAATTCGGTGGCGACTCCAACTTTGGCTTAAATTTCGACCCGAGATCAATCTCACCACGAGATTCATTCGCTTACCCAAACCCGCGCGTGGCCGCGTCGGGGTGGACCTACGTCATGTCCACAATTTGGCGACTCCGCTGGGGATACCTGATGTACCACACGTCATCGGGGTCCCTAGGGTGAGACTCGAAGAGTAATCGTTCGTATATTAGTGTGCGCGCATTAGTTTAATGATTCATGCATAACCGATTTTTGTCCGGGCCGGTTACTTATAACCGACATCCCAATATACCGCGGTGCATTCCTAAATTGGTGCGCTAAAGACTTCTATGGCCGAACTCGTATGGGTTTTGCGGCATGTCCCAAGACCAACTCGGCTTAGGGAGTCCGTCCTGATTTACGAGAGAGCCATCGTTGTTGGTATAGACCCTATTTCGACCGACCGAGACTTAGTGTAAAGCATACATAAGCGTCGTTATAATGCTTGTTTGACTACGTGCTACTTGGTTTCCGTGTCATTTTTCATTAAACCGTGTCATCTTTCCAAAAACACCAAATTTTGAAAAAACCCAAAATACTGTCCGTTTCGGGACCCGTCTTTTCAAAAAATATCCAATTTTCAAAATTCGGAATGCCGCCGAGACTTAGGATTAACGATTTGACTCAAAATATCCTTTTCTTTAGCCGACATGCTGTCCGTTTTGACTATCGAATTTCCAACACTATCTCGATTTTCTGAATTTTCAAAATTCTAATCTCGTTTTTCGAAATTCCATTTTCGGTTTTCAAACTCTCGGAAATTCGCTAATTCTATATCCAAATTTCGAAATTTGAAACATCCGACTTTCCAAACAAATCTTCCTTATTATAGGACCTACCGTTTATTCGTGTGTCGGATCTTTGCATAGTATGTCGAAGGTTTATAGCATCGAAACTCTGTCGATCTTACATCACGAGTTTCCCCCCTTTCCCGAGTCCGCCTTATTTGTCAAGGCACGACCAACCCGCGTAGGGCATACCCCTACAAAGAAAAGTCCGTCTGTACACTCGAGTCAAATAGTCTGGGGAAAAGTCTCACGTGGACCTTTCTTCGAACGGAATTAGGCCCACAAAGCCAAAGTCCTAAGGAAGTCACACCACCCACGAGTCATCCGTCTAGGTGTCCTTCTCGAGTCTTTAGTCCTTTTCTCTTTGTTGCTCGGGATGTACTTTCTTTTATGATTCCAAGATCGGGCTTCGGTTTCTGATTACGCGGTGCTCTTACAGACAGGCCATCGTCCACAAGACACAACCGCAAAATGGAAGCAGCTCTGAACTATCTGAAGGCCTCCGTGGATGCCATGGCCGACAAACAAACCGACATTGATGCCCAACTAACAGAAATGAGGGCTGGTCAAGTGGCTATCGTTGCTCGTATGGCTGCAGTGGAGCAAAGGACTCCTAATGCCGAGGCTACTGGGCCTCTAGCTGAACTAGTTCGCGCGGTGCGCCAACTAGAGGAACAAGTTCATTTGGCTGGGAGTAACAATATCCATCGAGAGAATAGCCGTGAGTACTCCCCGGTGAGTGACAAGCTGCTCGCGAACCTGAATCTCACGGGCTTACCCATGTTCGAGGGGACCGAAGATCCGTTACTACATGTACGGGATTTCAAAGAATTCATGGCTATCAAAGGGGTAGATTCTTCGATGTTTAAGAATCTTTTTGCTGCATCCTTTGAGAAGCACCCACGGGCTTGGTACTATAGGCTAGATCCGAAAAAATACCCTAACTGGGGTGATGTGGCCACGGAGTTTGCTCGGAACTATGTTGACAACACCGAGATCCAAACCACAATGTGGTCTTTAGAGGTTATGGCCCAAGAGCCCAAAGAAGGTTTTACTAAGTACCTTCAACGCTGGAAGGCCGAGAGTGTGAAACTGGTCGATAAACCCAGTGAGAAGACATTAGTGGAGGCTTTCGTCAAGAATCTCCTCCCCTCCTACCGGGTTCATCTCCGGTACGCTGTTATACCCAATTTCACCACCATTACTGAAATGGGTATGAGAATTGAAGATGACCTAAGACTGGAGGGCCTTACTAAGGCCTCTAGCAAAGGATACCAAGGGGCCTCCTCTTCCACTACCAAGCCCCACGCTGCAACCCGCAGCATTTTCGACGCGGTCAATCTACTAGATGCCCCGTCCAAGAAGAACACCCCACCTCGGGTTTTCACTGATATAGGTACCACCTATACCTATTCCTTGCAAAGGCTATCCTCGAAGGGCCTGATCCAACCGATAGGCCCAACTTCTGAAGTTTCGGTCGAGCGACGCTCCAAAAACTACAATGCCCAAGCTTATTGCCAATACCACCGAGGCAATGGGCACGATACCGAAAAGTGCTGGAAGCTAAAGCATTTGATCCAGGACATGATTGAGAGCGGTAAAATCTCGTTGCCTGTAGATAAGACGAGTAACAAGGAGAACCCTTTCAGCTCCCATGCCATCTTTGCCGGGGAGGTGATTGATTGCTCTCATCTTATTTCTCCATTTATCCCGCAAGTGAACGGGATCTGGTTCGACGACGAGGACGATGTTTACCTAGTCAAAGGGAAAGCTGTCCCCATTACCCCCCGAGGAGATTCGCAAGACCAAATCCAGAGTCTTAGCCAGTAACCACCTCGGTCGTCCCTATCAAGCCACTAGCACTAGAGACACCCATATCCCGACAACCATCACCGAGCACCTTGATAAGTGTAGTTTGTAGTGTCTAGTTTGTTGTGTTTTGGTCCCGTTCTCCTTGTGGAACCGTTCTTTGGAGCGGTTTCTGGGCTACTCATGCTTCTTCTAGTTCGTTTTAGGTTCCCAAGACCATTCACGAAGATTTGGAACGATTCCGACTCGTTTCATACACTTTTGGAGCCATCGAAGAGAAGGAACGATCACTCGGTGCCTTGGATTCGATCCCGAGACCTTGGGACCCATTCCCGAGCCCCTTAGACTCAATCCCGAGACCCGAGAGTCGATGAGAAGCCCATGAGAAGCAAGGAGGGACCTTAAAGATCATATTGGAGGCCTATAAGACCCATCCCCGTCGGGAAGGACCTCATCCCGTCCGGGATGAGGTGCACAAATGCGAAGGGTTCTGTTTTGGCTCCGTCCCGGTCGGGACCAGCCCGTCCCGGTCGGGATCATCCCGTCCCGGTCGGGATGAACGGGCTGCTGCGCGTGACTCCTTTTTTCTTCCTCCTTCATTCTTGTAACCTTATAAATACTTCCCTCTTGTATTGTTTAAACATCTTACATTAACCTAGACTATCTTAAGCCTCTCTACATTGTTTAAACCCTAGATTTAGTTCTCCTCTCATTAGTTTAATCTTCCTTTAATCTTTAGTTAATCTTTGTAATTAGTCTTGTATTAAGGAGATTCTTGAAGATTATTCCAAGCTTGACAACCTTGGAGTTTTACTTGGGTTTCTTATTAATTCAAGTTCTCATCTTTTTCATCCTCTTGTAGTTGGTATAATCTCTTTTCTCTTATTCTTTGTTTATTCATCAAGTTTGAATCTTTACATATTGCTTATTGTTATTGTTTGTTCATTATGGATGTTTTGATTATTATGTTGTTTTCTCTTGTTCCTGTTAGTTTTATCTTGATAATAAGTGAGTAGATTCCTTGTGGGGTTAGTAGGGGGATTATGTGTGGATTATGGGTGATTAGGGTTTGATTAGGGGTAAAGGTGAATCTTTTGTTGCTAGTCACATATTGGGCACTCTATGTGTTTGTTGAATTGCTTGTGTGGGTAGTAGTGGCCAATGCTTCCCATATTTGTCTTCATCTTCTCATTGTTTGACTAGTGTGTGATTGTGTCGGGTTTAGTCTTAGACACGAGAGTGCGGACATGGGTTTTGACGCGAGAGCACGAACCGACCTTGACCTAGGTTTAGACGCGAGAGCGCAAACCGACTCTAGCAACTAGGAGACACCTACACCCTTGATCACCCAATTACCCTACTACACTTAAGAACCCGACCTAACCCTACTCCCTTCCATATTTGATTCATCCTTTTTGTTAGCTATCATTCCCCTAGTTCATTGTTTTAGTTAACTTTAGTTGTTCATTAGTTCTTGTTATAGCTAGTTCATTGTTAGTCTTGTTCATACCTCTTTAACCATTATAGTTTCTTTGTGTTTGTTTGTGACTTAGCCTTGTTTATAGGTAGACCTAGTCTAGACACCTACAACCGTCTCCGTGGACACGACCCGACTTACCCTAGCTACCGTTAGGAATAGTTGGTATTACTTGATCGGTAGGACCCACGGCAAATCCTTACCATCAATTTGGCGCCGTTGCTGGGGACGGTGCATGTTTAGACTTAGTTTGCTTATTAGCTTGACTTAGTTACCCTTCTTGTGATCTTCTTCTATCTCTTGTGCATATTGTGTAGTTTTTTTTCTTAGTTTCTTTAGCTTCTTTTTCTCTTTGTCTTGGGTAGTGCTCGCTTATTGTCTTTGCCTAGTGCCCATAAAGCACTAGGTGTTCTCACGTTTGCTCTAGTGTGTAGTGTATGCCTAGGGGGGAGGCGAATTCTTTCTCTTCAATCCAGAGCCGGAAAGACTCTTTAGAGCCTTTCGCCAACAGACGATTTGCTGGGTTAGAATCTCTCAACCAATTGCTAGCAATACCACCGAAGAACAAGCCCAAGGATCCGACTTTATCGAGCAACCTCAAGGCAATACCGAAGGGATCTTCATAAATCCTTTTGGTACTTCTCAACCTAGTTCCCCCTCTACTTCTACATCAACACCATCTACATCGTCCTCTCCCGCATATCCAATAATGCCTAAGTTCTCTTCTCATTCAACCTTTACGGAAGATGTCTTGCCCGGTCCAACCGCTTTACCGGAGGCATATACCGGCAATTTTGTGGCTAAGACTCAATTCATCCAATTGGTCGAGCGAAGCCAATTTAGTGGGTTACCAACCGAAGATCCTCATCAACACATGGAAACCTTTTCGGACTATTGCGATGCTATCTCACAAACGGGAATAACCCAAGACCAAATCCGGTGGGTACTATTTCCTTTCTCTTTGATCGGTAAAGCAAAGCAATTGTTCAAAGGGTTAGACAAGGCGACTCTTGGTATTGATACTTGGAAGAAGCTAGCCTTAGCCTTCTACCAACAATTATATCCCCCGGAGAAGACGAATCTATTAAGAGCCTCTATCACGGGATTCCAACAACGTGATGAAGAAAGCCTCTACGAAGCGTGGGAAAGATTCAAAGCCTTGATCCGCTCTTGTCCTTACCATGGTTTATCACAATGGTTTCTTGTTCAACAATTTTGGAATGGGTTATATGATGACTCAAGGGCCATTCTCAACATGGGATCGAATGGAAGGTTTACCGAGGTGGATGATGACCAAACTTGGTCGAGAATTGAGGAGATGGCGGTCCACAATTCCCAATTTTCAAGGCCAAGGAAGCGAATCGAGGAGGTAGGCACGAGGTCGATGCTATCACACAACTAAGCATTGACCTTGGAGCTCAATTAAAAACTCACATGGAGACTATTGACAAGAAGCTCCAAAGCCACCTCAATCAAGTTCAAAGCACTAGTTCCTCCAACCAACACTCGATTTATGAAGTTAATGCTTTGGGAGTTGTGTCTCCTACACCTTATTATGGGATGTGCGATACTTGTGGGATAGTTGGACATGAGCCTATACATTGTCGGGGAAGTATTGAGCAAGTGAGCGCCTTTCAAGCGTTCAAGCAAGGTGCCCCCTATCCTAATATGTACCAAGCTTCCCAACAAGTTCCTCAACAACAATTTCTACAACACCGTCCATATGTGCCACCTCCCTTAAGGGACAACAATCAAGGATACCAAGGTTATCAAGGCAACCCAAGGGCATTCAACAGCTTCAAGCAAAATACCCAAGGTACCTTCAACAACAATCAAGGGTTCCAACAAGGTAATTTCAATCAAGGACATCAAAACTACAACTCTCATGGGTTCCAAGGGAACCATCAACAACAACAAGGATCACAAGGTAATCGACAAGAAAGCAAGCCAAGGAGCCGGTCTCCAATTCATGATTACAGTATTCCCTTAGCCCTCACCGATACTCCGCATAACCAACAACCTCCACCTCGGGGCTTAGATATGCAAAACTCAATGTTGGACATGCAAAGGAGTCAATTGGAGACACAAAGAACCCAACAAGAAATCATTGCTCAACTTCAAAGGGATAACTTGGCAAGAGATGCTCATATGAAGATGCTCGAGACCCAAATAGCTCAACTTGCCTCGGGTAGCTCTTCAAGGCAAAAGGGGCAACTACCTCCTTAAGGTGAAACGGTGAAATTTGAGCATGTGAATGTTATCATCTTGAGGAGCGGTTCATCTTATGACCCCCCCTCACCCCCTAATTAGCATGTACCAATGAAAGAAGTTGTGTCTCCAATTCAAGAAGATTCAAGCTTGGGAAATCCGATAGAGGATCAAGTCTTGTGGGAGATTGAGAAACCCCAAGAAGACAAGCTTCCCCCACTTCAAGGAAAAGACAAGGGTAAAGGGAAAGTGTCATTTGAGAAGTCCACCCCTATTGAGCAAAACAAGGTTCATATTAAGTTGCCTTTCCCAAAAAGGCAAAGGAAGACCAAGGTGGATGTCCAATATGACAAGTTCCCCAATATTGTGAAGAAATTGGATGTGAGTGTCCCATTTACCGATCTAGTTACCCAAATCCCGGCAAATGGAAGATTCATGAAAGAAATCTTGGCTAGGAAGAGATCCGTTGACAAGGAAGAGACTATAGCGTTCACAGGAGTGGTGAGCGAGCTTATTCAAGCACTACAACAATATCACCCTTTCGTGGCGATTGTTTTAGTAATTCGTGGCGATTCTATTCGACGCGAAAAGTTTTCCCATCGATTGTGTATTCGTTGAGGTAGGCGGCGTTGCCGTAGCCTTTCGTGTCGAATAATCTATTCGCTGGGTTAGCTTCTTAAAAGCGACGCGAAAGAAGATGAGATTTAGTGGCGATTTTAGTGTCGATTATTATTCATGCGGTAAATATTTTGACTTTCCCACAAATAAGAATTGTAGCGATTGTATTCGACACAATAAGTACAATAAAACGTCATTTAGTGGCAATTGTTGTAATAGTATTCGACACGATAAGCAAGTACTATAATGTCATTCCTTTTACAACTTTATCAATAGTATTCGACGCGATAAGTATTACAAACAATCGTAATAATTGCATTCGACACGATATGTAATACATTTGCAACCACATAGTAAATTGGTATCGATTTCATTTGATACGAAATATTATTTCTATCTCTCAAATACGATGCGAAAATAAAAAGAAATGACAAGCGAAAAAACATAATACTTATATATTACTCGTAAAATTCCAAAATTATATGTATCCAACATCGACTAAATTAAATTAATCAAAATAGGTCAAAAATAAGTGCAAACAATCCTTTTAAAACCTAAAAAACATAACTAGGTCTTCAACCCCAAAGCAAAGCTTCAAACCATCTATTCCAAATTACATAAAGTAGCTGCGCCTCGAAAAAACTGCAGCAACAAAGATCATGTATATACCAAGTTATACCGAATTTTTAGTCATTTCCCACATGCAAGTAAATAAATGAAATTGATTTATGTATGTATGTATATACACACTCACGGGTTCGTGTATGTTCCTTGGCACATATAACGAAATGTCACAAATCAGCCGCTTAAGTTGCTATAATCATCCTGTACGAACAATTAAAAAACACGCCGAATATTATATGACGTTGTACATTATCTAGTTCAGTTCAGTATAATATCATATTTGTAACATATTGTGTATTAAGTACAGACCAATTATATAAATAGAATGAAATAAGAACATACCGTATTAGTCTGATCGTATTTTGAATTTTGATGTTCTACCTTTAAAGAGGACCAACAATTCATGGATTACATTCTCTAGTTGATTTTGCTTTTCCAAGACCTTATTTACCTCCTCATCACTCATTGCTTGTACTATCTTCAATTCTTCGGTATGTTTCTGTTGCATGACTTTCATCTCATCACGAAGCTTGTTCATTAACTCATGGGAGGCGACATTGTTTTCCACAAAGTCTGACAACGGTTGTACCCCGGAATTACCCCACAGTTTGAAAGCACACAAGCCTCTACCAACTTCGCGCACACGTCCACGTCTTTCTTCTTTTCCTATTACTTGATCAAATATATCTCCTTTCCAAGCTATCTTTCTATCCATTTGCTCTATTTCATTGGGTAACTCTTGTAATTTTTTTTTCATTAATTCCTAATGCATATAAAAAAATGTTTGAAATAATCATTGAAATAGTGACCAAGAGAATAAAAAAATAGAAGGATAAGCGCTACTACTTTTTTTGCTTTTAAAGTGTCGATTTGTAATGGTATTGAACTCTACGTTAAAAAAGTGTGCAATAATTAAATAAAACTTACAACTGCTTTTGCAGACTTTTCATCAATTTTCTTCTTCTCTCTTGCACCGGCACGGCTACGGCTGCACGCCTGCACGGTTGTATTTCTCGCTCAGGGCTTACAACTTTCCGTGAAGTTGATATGCCAACATCGCCAATAGTTATCAGCTAGCGATGTTGCTTAACATCGCTGGTTCAAAAGTGCTATATGCTGCAACAACATACTCTGTATATTCACTCTAACAAATGCAAAAGCTATGTACTCCGTAGTATGTATATTCAAATTCGCATAAATTTGGGGCCCAAGACGGCTTCTCTCAAGAAAAAAGTACGACGACTTTTAGAAGCGAAGTGTACCTGTGTTAAGCTTCAGGATGATGCTATGAAACCTCAACATTGTTTGTAAGAAGGGGAGCAGATTTGGCTGTGGAGCAGACGCTGGTTAACGGATAGTTATGACCCGTCTTCTCTTCTTTTGCTTTTCCCCACATCATGGAATAGAATCTGACAACTATTATTATCACCCCAAGCAAACTGCACAACACAAACACAAAAACTACGGATCAAAGTACACTCACTTATCAGTTATCACCATGAAATTGGCTTGGGTTTTGATTCTTACCCGCGACATAGTGCATTCAAGTAAAAAAAATTATTAGCAGGTCATGTAATAACTTATCCATGTACAAGAAGGGAAAAAAGTGGGATGAATACATTCCAAGATATAATGTGTCCCAAAAGAAAAGAACACCAGCGATTGCAGCGATGGCAATCCCAAGCGGCTTAAACATGCAAACAAAGACGGGTCCTTTTCGACGCAGGCACCATGCTGTAAGACCGACTTGGACGGCAGAACCGAATACTCCCTGCAAAATTAAACCGTTTTCTCATGTCCCGAGACAAAATGCAGCAGGAGAAACATTTGGGTGAACATTTGAGTATATGTGATTGACTTACGGAGTACAAAATTGATAGAAGTCGCAACAAAGGGCTTAAGCTCCAAGCACTCAAATCTCGTTCGACAATCAATGTGAATACTCCTGATTGGATCGCGACAAAGAAACAGTAAAAGAAGACAACAATCAGTTCCGCTGGGTAGTTTGCAAGAACTACTGCCTGAGAGTAATAATCAACCACAATAACGAATCAAAATTGAGCACAACACAGAGTTTCACACGTGAGACGATTTTTATTGACTGTGTTTTTATTTATGCTTACTTGAATAATAACCCAACTTGATGCCATCACATAATCAATACCGAGAAAGAAACCGCCAATAATCCACTTTGATTTCGATTGCTCTCCAAGAAGATTAAAGTGGTGTGAGTTTGATGTTGAATGAAGAGCTAGAATTGGTGGACCTTCGTAAAGAGTTGCAACGAATGCTCCGACAATAGATATTGTGGATCCGATTAATTTTGACTGAAATGTTATTGTTTTCCAATCCACCTTTTCCATCCTGTACAAACCAAGCGAAACAATATTTATACAAATCGATCCCTGAATAGATCAGTCATTTATCAATAATATATGTGAACGGACTTTTTACATAAATGGACTGTCTCACGTGTGAGACTGTCATATCGCAAATTACAAAGTAAACACCAAACAAGAAAGCAGTTGTTAAAAAGAAGAAATGAGGACGAAGAACAAAAGCAAGTACCTGAATATGATTGCAAGCAAAAAAGTGAGTCCGGGAATAAGGGTCAACATTGCTGATGGAAGAGTCGGGGAGTTATATTTAACACCACCATACCCAAATAGTTGAGCCAAACATCTTGCAAAAAAAAAACACTATCAGATCTCGAAAGATTACCACGAAAAATATAACCTTAATTTCATGTAATACCTTAACCTCATGGATTGAATATAACTTTGTAATCAAATACGAGTATATAGACAATTGGACTGAATTATGAGACCCCATTACGACATTACCCAATACATGATTCAAAGCAATATCAAGTGGTTGTAACACTGTAATTTATGATCAAAGAATCGACCCCTCAATTATGATAAGAGAGCTCTTCTTCCTTGGAGCTAACTCTTGTTCTTAGTGCATTAAACATAACATTGCGATCAAATACATATACAATTGAACCATGGTGACCGCTGGCTCTGACACCATGTTATGAAACCAATTCAACCAAAATCTTAAGGTGATGGTTGAGGCCCAGTTATATTCTATTAGGTAAGTTACTTATGTCAACAACATTGCATATCAAGCCTCCTCAACCTATAGACAAAGGGCATAGGCCACGTTGTAGCAATAACTTTGTGTTCAAAACCAGATTTGAAAGATGCAATCCTAGGGGCTAATCACTACATATAGATAAATGATGGATAGCAATAACTCATCTACAATTATTCTACATATAAATAAATGATGGATTGTGAAGGGACATACAGATCCGTAGTGCATTCCAATCATCTGAGCAAGTCCACATAGCTCGTATATTGACGGAACTAACACCATATCTGCTGCAGCATAAAGCATGTGGGATAGTTCCTCGCTGAATGATTTTACATGTAAATAAGCTAATAAGTGACTTTGTTGCTGGATATGAACTATAATAATTACGCATCTTTAGCAGCTTGGTCAACAAGGATTATTTGCATCTTAAAAAAAGGTAAGATTTTGATAGTAGATAAAAAGGCTGACAATTGATCATGATAGCCATTGTTTGAGTATCAATGGTCCCTTTATTTCTGTGATTGATAATTAGATAAAAGAGATAAAAAAGACGCAATTTCCATAATATAGTTACTCCTCCAGCTACATACGGAGTTTTGAAGTCAGTTTCGGTTATTGCATTTAACTGGCCACTCACTTCATATGGGAACAAAACATAAGAGTAAACAGATACGAAAAACAAAACAATTTTTAAACATAATGAAAATCACAAATTGGTAAGCAGGTAACCCCATACTCTATAAGTGTGAATCACAAAATGGTAAAAAGGTAAGGCATATTCATAGAGAATCCGGAGACCATGAATTGGACTGAATTATGAGAATTCATTACTCAATACATGTTTCAAAGCAATATCAAGTGACTGTGAGTTGTAATACTATAGAACTAATCTTAATTCAATATGAAAACTCCAAAAACATACAACAAAATTGAAGGAAAACCCCAATATAATTAAATCAGAAAAACAGCATAACATACCCTGTAAGAGCAAGCAGAAAAAACCACCCAATTAAAGAGAAACTGAGAGGAGGACAAGATTGTGATCTGCAAAAAAAACAACAGCAGCTGATTTACGCATCTTTGAAATTGAACGAAATTAGCAAAATCGAAATTAGCAGATTAAAAAAAATAATATCTTTGGTGAAATTAACAATATGGAAAAAAAATAGAATCGAAATTAATAATGTCAAAAAAACAATATCGAAATTAGCAGAATCGAAAAACAATATGTTTGATGAAATCAGCTCAATAACGAATACTTAAAACATCAGATTTACGCAAAGTGACACAATCAATCCCCAAAAAACAATACATTCAGTGATATAATCGAAACAACAATATCGTATCCTCGACAATAATAATCACTAAAACGTACCTTAATTAAAGAGTATAAGCGAAATAGTAATATAATCGTCGAGGAGCAGTGATATCGATTGAATTTCGGGGAGAAAGATGAAGGTGATTGGGGTTTTTTCATGGTTGGCATATTTAGAGTGTGAAGAATGCATATATCAGAAGCTGCGTAAGTTTTAGGTAAAAATATTAGTTTAGGAAATAATAGAGGAAGGCGCAAATACGAAAAAATTTGGAAGTAGGTTTGGCGCTCATCGGTTTTTGTTTTTCACTAATTAGGATATGTTAAAGGAGTTTTTAACGTCATTTACATATACTAATTAGTGTCAATTGTTATTTCATACGATAAGTTGTTTATTATATGAGTCATTGTGGGGTAGTTGTGTCGATTTTTCAATCATCACGATATAATCACCGCGAAAGGGTGATTTTGTTGTAGTGAAGGTTCTACGCTTCCCAAGTTGAAGGATCCGGGTAGTTTCTCGATCCCGTGCACCATAGGCAACTTCAAGATTGAGAGAGCACTATGTGATTTGGGTGCGAGTGTAAGCATCATTCCCTATTCCATTTGTGAGCGACTTGGGTTGAAGGAGCTTAAAAGTACTTCCATTACACTCCAAATGGCCGATAGTTCCCTCAACCGACCTTTGGGGATGTTGGAAGATGTGCCAATAAGAATCGGGAAGTTCTTCATTCCGGTCGACTTCCTTGTGCTTGACATGCCGGAAGATGCTATCACTCCCATTATCCTTGGGCGCCCATTTCTACATACCGCCGGTGCTACGATTGATGTGAAGAACGTTAGGATCACATTTGAGTTAGGCGAAGAAAAACTCATGTTTGACCTCCAAGACAACACCTCGCCTACTAATGATGAGTCTTGTAAGATGATCCACACCATGAAAGACATCAATCTAGGGGATGAGTCGGGAAAAAGATTGAGGAACGACTTCTATGAGCTTGAGGATGACGACTCCAAGCTTGAGGCGAATGAGTGCCCATACCATGAGTTTAAAGACAAGTGCCAAGACAAGAAGAAAGATGATCCTACCTTGGAGCCACATGAGGATAGATGGACGTTTGGGTATATACCGAAGGATCGAAAGTACAAGTTCAAGCCATTCAATTTAGTAGATCGTGATGCCCCGGGAACGTCGAGACAAGGTTGTGAAGAGCCGTGTAGTGTGGATGGTTACACCACAAGCTTGATTGAAGACTTTGCAAGAGCCTTCGATTTGTTTCTTCATGCCCTTGATGGCGATGGAATTGGTTATAGTGTTGTTGAAAAAGAATTGAAGAGTGCACTATCCTTGGTTTGACGGAGTTCCAAAAGAACCGTCTTATTGTATATATTTCTTTCTTAATCTTTTAGATTTTGTGAAATTCTTGTGAGTTGGAATCCATTTTTGATGAGTGATGTGAGGCAGGGATTTTGACGAATGTGTTTGAGCTTATTTCATAGGTGAGAAGTGAAGGTGAAGCTTAAAGAGGAGTGGTTTTTGATAAAGCTTGGGTTGTGAGCAAGGGAGTCGGTTTTTGAAGCTTTGGACAAGATTTTGGGGGTTATAGAGGGTTAGAGGACTCTTCCCGGCCGAGAAGAGTGCATCCCGACCGGGAAGGATGAACCATCCCGACCGGTAAGGGTGTCATCCCGATCGGGATTAGTGTGCCAAAACTTGGGTTCTATGGAGTGTCATCCCGACCAGTATGGGAGCTTCCCGACCGGGACGAGTGTGTCATCCCG
The DNA here is from genome assembly GCA_958450325.1 of Agrostemma githago. Lineage (NCBI taxonomy): Eukaryota > Viridiplantae > Streptophyta > Magnoliopsida > Caryophyllales > Caryophyllaceae > Agrostemma > Agrostemma githago. Next base: position 32,757,244 of record OY288242.1, read on the forward strand.
ACCGGGACCATCCATCCCGATCGGGATGATGCCATGCTCCTCCTTGGCCTCTTCTTTGTCATGTGACCCCACCCTACCACTTTATACCCCCTCCCAACCTCCTTACCTACCCTTGCACCTATCATATGACCCCTATACTTCATATACACACATTCACCTCATTTTCTCTTCACTTTACACCGACTTTCACATCAAATCCTACCTCCTTATACCTTTGTGCTCCAACCATGGAACCATATCGTGAATGGAGGGGAATAGCAACGACGACGACTAGCTACCTGTCGATATCGACCTATGAGACGATGGAGTGAGTGAGTCGCTACCCGCATGGTACGGCAACTATCCTTTCTTTTCTGTCTTTTGTTGCTTGTCTTCTTTTGTTAGTTCCCCTTCTCCTTATCATTTGTGTCATGGTGGCCCTCGGGGCCTTGGTAATTGTTGCTCCCGACTCTCGATGACGTGACTACATTGAGAGTCATTTCAAAATCCAAAATTCCAAGATTTTCACCCTTTTTGTAGGATTTAGTCGGATTTGGGCGGAATCCGGGCTAGGTGACTTGATTACACCTAGTCCTCCCCTCCCATTTTCTTTTATTTCCTTCTTTTTATTTCTCCCCCTACCATATCTTTTCTTGTCTCGGCCCATGGTGACTTGACTACACCCCGGCCGGACACATTCTACCCTTTTCTCCGCTTTTCTTTTTGATCTTTGGCTTTATTTTCGTAGTTTCTTTTCTTTTGTGTCTCCATACACTACGGTCGAGCATGAGAAAATTGCTCGGTTTAAGTGTGGGGAGCGATATTCTATCAAAGTTAGTTTTATTTTCGTAGTTTTTTCGAAGAATCATTAAAAAACCCTAAAAATTTGAAAAATTACCACAAAAATCAAAAAGATTTTCTTTTTGTGTGTTTTCCTTTTGTGTCGTTATGTCGTATATTTGTTGTGTTGCGCGTGTTTTGCCTCCCTTTTTCCTTATAGGTTGCTGGTGGTGGGATTTGCCGCGGGTCCTACCGATCATCAATATATAACCAACTAATCCTAACGGTAGCTAAGGTAAGTCGGGTCGTGTCCACGAGGACGGTTATAGGTGTCTAGACTATGGTCTACTCACAAACAAGGCTAAGTCACAAACAAACACAAAGAGAGTGATGATTGACAATCTATGATGGAAGAAGAGGTAAGGACGAGACTAATAACGAACTAGCTATAACAAGGCTAAATTAAATAACTAAATACCAACTAAACAATGAACTAGAGAAATGATCACTAACTAGAAGGATGAATCAAGTATGGAAGGGAGTAGGGTTAGGTCGGGTTCATAAATGTAGTAGGATAATTGGGTAATCAAGGGTATAGGTGCCACTTAGTTACTAAGGTCGGTTTGCGCTCTCGCGCCAAAGCCAAAGTCCGCACTCTCGTGTCTAAGACTAGACCCAAACATTCATGCAAGATGCTACTCAAAACACAAACATTCAACCACAAATGGAATACACAATGAGAAGAAGAGAACAAGTATGAGAAGCATTGACCACTACTACCCACACAAGCAATACAACAAACACATAGTGTGCCCAATAAGTGACTAGCAACAAAGGAATCACCTTTACCCACAATCAAGCCCTAATCACCCATAATCCACAATTAATCCCCGAACTAACCCCACAAGGAATCTACTCACTCATTATCAAACTAACAATAACAATGCTAAGAGAAATCAACATAAACAACCAAACATTCATTATGAACAAACAAGAACAATAAAGAATATATAAAGATTAAAACTTGAGAGATTAACAAAGATTAAGAGAAAAGAAATTATACCCACTAACAAGAGGATGAAAAGATAAGAACTTGAATTAATAAGAAACCCAAACAAATCTCCAAGGTTGTCAAGCTTGGAAGAGTCTTCAAGAATCTTCTTAATACAAGACTAATTACTAGATTAAACTAAGATTAACTAAAGATTAACTAGAGATGATGAGAGGCTAATTAGGGTTTTGAATGTTTAAGAGAGGTCTAAAATAATCTAGGGTAAAGTATGGTCCTTAAACAATACAAGGGAGGAGTATTTATAGGATTACAAGAATGAAAGAGGAAGATAAAAGAAGTCACGCGCAGCAGTTGGGCCATCCCGGGACGAGATGGTCCCGTCCGGGACGGAGTGGTCCCGACCGAGACGGGTCCAAAATAGAACCTTCGCATTTTGTGCACCTCATCCCGGACGGGATGAGGTCCTTCCCGTCAGTGATGGGTCTTGTAGGCCTCCAATATGAGCTTCAAGGTTCTTCCTTGCTTCTCATGGGCTTCTCATCGATTCTCGGGGCTCGGGATCGGGTCCCAAGGTCTCGGGATCGAATCCAAGGCATCGAGTGATCATTCCTTCACTTCGTTGGCTCCAAAAAGTGTATGAAACGAGTCAGAATCGTTCCAATTCTTCATGCATAGTCTCGGGAACCTGAAACGAACTAGAGGAAGCATAAGTAGCCCATAAACCGCTCGCAAGGAGCGATTCCGCAAGGAAAATGGGACCAAAACACAACAAACCAGGCACTACAAACTACACTTATCAACTCCCCCACACTTAACCCTTACTCGCCCTCGAGTAAGCACAAACTAACTACTAAACTCGCCGAGCGGGTATTAGCGCACCCTACGCCCTTTCAACTCACGCGAGAACTCCTAGAGGATAAGTGCTCTCCGCAAGGCAAGTGAGGTCTTGCGACAAAACCGTGCATGCAACCGGACACAAAAACACATAAACAAACAAACATACAAACAAACACACAAAAGATTGCACCCAAAATGAAACAAATACCGCTTCCCTCTAAAAAGCGGTGAAAGAAGCACCGGTTTAGGACTCAAGACAAGTGACAACGTTCCCAAGCTAGCAATACAAATTAAAAAGGACAAAACCCTAATAGTATGACGATAAAGCAACAAAAACGTTGGTAACTTACCTAGGTTCCTCCTAACCTTCTAAGAACGCACTACAGGACAATCGGCGGGATGGAAAAGGGATGAACCACGGTGTTAGTCGACACTGTAGGTAAGTGAGACCCCGCCCTCTCTAGCAATGAGCCAAGAGGGTCGTCCCGTGCCCAAAACCGCCCAACTAGTCCAAGTAAAAAGGTGGATAAGGTTTGCAAAATGAGGGAAGACCGATCATTACCGCTATCATCCTTCCTAGGGACTCGGTCCTTTGGTAGGATCTTCACGGTAACGATCATAAAAAGGCTTATTTTGAGAGGGTGAGAATCTTTTTGTGAGACGGTTTTCTTTTGGCATTTTTCTTTCTTTTGCATTTTTGCTTTGTGTGTTGCTATGCCATTTCTTTTTCGTCTTTTGTATTTTCTTTTTGGCTTTTTGTGCCTTTTCTTTTTCATCAATCTTTTCTTTCTTTCATTTTCTTTCTTTTTCTTTTCTTTGCCCTTTTGGCTAGATCTGAGTTGTAGGCAATTCTTTTTGCAACTAAGAAAGAGATTTCAACAATTTGCAACTTTATTTTGTGGGAAATGTGTAGATGGTAGGGGAAATGGGTAAGTCGGGAGCGCGCTTTCCCTTCAAACCCACAAAAAGGGGAGAAAATTGGACTAATCAAACAATTTTTAACACGGTCACCTAGGGGACGGGACTCGGCAACCAAGGCCTTTTCACACCGTGGGTGTTCATAATGGTCAAAATGCAAATCCCGTAGTAAATCCCTAGTAAGCTAGGTGCACTCAAGGTAAGAAACAAACGAAATAATTGATTTAGGTTCATTCTACTAGACTAAAGTCCAAGACTCGATTTATACTACTAGAGAGGGAAAGTAAACACTTGCACACTAGCCTCTAAACCGGGTTTTCCAAAACCTTTTTACACACTAGACACAACTACACATCACAAAACAAAGACGACAAAAACGGGAGAGAAGGAAACAAAAGGCAACAAAACAAAACAAATCAAAACAAACATACAAAGAGAACAAACACCACCCTGAATTTCTAAATAAGCAATCAATCAACCACTAATATGCACAAAGCTCCACCCGAGCCCACATCATCACAAATCTCCTCCAAACTCCACAAGAGGCAAAGAAGGAAAAGGGATGAAAGATGTTACCGGACGTCTTGAAAGCTCTCCAAAGCTATCGGTAATTAAGCAACCTATAAGAAAAAAGGGAGGCAAAACACGCAAAACACAACATATATACGACATAACGACACAAAAAGAAAACACACAAAAAAGAAAATCTTTTTGATTTTTGTGAAAAAATTTCAAATTTTTAGGGTTTTTAAGGATTTTTCGAAAAAACTACTAAAATAAAACTAACTATGATAGAATATCGCTCCCCCACACTTAAGCCGAGCAATGTCTTCATGCTCTATCGTAGTCTATGGAGGCACAAAAGAAAATAAACTACGAAAATAAAGCTAAAAATCAAAAAGAAAAGTGGAGAAAAGGGTAGAATGTGTCCGGCCGGGGTGTAGTCAAGTCACCATGGGCCGAACAAGAAAAGATATGGATGGGGGAAGAAATAAAAAGAAAGAAATAAAAGGAAATGAGAGGGGAGGACTAGGTGTAATCAAGTCACCTAGCCTGGATTCCGCCCAAATCCGACTAAATCCTACAAAAAGGGTGAAAATTTTGTAAATTTGGATTTTGAAATGACTCTCGATGTAGTCACGTCATTGAGAGTCGGGAGCAACAATTACCAAGGCCCCGAGGGCCACCATGACACAAAAGTGTATAAGGGGAGGGGAACAAACAAAGGAAAACAAGCTATAAAAGACGGAAAAGAAAGGATAGTTGTCGTACCATGCGGTTAGCAACTCACTCGCTCCATCGTCTCATAAGTCAATATCGGCACGTAGGTAGTCGTCGTCATTGCTATTCCTCTCCAATCACGATATGGTTCCATGGTTGGAGCACAAAGGTATAAGAAGGTGGGTTTTGATGTGAAAGTCGGTGTAAAGTGAAGAGAAAATGAAGCGAATGTGTATATATGATGTGTAGGGGTCATATGATTAGGGCAAGGATAGGTAGGGAGGTTGAGAGGGGGTTTAAAGTGGTAGGGTGGGCTCACATGACAAAGAAAAGGCCAAAGGAGGAGCAGGGGGCCATCCCGGTCGGGATGGATGGTCCCGGTCGGGATGACATGCCCGTCCCAGTCGGGAAGCCCTCGTCCCGGTCGGGATGACACTCCAGTAGACCAAATTTTTGGCACCCTCATCCCGGTCGGGATGACATCCTTCCCGGTCGGGATGACATCCTTCCCGGTCGGGATGGTTCATCATTCCCGGTCGGGATGTACTCTTGTCGGCCGGGAAGAGTCTCCTAACCCTCTATAACTCCCAAAGCTCGTCCCAAGCTTCAAAAACCGACTACCTTTCTCACAATCCAAGCTCTAACAATAACCACTCCTCATAGGATTCATCTTCACTTCGCACCTATCAAATAAGCTCAAAACACAATCATCAAAGTCCCTCCCTCACATCACTCATCAAAATACCAAATCACAAGGATTTCACACAAATTAAAAGTATTACAAGAAAGAGATATATACAATAAGACGGTTCTTTCGGAACTCTCTCAAACCAAAGGTGGTGTACTCTTCAATTCTTTTTCATCAACACTAGGCATATTCCATCTCCATCAAGGGCACGAAGAAACAAATCGAAGGCTCTTGAAAAGTCTTCAATCAAGCTAGTGGAATACCAACCTCCACTCCAATGATCATCAAAACCTAGCTTCGACGTTCCTGGGGCATCCCGATCTACTGAGTTCAATGGCTTTAACTTGTATTTTCGATCGTTCGGTATATACCCAAACGTCCATCTATCCTCATTTGGCCCCAAGGGAGGCTCATCTTCCTTCTTGTCTAGGCACTTGTCTTAAAACTCATGATATGGGCACTCATCCGCCCCAATCTCGGAATCATCGTCCTCAATTCCATAGAATTCGTTCTTCAAGATTTTACTCGTCCCATCCCCTAGACCGATGTTTTTCATGGCGATGATCATTTTACAAGACTCATCATTAGTAGGCGAAGTGTTGCCTTTGAGGTCAAACACGAGCTTCTCGTCGCCTAGCTCAAATGTGATCCTACCGTTCTTTAGATCGATCATAGCACCGGCGGTGTGTAGAAATGGGCGCCCAAGGATAATGGGAGTGATAGCATATTCCGGCATGTCAAGTACAAGGAAGTCAACCGGAATGAAGAACTTCCCGATTCTAATTGGCACATCTTCCAACGTCCCCAAAGGTCGTTTGAGGGAACTATCGGCCATTTGGCGTGTAATGGAAGTACTCTTGTGCTCCTTCATCCCAAGTCGCTCACAAATGGAATAGGGAATGATGCTTACACTCGCACCCAAATCACATAGCGCTCTCTCGATCTTGAAGTTGCCTATGGTGCAAGGGATCGAGAAACTACCCGGATCCTTCAACTTGGGAAGCGTAGAACCTTGAATAAGCTCGCTCACCACTCTTGTGAACGCTATAGTCTCTTCCTTGTCGATGGATCTCTTCCTAGCCAATATTTCTTTCATGAATCTTCCATATGCCGGGATTTGAGTAAGTAGCTCGGTAAATGGGACACTCACATTCAATTTCTTTACAATATTAAGGAACTTGTCATATTGGACATCCACTTTGGTCTTCATTTGCCTTGTTGGGAAAGGCAACTTAATGTGAACTTTGTTCTGCTCATTAGGGGTGGACTTCTCAAATGACACGTTCCTTTTACCCTTGTCTTTTCCTTGAAGTGGGGGAAGCTTGTCCTCTTGGGGTTTCTTAATCTCCCATAATACTTGATCCTCTATTGGATTTCCCAAGCTTTGATCTTCTGGAATTGGAGACACAACTTCTTTCATTGGTACATGGTCATTAGGGGGTAAGGGGGAGTTATAACATGAACCACTCCTCGTGGTAATAGCATTCACATACTCAAATTTCGCCATTTCACCTTGAGGAGGTAATTGCCCCTTTTGCCTTGAAGAGCTACCCGAAGCAAGTTGAGCTATTCGGGTCTCGAGCATCTTCATATGAGCATCTCTTGCCAAGTTATCCCTTTGAAGTTGAGTAATGATTTCTTGTTGGGTTCTTTGTGTCTCCAATTGACTCCTTTGCATGTCCAACATCGACTTTTGCATGTCGAAATCCCGAGGGGGAGATTGTTGGTTATGAGGAGTGTTTGTGATGGCTAGAGGAATGCCATAATCATGAGTGGGAGACCGACTCCTTGGCTTACTTTCTTGTCGATTACCTTGGGTTGCTTGTTGTTGTTGATGGTTCCCTTGGAACCCATGAGAGTTGCCTTGATTAAGGCCTTGATTATTGCCATGGTTGTAATTTTGATGTCCTTGATTGAAATTCCCTTGTTGGAATCCTTGATTGTTGTTGAAGGTACCTTGGTTATTTTGCTTGAAGTTGTTGAATGGCCTTGGGTTGCCTTGATAACCTTGGTATCCTTGATTGTTGTCCCTTAAGGGAGGTGGAACATAGGGACGGTGTTGTAGAGCTTGTTGTTGAGAAGCTTGATGGGAAGCTTGGTACATATTAGGATAAGGGGCACCTTGCTTGAACGCTTGAAAGGCGTTCACTTGCTCAATACTTCCCCGACAATGTATAGGCTCATGTCCAACTATCCCACAAGTATCGCACATCCCATAATAAGGTGTATGAGGCACAACTCCCAAAGCATTTACTTCATAAATCGAGTGTTGGTTGGAGGAACTAGCTCTTTGAACTTGATTGAGGTGGCTTTGGAGCTTCTTGTCAATGGTCTCCATGTGAGTTTTTAATTGAGCTCCAAGGTCAATGCTTAGTTGTGTGATAGCATCGACCTCGTGCCTACCTCCTCGATTCGCTTCCTAGGCCTTGAGTATTGGGAATTGTGGACCGCCATCTCTTCAATTCGTGACCAAGTTTGGTCATCATCCACCTCGGTAAACCTTCCATTCGATCCCATATTGAGTATGGCCCTTGAGTCTTCATATAATCCGTTCCAAAATTGTTGAACAAGGAACCATTGTGATAGACCATGGTGAGGGCAAGAGCGGATCAAGGCTTTTAATCTTTCCCAAGCTTCATAGAGGCTTTCTTCATCACGTTGTTGGAATCCCGTGATAGAGGAAGAGCACAAGAGGGGTAACTAAGTGTAGCTAATAAGCAAACTAAGTCAAAACAAGCACCGTCCCCGGCAACGGCGCCAAATTGGTGGTGGGATTTGCCGCGGGTCCTACCGATCAATATATAACCAACTAATCCTAACGGTAGCTAGGGTAAGTCGGGTCGTGTCCACGGGGACGGTTATAGGTGTCTAGACTATGGTCTACTCACAAACAAGGCTAAGTCACAAACAAACACAAAGAGAATGATGATTGACAATCTATGATGGGAGAAGAGGTAAGGACTAGACTAACAACGAACTAGCTATAACAAGGCTAAATGGAATAACTAAATACCAACTAAACAATGAACTAGAGAAATGATCACAAACTAGAAGGATGAATCAAGTATGGAAGGGAGTAGGGTTAGGTCGGGTTCATAAATGTAGAAGGATAATTGGGTAATCAAGGGTATAGGTGCCACTTAGTTACTAAGGTCGGTTATGAACAAAGAAGAACAATAAAGAATATATAAAGATTAAAACTTGAGAGATTAACAAAGATTAAGAGAAAAGAAATTATACCCACTAACAAGAGAATGAAAAGATAAGAACTTGAATTAATAAGAAACCCAAACAAATCTCCAAGGTTGTCAAGCTTGGAAGAGTCTTCAAGAATCTTCTTAATACAAGACTAATTACTAGATTAAACTAAGATTAACTAAAGATTAACTAGAGATGATGAGAGGCTAATTAGGGTTTTGAATGCTTAAAAGAGGTCTAAAATAATCTAGGGTAAAGTATGGTCCTTAAACAATACAAGGGAGGAGTATTTATAGGATTACAAGAATGAAAGAGGAAGATAAAAGAAGTCACGCGCAGCAGCTGGGCCATCCCGTCCGGGACGAGATGGTCCCGTCCGGGACAGAGTGGTCCCGACCGGGACGGGTTGGTCCCGACCGGGACGGGTCCAAAACAGAACCTTCGCATTTTGTGCACCTCATCCCGGACGGGATGAGGTCCTTTCCGTCGGGGATGGGTCTTGTAGGCCTCCAATATGAGCTTTAAGGTTCCTCCTTGCTTCTCATGGGCTTCTCATCGATTCTCGGGGCTCGGGATCGGGTCCCAAGGTCTCGAGATCGAATCCAAGGCATCGAGTGATCGTTCCTTCACTTCGTTGGCTCCAAAAAGTGTATGAAATGAGTCGGAATTGTTCCAATTCTTCATGAATGGTCTCGGGAACCTGAAACGAACTAGAGGAAGTAGCCTATGAACCGCTCCCAAGGAGCGATTCCGCAAGGAAAATGGGACCAAAACAAAACAAACCAGGCACTACAAACTACACTTATCAGTTGCTTAATCACCGATAGCTTTGGAGAGCTTTCAAGACATCCGGTAACATCTTTCATCCCTTTACCCTCTTTGTCTCTTGTGGAGTTTGGAGGAGATTTGTGATGATGTGTGATCGGGTGGAGCTTTGTGCATATTAGTGGGTGATTGGTCGCTTATTTAGAAATTCGGGGTGGTGTTTGTCCTCTTTGTATGTTTGTTTTGATATTGTTTTTTTTTGTTGCCTTTTGTCTCCTTTTCTTTCGTTTTTTGTCGTGTCCTTGTTTTGTGATGTGTACTTGTGTCTAGTGTGTAAACGGTTTCCGAAAACCCGGTTTAGAGGCTAGTGTGCAAGTGTTTACTTTCCCCTTCTAGTAATATGAGTCGAGTCTTGGACTTTAGTCTAGTAGAATGACCCTAAATCAATGATTTCGTTCGTTTCTTACCTTGAGTCCACCTAGCTTACTAGGGATTTACTACGGGATTTGCATTTTGACCATTATGACCACCCACGGTGCGAAAAGGCCTTGGTTGCCGAGTCCCGTCCCCTAGGTGACCGTGTTCGGAATTTTTTGATTAGTCCAAGTTTCTTCCCTTTTTGTGGGTTTGAAGGGAAAGCGCGCTCCCGACTTACCCATTTTCCCTACCATCTACACATTTCCCACAAAATAAAATTGCAATTTGTTGAAATCTCTCTTTCTTAGTTGCAAAATAAGAAATGCCTACAACTCAAATCAAGCCAAAAGGGCAAAGAGAAGAAAAAGAAAGAAAATAATGAAGAAAAAGAAAAGGGCACAAAAAGCCAAAAAGAAAATACAAAAGATGAAAAAGAAATGGCATAGCAACACACAAAGCAAAAATGCAAAAGAAAGAAAAATGCCAAAAGAAAACCGTCTCACAAAAAGATTCTCACCCTCTCAAAATAAGCCTTTTTCCGATCGTTACCGTGAAGAGCCTACCAAAGGACCGAGTCCCTAGGAATGATGATAACGGTAATGATCGGTCTTCCCTCATTTTGCAAACCTTATCCACCTTTTTACTTGGACTAGTTGGGCGGTTTTGGGCATGGGACGACCCTCTTGGCACATCGCTAAAGGGGGCGGGGTCTCACTTATCTACAGTGTCGACTAACACCGTGGTTCATCCCTTTTCCATCCCGCCAATCATCCCGTAGTACGTTCTTACAGGTTAGGAGGAACCTAGGTAAGTTACAACCGTTTTTGTTGCTTTGTCGTCATATTATTAAGGTTTTGTCCATTTTGGCTTGTATTGCTAGCTTGGGAACGTTGTCACTTGCCTTGAGTCCTAAACCGGTGCTTCTTTCACCGCTTTTTAGAGTGAAGCGGTATTTGTTTCTTTTTGGGTGCAACCTTTTCTTTGTTTGTTTGTATGTTTGTTTGTTTATGTGTTTTTGTGTCCGGTTGCATCCACGGTTTTGTAGCAAGACCTCACTTGCCTTGCGGAGAGCACTTGTCCTCTATGTGTTCTCGCGTGAGTTGCAAGGGCGTAGGGTGCGCTAATACTCGCTCGGCTAGTTTAGTAGTTAGTTTGTGCTTACTCGAGGGCGAGTAGGGGTTAAGTGTGGGGGAGTTGATAAGTGTAGTTTGTAGTGCCTAGTTTGTTGTGTTTTGGTCCCGTTCTCCTTGTGGAACCGTTCTTTGGAGCGGTTTCTGGGCTACTCATGCTTCTTCTAGTTCGTTTTAGGTTCCCAAGACCATTCACGGAGATTTCGAACGATTCCGACTCGTTTCATACACTTTTGGAGCCATCGAAGAGAAGGAACGATCACTCGGTGCCTTGGATTCGATCCCGAGACCCGAGAGTTGATGAGAAGCCCATGAGAATCAAGGAGGGACCTTAAAGATCATATTGGAGGCCTACAAGACCCATCCCCGGCGGGAAGGACCTCATCCCGTCCGGGATGAGGTGCACAAATGCGAAGGGTTCTGTTTTGGGTCCGTCCCGGTCGGGACCAGCCCGTCCCGGTCGGGATCAGCCCGTCCCGGTCGGGTCCGATCCGTCCCGGTCGGGATGAACGGGCTGCTGCGCGTGACTCCTTTTTTCTTCCTCCTTCATTCTTATAACCTTATAAATACTTCCCTCTTGTATTGTTTAAACATCTTACATTAACCTAGACTATCTTAAGCCTCTCTACATTGTTTAAACCCTAGATTTAGTTCTCCTCTCATTAGTTTAATCTTCCTTTAATCTTTAGTTAATCTTTGTAATTAGTCTTGTATTAAGGAGATTCTTGAAGATTATTCCAAGCTTGACAACCTTGGAGTTTTACTTGGGTTTCTTATTAATTCAAGTTCTCATCTTTTTCATCCTCTTGTAGTTGGTATAATCTCTTTTCTCTTATTCTTTGTTTATTCATCAAGTTTGAATCTTTACATATTGCTTATTGTTATTGTTTGTTCATTATGGATGTTTTGATTATTATGTTGTTTTCTCTTGTTCATGTTAGTTTTATCTTGATAATGAGTGAGTAGATTCCTTGTGGGGTTAGTAGGGGGATTAGGTGTGGATTATGGGTGATTAGGGTTTGATTAGGGGTAAAGGTGAATCTTTTGTTGCTAGTCACATTATGGGCACTCTATGTGTTTGTTGAATTGCTTGTGTGGGTAGTAGTGGCCAATGCTTCTCATATTTGTCTTCATCTTCTCATTGTTTGACTAGTGTGTGATTGTGTCGGGTTTAGTCTTAGACACGAGAGTGCGGACTTGGGTTTTGACGCGAGAGCGCGAACCGACCTTGACCTAGGTTTAGACGCGAGAGCGCAAACCGACTCTAGCAACTAGGAGACACCTACACCCTTGATCACCCAATTACCCTACTACACTTAAGAACCCGATCTAACCCTACTCCCTTCCATATTTGATTCATCCTTTTTGTTAGCTATCATTCCCCTAGTTCATTGTTTTAGTTAACTTTAGTTGTTCATTAGTTCTTGTTATAGCTAGTTCATTGTTAATCTTGTTCATACCTCTTTAACCATCATAGTTTGTCAATTATCATTTCTTTGTGTTTGTTTGTGACTTAGCCTTGTTTCTAGGTAGACCTAGTCTAGACACCTACAACCGTCTCCGTGGACACGACCCGACTTATCCTAGCTACCGTTAGGAATAGTTGGTATTACTTGATCGGTAGGACCCACGGCAAATCCTTACCATCACCCCTCGGGACGGAAGTCGCCTCTGAGGAGCCGACTGCTGAAACGGCTCTCGTGAAGCAACTAAAGAAGACCCGAGTTGACCTCACTATATAGCAAATTCTAGTTAGCTCACAAGAACATCGAGAAGCACTCACTAAGGCTCTCGATCAAGTTATGATTGATTCTCTGGTTACCCCTGCTGAAATGGTAGCCACGGTCCTGCCCCACTTGAAGGGCAAAACCGAGGAAGGAGGCTGTAATCCCCTAGAAAATCTAACGCGATACAGTGGCGGAAACACTGTAGAGTTGGGATTAAAACACACTGTAACTATGTCTTAGTAAATATAAAATGGTAAAGTCAAACAATAGGCCTTAAATAATCCATAAGACATAATTATCAAGATAAACAAGCAGGATCCACACTGCTCGCTAGCCCACACCCGGAACACGTATACCTGCCATGTTAAAACATAACAGCCACAATCCGTGGGGAGCAACGTCAACGTTCTCCCATCCGTATAACAGGATTTTAAAACTGTAATTACTATTATAGAAAAATAGTAAGAAAACGGAAAACAGTAAAACATTATAATGAAAATAAGTTTTCAGTGAAAAACTTCACGTATCGAAACAATATAATAAAAATGAGTTTTCCGGAGAAAACATAAAACATTTGCCAACCTGCAAACCAATTTATATCGATAATAAATAAAATAATCAAAATGGCGTTATGGATAAGATTAGTGATGAAGGCTAGACTTTCACTAGGAGAATACTAAAAACTAGCTTCGAGAACTTAGTTCAAACAAATCAAACGTCGATCTCTAACTAGGCTACTCAACCATAATAGGAAGGCGACTTATAAATGTGTGGCCCTAGTTTAAGATAATATGCACACCCCTCCCGAGCACCATATATACTCAGTTCAACCCGACGGCGTCTTACACTGCGAGGCACGAGTTTAAGGTCAAAATGTACACACACTCCCGAACACCATATATGCTCGGTTCAACAACTAGTGTGCCCCATAAAGACACACCAGCCTTATAGTTGATGGCAAAAACGTAAACCCCAGAATATATTACTCTAACCTCACACTTGTCCTTATTCCTTATTTAACACCCCATATTTTTAACAATCTTTTATTAATTTTTCCTATTTTACTTTATATTTTGTCGTATTTTAGAAACTATCAGACCCCTTTCGTAGGGTGGGTAGAAATTTAATATTTTGTTTCTACAAATTTTCTCATTTTATCCTTTCTTTCAAAATCTGTAACGTGTCATTTTATTTATTTATTTATATTATTTTACTATTATTTATAATAAATTTTCCAGCTCAGCTTAGAGAGACCTTAAGTTGATCATAACTCTTTCATTAATTCTTAGTCGCACACCCCAATGTACGTTTTAAAGGTGAGAGTGAGCATCACAACCTTACGAAAGAAGTCAGAAACCGATTCAATCAACTAGTAGACGAAAGTCATATATATATTACGTTATTAGTATTTACGTCTTAAAACTATTTAAATTTCTCCCTTAAATCAAAACTCGTTTGACCACGTCTCATCTTTCAATAATGTGTATATGTGTGTGTGTGTATTCACACTACTAATAAGTAGTATCGTTAATACACGATTAATATGAACTAGTGACCCGACCTGCTTAGCTAAATTATTCTAATAACATGTACTCAGCCACACCAACCGTGTCATGAATTTTATTTCGATACAAGATTTTATATTTAGTAAGACTATTTTAAAAAGTGAGTTAATTATAAGACAGACTCGAATCTGAGAATTAAAAACCCGAAACTTGGGCCTCGTAGAACCTATCCACACGGCATAACTCAATCCTCTTTTTTATTCTTCCAACCTCTTTAATTTTCTTGTTTGTTAGAGAACTCCATTGCATGCAGGTTCATTCAATCAATACCCTCAATTACATTCACCCTCCTTAATTACTCTCTCACCCTCATCTACTCCCTATTCAATCTTAATTCTCTGCATGCAAGAAAAAAAAAACGGATGAAGATGAGAAGTGAAACTCTCAACCCTTATTTTCATCTTCGATCAAACCGATCATTTTTACGGTCGTCCCTAACCTGATTACTATATTGATTCATCTAAAGTATAAATATTTTAAATTCAGTTATATTTTCTTCTAATTTATACACACATATATATATATATATATATATATATATATATATTACTCCCTAGATGGTTATTATGGACATGCATGCAGATGTCCAAGTATATTCTAGCTCAAAATAAGCTTTGACTTCAAAATCTATCTAAAGACTAGTTTAATTATATTATTATAGTGGTGTAATTAGTTCATAGAAATTTTCTTATTTTCTCGTATTTTCTGTCGAGCGGAAGAAGATTCGGAGGACCTCGAAGCCGCTTCCCGAATCAAGGGAATCGATTTACGGTCCAAGTCGTGATCAAGGCCAAAATCCTTTAGTAGGGTGGGTAAATCGTCACCCTTTTCTAAAAACTTTGGTTCTTTTATCAAAATGAATTTTTATTTTTCTTATGGACTTATATGCTAATATTGATGCATATGATTATTAGGACTTAAGCTTGACTATGTGAGTAATTAATTACATAGTCTAATAATTCACCCTTAGTCCTAATTCATAATTAATTGCATGCATATGATTTTTATTTGGGTATATGCTAATATGGATATGTTTAATTGCATGCATTTGATTATTTGGGTATATGAATTTTTATTACTTATACTTACATTATAATTAAGTCAAATTTTAAGTTATAAAATTTGATTGAGAAAAAGAAGGACAAATGATATGAAGAAAGGAAAGGTTCAAGTTTTACAAATTTTATTAAATTTTTAACCTATTAATTTTTAATTATTTAATTATCTTTGGAGAAGAAAAATTATTATAATAAATTATTAATTTTAGTATAATTTTTTTTTTATGGAAACCTACTATTTTAGATATGAAATTTAAATAGTATATAAAAAAAAATGTGTGTATTTCTGGATATAATTAGAAATTTTATAACTATTATTACTTGATATTATTATTTTACTATCTATGGGTAACATAGAAAATAATTAAATTTGTTTTATTTGTTATTTATTTAACTCTAATGTAATTTAATTATTACTTGCGAGACCTGACCAACTATACCCAAAAATGATGTAATATTAAGACCTAGGTTACTTTCTCACGAATAGGTTAGAATTTTAGGACCCTGGCAATCGTTTAGGCCTGACCCACGATATCGCTAGATTCTCATATTCTTAACAGTTGGTTATCATATTTGGCAATTAATATGAAATATTATTTTAAAATGACATTAAAATGTATAATGAGTTTTGAAATAGGATGGACGTTGTTTTGTTATCAACTCTTATTTGACTTTGTCAAAAATATTAATTATGTTCAACTTGTAACTTTTCAAAATCAGGAGACATTTATCAGATGATCATCATTTAGAAGTTAAAAATGTTGATTAACTATTGTTGGAGATTTTATTAAATGGTCAATCATGAACTTTCGAGTTTACAAGGATCTTATTTAAAAATCGAGTGTATTTAAGATTAAACTATCAAAACTTGGTTTCTTTGAAATTATATCTCGAGTCGAATATCACTTTTCTTAATATTTGATAAACAGGGAATTCTAAGACGATTGTATAAATAGTCACTCATGATATTTCGGTTACAATATTTTAATAATAAATGTTGTACTAACCAAATTAAAATAGGAGCAACTCTCATCGATTAAACTACACAGGGGAATAAAAACCGTCCCTTAGTTAAATCGATTAAACTTGGCCAAACTCCGTAAAATGATCATACTAATCATTTAACATATTAGGCCAAGTTTGTGAGCAAAATCCCGGCTACAAATAGGGACAACCCCATAAGGAGACCTTTTATTTGACTACGTGCTATTTGGCTATTGTTACTTCGTATCTAATTATAAGAGAAGAATTTCTATCGAATTCGAGTTAGATAACACATAATGTTTTCAAAATATATTTCAAAAGATTGTATATTTTATTGAGCATTTTTAGGACTTTATTCGAAATCTCATTGAGCGGGAAAGCAGGTTGTCTCTATTGTGTACGAGATAGCTTGGAAGAATAGCGCTTAGCTTAACCGTATAAAACCGTCCGTAGCGTACGAAGGGTCTTTGGCTGCCCTTGTCATTGACTCGAGAGTAGGCGGGAGTGTGGCCATACTTTAGGTGGGACCTGATCAGTCCCGTATGTGTTAGGTGGATCGCACTCGGGTTCCCGTGAGTCGACGATTGGAACGTGGCTGCGGGGATAACCGGCCGGGTGGAGAGTAGTCCATGGTGCGGGTAACAACCCCACGTACCGGCATTCGACCTTGGAGATGAGAGGACGAATTTTGTTTTAAACGTGTTTATGTCACCACGGTAAACAGGGGTAATAATGTAAGCCCCCTGGTATCGGTGTGATTGGCGGTATATTATTATTGCACAAGTATCAAATAAAAACCTATTTGGAACTTGTACAATAATTGGCCGGTATATCGGGATAAAACTTTTCTAAAATAATACGGCACTTAAAACATTTCTTATGATTTCTAAAGTTATGTGTTATCGGTTGTGCGATTATGTACTATTATTTGATCTATGTTTGATTTAATATTTTATTCATATTAAATTTTGATAATTTACCCACCTGACGATTTGTTTTTCTATGAAATTCTTTTAAAAATATTTTAATCGTCAGATTAAGGGAGACTGATCATTCCTCAGACGGGCAAGGTTGAAGATAGCTGATCAAGATGGGACTCGAATGTATTTCTATTCTTCATAAAATTGTTATAATTAAATGTAATATTTAAGTACTTTCACAATTATTATGAAATAATTTAATTAGTTGAGAATAGTAATGACTCGGATATGTATCATGTCTTCAGCTGTTTCCTATTATAGACATATTTATAAAGTCTGGAAAATCCTGGTTGTTACAGTTGGTATCAGAGCATGGTCTGATGACTTATCTGCTCTAGAGCTTTAAAGCTCCCGACTAAGTTGGAAATAGACACTACAACAAAATCACCTTTTCGTGGCAATTATTTTGGTATTTCGTGGCGATTCTATTCGATGCGAAAGTCTTCCCCATCGATTGTGTATTCGTTGAGGTAGGCGACGTTGCCGTAGCCTTTCATGGCAAATAATCTATTCGCTGGGTTAGCTTCTTAGAATCGACGCGGAAGAAGATGATGTTTAGTGGCGATTTTAGTGTCGATTAATATTGATGCGGTAAATAATTTGATTTTTCCACTTATAAGAATTGTAGCGATTATATTCGACACGATAAGTACAATAAAATGTCAAGTAGTAACGATTGTTTTAATTGTATTCGATGCGATAAGTACTATTAAATGTTACATGTTCAATGGTATTGACACAATAAGTAAAACGAAATTTATCACCTATTGCTTCCATCCAGTAATTTGGTATCGATTTTATTCGATACTTAATATCACCATTATCACTCAAATACAGTGCCAAAATAAAGAGAAGGAAATGCTGAAAAAACATGGAACTTTTATATTACTCATAAAACCCCAAAAATTATATGTATCGAACATCGACTAAATTAAATTAATACTACAAATAAGTACAAAATAAGTGCAAACGATCTTTTTACAACTTAAAAAAATTATGTCTTCTGCTACCAAAGCAAAGCTTCAACCCATGTATTCTGTATTATGTAAAGTAGCCGCGTCTAAAAAAACTGCAATATACGAAAATAATGTATATACAATATTAATCTGAATTTTAATTCTTTTCTGACATGCAAGTAAAAAAAAAATTATGCATGTATATAGAAAGTTGGAACCTTTTATCATATTACAAAGCAAGCAATCTTACCAACATAGAGAGGCTTTCTTGCATTAAGCCGAGACCACTGTCGAGTCTCAAGCCACCTTTTACATAGTTTATCCATCAGCTTATAGCTTGGAAAAAAACACAATTGAGCCACCAGGGATAACCCTGAATAGTTCCTCCAATGATTTTCCAACCGAATCCTTCAAAATAGTTTACAAGGAAGGTCAGATAGTATATGTATTGCATTTTATTGTATTTTGAGACAGGCGCAACAAGAACCTGAAAGGCCAATCCATCAGTTGTTCTATAGCTGGCATTCACGGGATAATCAGCAACTATACTGACTTAAAAATAACAGTCAATACCATACCAAACATCAAGACTAAAATCAACTTTTAAAGTATTGACGCCAATAATGCTTAAACAGTTACTATTGAAAATACAATGACTTTAGTTTTAATATTAAGACGCTTGGATGTCTAATAGAACTACATCGAAGTAAAAGAAAAAAGAACCAAAGACAGTCACCCAAATGCTTCTAGAAAAGCTACCTCTTTGGCAGGAGAGGTCGGGAAGGTAAAATAGTTGTAAGCAGTTGGGATGTTTCTCCTACAAAACAGCAATTGTAGGCTACTTTACAACAGAGTGGAAGCCTAACCAGTTTAGAGGACTTCGATTTACTTAACTATAAACTACATCACCAAAGAATAAAGATTAGTGCAACTGAGAATGTAAAGACTCTGGTCGGAATAGGCTGTTAGTCTGTGGACTAAGCACCTCGTATCAACATAAACCAGCCGAGATAACTGGGAACTACAATCAGGTAGAGCAACCGATAGACAGTTGGCTACTGTTACGACAGGAGAAAATCTTAAACAATTAAACAAGAACCAATCAAATATTGACCTCACATACATGTCATTACCTACCCATATGTTAGTATTACTGACATTGAGAGCTCAGAAATATTTTTGAATATAACAGCTGGGCTCATGCACCACAAACTGAAGGAAAGTGTCCAGCCAACTGAAGTGTTTGCTGCAACATAGAGATACAATATTTGTAAGCTATAAAGTTAGAAACACACAGGGAGGAGATGAAGAATATAAGTTAAAGCAATATTCACTCCAATTTAAAACACCATCAAGTTTTTTTATGTTCCATTAAATCAACGGTTAAACTACCTATCATTTAGGGTCTCCTACTATTGAAAATTGTTTTGTTGTCCTCATTAAAGCATAAACACATTGCAATTTAGTAAGCTTTGTTGATCTTTCAAGTGAACTATCTGCACTACCCTTTTTTGTTAATGCTTCTTAGATATTGTGCCAGTCCAAATTGAAAGCATTCAAAGGTAATTCTTCAATGGAGAGAGTAACAGAGTAGGGTCATCTCATTTCGAAAAACTCTAATAAATACCAAACAACCAAGTTTGCTACCTACATTACAAAAGGCAAAAAATATCAGTTATTTGAAAATAATTGTCCCGATCAAGATATTAACCTAGAGTTGATGGATATTCGTGACATTCAGAATTAAGAAAATCAACAACAATGAGGTTGCTGCATGTATGACATGACACAAGGGTTGAAGACTTGAAAGGAATGGAGGGAATCATAAAGCTTCAAAATCGAACACCTTCAATAATACATTTATAAACACCGAACAACATATTTACAGGCTCACCAGTGGGTTATTTCATAAAGTGTTGCACAACAAGTTGGTAATCAAGCAAATGAATCCCATTTTCCTTGAAAAAATAACTAAGTGAACAGAAGAGACCTGCAATAGGAATAGTGATATCGTACAAGGAGTTAAGCTGCCAATTCTGCCAAAAAGTCAAATTATTGTATGGAAAGCAATTACCTTCCAAAGTTATTGTTGCCATGCCACTTAAATGAGGCAGCCCTGACTTAGTGTCTGATGCAGCTCTTATAGCCTGACCAATAAAGAAAGATGTAAGAGTGCCTTATGACAAGACATACATAAAATTCAGAGGATGCAAGTACCTTTGTGGCACACGCTAGCAGAATAGGGAAACACTGTTGTGATATGGTAGCTTCTTGAAGCTCCCTTAGAGCTTTATCACCAGTCCAACTATGATTAAAATACATGCAATCGTAATCAATAACAGCTGGATTCTTCAACAGGGTAAACCTATACTAATTTAATCCTCAATATCATGCCCAAAAAGGCACAGAATATATATTAATGTGAAGAACCAAACATTAGTCCATTACTACTGCTATAGAGCTGTGACTACCTCCAATAGAAGAGAAAAGCATCTCACAACACAAAGCCGAGGAAAACAGATGTGGAGAGGATTAAAATTTGGAAGAATTATTTTTTGGAAAGAACAAGAGAAAAGTATGTCAAAGCTTATCAGTTTGCCAGTAGCTATATATATATATCTAACCATTGGTTGTTGGTCGATTAGTTAATTGTAGACTCCTACCGTCTTAAGCTTTCAGTAGAGCTATGGTAGTTGAAATTAGGCTTAAAGGCAGGCAAGCGATAAATTGGATTTTCGTGTATGTAGAGTTAGCAACCTTTTTTTATAATGCTTGATAATATGTGTAGTTTGGATGAGATTCACAACTGAGCAACATACACTATTTACAACAATTAATCTGCAGAAATAATAGAGAAATTAAGTAGTATATACTGAAACTAAATTAACCCTAACTTTATAATTATCAAAAACCAAAGTAATTGAAGATTAAAGATTGTCAAAACCTAAGTATTCGAAGGATAAATAATGTCCCTACCGAACAAGGCTATTCATAACTCTAATTGTAGGCCCGACTGTAATTATAACCACAAAGAGGGAAACAGAAGGTGTCACGCATATTGAGAAAGAGGTTCAAAAATTACCTAATTCCGTTTATGCATCTCTCGTCACTCTCATTGTTGTTGCCATTCAAAGCGGTACGTAGCCAGGGACATGAGAGACTTGATTTCAATTTGAAAGCTACTCCATTTCAATTAAGAGGGCATCTGCAGTTGTCTTTCTGTTTGTCGGAGGATGAATTGGTAGTATGCTGGCGTGGTGGTAGAGTAGAGAGGAGCGTGAGGTACTTTTCAGGTAGAAGATGAAGAAACCCTAGGACGAGATAATTGAAAATTCTAAGGGTCGGTTAAATAAAAAGAAATAGGAGGTGCTACCCCCATCGTTTAATGGTGTGTATTAGTGGCGGTTTGTATTCGTTACGATAAATTGTTAATTATTGGAGTAATTGTGGGTTATTTATATCGATTTTCCAATAGCTATGAAATAATCGTCGCGAAAAGGCATTTTTGTTGTAGTGAGAGTCTTATACTCCCAACTAACTCGGCTAGCGGAATCGAGTCATCTATTTTCTAGGATAATAAGTTAAAGTAAATAGATCACTTGAATGAAAAAGTAAAAGGGTAGGAACAAGTAAGGACCGACCTAGTTTTAGGAACCCACGACTTTTGTTTCAACGTAACTTGTTTTTGACTTATGTGACTTCTTACATTGTAATGTGCACAATGTTGTTTTACTGTGTGTATCTTATATACTTATGTGCATATTATATAGTTCTTAATAGTATTATTAATATATGTGTTATATTATGATATTTATTTGTTTAATACTCCATATTATATAATTATAAGAAATTATATATTCCATGATAGTAATTTATATTTACTTGTGTATATACAACTAAGTTTATCTCATGAAGACCCGTCAAAATCAAGTGAGGATTATCAGCCACTATGAAGGAAAGTCTATTGCGTCATCAAATACTTTTAGAGACCGTAGTATTTTGGGATGCAATCTTCTTAACTTAGGTTATAATAATGTGTGTATTGATACGTGTTGGTGGGTTAACTCCCTACCATGCTAACATGGTTACTTTGGTTGCAGGGTATAAATAACGTATCTAAATTATTAATTAAATATTAGAATTAGCTAACGTCGTAGATCAAGTATTCAAGACACCTTTATTTAAAAACAAAATCTGAAAATCTTCGCCTACCGTGTTTCAATTCAAAATCATGTCAAATTATTAACTCTCATCATCCTACCTACAATTCGTCATAGTATTAAATAAATTTTTGGAAAAATGTATGATTTCTTCGTTTCTTTTAATTCACTATAAATTATTATACCACCATTATCTTATCGATCGTATTTTCGGATTCTCACTTTATTACTTGAACTTTTCTCCGTCTTTCGAAATCCAATTCAGCTTGTTACCTTTGCTTTCATTTTATTAGAACTTTCTAATCCATACTACTATTTTTGCAAGAAAGTTTATTGACTCTCTTATTCATCTATTTAGGGAATACGAGAGACCTATCATACTAGACTATACATTCATTCTATCATATTCATGCTCAAATCTATCCCTCCACTTCTTAGCCTAGCAACCACTTAAAATTTTGTCTGATTTGTTAGTTTTTAGACAACCTTTCTACATTAGTAAAGATTCTAATGTTTTTTCTGTTGTTTTGTTTCACTCCATTTCAATCAATTTTGAGATCTTCACTCCCTTCTTTAACTTGCGTTAATTGCTTTAACATGTGCCACATTTCCTCCGTCTAATGACACGTGGATGAATAAGTGTGAGTGACTGTCAACATCTTGGTTACATAAAATATACTAGTGATTGTTATAAAACTCTTTTTGCATATTGTCTATTGTTGCAAGTTTTCTGGCCTTGTCTTACCCTCGAGGATATAAATCCATGGCTTGAAATCACTTTTCCTCATGATCACCTGAGTTACCATTTATTACCTTGCTTTCCCCTGAACCCGTCGTTCTTGTCAACTTTGTACCGACCTTATATTATTTGCCTTACTTCCCATCCTCTTAACTCTTAATGCTTGAGGTGATTTTCATGATTGAAGTATATTGTTCTTGCTCTTTATCTCTCAAATTGTCTTTGCTCCTATATAGGATGTGATATTAAGTCCAGCTATTCGAAATGCTTATTTTACCATTAACAAAATTCTAAAACCATTGATTAACCACTGCTTTGTTCCATGTTGTAAGATCCTTAAATTGAACTCTCTCCTTTGTCCTAATGAACACTTATACCCTCACAATATTTATAAGACATACTTTTCTTATTAGTAATGTCATTCCAACATTAATTTCAGTATAACTTATGTTGTCTCTTGAGCATAATATTCTTTTGATTGCAAAACCATTATTTGATTCTTATAATCCTTAATATTTTGTTTTAAAAATCATTTTCACCTTTGATCTAAATAGTAGGTCTTATTCACTCTTAACTTAGTTTGGAATTTTATTTTTGATTGGAAATTTTATTTAAAATGTATTCATTTTTGTTTTTCTATCTTAATTATCCTCTTTATTTAAAAGTCAATTCTATCTTGTCCTTTAAAATTTTATTCTTTGAAATTTTATTCTCCTACAAACTTTGAATTTTAAGAATTTCTGACCCTCCTACAGTCCTACCCCATTTAGAACCTTATTTGAGATGTGGGATTGGTGGATGAATAATAGACGGTGACATAATCATACTTCAAACGGAGAGAAATGATATTCTTTGAGGAGTACTTGAACAATAGTCTAAAGGTGAATAGGTAATAAGATGTGGTATTGTTTTGTGGATATTAAATTGTAAAACCATTATTTGAGGATATTTTAGGATTTTCTGAATATAGGTTCTTGAATGGATAGAGAACATATTTGAGTAATATGAAGTTAAAAGATTGAATTTTGTAGTTGAAAGGAAAAAGATGAAGTATTGAGAATAATTTATTATGGATTGATACTAACCTTGAAAGAACGGTGGTAATAGAAATGATGGTCTCTAGAATGTTTATGGGATTAACAGTTATATTAATTTGGAGAAAATATGAAACATAATAAGTGGAATGGTATCGTTAGAATACTTGGGTTTTAGTCAGACATTCGTGGTATATAGAGGTGAAAACTAGTAAAAATGATTAAAGACAAATTACATTATGGACTAATGGAATTATACGAAGAGAGAATTTTGGGCTTATTAGATATAATTTTAATTTGATGATTAAACATTCTCCTTAAGATTATGGAATAATATATAGAAGCTTGAAAACATAATTTTGAGGAACTTAGAAGTGAGATGGTCTTGTGCATGTAAATATGAGAAGGTTGCAAGGAGATCATGCGATTATACGGTTAAGATGGCTATATAAAATGTATCAAAGCAGATATATTTTATAATTCTACGGATTTTATGGATTAAGCTGGCAGTTGAAATGACTTGATAAACTCGAGGATATAGTACACCATTTTATAAGATAGACACTGATTGATGGGATGTACATGGAGATATATTGAGGCTAAATTATTATTTGGATTTTGTGGGTCATGATATAGTCAGAATATTTAATGCATTTGAGGATATAAGATGATAAGAATAATAATAATACATTTGAGGAAATAGGATAATATGAAAAATAATACATTTGAGGATATAAGCATACGACCATCTGATTATGGATTAGACTTGCATATGGTTTAATATATAATTTTGTGGAAGTAAAGCTTGTATTAGGGAACATAGATCATCCTTTATATTTTAACACTTTACAAGTTTCGAGGACGAAACTTTTTGTTAGGGGGTAAGATTGTAACACCCCATATTTTTAACAATCTTTTATAAATTTTTTCCTATTTTACTTTATATTTTGTCGTATTTTAGAAACTATCAGACCCCTTTCGTAGGGTGGGTAGAAATTTAATATTTTTTTTCTACAAATTTTCTCATTTTATTCTTTCTTTCAAAATCTGTAACGTGTCATTTTATGTATTTATTTATATTATTTTACTATTATTTATAATAAATTTTCCAGCTCAGCTTAGAGAGACCTTAAGTTGATCATAACTCTTTCATTAATTCTTAGTCGCACACCCCAATGTACGTTTTAAAGGTGAGAGTGAGCATCACAACCTTACGAAAGAAGTCAGAAACCGATTCAATCAACTAGTAGACGAAAGTCATATATATATTACGTTATTAGTATTTACGTCTTAAAACTATTTAAATTTCTCCCTTAAATCAAAACTCGTTTGACCACGTCTCATCTTTCAATAATGTGTATATATGTGTGTGTGTATTCACACTACTAATAAGTAGTATCGTTAATACACGATTAATATGAACTAGTGACCCGACCTACTTAGCTAAATTATTCTAATAACATGTACTCAGCCACACCAACCGTGTCATGAATTTTATTTCGATACAAGATTTTATATTTAGTAAGACTATTTTAAAAAGTGAGTTAATTATAAGACAGACTCGAATATGAGAATTAAAAACCCGAAACTTGGGCCTCGTAGAACCTATCCACACGGCATAACTCAATCCTCTTTTTATTCTTCCAACCTCTTTAATTTTCTTGTTTGTTAGAGAACTCCATTGCATGCACGTTCATTCAATCAATACCCTCAATTACATTCACCCTCCTTAATTACTCTCTCACCCTCATCTACTCCCTATTCAATCTTAATTTTCTGCATGCAAGAAAAAAAAACGGATGAAGATGAGAAGTGAAACTCTCAACCCTTATTTTGATCTTCGATCAAACCGATCATTTTTACGGTCGTCCCTAACCTGATTACTATATTGATTCATCTAAGGTATAAATATTTTAAATTCAGTTATATTTTCTTCTAATTTATACACATATATATATATATATATATTACTCCGTAGATGGTTATTATGGACATGCATGCAGATGTCCAAGTATATTCTAGCTCAAAATAAGCTTTGACTTCAAAATCTATCTAAAGACTAGTTTAATTATATTATTATAGTGGTGTAATTAGTTCATAGAAATTTTCTTATTTTCTCGTATTTTCTGTAGAGCGGAAGAAGATTCGGAGGACCTCGAAGCCGCTTCTCGAATCAAGGGAATCGATTTACGGTCCAAGTCGTGATCAAGGCCAAAACCCTTTAGTAGGGTGGGTAAATCGTCACCCTTTTCTAAAAACTTTGGTTCTTTTATCAAAATGAATTTTTATTTTTCTTATGGACTTATATGCTAATATTGATGCATATGATTATTAGGACTTAAGCTTGACTATGTGAGTAATTAATTACATAGTCTAATAATTCACCCTTAGTCCTAATTCATAATTAATTGCATGCATATGATTTTTATTTGGGTATATGCTAATATGGATATGTTTAATTGCATGCATTTGATTATTTGGGTATATGAATTTTTATTACTTATACTTACATTATAATTAAGTCAAATTTTAAGTTATAAAATTTGATTGAGAAAAAGAAGGACAAATGATATGAAGAAAGGAAAGGTTCAAGTTTTACAAATTTTATTAAATTTTTAACCTATTAATTTTTAATTATTTAATTATCTTTGGAGAAGAAAAATTATTATAATAAATTATTAATTTTAGTATAAATTTTGTTTTATGGAAACCTACTATTTTAGATATGAAATTTAAATAGTATATAAAAAAAATGTGTGTATTTCTAGATATAATTAGAAATTTTATAACTATTATTACTTGATATTGTTATTTTACTATCTATGGGTAACATAGAAAATAATTAAATTTGTTTTATTAGTTATTTATTTGACTCTAATGTAATTTAATTATTACTTGCGAGATCTGACCAACGATACCCAAAAATGATGTAATATTAAGACCTAGCTTACTTTCTCACGAATAGGTTAGAATTTTAGGACCCTGGCAATCGTTTAGGCCTGACCCACGATAACGCTAGATTCTCATATTCTTAACAGTTGGTTATCATATTTGGCAATTAAAATGAAATATTATTTTAAAACGACATTAAAATGTATAATGAGTTTTGAAATAGGATGGACGTTGTTTTGTTATCAACTCATATTTGACTTTGTCAAAAATATTAATTATGTTCAACTTGTAACTTTTCAAAATCAGGAGACATTTATCAGATGATCATCATTTAGAAGTTAAAAATGTTGATTAACTATTGTTGGAGATTTTATTAAATGGTCAATCATGAACTTTCGAGTTTACAAGGATCTTATTTAAAAATCGAGTGTATTCAAGATTAAACTATCAAAACTTGGTTTCTTTGAAATTATATCTCGAGTCGAATATCACTTTTCTTAATATTTGATAAACAGGGAACTCTAAGACGATTGTATAAATAGTCACTCATGATATTTCGTTTACAATATTTTAATAATAAATGTTGTACTAACCAAATTAAAATAGGAGCAACTCTCATCGATTAAACTACACAGGGGAATAAAAACCGTCCCTTAGTTAAATCGATTAAACTTGACCAAACTCCGTAAAATGATCATACTAATCATTTAACATATTAGGCCAAGTTCGTGAGCCAAACCCCGGCTACAAATAGGGACAACCCCATAAGGAGACCTTTTATTTGACTACGTGCTATTTGGCTATTGTTACTTCGTATCTAATTATAAGAGAAGGATTTCTATCGAATTCGAGTTGGATAACACATAATGTTTTCAAAATATATTTCAAAAGATTGTATATTTTATTGGGCATTTTTAGGACTTTATTCGAAATCTCATTGAGCGGGAAAGCAGGTTGTCTCTATTGTGTACGAGATAGCTTGGAAGAATAGCGCTTAGCTTAACCGTATAAAACCGTCCGTAGCGTACGAAGGGTCTTTGGCTGCCCTTGTCATTGACTCGAGAGTAGGCGGGAGTGTGGCCATACTTTAGGTGGGGACTGATCAGTCCCGTATGTGTTAGGTGGATCGCACTCGGGTTCCCGTGAGTCGACGATTGGAGCGTGGCTGCGGGGATAACCGGCCGGGTGGAGAGTAGTCCATGGTGCGGGTAACAACCCCACGTACCGGCATTCGACCCTGGAGATGAGAGGACGAATTTTGTTTTAAACGTGTTTATGTCACCACGGTAAACAGGGGTAATAATGTAAGCCCCCTGGTATCGGTGTGATTGGCGGTATATTATTATTGTACAAGTATCAAATAAAAACCTATTTGAAACTTGTACAATAATTGGCTGGTATATCGTGATAAAACTTTTCTAAAATAATACGGCACTTAAAACATTTCTTATGATTTCTAAAGTTATGTGTTATCGGTTGTGCGATTATGTACTATTATTTGATCTATGTTTGATTTAATATTTTATTCATATTAAATTTTGATAATTTACCCACCTGACGATTTGTTTTTCTATGAAATTCTTTTAAAAATATTTTAATCGTCAGATTAAAGGAGACTGACCATTCCTCAGACGGGCAAGGTTGAAGATAGCTGATCAAGATGGAACTCGAATGTATTTCTATTCTTCATAAAATTGTTATAATTAAATGTAATATTTAAGTACTTTCGCAATTATTATGAAATAATTTAATTAGTTGAGAATAGTAATGACTCGAATATGTATCATGTCTTCCGCTGTTTCCTATTATAGACATATTTATAAAGTCTGGAAAATCCGGGTTGTTACACCATAACTCCAAAACAAAGTCATTATCGATATTCAAAAGATATAATCATTATAAATAATAAGAGAACAAAAAGAAAATGATCACTTTCCAAAAGAGGGAACTTTCTATTTAGGAAACTTCTATTTTTATAATCTTTACCAAAAATAGCATCATATCAAAATAGAAAAAATATTAGTTCATACTAATAACACATTTTTAGTAAACGATATAGATTTATAAAACTAGTACTTTCGGCCTTAACGATATTACTTCTTAAAACGAGAACATTTGAGTTAATGAAATCATTGGAAGGTCATACAAGTTAGAAATGTCTTAAACATTTTAAATACTACTAATTAGGGTGTTTTCAAAAGTTACAAAGCTAGAATTCCCTAATTATTATTAGTTTCGACAATACGATTATAAATAGGATTTTACGGCAAATGTCAAATTAAATCTTTTAACGTCTTTTATTTAATTAAGCCATTGAATATATTTAGAGTATGTTAAGGAATGATTTAACTCACAAAGTTTCAGATTTAAATACTTTCAAAATGACTGGGAAAATAATTTTTTGGGTAAGATGAAGCATTTTAACGATAAATCATAATTCGTCCAAAAATCAATACTTATTAATTAAAGACTTTAATAAATAGTACAAAAATTACGTAAAATAGCTAAAATATATTTATGGACATTCTGTCCAGAAAAGAAAACTTTCCAGAATTCTAAAACACGGTTTTTAAAGCGTTTTCTCGTTAATCATCTAATCTCGACAATAACGATTAATAAAAATAGTAATTACAAAATGATTTAAGTATTAATGTCCAAAAATTATTATTAAACTTAAAAATCATCATTTTCCAGAATATACTAATTTTCCAGATTTTCCAAAGTTCAAGATTTACCAAATTCCAATAAAACCGTCATTTAAAACCCGTTTTCACAATTAACGATTTCATTAATAAAACTTATCGTCCTAACATTTTATTAAAGCACTGAAAATCATAAAATTACATGTTAATAAGAAATCATCAGATTCACATTTTTTTTTCCATATTTAATCATAGGACCAGAAATCGAGAATTTAAACGACAAACGCGGTTTTAACGATAAATGATTATTTAAAGTGATTAATTAATTCATCCACTTAACAATTTCGAAAAATTATGAAAAACTTCAGATAATTTTATTTCACCAGAAAGTTTTACCACGTCAAAAATCAGATTAAAATAAAATGTTTAAGTACTAGAACTAAAAATCGCCTTTTAATCGTTTTTGTCCGTAAACGGTAATAATTCAATAATCGATAACTAAAATATCAGAAAAATACTAAATTATTAAAAATCATCAAAAACAACATTTTTCCAGAATATAAACATATATTACATATTTAGGCCGAATATTATGATTTTACAAATTATTATAACAATTTAATCGTTAATCTCGTAAAAGCAATAAAAATACCGAAACATGCAAATTTTCAACTTTTAAAAATTTTCCAGATTATAAGACATACATATATTGTCAAAAATAAAATATAAAAATATATACATGCAAATACTCAATTGAAATCATGAAATACCGAGCAACATCGACGTTACCTCTAACCCAAATCCGACTTGATTATAAATTCGTCGGCTTCGGGATCAACCAAGAATCCTAATTGACATGACATACATGGTACAAATATACCATGAGAAAACTAAAAGAATCAAGGTAAATAACGATCGGAAATAACATCGATTATTACCTTAACGAAGGGAAAAGAAAATCGATAATTTAGAAGATGAAAATACGACGATCAAAGCTTGATTATGGATGAAAATGGCTGCTGAAAATGGGCAGGAACACCAGCCAAAAAGAAGGAGAAAGAAGAGGTTTTTGTTAAAATAAAATTGATGTAAAAATGAATAAGAAGAATATTAAAGACTGGTGGATGAATGAAGCATTAAAATTGATAAAAACAATGTGAATGTAGTCTTAAAATTTCAGACAAAATGAATGTGATGGTAGCATGAAAAGTTTGTAATTTAAGCATGTAAATTAATTAAAGAGAAAAATATCTTTTTACTTAAAGTTTAAACATAAAGTGTTATGTAAATAAAAGTTGTAATCAAATGTTTTACTACATGGTGTCACGGTCCAAAAAGGTCTCTTTTTAGTTGTAGGTTGATAAATATAAGGATCTATCATAAAATTATTAAAAGCATTTCAAAGCAATTCGAGTAAACCGCGCATTCGAAAATAATTATTTACGAAATTTCGTAATAAAATCATTAAAGGATAAATTTTCGTAAATAAAATATTTCTTAGTTGAAAATATTATATAAATATATCTAGACATTTGTAGGAAAAGGAATAACTTAAATCAGAGTTTAAAAACGTTAATTCGTAGAGAAGTAGAATTCCTCGCAGAAAAATAATTAGTTTACGATGAAAATCAAATAAATAGATTTAAAAGAATTAAAATATTTCAAAATAAAAATAAATACCATTAGACTCAAAAATGAAAATAGAGCTTGGAATAATGATGAAACATAAGGCCGAAATGTGACATAGTTATGACGAAGTCATAACGAAAATGATAAAAATGCTAGAAAAATAGCGGGTGTTACAGAGGCCCAACAATCACTTTCTCTGAAGCTGACCTACCGCCGTAATCTGGCCCTCTACATTACGGTGAGCTGCCGAGGGAAATACCTCCCGATGACCCTAATTGATGATGGGTCTGCTGTGAATGTCCTCCCCTTGAGGACCGCAAAAGCCCTCGCGATCACCGAGGCCGATTATATTCCGACTTCTCAGACCATCCAGGCATTTGATGGAAGCCCAAAGTCGGTAGCTGGGGCCATAAAGCTGACTGTTATAACAGGCCCAATAGAAAAGGAGCTGGAATTCCAGGTGATCGATGTCGCCTCATCCTTCAACCTGCTCCTAGGAAGGCCGTGGATTCACGCGGTCAAGCCAGTATCCTCCACCCTCCACCGAAAGATCAAGTTGCCTTTGCTCAACAACGTTATTACCTTAGAGGCAACCCCAATGACTGTGGCTAGCTGCAATGCCACGGGCCGCGCAGACCTCTGGGGGTTCGACTTTGTGGGGATGATCGAGGAAGAGTACCTTTTAAGGCCCTACTTCACCACGAGCATTGACACGATGCTCCAAAACCTAGGGTACTTTCCGGGGGCTACTTCTCGACCCGATCTTCCATCTAGGAAGATCATTGAGGTCCTTAAGGACGAAGACTCTCACTTCGGCCATGGCTATGCCGCCACCCCGGGCAACGTTGTCCGAGCAGGAGTCGAAAAGGCCTGCAACATTATTAGGGGTATCCACTTTAGCCCTTACAGCCCACGGTTGACTGACTACTTTGTCACACCGGTGTTTGGGGCTATTCAGGTTGGTCTGTACCAACCCAATGCGGCGCACCTTGGGACCCAATTGGCCCGGGACAGCAACTACATCCCGGATGACGTGTTCGCCCTCATCCAATCTGATGGAGCTGACAATTCTGAGCCCGCGCTGGGGCTACTTTTCGGGGAAGACACCATAGCCCCGACTTCAAAAGAAGACCTGGTCAACCTGATTCTCCGCAGCAACAGGTTTGACCTGACCAAGCTGATCTCGGATGTTGGCTCCGAGACGGGAAACAGGGCCTGGAGGAAGACTGTCAAGTGGACTGACAGTCAAGGAAAGATCTACAAGCTGTTCACTGGAGAGGGAGACATGCCTGAGTCTGAGTCCGAGTCTGAGTCTGAGGTCGTGTCTAGAGAGTCCGGTGCAAGAGTCACTCCTGTAACCCCTCTCCCACTTGTCATTCCTGCTGCTGGCACTTCGGGGTCTGTCCCGCGTGCCTTACCAATTCCGCCACTGACCAATGATCAGATGGCTGCTCTTTTCGAGCTGTTTTCAAAGTTTTCAATCAATAATAAAAACCGTTCTGCTTACGACTTGTCTCTTTTAAATTCCGCTTTCAAAAAATATTTTATGCAATGACATTGAGAAACCCGACGAACAGGTATCCTTACCTCCACACCTGATCGAGCAGCTAGAGCAAAGGGAATCTCGAAATCCGGTAATTGAAGAGACCGAATCCATTAATGTGGGAACAACTTTAGAGCCTCAGATACTTAAGATAGGGTTATCCCTAGATCCCGAGGAGAAACAACAATTCACGAATCTCCTCCAAGAGTTCAAAGATGTCTTCGCATGGTCCTACAAGGACATGCCGGGGATAGACCGGGAAATAGCCGAGCACCACATACCAATTAAAGACGGGTGCAATCCGGTTAAGCAAAAGCTCCGCCGAATGAGGCCCGAGTGGTCTCTCAAGGTAAAAGAAGAAATCGATAAACAGTTCAAAGCTGACTTCATACAGGTGTCCGAATATCCGGACTGGGTTGCAAACATCGTGCCGGTTCCTAAAAAGGACGGTAAGGTGCGGATATGCGTGGATTTTCGGGATCTTAACAAGGCGATCCTGAAAAATGATTTTCCGTTACCACACATCGACATACTGGTGGATAACACAGCCGATCATGCCCTTCTATCGTTCATGGACGGGTATTCCGGGAATAATCAGATCAAGATGGCGGAACAAGATATGAGTAAGACTACCTTCACCACTGCATGAGGTACTTACTGTTACACCGTCATGCCATTCGGTCTCATTAATGCGGGGGCCGCGTACCAAAGAACCGCTACCACCTTACTACACGACATGATGCGTAAAGAGGTAGAAGTTTATGTAGACGACATGATCGTCAAATCCAAAGAACGGGACGGTCACATCACCGCCCTACGAAAATTCTTCACCCGATTGCGCAAATACAACATGAGGCTAAACCCTCAAAAGTGCAGTTTCGGGGTAACATCAGGCAAATTACTGAGTCATATCGTTAGCCAACGAGGTACCGAGGTCAACCCAGCTGAAATTAAAGCCATTACCGAGATGCAACCCCCTAAAACCGAAAAAGAAATAAGGGGATTTCTTGGGAAAGTCCTGTATATCAGTCGGTTCATTTCCAAACTAACCATGGTGTGTGAACCGATTTTCAAGAAACTGGAAGTAGGGGAACGGGTACTGTGGGATGACAAGTGCCAAGCTGCTTTCGACAAGATCAAGGAAATCCTGTCTGCTCCGCGAGTCTTAATACCACCCCAGCCCGGTTTGGCTCTGTCATTATACCTAACGACGACCGAGACAGCCATGGGGGCTATGCTGGCTCAGACAGTTAACTCCGAAGAACGAGCTATCTATTACATCAGCAAAAAGTTTTTAGAGTA
Organism: Agrostemma githago; assembly: GCA_958450325.1. Lineage (NCBI taxonomy): Eukaryota > Viridiplantae > Streptophyta > Magnoliopsida > Caryophyllales > Caryophyllaceae > Agrostemma > Agrostemma githago. The sequence continues at coordinate 32,791,400 of OY288242.1, forward strand.
TGAGTGCAAATATACCATGCTCGAAAAGACGTGCTTGGCTCTGGTTTGGGCCACTAAGAAGCTCCGACACTATATGCTCAACTACGATGTCCATGTGCTATCCAAGATGGACCCAATCAAATACCTCTTCGAAAAGCCCTTTCTCAATGGCCGAATTTCTAGATGGCCTCTAATGCTGGAAGAGTTCGACCTAAAATTTGTACCATTGAAGGCCATTAAGGGGCGAGTAGTAGCTGAATTTCTCGCCGATAGCCCGGTAACCGAAGAAGGACACACCGACACCTGGTCCTTCCCAGATGAAGATATCTTCCATACCGATACCAAAACATGGAATTTATACTTCGATGGAGCGTCCAATTTTCGAGGGTTCGGAGTCGGGATCCTCCTAATCTCACCAAAAGGGGAGCATAATCCCGAGTCCATCAAAGTGGACTTTGATGTAATCAATAATGCAGCCAAATACGAAGCATGGATTTACGGGCTACAAGCCGCCGCCAATCTGGGGATCACAAATCTCCGGGTACATGGTGACTCATCCTTGGTCATTAACCAAGCACTTCAAAAATGGAAAACTCGGAACTCTAATCTCGTGGCCTACCAGGCACGAGTAAGGGATCTCGAGAAACAATACCAAAAGGTAGAGTATATATACCTACCCCGGGAGGAGAATCAGTTTGCAGATGCACTTTCAAAATTGGCATCTTTGCTGAATATTCCCGACCACGTGACCAGTATGCCAATTTGTGTCGGAAGACGGTCCGAGCCGGCATACATCCACGACATTGAAGACATTGAGATAACTGATCCTAAACCATGGTATCAGGCTGTATTAACGTACCTGACAAACGGTGAATATCCTCCCGGGACTGAAGGCCGAGCCAAGAAAGCCTTACGAAGGCTAGCTACCCAGTTTGTCCGCACAGAAGCCATGCAACTATACAAAAAGACAACACATGGGGCTATACTCCTTTGTGTCGATAAATATAAAGCTGAAAAGGTTATGGCCGAAATACATGATGGCGAATGCGGCCCACATATGAATGCCCAGATGCTGCCCGAAAAATCATGAGGCTCGGGTATTACTGGAATACTATGGAAGCCGACTGCCAGTTATATGTCAAACATTGTCATAACTGTCAAATCTTCGCCAACAAGCAACATTTGCCGTCATCTCTGCTTTATACCATGACGTCGCCTTAGCCGTTCTCGACATGGGGTATCGACATAATCGGGAAAATAAATTCCTCCGGTGCCGGAGGACACTGCTTCATTTTGGTAGCTATCGACTATTTCACCAAATGGGTCGAAGCTAAATCCTATCGCGTTCTCAATACTAAACATGTCGCCAAGTTTATCCAGAGCAAGATAATATGTCGGTATGGGATCCCACATGAATTTATTAGTGATCACGGGACTCATTTTCAAGTCGAAACTGCGGCCCTACTGACCAAGTATAAAATTCAAAGGCATACGTCCTCGCCTTATCGTCCCCAAACAAATGAAGCGGTAGAGGAGGCCAATAAAACAAATGTCACCATACTCAAAAAGATGGCTGATAATTACCAGGACTGGCTCGACAAAATACCTTTTGCCCTATGGGGATACCGGACGTCAATTCGCACCGCAACTGGGGCGACGCCGTATTACCTAACTTATGGGATGGAGGCAGTCCAACCAGTTGAATTGGAGGTACCGTCTCTCAGAATTCTGTTAGAAAGTCAAGTACCCGAAGCTGATTGGGTTCGAGCACGGTATGACTCATTGGTTTTACTAGACGAACGACGATCTCGTGCCCTCAATATTATCCAAATCTATCAGAAAAGGATCCAGCGGGCCTTCAACAAAAGGGTGAGACTCAGAAATATTAAGGAGGGGGATCTGGTCCTTAAATCGGTTCGAGCTTTATTGCCAGTTGACCTAAGGGAAAAATTCAAACCTAATTGGGTTGGGCCATACTTGGTAAAGATGATCCTGCCGGGAGGAGCAGTGATGCTGACGGACCTGGACGGGAATGAGTTCGTCAACCCAACCAACCTGGACCAGCTGAAGCGTTACTACCCTTAGCCACTTCTCAATGTCATTTGCAAAATTTATCAAAATTGTTTTTTTACAGAAAGCAAGTCAATAAGCTAGAATTATTTACTCTAGTCTTGGTTTAATTCGAGATTGCAAATTGTAGACACCCGCATTTTGACTGCCAGGTGTCTATGGTGGTTTCCAAAAAAACACCCGATGATGATCGGACGCTAACGTGTTTCTACGCGCTCGGATATGGGCTCAAAACCATTAGTTGTTGGCTTAAGCACTTATGGAGTACAAATCTCACAAAACTAACCTCAAATTCACGCCCAGTGGACCGTTCCTAGTCAAACAAGACTAATTTGGGCCAAAACCGACACCGGAAATAAAACCGACTTTTTAGCAATTGGGTCAACCCCGGTCAAAGTCGTTTCCGAAACACACAAAACAGCCACCCAAACACAAAAATCCAACTCAAAAGCAAAAACCCATCAAACATCCAAAGTCATGGTCCAAAACATTGGCCCCGCGCAACCCAGCTGAGCCACTCGATCGAGTGGGCCCTCAGTCAGGCCCGACTGCAGGTGCACTGGGTCACTTGACCGAGTCCAGGGGCTACTCGGTCGAGTAACCCTAACCGGGGTACATAGCCAAGCCTATATATACACCCCCATGCACAACCCTAAACACACTTTTAAAAAAACCGTAATTTCAACCCTAATTCTACCCTAAGAAAACCCTAATCAAACCCTACTCACATACAAACCCCAACCCTAGCGTTTAGGAATTCAAACCCAAACCACCACAGCTTGGCCTACATACTCGATACTCCCGTGCAAGTCGCCACTACGAGTCCCGTCCGAGCATAAGGAACGTGTAAGTTGAGGGTGCAAAACCGGTCTTCTTCCCTTCTCTTCTCCCTCTCGGCTTCTTCATCTTTTTTTTCGTTTTTTTGTCTTTTTTATTTTATCATCGCATTCTAATATCATTAATATCACTAGTACAAAACATTAAAATACTCGCGAATTTGTGTCGAGTGCGAAGGATGTCGGAATAAGGAAACCCGAATATACAAGTGTACTGCACACAGCGTTGCCGGTCGCTTATCCTGACACCCTAGCTCTTGAATATTGAAACGAGTCAACTTAAACAATAGTTTTTATTTCGGTCAAGCCAGTATCCTCCACCCTCCACCGAAAGATCAAGTTGCCTTTGCTCAACAACGTTATTACCTTAGAGGCAACCCCAATGACTGTGGCTAGCTGCAATGCCACGGGCCGCGCAGACCTCTGGGGGTTCGACTTTGTGGGGATGATCGAGGAAGAGTACCTTTTAAGGCCCTACTTCACCACGAGCATTGACACGATGCTCCAAAACCTAGGGTACTTTCCGGGGACTACTTCTCGACCCGATCTTCCATCTGGGAAGATCATTGAGGTCCTTAAGGACGAAGACTCTCACTTCGGCCATGGCTCTGCCGCCACCCCGGGCAACGTTGTCCGAGCAGGAGTCGAAAAGGCCTGCAACATTATTAGGGGTATCCACTTTAGCCCTTACAGCCCACGGTTGACTGACTACTTTGTCACACCAGTGTTTGGGGCTATTCAGGTTGGTCTGTACCAACCCAATGCGGCGCACCTTGGGACCCAATTGGCCCGGGACAGCAACTACATCCCGGATGACGTGTTCGCCCTCATCCAATCTGATGGAGCTGACAATTTTGAGCCCGCGCTGGGGCTACTTTTCGGGGAAGACACCATAGCCCCGACTTCAAAAGAAGACCTGGTCAACCTGATTCTCCGCAGCAACAGGTTTGACCTGACTAAGCTGATCTTGGATGTTGGCTCCGAGACGGGAAACAGGGCCTGGAGGAAGACTGTCAAGTGGACTGACAGTCAAGGAAAGATCTACAAGCTGTTCACTGGAGAGGGAGACATGCCTGAGTCTGAGTCCGAGTCTGAGTCTGAGGTCGTGTCTAGAGAGTCCGGTGCAAGAGTCACTCCTGTAACCCCTCTCCCACTTGTCATTCCTGCTGCTGGCACTTCGGGGTCTGTCCCGCGTGCCTTACCAATTCCGCCACTGACCAATGATCAGATGGCTGCTCTTTTCGAGCTGTTTTCAAAGTTTTCAATCAATAATAAAAACCGTTCTGCTTACGACTTGTCTCTTTTAAATTCCGCTTTCAAAAAATATTTTATGCAATGACATTGAGAAACCCGACGAACAGGTATCCTTACCTCCACACCTGATCGAGCAGCTAGAGCAAAGGGAATCTCGAAATCCGGTAATTGAAGAGACCGAATCCATTAATGTGGGAACAACTTTAGAGCCTCAGATACTTAAGATAGGGTTATCCCTAGATCCCGAGGAGAAACAACAATTCACGAATCTCCTCCAAGAGTTCAAAGATGTCTTCGCATGGTCCTACAAGGACATGCCGGGGATAGACCGGGAAATAGCCGAGCACCACATACCAATTAAAGACGGGTGCAATCCGGTTAAGCAAAAGCTCCGCCGAATGAGGCCCGAGTGGTCTCTCAAGGTAAAAGAAGAAATCGATAAACAGTTCAAAGCTGACTTCATACAGGTGTCCGAATATCCGGACTGGGTTGCAAACATCGTGCCGGTTCCTAAAAAGGACGGTAAGGTGCGGATATGCGTGGATTTTCGGGATCTTAACAAGGCGATCCCGAAAAATGATTTTCCGTTACCACACATCGACATACTGGTGGATAACACAGCCGATCATGCCCTTCTATCGTTCATGGACGGGTATTCCGGGAATAATCAGATCAAGATGGCGGAACAAGATATGAGTAAGACTACCTTCACCACTCCATGAGGTACTTACTGTTACACCGTCATGCCATTCGGTCTCATTAATGCGGGGGCCGCGTACCAAAGAACCGCTACCACCTTACTACACGACATGATGCGTAAAGAGGTAGAAGTTTATGTAGACGACATGATCGTCAAATCCAAAGAACGGGACGGTCACATCACCGCCCTACGAAAATTCTTCACCCGATTGCGCAAATACAACATGAGGCTAAACCCTCAAAAGTGCAGTTTCGGGGTAACATCAGGCAAATTACTGAGTCATATCGTTAGCCAACGAGGTACCGAGGTCAACCCAGCTGAAATTAAAGCCATTACCGAGATGCAACCCCCTAAAACCGAAAAAGAAATAAGGGGATTTCTTGGGAAAGTCCTGTATATCAGTCGGTTCATTTCCAAACTAACCATGGTGTGTGAACCGATTTTCAAGAAACTGGAAGTAGGGGAACGGGTACTGTGGGATGACAAGTGCCAAGCTGCTTTCGACAAGATCAAGGAAATCCTGTCTGCTCCGCGAGTCTTAATACCACCCCAGCCCGGTTTGGCTCTGTCATTATACCTAACGACGACCGAGACAGCCATGGGGGCTATGCTGGCTCAGACAGTTAACTCCGAAGAACGAGCTATCTATTACATCAGCAAAAAGTTTTTAGAGTATGAGTGCAAATATACCATGCTCGAAAAGACGTGCTTGGCTCTGGTTTGGGCCACTAAGAAGCTCCGACACTATATGCTCAACTACGATGTCCATGTGCTATCCAAGATGGACCCAATCAAATACCTCTTCGAAAAGCCCTTTCTCAATGGCCGAATTTCTAGATGGCCTCTAATGCTGGAAGAGTTCGACCTAAAATTTGTACCATTGAAGGCCATTAAGGGGCGAGTAGTAGCTGAATTTCTCGCCGATAGCCCGGTAACCGAAGAAGGACACACCGACACCTGGTCCTTCCCAGATGAAGATATCTTCCATACCGATACCAAAACATGGAATTTATACTTCGATGGAGCGTCCAATTTTCGAGGGTTCGGAGTCGGGATCCTCCTAATCTCACCAAAAGGGGAGCATAATCCCGAGTCCATCAAAGTGGACTTTGATGTAATCAATAATGCAGCCAAATACGAAGCATGGATTTACGGGCTACAAGCCGCCGCCAATCTGGGGATCACAAATCTCCGGGTACATGGTGACTCATCCTTGGTCATTAACCAAGCACTTCAAAAATGGAAAACTCGGAACTCTAATCTCGTGGCCTACCAGGCACGAGTAAGGGATCTCGAGAAACAATACCAAAAGGTAGAGTATATATACCTACCCCGGGAGGAGAATCAGTTTGCAGATGCACTTTCAAAATTGGCATCTTTGCTGAATATTCCCGACCACGTGACCAGTATGCCAATTTGTGTCGGAAGACGGTCCGAGCCGGCATACATCCACGACATTGAAGACATTGAGATAACTGATCCTAAACCATGGTATCAGGCTGTATTAACGTACCTGACAAACGGTGAATATCCTCCCGGGACTGAAGGCCGAGCCAAGAAAGCCTTACGAAGGCTAGCTACCCAGTTTGTCCGCACAGAAGCCATGCAACTATACAAAAAGACAACACATGGGGCTATACTCCTTTGTGTCGATAAATATAAAGCTGAAAAGGTTATGGCCGAAATACATGATGGCGAATGCGGCCCACATATGAATGCCCAGATGCTGCCCGAAAAATCATGAGGCTCGGGTATTACTGGAATACTATGGAAGCCGACTGCCAGTTATATGTCAAACATTGTCATAACTGTCAAATCTTCGCCAACAAGCAACATATGCCGTCATCTCTGCTTTATACCATGACGTCGCCTTAGCCGTTCTCGACATGGGGTATCGACATAATCGGGAAAATAAATTCCTCCGGTGCCGGAGGACACTGCTTCATTTTGGTAGCTATCGACTATTTCACCAAATGGGTCGAAGCTAAATCCTATCGCGTTCTCAATACTAAACATGTCGCCAAGTTTATCCAGAGCAAGATAATATGTCGGTATGGGATCCCACATGAATTTATTAGTGATCACGGGACTCATTTTCAAGTCGAAACTGCGGCCCTACTGACCAAGTATAAAATTCAAAGGCATACGTCCTCGCCTTATCGTCCCCAAACAAATGAAGCGGTAGAGGAGGCCAATAAAACAAATGTCACCATACTCAAAAAGATGGCTGATAATTACCAGGACTGGCTCGACAAAATACCTTTTGCCCTATGGGGATACCGGACGTCAATTCGCACCGCAACTGGGGCGACGCCGTATTACCTAACTTATGGGATGGAGGCAGTCCAACCAGTTGAATTGGAGGTACCGTCTCTCAGAATTCTGTTAGAAAGTCAAGTACCCGAAGCTGATTGGGTTCGAGCACGGTATGACTCATTGGTTTTACTAGACGAACGACGATCTCGTGCCCTCAATATTATCCAAATCTATCAGAAAAGGATCCAGCGGGCCTTCAACAAAAGGGTGAGACTCAGAAATATTAAGGAGGGGGATCTGGTCCTTAAATCGGTTCGAGCTTTATTGCCAGTTGACCTAAGGGAAAAATTCAAACCTAATTGGGCTGGGCCATACTTGGTAAAGATGATCCTGCCGGGAGGAGCAGTGATGCTGACGGACCTGGACGGGAATGAGTTCGTCAACCCAACCAACCTGGACCAGCTGAAGCGTTACTACCCTTAGCCACTTCTCAATGTCATTTGCAAAATTTATCAAAATTGTTTTTTTACAGAAAGCAAGTCAATAAGCTAGAATTATTTACTCTAGTCTTGGTTTAATTCGAGATTGCAAATTGTAGACACCCGCATTTTGACTGCCAGGTGTCTATGGTGGTTTCCAAAAAAACACCCGATGATGATCGGACGCTAACGTGTTTCTACGCGCTCGGATATGGGCTCAAAACCATTAGTTGTTGGCTTAAGCACTTATGGAGTACAAATCTCACAAAACTAACCTCAAATTCACGCCCAGTGGACCGTTCCGAGTCAAACAAGACTAATTTGGGCCAAAACCGACACCGGAAATAAAACCGACTTTTTAGCAATTGGGTCAACCCCGGTCAAAGTCGTTTCCGAAACACACAAAACAGCCACCCAAACACAAAAATCCAACTCAAAAGCAAAAACCCATCAAACATCCAAAGTCATGGTCCAAAACATTGGCCCCGCGCAACCCAGCTAAGCCACTCGATCGAGTGCTTAGCCCACTCGATCGAGTGGGCCCTCAGTCAGGCCCGACTGCAGGTGCACTGGGTCACTTGACCGAGTCCAGGGGCTACTCGGTCGAGTAACCCTAACCGGGGTACATAGCCAAGCCTATATATACACCCCCATGCACAACCCTAAACACACTTTTAAAAAAACCGTAATTTCAACCCTAATTCTACCCTAAGAAAACCCTAATCAAACCCTACTCACATACAAACCCCAACCCTAGCGTTTAGGAATTCAAACCCAAACCACCACAGCTTGGCCTACATACTCGATACTCCCGTGCAAGTCGCCACTACGAGTCCCGTCCGAGCATAAGGAACGTGTAAGTTGAGGGTGCAAAACCGGTCTTCTTCCCTTCTCTTCTCCCTCTCGGCTTCTTCATCTTTTTTTTCGTTTTTTTGTCTTTTTTATTTTATCATCGCATTCTAATATCATTAATATCACTAGTACAAAACATTAAAATACTCGCGAATTTGTGTCGAGTGCGAAGGATGTCGGAATAAGGAAACCCGAATATACAAGTGTACTGCACACAGCGTTGCCGGTCGCTTATCCTGACACCCTAGCTCTTGAATATTGAAACGAGTCAACTTAAACAATAGTTTTTATTTCGGTCAAGCCAGTATCCTCCACCCTCCACCGAAAGATCAAGTTGCCTTTGCTCAACAACGTTATTACCTTAGAGGCAACCCCAATGACTGTGGCTAGCTGCAATGCCACGGGCCGCGCAGACCTCTGGGGGTTCGACTTTGTGGGGATGATCGAGGAAGAGTACCTTTTAAGGCCCTACTTCACCACGAGCATTGACACGATGCTCCAAAACCTAGGGTACTTTCCGGGGGCTACTTCTCGACCCGATCTTCCATCTGGGAAGATCATTGAGGTCCTTAAGGACGAAGACTCTCACTTCGGCCATGGCTATGCCGCCACCCCGGGCAACGTTGTCCGAGCAGGAGTCGAAAAGGCCTGCAACATTATTAGGGGTATCCACTTTAGCCCTTACAGCCCACGGTTGACTGACTACTTTGTCACACCAGTGTTTGGGGCTATTCAGGTTGGTCTGTACCAACCCAATGCGGCGCACCTTGGGACTCAATTGGCCCGGGACAGCAACTACATCCCGGATGACGTGTTCGCCCTCATCCAATCTGATGGAGCTGACAATTCTGAGCCCGCGCTGGGGCTACTTTTCGGGGAAGACACCATAGCCCCGACTTCAAAAGAAGACCTGGTCAACCTGATTCTCCGCAGCAACAGGTTTGACCTGACTAAGCTGATCTTGGATGTTGGCTCCGAGACGGGAAACAGGGCCTGGAGGAAGACTGTCAAGTGGACTGACAGTCAAGGAAAGATCTACAAGCTGTTCACTGGAGAGGGAGACATGCCTGAGTCTGAGTCCGAGTCTGAGTCTGAGGTCGTGTCTAGAGAGTCCGGTGCAAGAGTCACTCCTGTAACCCCTCTCCCACTTGTCATTCCTGCTGCTGGCACTTCGGGGTCTGTCCCGCGTGCCTTACCAATTCCGCCACTGACCAATGATCAGATGGCTGCTCTTTTCGAGCTGTTTTCAAAGTTTTCAATCAATAATAAAAACCGTTCTGCTTACGACTTGTCTCTTTTAAATTCCGCTTTCAAAAAATATTTTATGCAATGACATTGAGAAACCCGACGAACAGGTATCCTTACCTCCACACCTGATCGAGCAGCTAGAGCAAAGGGAATCTCGAAATCCGGTAATTGAAGAGACCGAATCCATTAATGTGGGAACAACTTTAGAGCCTCAGATACTTAAGATAGGGTTATCCCTAGATCCCGAGGAGAAACAACAATTCACGAATCTCCTCCAAGAGTTCAAAGATGTCTTCGCATGGTCCTACAAGGACATGCCGGGGATAGACCGGGAAATAGCCGAGCACCACATACCAATTAAAGACGGGTGCAATCCGGTTAAGCAAAAGCTCCGCCGAATGAGGCCCGAGTGGTCTCTCAAGGTAAAAGAAGAAATCGATAAACAGTTCAAAGCTGACTTCATACAGGTGTCCGAATATCCGGACTGGGTTGCAAACATCGTGCCGGTTCCTAAAAAGGACGGTAAGGTGCGGATATGCGTGGATTTTCGGGATCTTAACAAGGCGATCCCGAAAAATGATTTTCCGTTACCACACATCGACATACTGGTGGATAACACAGCCGATCATGCCCTTCTATCGTTCATGGACGGGTATTCCGGGAATAATCAGATCAAGATGGCGGAACAAGATATGAGTAAGACTACCTTCACCACTCCATGAGGTACTTACTGTTACACCGTCATGCCATTCGGTCTCATTAATGCGGGGGCCGCGTACCAAAGAACCGCTACCACCTTACTACACGACATGATGCGTAAAGAGGTAGAAGTTTATGTAGACGACATGATCGTCAAATCCAAAGAACGGGACGGTCACATCACCGCCCTACGAAAATTCTTCACCCGATTGCGCAAATACAACATGAGGCTAAACCCTCAAAAGTGCAGTTTCGGGGTAACATCAGGCAAATTACTGAGTCATATCGTTAGCCAACGAGGTACCGAGGTCAACCCAGCTGAAATTAAAGCCATTACCGAGATGCAACCCCCTAAAACCGAAAAAGAAATAAGGGGATTTCTTGGGAAAGTCCTGTATATCAGTCGGTTCATTTCCAAACTAACCATGGTGTGTGAACCGATTTTCAAGAAACTGGAAGTAGGGGAACGGGTACTGTGGGATGACAAGTGCCAAGCTGCTTTCGACAAGATCAAGGAAATCCTGTCTGCTCCGCGAGTCTTAATACCACCCCAGCCCGGTTTGGCTCTGTCATTATACCTAACGACGACCGAGACAGCCATGGGGGCTATGCTGGCTCAGACAGTTAACTCCGAAGAACGAGCTATCTATTACATCAGCAAAAAGTTTTTAGAGTATGAGTGCAAATATACCATGCTCGAAAAGACGTGCTTGGCTCTGGTTTGGGCCACTAAGAAGCTCCGACACTATATGCTCAACTACGATGTCCATGTGCTATCCAAGATGGACCCAATCAAATACCTCTTCGAAAAGCCCTTTCTCAATGGCCGAATTTCTAGATGGCCTCTAATGCTGGAAGAGTTCGACCTAAAATTTGTACCATTGAAGGCCATTAAGGGGCGAGTAGTAGCTGAATTTCTCGCCGATAGCCCGGTAACCGAAGAAGGACACACCGACACCTGGTCCTTCCCAGATGAAGATATCTTCCATACCGATACCAAAACATGGAATTTATACTTCGATGGAGCGTCCAATTTTCGAGGGTTCGGAGTCGGGATCCTCCTAATCTCACCAAAAGGGGAGCATAATCCCGAGTCCATCAAAGTGGACTTTGATGTAATCAATAATGCAGCCAAATACGAAGCATGGATTTACGGGCTACAAGCCGCCGCCAATCTGGGGATCACAAATCTCCGGGTACATGGTGACTCATCCTTGGTCATTAACCAAGCACTTCAAAAATGGAAAACTCGGAACTCTAATCTCGTGGCCTACCAGGCACGAGTAAGGGATCTCGAGAAACAATACCAAAAGGTAGAGTATATATACCTACCCCGGGAGGAGAATCAGTTTGCAGATGCACTTTCAAAATTGGCATCTTTGCTGAATATTCCCGACCACGTGACCAGTATGCCAATTTGTGTCGGAAGACGGTCCGAGCCGGCATACATCCACGACATTGAAGACATTGAGATAACTGATCCTAAACCATGGTATCAGGCTGTATTAACGTACCTGACAAACGGTGAATATCCTCCCGGGACTGAAGGCCGAGCCAAGAAAGCCTTACGAAGGCTAGCTACCCAGTTTGTCCGCACAGAAGCCATGCAACTATACAAAAAGACAACACATGGGGCTATACTCCTTTGTGTCGATAAATATAAAGCTGAAAAGGTTATGGCCGAAATACATGATGGCGAATGCGGCCCACATATGAATGCCCAGATGCTGCCCGAAAAATCATGAGGCTCGGGTATTACTGGAATACTATGGAAGCCGACTGCCAGTTATATGTCAAACATTGTCATAACTGTCAAATCTTCGCCAACAAGCAACATATGCCGTCATCTCTGCTTTATACCATGACGTCGCCTTAGCCGTTCTCGACATGGGGTATCGACATAATCGGGAAAATAAATTCCTCCGGTGCCGGAGGACACTGCTTCATTTTGGTAGCTATCGACTATTTCACCAAATGGGTCGAAGCTAAATCCTATCGCGTTCTCAATACTAAACATGTCGCCAAGTTTATCCAGAGCAAGATAATATGTCGGTATGGGATCCCACATGAATTTATTAGTGATCACGGGACTCATTTTCAAGTCGAAACTGCGGCCCTACTGACCAAGTATAAAATTCAAAGGCATACGTCCTCGCCTTATCGTCCCCAAACAAATGAAGCGGTAGAGGAGGCCAATAAAACAAATGTCACCATACTCAAAAAGATGGCTGATAATTACCAGGACTGGCTCGACAAAATACCTTTTGCCCTATGGGGATACCGGACGTCAATTCGCACCGCAACTGGGGCGACGCCGTATTACCTAACTTATGGGATGGAGGCAGTCCAACCAGTTGAATTGGAGGTACCGTCTCTCAGAATTCTGTTAGAAAGTCAAGTACCCGAAGCTGATTGGGTTCGAGCACGGTATGACTCATTGGTTTTACTAGACGAACGACGATCTCGTGCCCTCAATATTATCCAAATCTATCAGAAAAGGATCCAGCGGGCCTTCAACAAAAGGGTGAGACTCAGAAATATTAAGGAGGGGGATCTGGTCCTTAAATCGGTTCGAGCTTTATTGCCAGTTGACCTAAGGGAAAAATTCAAACCTAATTGGGCTGGGCCATACTTGGTAAAGATGATCCTGCCGGGAGGAGCAGTGATGCTGACGGACCTGGACGGGAATGAGTTCGTCAACCCAACCAACCTGGACCAGCTGAAGCGTTACTACCCTTAGCCACTTCTCAATGTCATTTGCAAAATTTATCAAAATTGTTTTTTTACAGAAAGCAAGTCAATAAGCTAGAATTATTTACTCTAGTCTTGGTTTAATTCGAGATTGCAAATTGTAGACACCCGCATTTTGACTGCCAGGTGTCTATGGTGGTTTCCAAAAAAACACCCGATGATGATCGGACGCTAACGTGTTTCTACGCGCTCGGATATGGGCTCAAAACCATTAGTTGTTGGCTTAAGCACTTATGGAGTACAAATCTCACAAAACTAACCTCAAATTCACGCCCAGTGGACCGTTCCGAGTCAAACAAGACTAATTTGGGCCAAAACCGACACCGGAAATAAAACCGACTTTTTAGCAATTGGGTCAACCCCGGTCAAAGTCGTTTCCGAAACACACAAAACAGCCACCCAAACACAAAAATCCAACTCAAAAGCAAAAACCCATCAAACATCCAAAGTCATGGTCCAAAACATTGGCCCCGCGCAACCCAGCTAAGCCACTCGATCGAGTGCTTAGCCCACTCGATCGAGTGGGCCCTCAGTCAGGCCCGACTGCAGGTGCACTGGGTCACTTGACCGAGTCCAGGGGCTACTCGGTCGAGTAACCCTAACCGGGGTACATAGCCAAGCCTATATATACACCCCCATGCACAACCCTAAACACACTTTTAAAAAAACCGTAATTTCAACCCTAATTCTACCCTAAGAAAACCCTAATCAAACCCTACTCACATACAAACCCCAACCCTAGCGTTTAGGAATTCAAACCCAAACCACCACAGCTTGGCCTACATACTCGATACTCCCGTGCAAGTCGCCACTACGAGTCCCGTCCGAGCATAAGGAACGTGTAAGTTGAGGGTGCAAAACCGGTCTTCTTCCCTTCTCTTCTCCCTCTCGGCTTCTTCATCTTTTTTTTCGTTTTTTTGTCTTTTTTATTTTATCATCGCATTCTAATATCATTAATATCACTAGTACAAAACATTAAAATACTCGCGAATTTGTGTCGAGTGCGAAGGATGTCGGAATAAGGAAACCCGAATATACAAGTGTACTGCACACAGCGTTGCCGGTCGCTTATCCTGACACCCTAGCTCTTGAATATTGAAACGAGTCAACTTAAACAATAGTTTTTATTTCGTTCGCGTTATTATCATTAATCGCATACTCCATCGATTTTCTAAAATCTTTTTCGAAACAAGTGTTTTTTTAGGGATCGAAACCCGTTGACGCGGATCCGACATCACATAATCCCTAGGGATTCATTACGATGTCGGAAAAGTCGAGGGAATCAAGTCGAGTTTATATAATTCAAGTGTCGATCCGTCAAGTTCGATACCAACTCAATAGTTGGATGTCAAATCTCAACGGGTCAGTCAAATAAATTAACCAACGCGGTTTCTATTGATGCTAAAATAATTGTCATACAATTCGTTAGAATTACGGCATTATTAAACGCGGAGGAAATCTTTTTTTATATCGCGATAGTTAATTTAAAACGACTTATAACAATTTTTATCTCGCTCTAACTATTTCCTATTCGATTCAATGATCGAATATGGGATACGACGAGTATCAAATTTAGAACCGATTACAAATAACACAATATTTATACCCGATTAGACAAAATCGTCAAGTTAGCAAAATCAAAAGCAATTTCGAAATCATTAACAATATTGCAAACGAACCAATGGTTCGTACAAGTGCCACTCGACCGAGTGCCATAGGCCACTCGATCGAGTGATATCACAAAAACCAAGCAGAATGGTTTTTCGACCTCCACTCGGTCGAGTCTCGCAATGACTCGGTCGAGTGGCAGTGTACTCGATCGAGTTCGCCAATAACTCGACCGAGTAGGGTCTAAAAAACGGGACAGAACCCTTTTCAGGGGTCCACTCGGTCGAGTCCCTCAATGACTCGGTCGAGTGGCCCTTTATCACGACAAAACCGTGAGTCCTACATTAGCATTCGAGTCTTGCTAACCGTTTTTATGACTTAAGTCAGCATGTGCCTAATCTATCACGTGAAGCATCATTTTCGCAAGCCATGCATCCTCATATTTACATTATTCCATATCGCAAACTGTTATTACCGTTATGCCGTTACTAACCGTTTGTCACTTCTTCTTGTCAATTTATTGTTTATTTTATTGTACTAAAATAAACCCGCATGCTAAAATACAACTTTGACGTTAAGATTTTAGTTGCATTAAATCGACATAGAAACCCTTTCAATTTCTCACATGCTTAGGGAAAACAATGTTTGCATAAGCATTTCCCCGTTCAACTAACGCGCGTATTCAAAAATCATTCGATATCTTAGTAGAGGCCGCCAATGTGCGGGCGGGGTTGGGTGTCCTTAGTGGGCTTCCCAACACGTACCCTCACCCCTTACTCAGAACCTCGGTTTCCGGATGCCCGAAACCGTTGGCGCACGAGAGTCAATCAATACACGATAACCGGTAGTGACGGTATCGGTATCGCAATGCAAAGGGACGAGCCCAATAAATTCTGACATCGAAAATGGGTCGTATTTTGTACACGGCCCACTACGACATAGAGTGGGCTCGAACGGGCCCGAACTCCCACAAAGTTCGGTGGCGACTCCACTTCGATTTAAATTTCCATTCGATCCATTCTCATATGGAGATTCATTCGCCTCCCCAAACCCGCGTGTGGCCGCGTCGAGGTGGACCTATGTCATGTCCACACAAATCTACTGTGCTTGAACTACGTTTGGTTTGATTCTGCCAATTGCAAATACGTAGGCAGCCCCTCAAAAGGGCACAACCAGTGCAATCAAGAAAAGACAGGAACAGTTTAATAATAAACTTCTTTTATTAATTACTAAAACCCCGATAAACTCGAGAAATTACAAGTGCAGGAATTCAAAAAAAAAACAAAGAGCCACAAAAAAAGCACACAACAAAAATAGTAATAATATTTAATAAAAAGCTAAGGACTCGGTGTTCAAGGCATCTTGCCCTTCCTCTTGTCCTTGGCCTCCTTGGTCGTCCATTGACGACGACGCCGAGGAGAGCGTTCCCGAATCACCACGGGAACCTCTTTAGCTCGGACTCGTTTCTATGAACTTGAGTCCTCAATCACATCAATGGGCCCAAGTCGGGCCCTCACAGGCTCGGGAAGCCGGTCACGTGGGCCTAGTCGGTCTCTAACCGCCAGTCTTGGCCCAAGTCGTCTCTCCAAATCAGTCTGGGGGCTTGGCTGCCCCCGAGTGCTGCTAGCACCAACATCCTTAGATTGAGTCATAGTATGTGACTTAAGACCCGATTCTAATCGGACTAGAGTAGCAGGAGTGTCTCCCTCGTCGAAGAAACCCCTGTTGTCTTTCCCTGTCTTCCGGCGAACTAATTCGAAGGCTTCATCAACCTTCAAAGCCTTTCGAGCTTCCTCGGACTCCTCGGAAGTCCACTTCTCATATGCACGTGAAACCCAAGCGGATTGGCAAGGGTTGGGTATAGTCCACATGGGACGGGTGAACCACCATTGTAGCCATGTGTTGCACATAGCGTCCGTCAGTGGGAGCGAGACGCTAATGATCGCCTCAGTCTCAGGAATGCGCTGAGACAAACCGAATTGCCTCAGGAGGCGGTCCGGGTAAATGTGAACCGTCCAGTCAAGAGACAGAATCACCAAATAGCGGGCTTGGTCCCTCTTGGCCAGTCCCGTCAGTTTGGAAAGGAACCACCAAGCGACAGTCCACCTAATTAAGGGACCACCGTGAAACACCAGCTCCTCATCCCAATAACCTCGGTTTATATGATGACTCGAGCTTATCCGTCGCCTCCTCGAGCTAATTTGGCTGCTAAGCTAGTTGGGGATACTCGGAGGGGACTCTATAATCGACAGACGTTCCGACAACCAAATCTGAAGAGTATACACAAAATTCGTAAGCAACGGGAAAGTTCGCCAGAGCCCACTCGATCGAGTACGGTAGCTGACTCGATCGAGTAAGCCCTTTGAAAACAGGCAGAAGCTCCACAGAGATTTCACTCGATCGAGTGATAGGTCCACTCGATCGAGTGAACTACGTATATCAGAAAATTCGCGCAAAAAACGAAAAATCATATACTTGCGGCGGATACTCCCCGTCAGCTGTCGGTCCGGGTCAAGCCTCCTAGCGTCGAGACCTATAACGATCTCCTCGGTGGCTAGCCAAGCAAGGCTATGACCCGTCTCCATCTGGTCAACCACACCAATCAGCCTGATCTAACCCAAGCACGAGTCAGCTTCCATCATCCCTTCAAAAACATAGCGGTGCAGCATGCAAAAAGCAAAAGTCCTACGCTTATGAGTAGCAGTAACCCTCATGTCTTGGTTTTTCATAAACTTGTCGGCCAGGTCGAAAAAGGAAACAGAATTTCCCCGCACCATTCGATTTGTCTCAGCATGAGACAAACCCAGGAAATCCCTCAGCCTCCTCCTTAGATCGGGATAGAATGGAGGGATAGCAGGACGAGCAATCGGGCTCCAACCGCCTATAACAACGATCTACTCAGGTAGAGGGCATATTTCTCCTCGCGGGAACGCAAAAACGTGATGGGTAGTATCCCAAAACGTTAGGCAGGCGTCCAAAAAGTGTGAGTCGATTATCAGACGTTGGAGTGGGAATAAATTGACAATTCCCATCTGGGTCAGTTGAACCTTTTCCTCTTCCCGGAAATGTTGGGACCAAGCAAAAAGCAGTGGAGTCAGGTGATCGATACCCATGACAGATATATGAGTCTTCTTTGAAAGTCTAAGAGATTTTGAGGAGAAGAAGAAGTTTGTGATTTGGGATATAGTAAGTTGAAGCAGGGATTCTTATATTTATAATAGGAAAACGTAACTGAATCCTAACTGCCATGCCTCCTCAGCAAATATGGGCCCTATACACGCGCGTAGGCCTGATCCTAGATTTCAGGCTAGAATCCAGTATAGGAATCAAGTCATCCCGAGCTTTCCTAAAATTTCTATAAAAAAAATCCTTCAAAAGTTTGCTTTTTGAAAAATTCAATATTTTTATTTTCCCCAGCATGAGTCGGTGTTTTGCCTATGTGTTACATGCAAGTTTTTATGTGTCAGCGTACAGGTACACCCCAGACTTCAGAAGCAAGTCTCCGCGCAGCTGCTTTACTCCCCAGTGTGAGTCAGTGTTTCTCCCGAAATGCTACATCCAAGATGTGATGTATCGGCATACGGGTACACCTAGCACTTCAAAAGCAAATTCGACTCCCCATGGAGCTACCATCATCAGGACAGGTATGACCCCCTACTTATGGCTGGCGAGCCCTTCACGCAAGTCTACTGGACTGTAAACCACCTGACCGGAAGGCTGCCAGGTCGTAATCTGCGATTGGCCTGGTAGCTACTCTGACTTTCACCTTGTCCAAGCCTCAGTCAGAGTGGGGGCTCTGTAGACACCCGCATTTTGCCTGCTAGTGTCTATAGCAGTTCCCGACAAAACACCCAATGATGATTGGACGCAAACGTGACTTAGTATACTCGAATATGGGCTTCGAATCAATAATATCCGACATGGACTTTTAGCGGAGTACAAATCTCTCAAAACCAAACTCAAATTCAGGCCCACTGGGTTGTCCTGAGTAAAATGAGACTAATTTGGGCCAAAACCGACACCAAAAAAAAACCGTCTTTTGGCGACCGGGTCATAACCCGGTCGAAGACGAATCCGTCCTCAAAATCAGCCAAGTCCGCTTCTAGAAACTTACGCCCAAACACAATTTTCAAAAATAAAAAAAGTCAACCATTTCGTAAAATGGCTCGCCAACCTTATCCACTCGATCGAGTCGATTGACCTCACTCGATCGAGTGGAGCCACAAAAACGCAACAGACCTTTTTTTTAGGGCACTCGATCGAGTGCACTAGGGCCACTCGATCGAGTGACCCTAGGTCGAGGGGTAAACTCTATAAATACCCCTCCTTGTGCTCTTCACTTTCAAGTTTTGGCATATACAAAAAAACCTACATTTTCAACCTAAGTCTAGCATCTTCTTCACACTACAACCCTAAGCCATCCTACACAAAAAACCGAGCTTTAGTCTCTCGAAAAACCGACAAATCATCTCTACACTTACACACACCATAACTCAACTTGCATCCTCGATACTCCCGCGCTCCCGTCGCTATTTACGAGTCCATTGCCGAGTCCATTCTAAGCATGTATGTTGAGGGTTTCATCAACCCTGTCTCAATCTTTACTATCTCTATTTATATACATATAATTTTTTTTATGCTTTGTATTATAATCATATTAGTATACTAACACTAACGTTTAATTATCGTATACTAACTTTTTAAATTTTGTTCCTAACTTTTTATTCCTTCGCATTCTAACATTTAACATTTATATACCGCGTATACGTATATAGTTTTAAAACTTGGATTCGAACACATTTAACTATGATCACCGCACCAAGTCCGTTTAATCCCGTTACGAGCCAGACGGAGGTGGCACCCTTTCGAGGAGCGCCGCCCCAATGTACTCAAGGGCGTAACGTGATCGTGGTCGATCATAGTTGAACGCGTTTGATTCTATTTCTAAGATTAGCACGAAATCCGTTGATGCGAAAACCGACATCACATAATCCATTGTGATTAGTATCGATGTCGTGACGCGGAGGGGCACCATTTCATCACTAATCAAACTTTTAATCCAATAACAACTTTTTCAAAAATTTCCGATGACGGTATTATAATCGTATATTACACGATTTTAGCATCGGAAACCGAGTTAAATTTAAATCATGCCATATTTCTATTTAACTCGGCCAATCATTGATTTTAAAATAAATAGATCGGAATAGCCACCTTTTCCGAAACGAGTTATAACTCGTATAGGGGGAACTCGACTAAGTGCCAAGGGCCACTCGATCGAGTAGCACTCCAAAAACCGGGCAGTAGCTACTTCAAAGGTACACTCGATTGAGTCTAGGCCATGACTCGATCGAGTGGGTCCTTTAGCCCAACAAATTCGAGCGCTTCAAGGATCATCCGAGCCTCGTCTTTTTTTTACGACTTAGTCGTAGCGTGCAAATTCAATCACGTGATCTACCATTTCCAAACTCATGCATATCATTTCACTTAAACGACTTTGATCGATTGTCTTTCACTATTAGTCTTGTGTCGACGACTCTCTAGTCGTATCCGACACATGACTAATTTAAAAGCCAATTTCTTCAATGTGATAAGTCGGGACAAGGCATCGAGATTTAGGATCGGGCTAGCACCACGTCTAGGTCCCACATCTCCGTCCTTCGTTTAGTACACAATATATTGTGTATTTAATCGAAGTTCGTCCATTTGAGCAACTTATGACCTAGTTTGCATTTATGGTATACTGGTCCGTTTCAAGTTATTTTTTATCGCTTTTTTTACTTTCCGTTTATGCTTTTTTTATTGTTCGTTATTTTGTATTGGCCGGGTTGTATTTCCGCCCGTGTATTTTGTACGTATTTACGAGCTTTGTTTTTTTTTATGCTTATCGCTTTATAAATGAACCTCGCATGCTAAACTACTCCAACAATAATTTAGATACATTAAATGACGTAGCTAACAAATAATTCATATGCTTAGCCAAAAAACGCTGTTTGCATATCGTTTAGTCATTACTAGCGCGCGTACACGAACACTAACGATGTCTTAGTAGAGGCCGCTAAGTGCGGGCGGGGTTGGGTGTCCTTAGTGGGCTTTCCAACACGTACCCTCACCCCTTACTCAGAACCTCGGTTTCTGGATGTCCGAAACAGTTGGCGCACGAGAGTCATTCTATACACGATAACCGGTAGAGACGGTATCGGTATCGCAATGCAAAGGGACGAGCCCCATAAACTCTGAAATAGAAATGGGCTGTACTTTGTGTACGGCCCCTGACGACATAGAGTGGGCTCGAATGGGTCCGAATTTCCATAAAATTCGGTGGCGACTCCAACTTTGGCTTAAATTTCGACCCGAGATCAATATCACCACGAGATTCACTCGACCCTAAAAAGATATCCACTTGGGATGACATCTCCATAGAATTCGCGAAGCAATACGCGGATAACGCCGAAACACAAGTCACCATTAGAAGCCTCGAGGTCCTCTCCCAGAACGAGAAGGAAGGCTTCTCGGAATTTCTGACTAGATGGAGGAGGGTCAGTAACCAACTAATAAACCGCCCGGACGAAACCACTTTGGTAGAAAACTTCGTCAATAACCTTAGACCTGCTTACGCCTCCCATCTTATTAGATACCAAAACATCCACACCTTCAAGGAGTTATCCACCTTAGGAATACGCCTAGAGGACGACATGAAGAAGGGGGTATTCTCCAAAATAATGGGGAAAGGCTATCAAGGACCGGCCGCTTCTATAGGAACCCGGTCTTATGGAAGTAACAAAACCGAGGAAGTACACCTAGTCGAACCAACCACCCGGGGAAGAACGAACTTCACCCCTAGGACATTTTCGAAACTAGGCATCACATACACCGAAGCATTAAAAAGGTTGATTGAGCAAGGAAAGCTCGAACTGATAGGTCCTACTACGGACCCTTCCGCGGATAAGAGGGCAAGAACGTGGGACGCTAATAAGTATTGCCAGTACCATCGTGGCAAGGGCCATGACACGGAATCCTGTTTTCGGCTGAAACATACTATACAAGACATGATAGAAAATGGAACGATCCCTCACCCCCCCACCTGAGAAACCCAATAATACTACGAACCCCTTTAGTGTCCACGCCATCTTCGATGACACTATTGACTGCTCCCACCTTGTCCCCCTAGAAGAGGATGTCCTAAATATCGAGGATGAACCAGACACCCATCCAGATCCCACACCCCTCGACCTCGCCACGACCATCGAGAGCCTAGCCCGTTTAGTCTCGCAAATACACCTCATACTCTTAAGAATCAAGGCTAGGGTAACTCATATCGAGGAAAGGCTCGAAGAACCTCCCTAACCGCCCGTGTCAATCAAAGGGGATGGCATAGGCTCGCCCGAAACTGTCAAACCCAAAAAGAAGTTCACCCAAATTGGGGCTAGCTACGCGGATGCGCTCCGAAGATTAACATCCCTTCGCCTCTTACGACCCATAGGGCCGATGGTTGATCCCCCACTTAAGCATAGGTCCTGTCACTGGTCCAAAGGAAGATAGTGCCACTACCACAGGGGCAATGGTCATAACACAGAGTCTTGTACATTGCTAAAAGATAAAATTGAGGGATTGGTAAGAACAGGGGTGGTAAAAACCGCACTACTAACAAAAAGACCCACCCCTTTCTTGACGGACAACTCCGAGGAAAGGGGTTTTCGACTACTAAAGCACCTTGGGCTATCTCACGATCAGGCCCTAACAATGCTAATATCTGACGGGCTACTATACTCCCTAAGTCCAACACCTGACCCACCTGCCGACAAGAGGTCGTTACATTGGAATGATAACAAATGGTGCCGGTACCACCAAGGCCGAGGACATGACATTAGTGAGTGTCGTGAATTTAGGCAGCAAGTTCGTTACCTCATCTAGAAAGAAAAATTCGGAGCGTACTCCGAATACGAGGACAACAAGACGCCTACCAAGGCCAGCATGTCCCCACCCGAGTCAGAGTCTAGTTCATCTTAGGGCCTAGACTTACTAATAATAGTAATAACGTTTTCTATCGAGTCCAGGGAGGCGGTAGGGAACATGTCCTCCACCTCCCCCAAAAACTTAATCACAGGCATCTAGCCCGTTTTACGATCTATTAATAAAACAACTCTCTCTTTTTTTTACAAACATGCCTCGACAATCGCTTAACTTCTTTTAACATTTTACTTTAACGCTTAAAAAGCTCGACTTTATGCCAATTATTGATGACAATTGACTAAAACGCAAGGGCTACCACAAACGGCCCACTTAACTTCACCCTAAAAAAGAGATCGGGAATAACAACCTTAGGATCAACCCACCACTGACCCCCCTAACCAAACTACAGTATGCTTGCAACGGACAAATCTCCATCCAACAAGACTTTCCCAACATAGCCAAATACAAAGCTTGCCTAACAGGTTTAAAAGCAGCCATATCTCTAGGAATTGAAAACCTTAGAGTACACGCAACCCGAAACTTCAATTAATGAAGTCAAGGAACTCAAAAACGGTTACAATTTCAAAACACTTTTTACAATACATCCTCCCACCGTTAAATGCTAGTTAACACAACCGACGAACGTGAGTCGCTAGTTTTAAAAGTTCTTCTAAAAAAGGGAATGTTTTCTAAAACACTATTCACCACCTAAATCCCTTAATAATGATTTGGTCACACCTTTAAAACACCGTCATTAGACTTCACGCTCTACCACGAGCATCACGTACACCACAAGTATTGAACTAGCCAATTAATAGTAGTTTCGCTAAAAGCATCACGTAATCATTTTCAAAACCGGTTCCCCTAAAGAACCGTGCGCCTTTCAAAAAAGAACATTTACATTTTTGTCATCGCCGGACCCGATTCACACATATAGCAACACACTTCCACGTCACAAGCGATGTCATCCCGCCATCGTTACGCTATTTATGCAAACCATCCTTTTAAAAAAAAATTGCAAAGAATTGGTCATTTTCGAAAAAACATATATCAAAATTCTTTGATCCTGAGCTGGGATCGCGATCAACCTCTTACGTGGTATAACCATTTTTTTAACTGTCTGTGTTAGTTGCTAAGATCACTTCTACTTGAGGTCTTACATTTTGGGTCGTCTCATCTCGAGAAGTCCTCTTTAAACCTCACCTCCGAGGTTTGTGTCAAATCGTCTCGTTACAGAGACCTGAAATTCATTAGGCGTTTCGCCGAAGACACCAAGAGTCTAACACTCGAGTCCCCAAAAAATTGGCCGCACACGCGAGTCGAGGGTCTAATTTCCGCGTCGCTCGGTTGTGAACATTCCTCGAGACTTTAAAATTGTCCAGTAGACCCATCCTCATTAGTATTACCTTTTAACAGCCATGTCTGGGGATTCAAGCGTAGACGCAAGTAACCACGGTGGGGAGAACGCCGGACAGTCCGCAGATGAAACCATAGGAACCCTAACCAACCTAATCTATGATTTACAAGCCACCATTATCACAGTGAACGCATCCGTGAACAACATAGACTCCCGCCTAGGTCACTTAGAAGATAAAGCCTCAAATGAACACCATAACCGGTTCCTCAACGAGGTCCTCTTAAATTCCACCCCGCTAGGTGGGGGACCCATCGGCACCATCCCTAGTGATCCCGTTGCTCCACCTCAAGACGACACCCTACAATCCGCCATGAACCGCATAGATTTTCTCGAAAACCAGATGCGTCTGAATCAAGGGAACAACGTCCACCTTGAGAACAATAGAAAATTTGAAATGGTGAATGACCAGTTACCCGAGAACTTTTCCCTAGCCGACATACCTAAGTACAAAGGAACCGAGGACCCCCTCAACCACATTCGAGCCTTAAAAGATTTCATGGCCATTAAAGGGGTCAAGCCTAGCCTCTTCACTAGGATATTTCCTTCATCCTTAGGAGATACACCGTGATCATGGTTGTAATCCCCTAAAAATTCTAGCGCGATACAGTGGCGGAAACACTGTAGAGTCGGGATTAAAACACACAGCACTATGTCTTAATAAATTAAATTGGTAAAGTCAAACATGCGCCATACATAAAAATGGCTAAAATTTAAAACAATCCATAAAGAGGTTAAACAATCCTTAAAACATGATTATTAAAAGATCAGTAGGATCCAAGACTGCTCGCTAGCCCACACCCACCGGAAAATAAACACGTATACCTGCCATGTTAAAACATAACAGCCACAATCAGTGGGGAGCAACGTCAACGTTCTCCCAGCCGTATAACAGGATTTTAAAACAGTAATTACTAATATAGGAAAAATAGTAAAAATGGAAAACAGTAAAACATCATATGAAAATAAGGTTTAGCGTCGAACAAATTATTCAAAAGGGGTTTCCGAAGACACATAAAGATATTTGCCAACCTGCGCCAATTTATATCGATAATAAATAAAATAATCAAAATGGCGTTATGGATAGGATTAATGTAGAATCTAGACTTTCACTAGGATAATACTAAAAACTAGTTTCGAGAACTTAGTCAAAACAAATTAGACTTTGGTCTCTAACTAGGCAACTCAACCATAACAGGACTGCGTGCAGCGAGGTCCTGGCTTAAGTAATGTACACCCCTCCTGGATACAAACCATACCCAGTTCAACCCGACACGACTTATACGATGCGATATCTAAGTTTAAGGTAAATATACACTCTCCTGAACACAAACCATGCTCATTTCAACAACCAATGCGCCCCATAAAGACACACCAGCCTTACAGTTGATGGCAAAACGTACATCCCAGACTATATTACTCTAAACCCACACTTGTCCTTATTCCATAACTCCAAAACAAACCATTATCGATATTTAAAAGATGTATTCATCATAAACAATATGAGGATAAAAGAAGTAAACATTTATATTCTAAAAGAGGAAACTTTCTATTTTAGGAAACTTCTATTTTAGGAAACTTCTATTTTTAGAAACTTTACTAAAAATAGCATCATATCAAAGTAGTGAAAATATTAGTTCATACTAATACCACATTTTAGTAAACGATATAGATTTATAAAACTAATACTTTCGGCCTTAACGATATTAATTATTAAAGTAAGAACATTTGATTTTATGAAATTATTAAAATATCGTATAAGTGTTATAAGATGATTAAAAATGTCTTAAACATTTTAATATTACTAATTAGGGTGTTTTCAAAAGTTATAAAGCTAAAATTCCCTAATTATTATTAGCTTCGACAATAAAATTATAAATAGGATTTTACGACAAATGTCAAATTAAATCTTTTAACGTCTTTTATTTAATTAAACCATTGAATATATTTAGAATATGTTAAGGGATGATTTAAATCTTAATGTTTCAGATTTAATACTTTCAAAATTGCTGGAAAAATAATCCTTTTAGTTAATACGAAGCATTTAACGATAAATCACAATTTGTCCGAAATCAATATTTATTAATTAAAGACTATAATAAATAGTACAAACATTACGTAAAATAGTTAAATTATATTTATGGACATTCTGTCCAGAAAATAAAATTTCCAGAATTCTAAAAACTCGGCTTTTAAAACGTTTTCTCGTTAATCGTCCAATCTCGACAATAACGATTAATAAAAATAGTAATTACAAAACGATTTAAGTATTAATATTCAAAAATTATTATTACACTTTTAAAATCCTGATTTTACAGAATATAAATTTTCCAGATTTTTCCAAAATCCAGATTCAACAAATTTCAACAAAACCGTCATTTAAACCCGTTTTCGCAATTAACGATTTTATTAATAAACCTATCGTTCCTAACATTTTATTAAGGCACTAAAAATCATAATAATACATTTTAATATGAAATCATCAGAATCATAATTTTTTCCAGATTTAAACTAAAGACCAGAAATCGAGAATTTAAACAACAAACACGGTTTTAACGATAAACGATGATTTAAAGTGATTAATTAATTCATCCACTTAACAATTCCGAAAAATTATGAAAAAAATCAGAAAATTCTATTTCACCAGAAAGTTTCACCCCGTCAAAAATCAGATTAAAATAAAATTTTTAAGTACTAGAACTAAAAATCGGTTTTTAATCGTTTTTGTTCGAAAACGATAATAATTCAATAATCGATATCAAAAATATCAGAAAAATACTAAATTACTAAAAATCATCAAAAACAACATTTTTCCAGAATATAAACATATATTACATGTTTAGGCCGATTATTACGATTTTACAAATTAATATAACAATTTAATCGTTAATCTCGTAAAAGCGATAAAAATATCGAAACATGCAAAATTTCAACTTTAAATTTTTTTTCCAGAATTCGTGACATACATATATTGCCAAAATAAAATATAAAAATATATACATGCAAATACTCAATTAAAATCTTGAAATACCGAGTAACATCGACGTTACCTCTACTCCAAGTCTGAATCAACGATATATTCGTCGGCTTCGGGATCGTCCAAAAATCCTACCAAACACGTAAATCATGGCAGAAAAATACCATGAGAAAACTAATAAAAATCAAGGTAAAAATTGATCGAAAATGACGTCGATTAATACCTTAACGAAGGAATCGGAAAGAGGATTATTATGACGATAAAAATGATGCGATTGGGACTTGAAATGGAGCAAAAATCAGCCTAAGGAGGGTAAGAAGTACCCGGCCAAAAGAGAGAAGAAAGAAGTGATGAATATTTTTGTTAATGCAAAAAATGAATGTAGAGTAAAGGAGGAGATGGATGTTACTACACTTAAAGGAGTAAGGATGAATTAAGGCTTCAAAATGAGGAATCCAAAATGTATCTAGACCCATAGTTGGCCGGCCAAAAGGATAAGAGAGGGAGTAAGAAAAGTTTTGACATAAATGCTACAATGAATGAAAATGATTTATCTTATGATTACGTTTTAATGTGATAAAATGAAACGTTTAAATAAAATGTAATAAAACTTGTGACCAAGAGCTTAGTTGGTCCAAAATGTGAGAAAACAGTCTCAAATAATTTATAAGTTGATAAAAAGTATAATCGTAAAATAGTTAAAGGCATTTCGAAGTAATTCGAGTAAACCTCGCGTAAGAAAATAATTATTCGCGAAGCTTCGTAATAAAATCATAAATGGCTTGTTTTTAGTAACTAAAATATATCTTAGTGAAAAATATTCCATAAACGTATTCAAACATTTTTAGGAAAAAAGAATAACTTAAATCCAAGCTTAAAAATGTCAATTCGGAGAGAAATAGAATTCCTCGCGGAAGAATTACTTAGTTTACGAAGAAACCAAATAAATGGATTTAAAAGAATTTTAAATCTTTAAAATTAAAAATAGAAATTATTAAACTCAAAAATTAAAATAAAGCTTAGTAAAATGATTAAATATGAGGCCGAAAAGTGACAGAGTTAAGACGGAGTCCTAACGGAAAGAATAAAAATGCTTAGGAAAAATAGCGGGTGTTACAATGGTTCTATTCACTCGACCCTAAAAAGATATCCACTTGGGATGACATCTCCATAGAATTCGCGAAGCAATACGCGGATGACGCCGAAACACAAGTCACCATTAGAAGCCTCGAGGTCCTCTCCCAGAACGAGAAGGAAGGCTTCTCGGAATTTCTGACTAGATGGAGGAGGGTCAGTAACCAACTAATAAACCGCCCGGACGAAACCACTTTGGTAGAAAACATCGTCAATAACCTTAGACCTGCTTACGCCTCCCATCTTATTAGATACCAAAACATCCACACCTTCAAGGAGTTATCCACCTTAGGAATACGCCTAGAGGACGACATGAAAAAGGGGGTATTCTCCAAAATAATGGGGAAAGGCTATCAAGGACCGGCCGCTTCTACAGGAACCCGGTCTTATGGAAGTAACAAAACCGAGGAAGTACACCTAGTCGAACCAACCACCCGGGGAAGAACGAACTTCACCCCTAGGACATTTTCGAAACTAGGCATCACATACACCGAAGCATTAAAAAGGTTGATTGAGCAAGGAAAGCTCGAACTGATAGGTCCTACTACGGACCCTTCCGCGGATAAGAGGGCAAGAACGTGGGACGCTAATAAGTATTGCCAGTACCATCGTGGCAAGGGCCATGACACGGAATCCTGTTTTCGGCTGAAACATACTATACAAGACATGATAGAAAATGGAACGATCCCTCACCCCCCCACCTGAGAAACCCAATAATACTACGAACCCCTTTAGTGTCCACGCCATCTTCGATGACACTATTGACTGCTCCCACCTTGTCCCCCTAGAAGAGGATGTCCTAAATATCGAGGATGAACCAGACACCCATCCAGATCCCACACCCCTCGACCTCGCCACGACCATCGAGAGCCTAGCCCGTTTAGTCTCGCAAATACACCTCATACTCTTAAGAATCAAGGCTAGGGTAACTCATATCGAGGAAAGGCTCGAAGAACCTCCCTAACCCCCCGTGTCAATCAAAGGGGATGGCATAGGCTCGCCCGAAACTGTCAAACCCAAAAAGAAGTTCACCCAAATTGGGGCTAGCTACGCGGATGCGCTCCGAAGATTAACATCCCTTCGCCTCTTACGACCCATAGGGCCGATGGTTGATCCCCCACTTAAGCATAGGTCCTGTCACTGGTCCAAAGGAAGATAGTGCCACTACCACAGGGGCAATGGTCATAACACAGAGTCTTGTACATTGCTAAAAGATAAAATTGAGGGATTGGTAAGAACAGGGGTGGTAAAAACCGCACTACTAACAAAAAGACCCACCCCTTTCTTGACGGACAACTCCGAGGAAAGGGGTTTTCGACTACTAAAGCACCTTGGGCTATCTCACGATCAGGCCCTAACAATGCTAATATCTGACGGGCTACTATACTCCCTAAGTCCAACACCTGACCCACCTGCCGACAAGAGGTCGTTACATTGGAATAATAACAAATGGTGCCGGTACCACCAAGGCCGAGGACATGACATTAGTGAGTGTCGTGAATTTAGGCAGCAAGTTCGTTACCTCATCTAGAAAGAAAAATTCGGAGCGTACTCCGAATACGAGGACAACAAGACGCCTACCAAGGCCAGCATGTCCCCACCCGAGTCAGAGTCTAGTTCATCTTAGGGCCTAGACTTACTAATAATAGTAATAACGTTTTCTATCGAGTCCAGGGAGGCGGTAGGGAACATGTCCTCCACCTCCCCCAAAAACTTAATCACAGGCATCTAGCCCGTTTTACGATCTATTAATAAAACAACTCTCTCTTTTTTTTACAAACAAGCCTCGACAATCGCTTAACTTCTTTTAACATTTTACTTTAACGCTTAAAAAGCTCAACTTTATGCCAATTATTGATGACAATTGACTAAAACGCAAGGGCTACCACAAACGGCCCACTTAACTTCACCCTAAAAAAGAGATCGGGAATAACAACCTTAGGATCAACCCACCACTGACCCCCCTAACCAAACTACAGTATGCTTGCAACGGACAAATCTCCATCCAACAAGACTTTCCCAACATAGCCAAATACAAAGCTTGCCTAACAGGTTTAAAAGCAGCCATATCTCTAGGAATTAAAAACCTTAGAGTACACGGAGATTCATCCTTAGTAGTCCACCAAACCACGGCAACCCGGAAGGTTTATAGCGAAAGCCTAACCCATACCAAACCAAAGTGGAAACAATGTCCCGGGAATTCACCAAAATCTACTTCATACACATACCCTACGAAGAAAATAAATTCGCCGATGTGTTATCCAAACTAGCCTCACTAATAAACATGCCCGATCACCTTTTCTCTATGCCTATTTGTGTAGAGAAAAGCGAACAACCAGCCCACATCCATAACCTCGAAACCGACGATACCCCTGAGGAACCTTGGAACAAAGCAATCCTAGACTTCAAAACCCACGGGTCATATCCGCCCAACACTAGCACAAAGAAAAAAAGAGCCCTATGAATACAAGTCACCCATTACGTCCTAAATCAAGGACTACTATACAAACGAACCCCACAAGGAGTCCTTCTTAGGTGCATAAACAAAAACCAATTCGAGAGAGTCACGGAAGAGGTAAGTGACGAAGAGTGCGGATCCCACATGAGTGCACACCTACTAGCCCAAAAAATAATAAGACTGGGCTATTACTGGATTACCTTAGAGGCAGACTGTCGACGTCGCATTCGCCACTGCCACAATTGCCAAATATTTGCCAACATCCAACACCTACCGCCATATCCTTTACACACTATAACCACACCCTGGCCCTTTTCTACTCGGGGAATAGACATCATAGGAAAAGTACACCCATCCGGGACAGGCGGACACTGCTTTATATTAGTGGTCGTCGATTATTTCACCAAATGGGTAGAAGGCGCCTGTTACACCGTACTAACCTCAAAACATGTAGTCAATTTCTTACAAAATAACATCATCTGCCGCTACGGTTGGTGGTGGGGATTCGCCGTGTATGCCTACACCAAGTAAACCAACTAGTCCTACAAGTAGATAGGGTAAGTTGGGTCGAATCCACGGGGACGAAAAGTGGAGTCTAGACTAGGGCTTACCTAGTTACAAGACTAGGTCACCAAAACATAAGAGGAGGAGAATTGACAAGAATTGACTACAAACACAATCACTAAGCTAATAAACAAGGATAAACAACTAAAACAATGAAAGGAAGCTATGACTATGAATGAACTAGGGATGAGATGAGCTAAATGATCAAACTGGAACTAAAATGAAACAACAAACTAGAAGAACAATGGCTAAGAAGATGAAGAAATCAAATAAGGGGAAGAGTAGGGTTAGGTCGGGTTCATAAGTGCAATAGGATAGTTGGGAAATCGAGGAGGTAGGTTTCACCTAGTTACTAAGGTCGGTCCGCGCTCTCGCGTCAAAGACAAACCCGAATACTCATGCAAGATTCTACCCAATACAAAAGGATTCAACCACCAATCAACCATACAATGAGAAGAAGGAAACAAGCAAGAGAAGCATGGCCACTACTACTCTAACAAGCACTTCATCAAACACATGGTATGCTTAACAAGTGACAAGTAACAAAGAATCCACCTTTACCCACAATCAAACCCTAATCACCCATAATCAACACTTAATCCCCCTACTAACCCCACAATAAATCTACTCACACATGTTCAAACTAACACTAACAATAACAAGAGAAATCAACATAATAACTAAAACATTCATAATAATGAACAAACAAAGACGAACAATAAACAAATGATAAAGATTGAAATTTGAATGATAAACAAAGATTAAAGGAAAAGAGAAGCTATTCCAAATATTGCCATCTAATATACCCAGCCAGCCATTCTTCTTTGCCTTGCAGTATGTGTTCCAATCCACCAACGGAGCTTTCACATAATTAGCCTGCCCTGCCCACAAGTAGTTTCGACAAATAGCCTCGATCCTCTTCATCACCCCACTTGGGAGCAGAAAAATTCGTGCCTAGTATGATAAAATATGAACAAGAACCGCTTTTACTAATACCAATCTGCCTGCATAACTCAACTTTCGAGCTCCCCATCCCCGAATCCGCTCCACCATCTTCTCAATGAGTCTATTACAATCCCCAGGTGCAATGCGTTTATAAGAAATGGAAATGCCAAGATATCGAAACAAGAACGAGCCTTGACCAAAGCCTGTAATGCGCAGCATCATACTGGTAGTAGCAGAACTTACCCCATTCATAAGTATTTCAGATTTGTTCTTGTTAATTCTAAGGCCAAAAGCTCTCGAGAACGCCTGGAATGATTTCATCATTACCCCAACAGACTCACTATCCCCTCGACAAAAAAGTAATATATCATCCGCGAAACATAAATGATTAAGCCTCACCTTTTTGCATAGCGGATGACACCTGAATCCATCACAATCTGCTGTAACAAATAAAATCCTTGTCAAATACTCCAAGCATAAAGTAAAGACAATGGGCGACATAGGGTCTCCTTGTCGGAGTCCTCGCTTCCCCGGGAAAAAACCAAATTGAGCACCATTCAATGATAGTGTGAAAGACGTGGTACTGATGCACTCCATTATCCATTGAACCATCATTGGGGCAAAATTTAATCCCTCCAGCATTTGTCATATAAACTCCCACTTCACAGAGTCATATGCTTTACTTAGGTCGATTTTCATGATACATCTGGGTGAGCAACATTTCCTATTATATAGCCTAACCATATCTTGGCAAATGAGAATATTATCGACTATATCTCGCCCCTTTATAAAGGCACTTTGATTCTGGCTAGCAAGATTAGGCACCTCCTCCATCAACCTATTGCATATGACCTTTGTGATACACTTGTATATCACGTTGCAACATGCAATAGGCCTGTAATCGGCTACACATTCTGCCCTCTCCTTCTTCGGTATAAGAGTGAGTATTGTTGCATTGAGTTGCTTAAGCATCTTTCCATGCTTAAAAATATCCTTTACAGCTTCAATAACCGTCTTACCCACAATTGGGAACGCATCCCTGAAGAACTCACTTGTGAATCCATCTGGACCCGGGGCTTTGTTTGAAGGGATATCAAAAAGAGTTCCTTTGATTTCTTCCTCAGTCACATCTCGACACATTCTTGTAGCATTTTCATCATTCAGAATCCTCCCCCCTCTTATTATCCTCGTACTAACTTTATCCGTTGCCTGATTCCTACCCAGAACCCCTTCAAAATGCTTCTGGAACGCATTTTCTATATATGCTGGGTTCGACCAAATATTTTCTATAAGTGCAATAGGATAGTTGGGAAATCGAGGGGATAGGTTTCACCTAGTTACTAAGGTCGGTCCGCGCTCTCGCGTCAAAGACAAACCCGAATACTCATGCAAGAAGCTACCCAATACAAAAGGATTCAACCACCAATCAACCATACAATGAGAAGAAGGAAACAAGCAAGAGAAGCATGGCCACTACTACTCTAACAAGCACTTCATCAAACACATGGTATGCTTAACAAGTGACAAGTAACAAAGAATCCACCTTTACCCACAATCAAACCCTAATCACCCATAATCAACACTTAATCCCCCTACTAACCCCACAATAAATCTACTCACACATGTTCAAACTAACACTAACAATAACAAGAGAAATCAACATAATAACTAAAACATTCATAATAAAGAACAAACAAAGACGAACAATAAACAAATGATAAAGATTGAAATTTGAATGATAAACAAAGATTAAAGGAAAAGAGAAGAGGAAGATTATACCAAACTAGCAAGGAGGAAAGATTGAAACTTGTATAATAAGAAAACCCAATACATCAACCAAGGTTGTCAATCTTGGTTGGATTCTTCAAGAAATCCCTTAATATAAGACTAATTGCTAAGATTAAGCTAAGATTAACAAAAGATTAAGGAGAAACTAAGCTAATGATGAGAGATCTCTATCTAGGGTTTAGTCTAATGTAGTGTGATGAAAAGTCCTTAAAGCAATACAAGAGGGAGGTATATATAGGGTTTCGTAAGTAAGGAAGATGAAAGAATTGAAGCGGAGCTGTGCTGGGCCCTTTCCGACCGGGAAGGTCATGATCCCGACCGGGATGTGGTGGTCTCGACCGGGAAGGTAATGCTACCGGCCGGGATGGGGTTTCAGAGGCTCGTCTTCGCTCGTCACTTCATCCCGGTCGTGATGGATGTGTTCCCGACAAGGATGGGTCTTGTAGGCTTCAAATATGGTCACATAGGTGCCTACTTGCTCTTCTTAGGCTTCTTATCGACTCTCGGTGCTCGAGAATGGGCTCCAAGGGACTTGGGATCGAGTCTAAACTACCGAGTCACCGTCGCTTCTCCTCGTTGGCTCCACATGCGTCGGAAACGAGTCGGAATCGTTCCATTTCTCCAAGATAGGCCTGAGGAACCTAACACAAGCTAGAAGAAGCGTAAGTAGCCTCGAAACCGCTCCAAAGAGAGATTCCACAAGAGAAACCGGGACCAAACACAAGAAATAAGCACTACATACACACTTATCAACGGTATACCTCACGAAGTCATCAGTGACCAGGGGGCTAACTTCAGAGCCGATACCCAAAAACTCCTCGACAAATACAAAATCCAAAAACACAAATCCGCACCCTATAGACCACAAAAAAACGGGGCTGTAGAAGCAGCCAACAAAACCATAACCACAATCCTTAAGAAAATGATAGACAACTATCGAATTTGGCCAAACAAAATCCCCTTCGCCTTATGGGGATACCAAACATCCTATAGAAAACCCACCGGAGCCACACCATAGTACCTAACCTACGGTTCCAAAGTCGTCCAACCCGTAGAGCTAGAAATACCGTCACTAAGGATATTAGCCAAAAACGGCATTTTTGAAGAAGAATGGAACCAAAAATGATATGACGAGCTTGTACTCTTAGACGAGCGTAAAATACATGCCTTATCCAACGTACAAGCTTACCAGCAACGCATCCAACGAGCCTTTAATAAACGAGTAAAATCCCGAAACATACACGAGGGGGATTTAGTAATCAAATCCATTAGAGCACCCCTTCCCGTCGACCCTAGAGGGAAATTCAAACCGAATTGGGCGGGCCCCTACCTCGTTTAGAAAATACTCTCGGGGGGCGCCGTGATCCTCACCGACCTAGACGGTCAGGAGTTCTCAACCTCAACCAACGTTGATCAGCTCAAACGATACTACCCATAGGCACCCTGACAACCGCATCCCGACCTCCGACTTAGGGGGAAGCCAAGCAAATACAAAACAAAACAAAACAAAACAACAACAAAAAAAAATAATAAATCCAAGTTCGCATTGATAAGTGGCATAAACGAGTCTAAATCAAAATCACTCACATTTTTCAAAAGAACTACGAACATGGTTTGATTTCGTCTAAAAGCGGATACCTAGGCAACCCTTCTCTGGTTACAACCAAACAAAAAAAATCGATTACTCGATTCATGTACAAACCGGGACTCTCCCCACCACCCGGCCAATGAGTGATTTAAAATGACAAAGCACAAACGACGAGCCTAGGACGGGGTGAAAACCGAAAGGGCGCCTCGGGCAAAATGAAGAAACGAGTTACGAGTCGTCGTCAAAAAAAACAACGAGCCGAGGACGGGGTGAAAACCCGAAAGGGCACCCCAGGCAAAATGAAGAATCGAGTTGCGAGCCGTAAAAAAAAAGCAAAATTAAAAATAAAAAGGGTGAGCCGAGGACGGAGTGAAAACCTGGAAGGGCGCTCCGGTTAAAATGAAGAATCGAGTTGCGAGCCACCACAAGAAAAATAACATTGTGCTTCTCATTAATAATAAAATTTGGTTAAATCGAGCCTTTGTCGAGGCATTTACATCAAGCATCTGAAACCAGGATATACCGGAAATCAACAACGTGTCAAAACTCCACAAAAACTAGTACTAATACGCCACATAATATCAACTAATAAAACATAATACAAAATGGCTGAGCTCTACCGGTCCAACCTTTTCTACCCCTTGTCATTCGGGTGAACCCGCTTGTGCTTCTCATCCTTGATCTTCCGAATACAAGCTTCTACCGCCCTAGCCAAAGGCGAGCCCAGCCAATCCCACTTTCCTTCCTCTTCCACATTTGCAATATGGGTCTCGTTAGTCTTGGCCCGCTTAGATGATCTGACGGAACTAGAATCCGTAATACTGTCTCTGGTCAGGCACTTAGTGACAGTCCTTCGAGTCACCTCCTCACCTCTTATTGGTGCTGTCTTTTTAACTTTTAAGTTGCTCTGTCCTGATTGGTGTTCACAAACCCTCCGCCAGATGGAATCAATGTCGGTCGGTTGAACAACGGGACATAAGAACCTCTGTTCCCAAGACTGTAATCCCCTAGAAATTCTAACGCAATACAGTGGCGGAAACACTGTAGAAGTGAGATTATAACACACTGTAGCTATGTTTTAATTAAATAAAATTGGTAAGTCAATACATAAGCCATAAAATAAAAATGGCTACAAAATAAATAAATAAATAAAATCCATAAAAATGGTTTTAACAATCCATAATACAGTGATCTGATTAAAACAAGCAGGATCTATAACTGCTCGCTAGCCCACCCGAAGGAAAACACATATACCTGCTGTAACACCCGCTATTTTTCCTAAGCATTTTATTCTTTCTGTTAGGACTTCGTCTTAACTCTGTCACTTTTGGCCTCATATTTTATCATTTTACTAAGCTTTATTTTAATTTTTGAGTTTAATAATTTCTATTTTTAATTTTAAAGATTTAAAATTCTTTTAAATCCATTTATTTGGTTTCTTCGTAAACTAAGTAATTTTTCCGCGAGGAATTCTATTTTTCTCCCAATTGACATTTTTAAGCTTGGATTTAAGTTATTCCTTTTTCCTAAAAATGTTTGAATACGTTTATGGAATATTTTCTACTAAGATATATTTTAGTTACTAAAAACAAGCCATTTATGATTTATTACGAAGCTTCGCGAATAATTATTTTCTTACGCGAGGTTTACTCGAATTACTTTGAAATGCCTTTAACTATTTTACGACTATACTCTTTATCAACTTATAAATTATTTGAGACTGTTTTCTCACATTTTTGGACCGACTAAGCTCTTGGTCACAAGTTTTGTTACATTTTATTTAAACGATTCATTTTATCACATTAAAACGTAATCATAAGATAAATCATTTTCATTCATTTTAGCATTTATGTCAAAGCTTATCCTACTTCCTCTCTATCCTATTTGGCCGGCCAAACCAAGTCTAGGTTCACTCTTGCATTTTTTGTAAGCCTTAATGCATGCTTACTCTTTTAAGTAGTGTATCACCCATCTCCACATTCATTCTCCACATTCATTCTCCACATTCATTCTCTACATTCATTCTTTTACATTCATCAAAACATTCATCACTCTTTTCTTCCCTCCTTGGCCGTGTGATCCTTAGCCTTTCTAGGCAAATTTTTGCTCCATTTCTAGTCTCAATCACATCATTCTTATCATCTTAACCATCCTCTTCCCGATTCCTTCGTTAAGGATTCTTGGACGATCCCGAAGCCGACGAATACATTGTTGATTCAGACTTGGAGTAGAGGTAACGTCGATGTTACTCGGTATTTCAAGGTTTTAATTGAGTATTTGCATGTATATATTTTTATATATTTTATTTTGACAATATATGTATGTCACGAATTCTGGAAAATTTTTAAAGATGAAATTTTGCATGTTTCGATATTTTTATCGCTTTTACGAGATTAACGATTAAATTGTTATATTAATTTGTAAAATCGTAATAATCGGCCTAAACATGTAATATATATTTATATTCTGGAAAAATGTTGTTTTTGATGATTTTTAGTAATTTAGTATTTTTTCTGATATTTTTATATCGATTATTGAATTATTATCGTTTTCGGACAAAAACGATTAAAAACCGATTTTTAGTTCTAATACTTAAACATTTTATTTTAATCTGATTTTTGACGTGGTAAAACTTTCTGGTGAAATAGAATTTTATGAATTTTCTCATAATTTATCGGAATTGTTAAGTGGATGAATTAATTAATCACTTTAAATCATCGTTTATCGTTAAAACCGTGTTTGTTGTTTAAATTCTCGATTTCTGGTTTTTGGTTTAAGTCTGGAAAAATTTATGATTCTGATGATTTCATATTAAAATGTATTATTATGATTTTTAGTGCCTTTATAAAATGTTTGGAACGATAGGTTTGTTAATAAAATCGTTAATTGCGAAAACGGGTTTAAATGACGGTTTTATTGAGATTTGTTGAATCTGGGTTTTGGAAAAATCTGGAAAATTTATATTCTGTAAAATTAGGATTTTAAAGT
The DNA here is from genome assembly GCA_958450325.1 of Agrostemma githago. Lineage (NCBI taxonomy): Eukaryota > Viridiplantae > Streptophyta > Magnoliopsida > Caryophyllales > Caryophyllaceae > Agrostemma > Agrostemma githago. Next base: position 32,829,941 of record OY288242.1, read on the forward strand.
GTAATAATAATTTTTGGATATTAATACTTAAGTCGTTTTGTAATTACTATTTTTATTAATCGTTATTGTCGAGATTGGACGATTAACGAGAAAACGCTTTAAAAACCGAGTTTTTAGAATTCTGGAAATTTTCTTTTCTGGACAGAATGTCCATAAATATAATTTAACTATTTTACGTAATTTTTGTACTATTTATTATAGTCTTTAATTAATAAATATTGATTTTCGGACAAATTGTGATTTATCGTTAAAATGCTTCGTCTTACCTAAAAGAATTATTTTTCCAGCAATTTTGAAAGTATTTAAATCTGAAACCTTAAGAGTTAAATCATCCCTTAACATACTCTAAATATATTTGTTGGTTTAATTAAATAAAAGACGTTAAAAGATTTAATTTGACATTTGTCGTAAAATCCTATTTATAATTTTATCGTCGAAACTAATAATAATTAGGGAATTTTAGCTTTATAACTTTCGAAAAACACCCTAATTAGTATTATTAAATATTTTTAGATGTCTCTAATCATTTTATAACACTTGTACGATATTTTAATAGTTTCATAAAATCAAATGTTCTTACTTTAATAATTAATATTGTTAAGGCCGAAAGTATTACTTTTATAAACCTATATCGTTTACTAAAATGTGGTATTAGTATGAACTAATATTTTCACCACTTTGATATGATGCTATTTTTAGAAGTTTCCTAAAATAGAAGTTTCCTAAAATAGAAGTTTCCTAAAATAGAAAGTTTCCTCTTTTAGAATATAAATGTTTACTTCTTTTATCCTCATATTGTTTATGATGAATACAACTTTTAAATATCGATAATGGTTTGTTTTGGAGTTATGGAATAAGGACAAGTGTGGGTTTAGAGTAATATAGTCTGGGGTGTACGTTTTGCCATCAACTATAAAGCTGGTGTGTCTATGTTGAGACACAATGGTCGTTGAACTGGGCATGGTTTGTGCTCAGGAGTGTGTATATTTTGACCTTAAACTTAGATATCGCATCGTGTAAGTCGCCGTCGGGTTGAACTGGATTACGGTTGGTGTCCAGGAGGGGTATACATTACTTAAGCCAGGACCTCGCTGCACGCAGTCCTGTTATGGTTGAGTTGCCTAGTTAGAGACCAAAGTCTAATTTGTTTTGACTAAGTTCTCGAAACTAGTTTTTAGTATTATCCTAGTGAAAGTCTAGATTCTACATTAATCCTATCCATAACGCCATTTTGATTATTTTATTTATTATCGATATAAATTGGTTTGCAGGTTGGCAAATATTTTTATGTTTCTTCGGAAACCCTTTTGATTATTTTGTTTTACGCTAAAGCTTATTTTAATATGATGTTTTAATGTTTTCCTTTTTACTATTTTTCTATAATAGTAATTACAATTTTAAAATCCTGTTATACGGCTGGGAAAACGTTGGCGTTGCTCCCCACTGATTGTGGCTGTTATGTTTTAACATGGCAGGTATACGTGTTCCGGGTGTGGGCTAGCGAGCAGTGTGGATCCTGCTTATTTATTTTTATAATTATGTCCTATGGATTGTTCAAACCCCTTCTGTGGATTGTTTTAAATTTTGGCCATTTTATTTAAGGCCCATTGTTTGACTTTACCATTTTAATTTTACTAAGACATAGTTACAGTGTGTTTTAATCCCGACTCTACAGTGTTTCCGCCACTGTATCGCGTTAGATTTTCTAGGGGATTACAGTTGGTATCAGAGCATCACTGCTCCCGACGCTTACACACCTGAAATTAGGGAAAAATACCAGTAAATTATTTAAACAGTAAATAAAGATATTAGTAGAAATGGGTAGAAACAGATAAGGACTTAACTGTTAAGATTATCTGTTCCTGAACTCAATGATTAGCATTGAATATTTGTTTTATATGTCGAAGAAGATGAAAGAACAAGTTGCTGATATGCTGCTCCAGATCGGGACAAGACCTACTTAGCACTCTCAACACCTGCTGACTCGAGTGGACAACTAGGTGCTCCAAGAAAGATTCCGATAATGACTTTTAGCTCCGGTTCAGTTTACTTAAGCTACAGGCAAGATGATCAAGAGTAGATTCATGTTCCATGATGTCGCAGTAAATCCAGATGGAGCGACCCATGACTTGTGTGCTCGTTCCTCTACAAGAAGATGAAGTAATCCATTTTGGATTCCCTCGTGAACTCGGGAGGCCCGAAGATTCTCTTCTGGTTCAAGAACTTAGTAATATAGGTTCATCGATTCTTTTCTTCCTTTCCCTATTCCTTCCAATTCTCCTCTTATATATTCTCATCTTCATTCTCTTGGTGAATCCTTGTTCTATTCTTCTATTCTACCATCTTTCTCTTGAGATTCTTTTGTTAGACCGGTTTCTGTCTCAGTGAACCCCGTGAAAGGATATAGATGTTTGAGGTTTAGTAAACCCTTGTTACCTAGGGCTTGAGGGTTGTGAGTTATACCTTGTTATATATCTTAGTAAGCTTTTGAGGATCGATTTGAATAATAAATTGTCAATTAATGGAATTAGGTTGGTACTTTAGACTCTGAACCTTGGGTTATAGGTTACTTGATTATTTGGAGGACTTAGAGTTGAATATATTTTGGGGTAGTAAGAGTATATCGTATTTGATGGATACCTAGTACCTAATTTAACCTAGAACCGAACCAAGTGTAGCTAATAATAGAATTTTGAGATTCCTACCTAAATGTTATTTGATGGATGCATCGGGAATGTTTGGGATCATAGAGTACTGTTTAAATTGTTAACCTGAGTATTGTGGTACCATAGAAGGTTTTCATTAATACCGTTAGAAATTTTGGTTAACATAAATTACCCGTGTTTCTTAAGGATTAGATCGTTAATCGTTGGTTAAAGTTGTAACCTAGGAACTTTGGAGTTGAGTGATCTAAATTGAATAAATTGTTGTTAACCTTGAAAAGGAGAAACATATTGCCATTAGAGGTTGGATTTATAGCGTTGTTTTGAGGAACATTTTGATGTCAATCATCCTAATGGATTTATAGTTCAGAACCTTAGACCAACGAGATTGTGGCTTTGTTGAGTTATTAAATATTTTGTGGTTGCACCATTACGATTAGAAATTTGATGGACTTCTTGGAAACATTAATCGAATGATGTGTTTGAAAATGTGAGTGTTTGCGCCATTACCTATAGGTTTGAGCGTGTTTGAGGATTTATTGTACTTCCCCAACTTCTGCACTTGTGGTATTATAAATATGTTGGTGATCATCTTTGAGGATTTTGTGTCAGAACATTGTTAATTGGTGGATTTTATTTAGTGTTCCTTACTCGAGAAATTTGAAGTATACCTCGAGTTCAGACCTTATGAACTTTGAATTACGAGCCTTAGTGATTACAAGTTTGGGTATGTTTTGATGACTGTTGGAATCTTAATTAATGGATTAGTCTAAATCGTTTGTGGATTCTTACCATACTAATTGAAAGATTATATAAGTATGTAAGGCTTAATTTTGGAGGCTATAGCAGTTGATGTTTTTGGAGGTTTTAGATTGAGTAGGACCACCCTGTACTGATTTTGGACTTAGCGTTATTTGATGGGAATTAGGAACCCGTGTTTGTGGAAGTCGTGCTAGGAATCTCAAGATGATTAATTTCTTCCATAATCCTTGAGAGCTCTTTTTATTCTCAACTCCGTCTTTCTTTCTGCTCCTCTTGAATTCTGTTACGGTAACTCCTGCCAATCCCTTCAACCCTTGTCGATTTTGAAAGCTCTTATTTTTAATTTATTTATCCTTGTTCTATTTGCCGTTAACTATTTTTCGAACTCCCTATTTTATAAAAAGTTTGACTACTTTAAAAAAATTGGACTATCGTAAAATTTTAACATTTTGAGTTATAATTTCTAATTGTGAATTTGCCCGTTTTGTAAAAAGCTGGACTAATTTAAAAATTTTGAATTTCATAAAATTTTAACATTTTGAAGCATGATTTCAAATTTTTAAACTCCCCATTTTGTAAAAACTTTGAGCAATTTAACATTTTGGGTTATCGTGAAATTTAACATTTTTTATTTTATAATTTAAGAACTATATACTTCACTTTGTTTTATCTTTGGTTGATATTTATATTTAGATCTATTTCAAAATGCCTTAATAATTTATTTTAAACTATTTCGAAACTATTTTAAATTTTTGATTTTCAAGCGATCAAAATTTTATGAAGACTTTTATATTTCCAAGTACTTCAATTTGTATAGAATTGTTATGTAAAACGTTTTAACATTGTCGAAATTATTTTGTATGTTCAAGTTTGATAACATTTTTGAAAACTTTCATAATTACTTTGATAACATTTTCGAAATTTTAACGTTTTGAGAATTGATTTTCATTTTATTGTTGGTGAACTTTTGAATCTGTTATTGTAAATGTTTGACGGCTGGTGCGATTTTTACTAACTACAAAATTTGATTTCTCCAAACTAAATTTTGTTTCATCAAAAAAAAGAAAAAAAGAATAATATCGAATTTCTTAATCAAAATATTTTACTTTTGTTTTCAAAATATTTTGGTTATCCTATTTCCTTCGAGTTTGTTTACAAAAGTTATTTAACGTTATTATTTTATCAAATAACTTTACTTTACGATTTCATTAATCAAAAGATTCTAAACTTCGGGTTGGTTAGCCCAATTCTTCTTGGAATAGATATTTGTCTTCGATGCGAGCTAAGCATCCTCAACTCTTCGAGTAAGGTAAACCTCGATTTTCTATCTGCTTATTCTTAGTTTCGAGGACGAAACTTTCTTTTAGTGGGGAGGATTGTAACACCCGCTATTTTTCCTAAGCATTTTATTCTTTCTGTTAGGACTTCGTCTTAACTCTGTCACTTTTGGCCTCATATTTTATCATTTTACTAAGCTTTATTTTAATTTTTGAGTTTAATAATTTCTATTTTTAATTTTAAAGATTTAAAATTCTTTTAAATCCATTTATTTGGTTTCTTCGTAAACTAAGTAATTTTTCCGCGAGGAATTCTATTTTTCTCCCAATTGACATTTTTAAGCTTGGATTTAAGTTATTCCTTTTTCCTAAAAATGTTTGAATACGTTTATGGAATATTTTCTACTAAGATATATTTTAGTTACTAAAAACAAGCCATTTATGATTTATTACGAAGCTTCGCGAATAATTATTTTCTTACGCGAGGTTTACTCGAATTACTTTGAAATGCCTTTAACTATTTTACGACTATACTCTTTATCAACTTATAAATTATTTGAGACTGTTTTCTCACATTTTTGGACCGACTAAGCTCTTGGTCACAAGTTTTGTTACATTTTATTTAAACGATTCATTTTATCACATTAAAACGTAATCATAAGATAAATCATTTTCATTCATTTTAGCATTTATGTCAAAGCTTATCCTACTTCCTCTCTATCCTATTTGGCCGGCCAAACCAAGTCTAGGTTCACTCTTGCATTTTTTGTAAGCCTTAATGCATGCTTACTCTTTTAAGTAGTGTATCACCCATCTCCACATTCATTCTCCACATTCATTCTCCACATTCATTCTCTACATTCATTCTTTTACATTCATCAAAACATTCATCACTCTTTTCTTCCCTCCTTGGCCGTGTGATCCTTAGCCTTTCTAGGCAAATTTTTGCTCCATTTCTAGTCTCAATCACATCATTCTTATCATCTTAACCATCCTCTTCCCGATTCCTTCGTTAAGGATTCTTGGACGATCCCGAAGCCGACGAATACATTGTTGATTCAGACTTGGAGTAGAGGTAACGTCGATGTTACTCGGTATTTCAAGGTTTTAATTGAGTATTTGCATGTATATATTTTTATATATTTTATTTTGACAATATATGTATGTCACGAATTCTGGAAAATTTTTAAAGATGAAATTTTGCATGTTTCGATATTTTTATCGCTTTTACGAGATTAACGATTAAATTGTTATATTAATTTGTAAAATCGTAATAATCGGCCTAAACATGTAATATATATTTATATTCTGGAAAAATGTTGTTTTTGATGATTTTTAGTAATTTAGTATTTTTTCTGATATTTTTATATCGATTATTGAATTATTATCGTTTTCGGACAAAAACGATTAAAAACCGATTTTTAGTTCTAATACTTAAACATTTTATTTTAATCTGATTTTTGACGTGGTAAAACTTTCTGGTGAAATAGAATTTTATGAATTTTCTCATAATTTATCGGAATTGTTAAGTGGATGAATTAATTAATCACTTTAAATCATCGTTTATCGTTAAAACCGTGTTTGTTGTTTAAATTCTCGATTTCTGGTTTTTGGTTTAAGTCTGGAAAAATTTATGATTCTGATGATTTCATATTAAAATGTATTATTATGATTTTTAGTGCCTTTATAAAATGTTTGGAACGATAGGTTTGTTAATAAAATCGTTAATTGCGAAAACGGGTTTAAATGACGGTTTTATTGAGATTTGTTGAATCTGGGTTTTGGAAAAATCTGGAAAATTTATATTCTGTAAAATTAGGATTTTAAAGTGTAATAATAATTTTTGGATATTAATACTTAAGTCGTTTTGTAATTACTATTTTTATTAATCGTTATTGTCGAGATTGGACGATTAACGAGAAAACGCTTTAAAAACCGAGTTTTTAGAATTCTGGAAATTTTCTTTTCTGGACAGAATGTCCATAAATATAATTTAACTATTTTACGTAATTTTTGTACTATTTATTATAGTCTTTAATTAATAAATATTGATTTTCGGACAAATTGTGATTTATCGTTAAAATGCTTCGTCTTACCTAAAAGAATTATTTTTCCAGCAATTTTGAAAGTATTTAAATCTGAAACCTTAAGAGTTAAATCATCCCTTAACATACTCTAAATATATTTGTTGGTTTAATTAAATAAAAGACGTTAAAAGATTTAATTTGACATTTGTCGTAAAATCCTATTTATAATTTTATCGTCGAAACTAATAATAATTAGGGAATTTTAGCTTTATAACTTTCGAAAAACACCCTAATTAGTATTATTAAATATTTTTAGATGTCTCTAATCATTTTATAACACTTGTACGATATTTTAATAGTTTCATAAAATCAAATGTTCTTACTTTAATAATTAATATTGTTAAGGCCGAAAGTATTACTTTTATAAACCTATATCGTTTACTAAAATGTGGTATTAGTATGAACTAATATTTTCACCACTTTGATATGATGCTATTTTTAGAAGTTTCCTAAAATAGAAGTTTCCTAAAATAGAAGTTTCCTAAAATAGAAAGTTTCCTCTTTTAGAATATAAATGTTTACTTCTTTTATCCTCATATTGTTTATGATGAATACAACTTTTAAATATCGATAATGGTTTGTTTTGGAGTTATGGAATAAGGACAAGTGTGGGTTTAGAGTAATATAGTCTGGGGTGTACGTTTTGCCATCAACTATAAAGCTGGTGTGTCTATGTTGAGACACAATGGTCGTTGAACTGGGCATGGTTTGTGCTCAGGAGTGTGTATATTTTGACCTTAAACTTAGATATCGCATCGTGTAAGTCGCCGTCGGGTTGAACTGGATTACGGTTGGTGTCCAGGAGGGGTATACATTACTTAAGCCAGGACCTCGCTGCACGCAGTCCTGTTATGGTTGAGTTGCCTAGTTAGAGACCAAAGTCTAATTTGTTTTGACTAAGTTCTCGAAACTAGTTTTTAGTATTATCCTAGTGAAAGTCTAGATTCTACATTAATCCTATCCATAACGCCATTTTGATTATTTTATTTATTATCGATATAAATTGGTTTGCAGGTTGGCAAATATTTTTATGTTTCTTCGGAAACCCTTTTGATTATTTTGTTTTACGCTAAAGCTTATTTTAATATGATGTTTTAATGTTTTCCTTTTTACTATTTTTCTATAATAGTAATTACAATTTTAAAATCCTGTTATACGGCTGGGAAAACGTTGGCGTTGCTCCCCACTGATTGTGGCTGTTATGTTTTAACATGGCAGGTATACGTGTTCCGGGTGTGGGCTAGCGAGCAGTGTGGATCCTGCTTATTTATTTTTATAATTATGTCCTATGGATTGTTCAAACCCCTTCTGTGGATTGTTTTAAATTTTGGCCATTTTATTTAAGGCCCATTGTTTGACTTTACCATTTTAATTTTACTAAGACATAGTTACAGTGTGTTTTAATCCCGACTCTACAGTGTTTCCGCCACTGTATCGCGTTAGATTTTCTAGGGGATTAATGATATTTCGGCCTTAATGATATCGTTAGACTTTCGTTATATCGCATTATATCGTTAGACTTTCGGCCTTAATGATATTAATTATTAAAGTAAGAACATTTTAGTTTATGAAGTTATTGAAATATCGTACAAGTGTATAAAATGATTAAAAATGTCTTAAAATTTATAATAATAATAATGAGGGTGTTTTCAAAATTTACAAAGCTAAAATTCTAAAATTATTATTAGTCACGACAATACAATTACAAATAGGATTTTACGGCAAATGTCAAATTAAATCTTTTAACGTCTTTTATTTAATTAAACCATTGAATGTATTTAGAATATGTTAAGGGATGATTTAAATCTTAATGTTTCAAATTTAAATATTTTCAAAATAGCTGGAAAAATAAATCTTTTAGGTAAGACGAAGCATTTTAACGATAAATCGTAAGTTGTCCAAAAATCAATACTTATTAATTAAAGACTTTAATAAATAGTACAAAAATTACGTAAAATAGTTAAAATATATTTATGGACATTCTGTCCAGAAAAGAAAATTTTCCAGAATCCTAAAACTCGGTTTATAAAGCGTTTTCTCGTTAATCGTCTAATCTCGACAATAACGATTAATAAAAATAGTAATTACAAAATGATTTAAGTATTAATATCCAAAAATTATTATTAAGATTAGAAATCATGATTTTTCATAAAATACTATTTTTCCATATTTCTAAAAAATACAGCTTTAATGAATCACATCAAAACCGTCTTTAAAACCCGTTTTCACAATTAACGATTCCATTAATAAAACTTATCGTTCCTAACATTTTATTAAAGCACTAAAAATCATAAAAAACACATTTTATTAAGAAACCATCAGAATCATAATTTTTTCCAGATTTAAACCAAAGACCAGAAATCGAGAATTTAAACGACAAACACGGTTTTAACGATAAACGATGATTTAAAGTGATTAATTAATTCATCCACTTAACAATTCCAACAAATTATGAAAAATTCAGAAAATTCTATTTCATCAGAAAGTTTCACCACGTCAAAAATCAGATTAAAATAAATCGGCTTTTAATCGTTTTTGTCCGATAACGGTAATAATTCAATAATCGATATCAAAAATATCAGAAAAATACTAAATTATTAAAAATCATTAAAAACAACATTTTTCCAGAATATAAACATATATTACATGTTTAGGCCGATTATTACGATTTTACAAATTAATATAACAATTTAATCGTTAATCTCGTAAAAGCGATAAAAATATCGAAACATGCAAATTTTCAACTTTTAAAAATTTTCCAGATTATAAGACATACATATATTGTCAAAAATGAAATATAAAAATTATACATGCAAATACACAATTAAAATCATGAAATACCGAGTAATATCGACGTTACCTCTAACCCAAATTCGAGTCGATTATAAATTCGTCGGCTTCGGGATCATTCAAAAATCCTTCAACACAAGAAAAGCATGGTGGAAAACTACCATGAGAAAACTAATAAAATTAAGGAAAATAACGATCGAAAACATTATCGATTATTACCTTAACGAAGGGATCAGAATGACGATTATTTAGGAGATGAAAACGAGACGATCGAGACTCGATTTGAGACAAAATTTGGCTAAAAAAGCTGCTGAAAAATCTCAGCCAAGAGAGAAAAATGAAGGAAATGTTGTTTAATTTTTTGTAAAATGAATGATAAGAAAGTGGATGGTTTTCTAAAGCATAAATGATAAGTAAATTTTGATGAAAACTATGTCATAATACATGCACAAATCAGCCAAAATGAGAGAGGAAGGGAGTGTGAAGAGTTTGTGTTTAAGGCCAAAAATAAATGGGTGAGAAAATGAAAATATCTAAGGCTTAAACATCATAAAATGAAATGTATACAAAGTTGTAGTGTAAAAATGTGACATGGGTGTATCACGGTCCAAAACATGGGGAAAATGTCCCAAATAGTTTCTAAGTTGATAAAAAGATGAATCGTAAAATTGTTAAAGGTATTTCAAATCAGTTCGAGTAAACCGCGCGTTGGAAAATAATTATTTACGAAACTTCGTAATAAAATCATTAAAGGTCAAATATTCTTAAATAAAAATATTTCTTAGTTGGAAATATCATATAAACGTGTTTTGATATTTAGGAAAAATAAATAACTGAATTCCAAGCTTAAAACGTTAGTTCGTAGAAAAATAGAACTTCACGCGCAAAAATAAATAGTTTACAATGAAAATCAAATAAATAGGTTTACAAGAATTAAAATCTTTTAAAATAAAAATAAATATTATTTGACTCAAAAAAAATAATAAGAATTCAGAAAGATGAAGGAAATAGAAGACGAAATTGACATAGAGTCATGACGGAGTCACAACAGAATAATTAACGGCACTAGGAAAATAGTGGGTGTTACAAAGACGCCCTAAAATCCCTGAGCAAATCCCATGTCCATGGGTCAGAACTAGGGGTAATTTTAGCATCCTTTGGAATGGAAGGTTTGACACCCATTTGATTTGACAACATGTCCGGGTAAATATAAACCTGATCCCTCATGGATAGTATTAACAAAGCCCCGGTCGAAGACGAAAATGGAAACCCGGTACGCCCACTAATATTCCACCATGAGATGGACCACCGGATGACCACATCCCCTTTAGCCAAATAGGAAAGCCAATCCTTTTCCTTGTGACCTTTGCTCCACACCTGCACCATCTTCCGGCCCGTGAAAATCCTGTAGTTATATCTTTTGACGCATTGGGGAGGATCGACCAAACCAAGCTACTCCTGTAACCAAACCTGTACAAAACACGATAAAACATCACACCTCCAAACCAAAGCAGCCACAAAAAACAAAACAAAGAAAACCAAGCTACAGAGAAACATAGCACCAAAAAACACCTGTAAAATGATCCCGGAACCTCGAAAAGATGTATTGTGGAATCGAGCATGAGCATTAAGACCTAGAATAACCTCACCCAAAATAAGCAAAGAGGGTGATCGTCCATGTTCCATTCCCATCACCACATCCATAACTTGAGGGTTACCCCAACCTTCACACGCCATCGCATCCTCAAAAAGATAATAACAAGACATCGCAACATTAAAACCACGCCTACACGCTAAGGCCAAAACATGATGAGAACTAACCTGTGAGAATGTCCTAGAAAGCAACTCTAAGTTAATGTCATCCCTACCAAAGTAACCTTTAGCCTCCTCCAATGAAGAAAGGTCCAAAAAGTAACAAAACCGCTCCACATAACCATCATCCCCATAAGGCACACAAGGTCGAACCGAACTCCACCCACCTATAGTATCTATTTCTTCGGGCAAAGGACAAATTTTACTCCCGGGAAAAGCAGAAACATGGCTTTTCTAGTCCCAAAACATAGAACATGCCAATAAGAAGTTATCCTGTATCTTGACTCGACTTAGCGCAACAACCGTTGACAAACCATCATTTGAACAAACCTCAAGATCACATTTCTTAAAAGAACTCGCCCACTCGTTAAGGATATTCCCAAAACCCGACATGACCCTAAATATGGATGTTCTAGACCCTATGGATATTCTAATATGTCTAAAACGAGCACCCACAACCCGTATATATAGCCCTAATCCCACAAGAATTAGGAAACGACGAAAATTTCCATAACCCGGACCCGAACCGCCCTGGCCCAGGCGCCGGAATCTCCAGCCGCCCGAGCCCAGGCGACCCAGAACCAGAGAGCCTTAGCCCAGGCGTCCATATCTAGGCAGGCAGCATCTAGAGCAACCCCAAAGGTAGACACACCGATCCCGCATCATAACCGTAGCTACCACATGACACCTCGGACATCGGGGACGACCTCCCGAAGATGCTAAAACTCGCTCCGAAAACCGAAGTACCCATGCAGGGACCATAGGAATGTGAGTTCACCCGTCGGACACACAAGACTTAGGCTTATTTTTATTTTTTTTAGGGGGATAAGCTACCCCACCTAGGCGTGTCTGTAGCCTAATAAGGCAACATTATGTGTACGCAAAAAGTGGTCTAACTTTTTTTCTCAAAAGTGGGCCGAATTTTAACTTCGATTTCGTTCTGAATGTCAAAGCAACTACACTCATCTCCTAATATATAGTCGGTCAGAACACGTTAATGTTTTACGTTAACATTTTACATCTCTCCCATCTCGAGTCAAAACATTTTAATCGACGTACTATCTGATTCGATTCCCGGCTCAAACTAATACATTTCAAAACATCCAAAAGGAACTGTTTTCGTACTTCTGTGCAACGCCAACGCACCCTAAGCTAGGTCAGATCGCAAATGAATGAACGCAAAGGTGATTACTTGTCAATCTAGATAAACAATTCGCCAAACGAAAACACAAGACTAATCCAGCTAATTCAAATACTAAAATTTTTAAAAAAATATACAACGTATAAAAATCCATACACAAATCGTGGCTACGGAGGACCCCTAGAAGCTGCACCAATAGCTATCACAACCTCACAAAGGTTGCCATCTAAACCTAGATCCTCCAAGTCTAGAAGAGGAGACTCACTACCATCCATCCCCGACAATATGTCTAAGGTAGCCGTCTCGGGGACTCCTCCAATCTCCTCGGTAGCACCCGTAGCCTCAACCTCAGCCTCAGCCTCCCTCTCGATCGGATGCCTAGCTTCACCCTACGCGGAGGTCTCGTCGTGAGACTGAGCCAGCCGCTCCTTAAGGAGGGCGATCTCATCAGCCCGAGATTGCAGGAGATGTTGCGCCTCAGCCGCTTTCGCCTCAAGCTCGGTCACCCGAGTCTCCAGCTGCCCCACCATATCCGGGACATCCTACAAATACACTTAAACATTAGAAAAACACACAAGCAGCCTAGAAAACCACCCTTGTCACGCAGACTTAACGATCAAGGCCCCGAAGTGTCATGGGAAACCCTCGAAGCATAGACCCGAAATCAGTTGGTGGTCTGCCACAACCGCTGATGGCAAGCCGAGGAAACCTGAGAGATGAAACCATAGAAGTTAGGCAAACCGACCCTAATTCTTAAGACCCAAACAAACAACGAAAGCCAAAACTCACCCGGTACACCCGGCCGTGCCACTCTATCCCGGCGTCCATCTCCTTGGCAGAACGCGGGGGGAGAGGCTCGGTGAAGGGTATCCCAACTGCATCAACCCTAAGCAGCGTCAGGGGAAAATCTGGTGGCTGGATTTCATCAGCCGGATCGGCCAGCTGAGAAAGCAACAGATTTGTCGGTCAGAGGGCAAGGAAACAATAAACCGCAAAACAAACCTTAGAACCAAAAATTAGAACATTACCACGAGGCGGTACCAAGCTAGCCGCCGGGTGACGTGAGATAGATAGGAGGCACCAGGCACCAAGTGAGCATCGCCTCCTTCTCTGTTCCTATCCTCTAGGACCTCTGCTGTGGTCGGTGGTCCGAACATAGTCCGGGGAGGATCAACCGGCACCCTGAAATCGTCATATAGGCACCAACGCACCAACCGCTCGCCCAGATATCAAACTGGGCGAAACAACGCAGGAAGGAGCATTCTCCTATAACTCCGAGGCCTCAGCTCCGTGGCCACATACTCATGCACGCCCTCATAATCAGCCCAAGGGCGGGCCACAAACTACACGGATAAAACCAATACCTCAATAAATCCTAAACCTTGGGGGCTACTAAGCTAAGTAGGACATAAAAAGAAAACTTACATCCCTGAGGCTTAGCTGGTTGACCAGTGCGTTCTTCGACGGGTAGTGGCTGGTTGTACTCTTAGGCTGAGCCAGCCTCCACTCGATCCCCGCCGGAAATCTCTTCGGGTGAACTCGCACTGTTTTAGGTGTAAGGCAGCGAAAATAGAATAAATCCAAGCCTGCAAAATCCCAAATGCCTTTAGCAACACTAAGCCAAAATTAAGTGGAGCTCGAGATGCAAGAGTGAGAATAGCAACTAACCTCCAGTATAAGGCCCAGACCCACGATGGGCACAACTGAGGCCGACTCTTTCGCCAACGGCCTCACCATGATTTGCAGGCAGCGAGTCATCTCCACGAAAGCCGCAGTTACCCAATCATAACGACCCAACTGAGCCAGGTCAGCTAGTAAAGGCAAAATCCTAGTGCTAAACCTCTCGCCTTTATCCAGATGGAGCGACCCAAAACTAGTGTGCTCGTTTCTCTACAAGAAGTTGAAGGGATCCAACGAGTTCCCTTCTTGTGAACTCTGGAGATACGAAAACTCTTCTCTGTTCTAAGACCATAATAGTCTAGGATCCTTGTTCTATGCTTCCAGTTTCTTCTTCTTCTTATTCTTCTTCTTCTTCTTCTTCTTCCTCTTCTTCTTCCTCTTCTTCTCTTCTCCTTCTTCTCCTTCTTCTTCTCTTATCCTTCTTCTCCTTATTGATGTTGTTATGTTGCTGTACTGCTACGACCTGATGTTGTTCGTCTCTCTGCTGTCGCGTCTTATTATTCTTGCTGTCCGTGTGTTGCCACTGCTCTCCCTATCAGTTTTTCAATTCTTCTCCTTTTTCCAATCCTTGTCGTATAAATGGTCATCTTCATTCTCGTTGTGATTCCTTGTTTTATTCTCCCATTTTGCCCTCCATCCTCTTGAGATTCTTTGGTTAGATTCCTGTCTTAGTGAACCCCGCAAAAAGTTAAAGATGTTTGAGGTTTAGTGAACCCCATTACCTGTGGTTTGAGGATTTTGAGTTGTACCCTATTTTCTAAGCAAGTAAGAACTTTTTGAGGATTGATTTCAATAGTATTAATTGATTGATGGAATTAAGATTTTACCTTAAGTGTTGATCTTGGATTATAATTCACTTGATTATATAAAGTTTTAGAGAGAATAAGCTTTTGGATAGTAAGATTATATTTTATTTTGATGGATATCTAGTACATAACCTAGAACCGAACTAAGTGTATCTGGTGATATTACTTTGGGATTCCCACTTAATGCTGACTTAATGGACTAGTTGTGGACTTTTGGGATCATATATCATTGTCTAAAGGGTTAGCCTGAGTGTTGTGGTACCATTTCAGGTTCTCGTTAATGTCTTTAGAAATTTGGATTGACATAGATTAAACCTTGGTTCCTATGGATGAGATCATTGAGTCTGATAAGGTTGTAGCATATGAACTTTGGAGTTAAGTGAAATAAACTTGGATGGATTGTTGTTAACCTTGAAAAAGAGAAATATATTGCATAAACACAGGTTCGACTTATTGTGTCATTTTGAGGAATACTTTAATACAAATCTTTTTGATGGAATTTATTTCAAGCCTTCTGACCAACGAGAATGTGGCTTCGTTGAGTCATTAACCACATAGTTGTTTCACCGTTATGAGTATAAATTTGATGGACTTCTTAGGAACCATACTCGAATGACGTGTTGGGAAAAACGGGTGCACCACCGGTAAGATTGAGTGTACTTAAGGTTTGATATATTATACTAACCTTTGTTCCCTTGTAATGTTACGAGCATAATCGTGGAATCATTTTGAAGACTTAGTGCCCGAGCTTTGTTTGAATCGGTGGATCTCGTTTATTGTTCCTTACTCAAGAAATTTGGAATACACCTCGAGTACAACCTGGTGAACTTCAAACAGTTTTAGAGCTTTGTTGGTTAATTGGTTTGATAGTGTTGTGGCAGTTTGTAGAATTTTGGTAGCATGATTTGATTCTGAGTCAGTTGGTGGATTCTTACCCTAATGTTTGAGTGATTGTATGAGCAAGTGAAGCCTTGTATTGGGGGTTGTAGCGGTTGATAGTCTTAGTTTGGAAGTTATAGCAAGTGATAATTTTGGAGGTTGTAGACTGTGTAGGAAAACCCAGTTTTCTGATATTAATGACCTTACTATTATTTTGTGGAATTGGGAACCTTAGTTTGTGAGAGTCGTACTAGGAAATCTTGAGAACCTTAAACTAATCTATAATCTTCGAGAGTTCTGTTTGACTCTTAATTTCGTTCTGAATGTCAAAGCAACTGCACTCATCTCCTAATATATAGTCGGTCAGAACATGTTAATGTTTTACGTTAACATTTTACATCTCGTCCATCTCGAGTCAAAACATTTTAATTGACGTACTATCTAATTCGATTCCCGGCTCAAACTAACACATTTCAAAACATCCAAAAGGAACTGTTTTCGTACTTCTGTGCAACGCCAACGTACCCTAAGCTAGGTCAGATCGCAAATGAATGAACGCAAAGGTGATTACTTGCCAATCTAGATAAACAATTCGCCAAACGAAAACACAAGACTAATCCAGCTAATTCAAATACTAAAATTTAAAAAAAAATATACAACGTATAAAAATCCATACACAAATCGTGGCTACGGAGGACCCCTAGAAGCTGCACCAATAGCTATCACAACCTCACAAAGGTTGCCATCTAAACCTAGATCCTCCAAGTCTAGAAGAGAAGACTCACTACCATCCATCCCCGACAGTATGTCTAAGGTAGCCGTCTCGGGGACTCCTCCAATCTCCTCGGTAGCACCCGTAGCCTCAGCCTCAGCCTCAGCCTCCCTCTCGATCGGATGACTAGCTTCACTCTACGCGGAGGTCTCGTCGTGAGACTGAGCCAGCCGCTCCTTAAGGAGGGCGATCTCGTCAGCCCGAGATTGCAGGAGCTATTGCGCCTCAGCCGCTTTCGCCTCAAGCTCGGTCACCCGAGTCTCCAGCTGCCCCACCATATCCGGGTCATCCTACAAATACACTTAAACATTAGAAAAACACACAAGCAGCCTAGAAAACCACCCTTGTCATGCAGACTTGCCGATCAAGGCCCCGAAGTGTCATGGGAAACCCTCGAAGCATAGACCCGAAAACAGTTGGCGGTCTGCCACAACCGCTGATGGCAAGCCGAGGAAACCTGAGAGATGAAACCATAGAAGTTAGGCAAACCGACCCTAATTATTAAGACCCAAACAAACAACGAAAGCCAAATCTCACCCGGTACACCCGGCCGTGCCACTCTATCCCGGCGTCCATCGCCTCGGCAGAACACGGGGGGGAGGCTCGGTGAAGGGTATCCCAGCTGCATTCACCCTAAGCAGCGTCAGGGAAAATCTGGGGGCTGGATTTCATCAGCCGGATCGGCCAGCTGAGAAAGCAACAGATTTGTCGGTCAGAGGGCAAGGAAAAAATAAACCGCAAAACAAACCTTAGAACCAAAAATTAGAACATTACCACGAGGCGGTACCAAGCTAGCCGCCGGGTGACGTGAGATAGATAGGAGGCACCAGGCACCAAGAGAGCATCGCCTCCTTCTCCGTCCCTATCCTCTAGGACCTCTGCGGTGGTCAGTGGTCCGAACGTGGTCCGGGGAGGATCAACCGGCACCCTGAAATCGTCATATAGGCACCAACGCACCAACCTCTCGCCTAGATATCAAACTGGGCGAAACAACGCAGGACGGAGCATTCTCCTATAACTCCGAGGCCTCAGCTCCGTGGCCACATACTCATGCACGCCCTCATAATCAGCCCAAGGGCGGGTCACAAACTACACGGATAAAACCAATACCTCAATAAATCCTAAACCTTGGGGGCTACTAAGCTAAGTAGGACATAAAAAGAAAACTTACATCCCTGAGCCTTAGCTGGTTGACCAGTGCGTTCTTCGACGGGTAGTGGCTGGTTGTACTCTTAGGCTGAGCCAGCCTCCACTCGATCCCCGCCGGAAATCTCTTCGGGTGAACTCGCACTGTTTTAGGTGTAAGGCAGCGAAAATAGAATAAATCCAAGCCTGCAAAATCCCAAATGCCTTTAGCAACACTAAGCCAAAATTAAGTGGAACTCGAGATGCAAGAGTGAGAATAGCAACTAACCTCCAGTATAAGGCCCAGACCCACGATGGGCACAACTGAGGCCGACTCTTTCGCCAACGGCCTCACCATGATTTGCAGGTAGTGAGTCATCTCCAGGAAAGCCGCAGTTACCCAATCATAACGACCCAGCTAAGCTAGGTCAGCTAGTAAAGGCAAAATCCTAGTGCTAAACCTCTCGCCTTTATCCGAGAAGTGGGTCGACCCTAGGAAGTACCACAACCACAACCGGGCATCCTGCTACGGCGTGTTGGGTTCTCAACCCTCCAACACTGCCACCCACTCGAAGTGATTGGTGATGTACGAGCTCACCAGAGCATGAGGCGCACTAAATGCCTCACGCTCAAAACAATCCCCGATAAGGCCCCGCACCTCATCACCATCTAGCCTAGGAATTTCGGTGGCCCACCTAATCCTATCTGGCCCCCAGGGCAAACCGGTAATCATCCCAAAATCCTCTAGGGTCATCCCGACCTCCCCAAAAGCCATGTGGAAGGTCGAGGTAGTATCATGGAAGCGATCTATCATCGCTCTAATCAACATAAGGTTGCACTTAGTCTTGCAACCCACCAACCTAACCCACTGCTCAACCACAAGACCTAGAGCGGTCCTCGCGATAATCCCCTTTACCGCGGGGGTCAACTTCTGAAAGTAAATCTCGAGACACGTAGTAAAGCCGCACTTAACTCGAAAACTGCACCCGAACGCATAACAAAACAATCTAAACCGAACTAATCTAAACAAACTCTAAACAAATCTCAAATGCATAACAAACCAAAACAAAGAAAGAACAAACCAGAACAAAATAAGACAAACTCACAAAACAAAAATACTTAACTAAAACAAATAAACAAACATCAATTTTTTCGCTTAACGGGTCTTCGTTATCCTAGAAGCGAAGGAGTCTGAAACCTCCACAACAATTTTTCGAGTGGATACCAACGCCCACGAAGGAATCTGAAACCTCCACAACAATTTTTCGAGTGGATACCAATGCCCTCAAAAGCATTTTTTCGAGTGGATACCAACGCCCTCGAAGGAGTCTGAAACCTTCACAGCAATTTTTCGAGTGGATTCCAACGCCCTCGAAAGCATTTTTTTCGAGTGGATACCAACGCCCTCGAAGGAGTCTGAAACCTTCACAGCAATTTTTCGAGTGGATACCAACGCCCTCGACAGCATTTTTTTCGAGTGGATACCAACGCCCTCGAAGGATTCCGAAACCTCCATAGCAATTTTTCGAGTGGATATCAACGCCCTCGACAACAATTTTTCGAGTAGATACCAACGCTCTCGAAGGAGTCTGATATCTCCACAACATTTTTCATTCTAGAGGAAACCGACGCCCTCGAATGGTTTATTTTGTCCTAGGGGTCAGAGGCATCCCGAAAGACAGCTACTCGAGTGGAGACTGACGCCCTCGAGTGGTTTATATCATCTTATCTTGTCCAAGAGGTCAGAGGCATCCCGAAAGACAGCTATTCGAGTGGAGACTGACGCCCTCGAACGTTTTATCAAGGGTTCACAAGCATCCCAAAAATATTTGTACAAATTGAAGCCAACACATATGAGCATTCTTTGCACATACGCTTAACGCGTTACCTACAACACGAAAACATTTAAAATTAAACGAACCTAAACAATCCGAAAAGGCAAAGCGTTTAAGCATGAAGAACTGAAGCACAAGATGACAAGCAGCGGCCCGGGCTCAAGCAAGATACCGCAAGCAAAGACGTCAGGTATGATTTTTAAGCTATGGCTGGCGGGCCTCAACACGCAGTCCAACGGACTCAAAACGATCCGACCGGACAGCCACCAGGTCGTAATCTTCGTTTGACCTGGGCGGCTATACTTTTACTTTCGCCTTGTCCAAACCTCAGTCAAAGTGGGGGCTTCTGTAGACACCCAGATTTGGACCTGGTGGCTGCAGAGGTGCCCAACAAACACCCAATGACGATAAGACTGCAACGCGACGCGGGTTCGCGATGTTTTTGGTAAGTTTTCTATAGAACGGATCAAATAATTACCCAAAAAAATTAAACTAACATGATGGCAGCCTTAGTCTTGTTGTTACGATCGAATATACACTAATTAGAGTCAATTCTGACACCAGGACCTCAAGTCGGTCCCGAAACTCAAACCGAGTCAGCACCGCGCCAAGTAAACCTCAGGATGCACACCCGAGGCCCACCAAGTTCACGGCGCTAGGGTAAACACGGGAAGCCTTAAGCCCTAAGATATGTATTATACTTTCTTTTTTTTGGGTGTAAATGTGAGTATATTATATCATTCACAAGATGAATTTACATCGATGGGGAGAGTGCAGGGATTATCCTCGCAACCCGAATCAACATACAACGCATCAATTATACCCTCTCCTAAAAAAGAGACTAATCAACAATTTAAAATCAGTTTTCTAATACGTTCTTCCTCTCGCAAATTCTTCACCATGGTTAGTGCTTCCTTTGCTTGTTCTTTGATAGCTTCAAGGACACAATTGATAGTAACCTCATGATGTTTCAGGGCTTTATTCAGTCTGGTTGTGTTACGAGTCAGCCACATCGTATGGATGAAAGCATTAACGATCGTGGCTTGTGTATTTCCTTCCATTGTATCATGGCGACAGTCTTCGAAATTCTCAATTTCAAGAATTTTACAATCCGTTTTCAGTTCAATTGCTGTCCTAATCTTACTGCTGTATGCACATCGTTGGAATAGATGCTTCGTTGTTTCTATTTCAGTCTCACAAAAGCAGCAGTTAACTTCAGAGCATACCCCGATTTTATGTAACTTGTACCTCAGATTCAGTCCTTCATTGAGCATTAGCCAGGTGATAATAGAGTGCTTCGGTGAAGTCCACTTATTCCACACCATCGGAGTCCATTCAGGCTTGGTACCTCTCCCTATGAGCCATTTGTAACCTTCATCAATCGAGTATCCTTGAGGATCACCAGACCAGCTGTTGTTATCAAAACCACTCATAAGTTTATCTTTCGTTTTACAAATAGTCCTCCACGTCCAAGAAGAGTCCGACGGGGGGCTATACTCGTTCCAATCTGTTGCAGCAAGTGTCCTTCACAATAGTGCATTGATATATTAAATCTCATGGACGGAATATACTTGGGATAATTAGTACATCGATACTCCACGTCAGTTGATTAACGTAAATCGATAACGCTCAGCTAACTAGAGTTAGGCGTTATTGTTGTAAGACGGCGGTGATCAACTGATCCCTTTCGGTCACACCTATAGAATGAGACCCAAATAGAAAACTAATTATTTGTATTTGATACAGTTAATCAGTTTCTTGCGTATATATTTGATATATGCTTTGTAATGAGAGTTATTTATTGGAGATAGAGTTTAGAACTCAGTCAGATTAAGTTTATTAGTCTATTATATGATAATTGACTGAATAAATTTCACGTCTTATTAATACGATTAAATAAGACCTAGTTTAGTATTTAAACGTTAATTACTAAATTAGTTGAGGTTTTGTATGCTTTCATGGGTAGTGATAATTATCCATTAATATTTACAAGAAGTTGTAAATTTAGCTAAGTAATTATTATTATTATGGGACCTAATATATATAGATATAATAGTAATGTACTACTTAAAGAGTTAAGAGTATATTATTTATTTGATGTGATCAATTATATGAGATAATTGATCATGTCACACATAAGCATTTGTATGACAAATGACATAAATAAAATGGACCCATTTTATGTACATGTATATGGCACACTAGTAAAATAAGGGCAATAATGGTTGTTCTTATTTATGTGCATGCATGAATGATAGTAATTATTACACTAGACCCTAGACCTTAAGCATGCAAATAAAATAATGCAATTGGTCTTCCCTAATTTAAGGGTGGCCGGTTTTTTGGGGTTGATATAAGGGGACATTTTGTTCTCTTTTCAACTCCATTCATTCATTAGTTTTGCTTTACCTCTTCTCCAAAACTCTCTCATACTAATATTCATCTTTGTTACTAAAGTAGTAATATTCATAATATTAGTATAGGTTCATCACTACTATTATCTAGTTAATAATAATAGTGATTATTTGGGTTGAATCTTGGTGCAACTAGAAGGAGATCTTCTACTTTGGAGATTCAAGATTTTGGAGGATCATCCATACTAATTTAAGCTCAAGAATAATAAGAAAATGAGTTTTCTTATTGTGCCCATTATTTCCTCTTTGTTTATGTAAGGAAATCTCTTCTTGTATCTAGTTTTTGTCATTTTATGTGATGCATGTAACTAGATCTTTATATACTAAATTAACAAGTAATTTATTAACTAATTAGAGGAGTCTAATTAGAGGCTTATGAACCTTTTACAATCAACCCCTTTCAGGTAGGTCGTGTTGACCCATTTGACCCAGAGGCATTCCTTTTGTTCGAATATCCAGTTAACAAGTTTTCCTACGGCAACAGTGTTCCACAGGCTCGCTTTTTTGATTCCTAATCCCCCTTCCATTTTTGGTTTGGTGACTATATCCCAAGCAACCAAAGGCAGTCTCTTAAAGTTATCGTGTCCATCCCAGAGGAAACTCCTACAGATTGCTTCTATTCTTTTGATAACTCCTTTGGGGATGAAAAAGATTGATGCCCAATAGGTATATAACGAGTTGAGTACAGCATTAATAAGGATTATTCGGCCTGCATAAGATAATTTTCGAGCCCCCCAACTCCGGGTTCTCGAGATCATTTTTTCAGTAAGAACAGCACATTCCTGTTTGTTGGGTTTTCTTGTCTTGATGGGCATCCCAAGGTATGTGAACGGTAGATCTCCTTCCACAAACCTCGTTGCCTGAAGAATGTCGCTCCTACATTCAGGCTTCACCCCACTGAAATAAATAGCCGATTTCGTCGAATTTATAGAAAGTCCTGAGGCATGAGAGAATGACGAGAGGGTCCTAATCAATAACATTATGGACTGAGTTTCCCCTTTGCAGAAAAGCATGAGATCATCCGCGAAGATGAGATGAGTTAATTTCAATTGCCGACATTTCAGGTGGTAATTGAAGGACCACTTTTTTGTAGCATATAGAAGCAACCTGCATAAATATTCCATACAGATGGCAAAAATTAAGGGGGACACGGGGTCACCTTGTCGAAGACCTCTTCTCCCCTTAAAGTAACCAAATCCTTCCCCATTTATGTTGATTGTGTATCGAGGGGTCGTGATACAGTTCATCACAAGTTTCCTGAAGTGGTCAGGAAATTTCAATTGTCTTAGTATATCATCAATAAAGCTTCACTCCACCGAGTCATACGCTTTTTGGAGGTCTATTTTTAGGAGGCATCTCGGGGAGGCAGACTTCCTATTATAATGTTGGACAATGTCCTGACAAATAAGAATATTCTCGAGGATGGATCTACCTTGAACAAACGCCCCTTGATTTTCATGTATCACAGACGGGATGACAGCTGACAGCCTATTAAAAAGAATCTTGGATATAATTTTATATATGGTATTGCAGCACGCAATAGGCCGAAATTGATGGACTGATTCGGGTCTTTCCGTTTTGGGTATGAGAATAATGTTCGTGGCATTCACCTGTTGGAGAAGTCGCCCACTTGTGAAGAAGTCTTTAACCGCAGTACAGACATCATTCCCCACAATGTTCCAAGCAGATTTGAAAAATCCACTAGTATAACCGTCGGGACCTGGGGCTTTATCATTTGGTATCGAGAACACAATGTCCTTGATTTCTTTATCAGTAACAGGCGTATTGAGTATATTGTAATATTCAGGAGCACAGCAGGGTCCCTCCTGACTTACATCAGTTCGAACCTTTTCAGTCGTTTTGCAGCTTCCCAGTAAATCCTGGTAATATGTTAGGAAGGCAGCCTGTATATCTTGTGGATTATTCTGCTGCTGGCCTTTTATATCAGTGATCTGCAGGATCCTATTTTGCGATATCCATTGCTTGATCGCCCTGTGGAAGAAGGCCGTGTTTTTGTCCCCTTCATGAATCCAACTGGACTTGGCTTTCTGTTTGAGGAATTGGTTTTGGGTTGTCAGATGCTCATTAAGCTTCCCGGCGGTCTCCTGCTCTTTCTTTATGAGATCAGCATTGTTATAGTCCTCTTGGATTTGGAGTTGGATTTGTTCAAGCTCCTTGCTTGCTTGTGCTGTTCGGAGTTCAATATCAGAGAAACTGGTTTTATTAATTTCCCGTAGACCATATTTGAGCCGCTTCAATGTTTTTACAAGTCTGAACATGGGAGTTCCACTAATATTTTCATGCCAGGCATCCTTAACTGCGGGGATGAAATCCTTGTGACTAGACCACATATCGAAGAATTTAAAGCTTGCTATCCTCCTGTTTTCATTGTTATTATTAGATATAACACATGGTTTGTGGTCGAACAAGCCTTCAGGAAAGAAATGAGCTTGCATAGTTGGGTAATTTGAGCTCCACTCCTGATTAATCATAAATCTGTCTATTCGACTATATATTCTATTTTGAAGCTCTCTTTTGCTGTTCCATGTGAAAAACGCCCCCGTCGAGGCAATATCATTCATCTCGCAAGCACCTATACAATCTAGGAAGTCCTCCATGTCTTCCTCTTTCGTATTTCCTCCGAGTCTTTCATTGGGATTAGTCACAGTATTCATGTCCCCCGCCCAAGCCCAGGGCCCCTGAATTTGCTTAGCAATATTCCGTAGCTGATCCCACAATTCCTTTCTGTCTTTCCCTTCATTGTGTGCATAAATGTAAGTAATGTAAAAATTTGCCTTAGTTCCTCTATCCGTCACCTTTGTATGGATGAATTGTGCATGGGATTGCAGAATCCAAACATCAAAGTGTCCAGGCTTCCACATCACCCACACCCTTCCACCTTTGTGCTGGTGACAGTTCATCGCAACACACCACCCCTCACACATGTTATTCATGACATTAGTGTTATTACATTCCTTTATTTTTGTTTCCATAAGACCACATAGGCTGACATCATTATTTTGAAGAAAATATCTTATTGCTCTTTGTTTATTGATGTTATTCATACCTCTCACGTTCCAAAATGCTATTTTGTAATTTGTCATGTGTTTTGTTTTTGGTTTGGTGGTTCCTCTTCTACAGCACCTTCGCCTTCATTTCGAGGAATATTTTGCATTTTAGGGACCTCACTGTGCGGTACTGGCTGCTCAATGTTTAGAGGTTTTTCAGTTGAGGCGACTACTGTTGCGTAAGATCGTGCACCTGTTGCATTTGTACCTCCATTGGTAAGTTTGTATCCCACTGGTTTCCAGATTTTGGATTGCAGGACAGGCTTTTTATGAGGAGGCTTTTGTTTCCTGCAGTGCATTGCTTCATGTCCCATTCCTTTGCAATAGTCACAAAGGATTGGTTTCCATTCGAATTCAATTCGAACCTCCTCAATGTCCCCCTTTTCATCCTTGAATCTGATTTTCTCTAGTAATTTTTGTCCCACGTTGAGTTCCACTAAGACACGAGCAAATCTCAATATTCTTTTCTCTATGGTAGGCTGATCTGCTCTTATGTATTTGCTAATTATTCCTGCAACTCTAGTGAGACAAGTTCACTAATATTTTAGGGGAAGTTCGTGCAGCTTGATCCAAGTAGGAGCCTTTTGAACGTCTTCCTTCATCAAATTTTTATCTGCGTCCCATGGTCTTATAATCAACGGTTTGTTATCGAACATGAAGTAACCAGTATTCAAGACCGTTTCCTTGTCTGCGTTGTTTTTGAAATGAATAAGGAACACCCCATTGAGATAGAATGAGATGTTATCTAGTCTATACTTTCCCCAAATTCTATTAACATATCCTTGGATCACTTTCCATGGGGGATTTGCACCAAGAACATAGCATACAATTGCATTATTCCAGTAATTTATCTCCTCTTGAACATCTTCCTTGGAGAATTGTATGAGATTTTCAGTCTCCAATTCAGTATTCCTTGTCTTAACAGGGGCGTGTCTATCACCTGTCCACTTGGATTGCCATTTGATTTCTTCTTGCCTCTTTGCGTGATCCATAAGTTGTCCTCAAGAATATCATCATCTTCGAAGTCTAGACCCGGGATGCCAGTGATCTCCCTTATAGATTTTGTGCGCTGAATATCTTCCACATCCGGACCCCTCACACTTCCATCCTTCTTATTTGCTTTGTTAAAGTTGTCTTTCAATTCTTGTAGTTTACTAATTTGCTTCCGCTTAATCGAACTAGAGTGTTTACTTCTTGTTTTCTTTGCTGAATTTCTTGCCATGATCAGGCTCTTAGAACTTGATCAGAGATCGCCAGTTCGTCGCTCGCCTGTTCATCTCCCTCTCCACTAAAAGAGGGTTTGATTAATATGTTGATATGTATTATACTCTCCCTCTCGGTTTGGGAAAGTATCAAAATCGTATCTTCAAAATTCCAACCGCCTCACCTCACGCGTCTTAGACTCCCTGCGCCTAAGCCCAGGCGCCTGAGTCTCGGTGCCCCTCAACTCAGACGTCCATAGGGGCGACGAGGGCCGAAAACACCTATAAATACCCCCCTTCGCGTCATTCATTCGACACATCTCAACTCTTCTCTTCTCCCTCCACATTCTCGCTAAGGGCTCGCACTCTGACACCCGAGGCAAACGATCCACTCGATCGTAGTTTCGATAAAAGCGACATCGACACTACTCCTCACCTTTGAGCACTCCACTTGATACCGAGGTGCCTGTGTTCGACTAGCTCAAGTCTAATAGCGAAGCTCTGCCGGATTAGCCGCAGAACCGGTCCATAGTAGCGAAGCTCTGCCGAAGTAGCCGCATGAAGGGTCAACGGTAACGGAGCTCTGCCGAAATCACTAGGAGGATCCGCCTTGAAGTCGAATCGTCACTTGGTTGTCATCTAAACAAAACTTTCCATATTTTCTTTCTTTTATTATGCACTACGACAACACTAGATGGGGACCCCTAAATTAAATGCCAATGATTGCAGGCCCCTTATTGATAATATAATGGAACAAATCAGAATGATTGGTGCAAAAAAATTGTCTTATGCTGGCCGTTTGGTTTTGATACAAGCTGTTCTTAAGACTTTGCACAACCACTGGGCCTTGATTTTTATGATTCCCTCAGGAGTAATGAAGAATATAGAGAATCTGTGTCGGAATTTCTTGTGGGACGGTGGTACCGAGTACAAGAGAGCCCCTAAGGTTGCGTGGAAAAAAATTTGCAGGCCAATTAAAGAAGGAGGATTGGGTCTAAAGGATGATAGTTTATGGAACAAGGCGGCGTTGGGCAAAATGGTATGGTAGATATACTGCAACGCGGACACGTTATGGGTGAAATGGGTGCACCAAACTTATCTCAAAGGAAAAGATTTGCTTTCATACGAACATGGTACAGACTCAACTTGGACCTGAAGAAGATTTGTAAAGTTAAAGAAATTTTTAAGCCTGCATATATCGGTAATGAATGGCAGGATGTTGTGGGTAAGAGGTATTCCATCCGGAAGGGCTATGAGTGGATTAGGGAAAAAGGAGAAGTCATAAACTGGTGGAGCCTGATCCGGAACAAATGGACGACACCTAAACATCGAATGATCTGCTGGATGTTTCATCATGAGGCGATATACACCAGAGACAGACTGTGCAGGCTACAACTGAGTTCAGACGCAGACTGCTGTATCTGCGCTAATGCTGTTGAATCCCTACTGCACCTGTTTTGTGAATGTGAATACAGTAAACGGGTAATACAACTGATTAATATCTGGTTGGACATGGATATCCCGTGCACGGGGCTGCAAGATTGGATATTGAAGAGAAGTGGTTCGAAGCTGCGTAGACATATGATGAATGCTGTACTAAACGCAGCAATCTATAGCATTTGGCTTGAGAGAAATAAAGCGAGGACCGAGGGTCTCATTCATAGGCCGGACTGTGTGGTTAATCGGATTAGACATGAGATGAATCAAAAAATTCGAAATTGTAATAGTACTGAATTCACTACTAAAGATAGGAATTGGATCGACAAAATTGCCATGTAATGTTTGACCTACGGGTCAAATACACCTTGTACACTTGATTCTTTAATTCAATTTTTACCATTTACCAAAAAAAAAACTAGATGTGGACACTATGTCCACAAACATCTATTAAAACACGTAATGTCTCCAACTTCAACCGCAAATACCAAAATACACTAAATAGACCCGAGTAATTCCGAGATCCGTTCTCAACTATCTATGCATCGTGTCCCGTTTAGTGTATACTCCGAGGGTGCAACTCCTCACAATGTGATTTACTTACATTCGCATTTATAGTTTTTTCGTATGATTTACCGCTTTTATGACCTTATAATCGCATGCTAAATCACCTAAACACGGAATTCAAAACGGAAAAAACCTAAAACTGAACAAAGTGATGGTCGGGTTCCACGTGGTCGCCTTATTAGGTTCGACGCATTTCTATTAATACCGAGCCGACGCATCTTAATCAGAATACCAGGTAAGGTATATCACGAGAACAACTAATATCCGTATTATCACGTTAAAACTGATCTACTAATACGTATAATACTAGTACTCTCTACTCTCCTACGTGCATATTTTCATGGCCTGCCTGTCACGGGAATTCGCATGCAAAGAATGTAAACAAAACTACTATGACAATACTTGTCCTTAAACAACCGATGTAGTAAAAGGTATAGGGTGAAAACAATGGATGTTACAGTATTTCCGCCACAACAAAAGAACTAGGTTATCAGCCCACCGATTGATTAGTAGTGGCTGCTATAGTGCGGGCGGAATTGGGTGTTGACATCTACTGGATGTTGGCTTCCCAATACGTACCCTCACCCCTTACTCAGGATCGACGGTTTCCGGATGTCTGAAAACATTGGCAATGAGAGTCATTCCAGGCATGGAGTGCTTAAGGACACAAGTCTTTATCTTTAGGTCCCGTGTCCCTCAAATTAAAGCCGGCTAGGGATCAAAGTTGACTTGAACGGTTTCCGAGTCCCCATAATTGACTCGGTGGCGACTCCACAAATCAGCAACGAATTCAGTTCACTAAATAGGTCACCTTACCAAATGAATCGGCCTTTAAACATTTACAACCACGACTTGATCGATTCCAAATAGAAACACGGGTGCCCGCACCCGTCTAGTACAAGTTCGGATCGTCATCCGAGACATCGCCCCGTATACGATATCGGACCGGCCCCCGACAGGGAGGGGGCCGCGTGTGTGGCCGCCGCCACACGTTGAAAAACCGGGTCGGTCCCACGCGGGGCGCCGGGTGGTGCGGACGGACGTTCAAACCGTGCTCTCTGGCTCTTCCAACTGCTTGGGTTTTTCATAGAACCAAGTCTCCTACCCGGAAGCTTCTCGTACTTACTCTTCTGTTGTAAACTCTTCTCATCCTAGTATGATGCGATGTTTGAGCTGGCCTCCTGTCTCATCTCACCTATCAGGTCGAGGGCCTTAGTCATTGCAGTCTCGTTACTGGCTCTGTCGAATAACTGGGATCTGAGAGTTGGGATCCTAGCTTTAATGGGTAAAAGGGCTTTTTTATTGACCACAGAAGGGTTCTGCCGGGTGGACCAGCCCAAAAGGGGTCTGCCGGGTGGACTCTTTTCTGGTTTTTCTTATTGACCACAGAACGCTTGGGAGTTAATCTGCCCATCTTCCCTTGAGATCAGCCACCATATTCTTCAGACGGTTTAAAATTTGTTTGTTGGCTGCTTCAGCTTGGTCGTTGGTTTGCGGGTGACACACGGCGGAGTAAGCTACTGCAATCCCAGGTCCTTTCAACCAAACCCTCAGGGGGTCGTTGTCGAATTGCCTTCCGTGGTCAAACACCAATACCTTGGGCAGGCCATATCGCGTGATAACATTCCTCTATATGACCTTCCTGACAACCGGCTTGGTAATATTGAGGACCGCCTCTGCCTCCACCCACTTGGTGAAGTAGTCAATTGCAACTATAAGAAACTTCCTCCCCCCCGTTGCAACAGAGAATGGGCCGAGGATATCCATCCTTCACTGAGCAAAGGGAATGAGAGACATGATTGGTCGTAGGTCTTGGGCTGGAGAATGTATTACCGGTGCGAAGAGTTGGCACTTTCTACATTTGGAAGTTAAGTCTTTCGCATCGGCTAGCAAGGTAGGCCAGTAGTATCCAGCTGTCAATGATTTATGGGCGAGGGTTCTTCCTCCAATGTGGTGCCCGCAAATCCCTCAGTGGTTGTCATCTAAGACTTCGGCTGCCTGCTTCACCCCAGACATTTGAGTAAGGGCAAGGAGAGTGATATTCGTTACAACTCGTCATTGATCAGTATGTACCATGTTGTCTTTGATGGCATTCTCTTTTGCAGTGCAGGATCTTCGGGGATAGTGTCGTCCTTCTTAAACCGGATGATTGGCGTCATCGAGCTCTCAGATTCCGACCCATCAACCACATTGATTTTTTGGAGGTCAGCTTTCGATCTTTCTTTTACCACGTCTACCCAGACCAACCCTTTGATGTCCTGTAGGCTACAGCTTGCTAGATTGGATAAGGCATTAGCTCGGTTATTCTGTGACCTGGGAACTTGCTCGACTTCATAGGACTTGAGCTTTGACAGCTCTCCTTTACTTTTTCCAGATATGAGACCATAGTCAGATCCCTAGCCTCGTACTCCCCATTAATCTGGTTAACAATGTCTAGGATGATCCTCTCTGATCCAGCAGCCAAAGCCAGGTTGATGCCTGCTAGCACGATCTCATATTCTGCCTCATTGTTGGACGCGGGAAGGTGAATCTGAGCGCATGCTCGAAGTTGACCCCTTTTGGGCTTGTCAGTACGACCCCTGCCCCCGCACCATTGGCTGTGCATGACCCATTGGTGAATACGAGCCATTCCCCGGCGGGGGGTCATCCTCTTCTGAATGGGAGCACTCGGCGAGGAAGTCGGCTACAGCCTGAGCCTTGATGGAGGCTCTAGACTGGTAGGATATGCCGAGGCCGCTGAGTTTGATGGCCCACTTCCGCAGCCTTTCAGACTTTTCAAACTTTTCGAGGACCTTCTCCAGGGGTTGGTCTGTAAGTACGACGACGAGGTGTGCGTCAAAGTATGGTCGGAGGTTTCGTGTTGCCATCACTACGGCGTACGCTGCCTTTTCGACCACCGGGTAATTTCTTTCTGCCGGTCCAAGGGCGTGGCTTACAAAATAATTTGGCTTTTGGATTCCGGAATCCTCCCTTAGGATGACTACGCTCACCATTGCATTGGTAACAGCTATGTATACAAATAGCTTTACCCTGGTTACCGGCCTAGCCAAGGTCGGTAGTTGCTTCAGATGCTCTTTCAGTTGTGCGAATGCCTCTTTTTGCTTGGCCTCCCATCTAAACTGTTTGTTTCCTTTAAGGATCTTAAAGAAAGGTGTTGTTTTATCGGCCGACTGGGCTATGAACCGGGCAAAGGCGGCCATTCGGTCGATTAGCCGTTGAATGTCTCTGATTTCTTTTGGCCTCTGACAAGTCTTGGATTGCCCTAACTTTTTCGGGATTGGCATCTATTCCCCGGGCACTGACCAAGAAGCCGAGGAACTTTCCAAACTTGACCCTGAAGGTGCACTTCTTGGGGTTGAGCTTCATTTGCTAGGCTCAGAGTGAGGTGAAGGTCTCCCTCAGATCCTCCAGATGTTCCTCGTCCGCCTTGCTCTTTACTATTGCATCATCTACATACGCCTCCAAATTCATGCCCTTCTGGTTCTGGAAAACCTGATCCACCAAGCGTTGGTAGGTGGCATCCGCATTCTTGAGGCCGAAGGGCATTATTTTGTACATATATGTTTTGGCGCTTGTGATGAATGCGCACTTCACTCTGTTTGGCCCCATAGGTATACTTGATGATATCCTGAAAAGGCATCCAAGAAACTTAGCATTGAATGTCCACTGGTGGCGTCGACCAGCTGGTCGATCCTTGGCAAGGGGTAACCTCTTTTGGGCAAGCCTTGTTAAGATTGGTGTAGTCAACACACATTCTCCATGTCCTTGAGGCTTTCTTTACCAGAACAACGTTGAGCAGCCATTCAGGGTAGTCACAGCTTTCGATGAAGACAGCCTTCAGGAGCTTTTCAATTTCTTCATTGATGGCCTGGTCCTTCTCGACAGACGTATTTCTTTTCTTCTGCTTGACTGGTCTGGCGTTTGGATCAACGTTCAGCCTATGCACAATATGCAATGGCTCGGGTCTACCACCGACATCTAGTTGGCCGAGTATGCGAAGATATCCTTGTTATCCTGTAGTACTTTAATAAGCTTTTTCCTATAAGATTCCTCCAGATCAGTGCCCACGAGGACTGGTCGTCCGGGCTCCAGCTCCACCAGCATGCTTTCGCCCCCAAGTTCTGGGCAGCCAGCTGGTCGGCCGTGATCTCGCCCTCCCTGGTGGAGGAGCTGCACATCTTCCTTTTTCCTTTCCGGTCAGCCTCCTGGCCCTGCAAAGCTACTGAGCAGCAGCGGCGAGCTGACTCCTGGTCGCCGTGTATCTTTGATGTGTGCTAAATTAAGCCCGTTTTTCCTCCTATTTAGACTCGTTTTTCCCCGTTTTTTTAGATTAAAATGCGATTATCGCCCTATTCTTAGTCTTTCTCGCATTAGCGTCCCTTTTGTGCATTTCACATGTTTTTGGTAGTTTGTCTATCTATTTTGATAGGATTCGTAACCAAGATCATGTCCGAGATTCCACGAGCAAAAGAGAGTGGAATACCGTCTGAAAGCAACTCATAAAACCTAAAGTCCAAACAATCAAACGATAAAGAGCAAAACAAGAAAAAGGACAAGGAAACCATCGGGAGAAGTTTCACCCCATGAGATACCACCGGGCGAAGTTTCGCCCGACGACATTTCAACCTCTCTGAAGATCTTCAGGAAACTTTCACCCACTGGGCGAAATGACCGGGCGAAACTTTCACCCATCGGACGAAGTATCACCCGATGGTAACGAGGTCCTCAAATGCAAAATCTGGAAAAAAAGTTCACCGGGTGAAACCACCGGGTGAAGTTTCACCCGACGAAAATGGCTCGTGATTGACAGCAGTTCGCAGGGCAAAGTTTCACCCTCTTGAAGATTCATTGGGCAAAAGTCTCACTCAAGTGCAAAAATTGGATTTGGGCTTTGGTTTAGTTATCTATTAAGCTACTACTATATATAGAGTTAACCTAATTAGATGCACACATCATATATCTTATACTATATTATTACACTACTTAGAGTAGAGTAGAAAGCCATTAGAGATTCATAGAAGCTACATAGTTATTATCAATCTTCATCTAGCTTTAGATTTAAGCTTTTGTAAGGAATTCTAGTTTTATTCAAGAAGTTCTTTGGAGATCATCAAGGAATTAGTGACAAATCCAATGTCTTCTTCATCAAGGCTTCTTCTTTATTTTCATGCATCTTCATCTTTCTTATTGTTATTTTTCTCCATTGTTGGTGTAACTCTCTTCTTCTCCCTTTTCTCTAGATTAGATTTTACTCTCGCTCTCTCGTTATTGCATCGTTTTCATTGACTTTTCTTGCGTTGTTTTTAGATTGCTTTGTAGTTTCTTTTGTTGATCGTAATTTCCTTCGTTGTTTTAGTTTTATTTCCTCTAGTTTTCATCATTATGCATGTTTTTGGTATTATCTCCATTTTTATCGCTTTTTCAGTTTTCTTCATGAACTGTGAGTAGTTTACTAGTTAGGGGGTTAAGGGAGGTAGATTTTGGTTAATATGAATTAAAGAATTGTGGTTTGGTTGCATGCTTGTTGATTTATCTTCTTTGAGGTTATTCTGTCTTTGTCGACCTAGTCTCGCCAACTAGATCGACCTTGACCAACTCCTATGAATATGGAGAAACTTTGGGTAGGAGTGATGGGTGGGATTTGCCGTGGATCCCGCCGTCAAATAATAACCAACTAACCTAACTGGGTAGCTAGGGCAAGTCGGGTCGAATCCACTGGGACGGGGTGTTAGACTAAAGTGTGCTACGGTCAAAGACTCGGTTCAAGACAAGCTAATCTAAGCGATGGCTAAGGGCTAAACTATAGTCTATAAAAACAAATAAAAAGGCTAAACAAGCATCTAATGACTAGCGGAAGCTAATAAAACGATAGGAAGAAACTAGGGTTAGGTCGGGTTCATGGATGTCAAGGGCATAAAAAGGGGAAAGACGGGGTTACTAGCGTGCTTTCGTAGCCTAGGTTCCGATCGGGCTCTCGCTACTTAAACGGCCTAGGGGTCACTCTCACCACGGTCTCGCTATTAATGAGGTTACCAAAGCTACAACCAAACACACACATGCAAGAGAAGAGGCAAGAAAAACAAGGATTGATCGTCTCGAGTCTCACAAGCATTACATCGAACATGTGGAGTGCAAGGTAAATGGGAAAAGACAAAAACAACATCTAGTACCACCCATCTCACCCTAATCATCCACAATCACAACCAATCACCTTAATAACCCTAGCAAGAATCTACTCAAACATATCTAAAGGAAAACTAACACTAACAAGGGAAACCAAAACAAGAACAAAAGCATGCATATGTAAAACTAACAAAGATGATGAACAAAACAATAAACAAGATATAAAGATGAAAACTTGAATGATAAAACAAAGATTAAGAGAAAGGAAAAGAGATTATACCATACTAGAAGATGAAAGCAAGAATGAAAACTTGTATAAAAGAGAAAACCCAAAACAATCTTCCAAGGTTGTCAATCTTGGTGGAGATCTTCAAGAATTCCTTAATACAAGATTAGCTAACTAGATTAAGGACTAATTACCGACTAATCTACTCTAATCTATGCTAATCTATGCTATAGTAGTCTAGGGTTTAGTGGGTAATGAAGAACATATCTTTACATTACAAGAGGAAGGGTATATATAGGGTTACAATGAGTAGGGAGATGAAACAATGCATTCACGGGCTGTATCTGACCCTTCCCGGTCGGGAAGGATTGGTCCCGGTCGGGAAGGACCCAATACAGCAGCTCCTCTTTTGTGCACTTCATCCCGGACGGGTTGAGGCCATACCCGTCGGGGATGAGTCTTGTAGGCCTCCAATATGATCTTTAAGGTTCCTCCTTGCTTCACATGGACTTCTCATCGATTCTGGGGCTCGGGATCGGGTCTCGGAGGCTCGGGATTGGGTCCCAAGGTCTCGGGGTCGAATCCAAGGCATCGAGTGATCGTTCCTTCACTTCGAGGGCTCCGAAAAGTGTATGTATTGAGTCGGAATCGCTCCAACTCTTCATGAATGGTCTCGGGAACCTGAAACGAGCTAAAGGAAGCATAAGTAGCCCATAAACCGCTCCCAAGGAGCGATTCCACTAGGAAAATGGGACCAAAACACTATGAAATAGGCACTACAAACTACACTTATCAACTCCCCCACACTTAACCCTTACTCGCCCTCGAGTAAGCACAAACTAACTACTAAATTAGCCGAGCGGGTATTAGCGCACCCTACGCCCTTTCAACTCACGCGAGAACACCTAGAGGATAAGTGCTCTCCGCAAGGCAAGTGAGGTCTTGCGACAAAACTATGGATGAAACCGGACACAAAACACATAAACATACAAACACACAATCAAACACACAAAAGGTTGCACCCAAAGAGAAACAAATACCGCTTTCCTCTAAAAAGCGGTGAAAGAAGCACCGGTTTAGGACTCAAGGCAAGTGACAACGTTCCCAAGCTAGCAATACAAACCAAAATGGACAAAACCCTAATAGTATGACGACAAAGCAATAAAAACGTTGGTAACTTACCTCGGTTCCTCCTAACCTTCTAAGAACGTACCACGGGACGATCGGCGGGATGGAAAAAGGATGAACCACGGTGTTAGTCGACACTGTAGGTAAGTGAGACCCCGCACCCCTTTAGCAATGAGCCAAGAGGGTCGTCCCAAGTCCGAAACCGCCTAACTAGCCCAAGTAAAAAGGTGGAAATAATTGCAAAGTGAGGGAAGACCGACCTTTGCCGCTATCATCCTTCCTAGGGACTTGGTTCTTTGGTAGGCTCTTCACGGCAAAAGTCGGAAAAAGACTTATTTTTGTGGGGTTAAGATCTTTTTGTGAAACGATTTTCTTTTGGCATTTTCTCTTTTCTTTTGCATATTTGCTTTGTGTGTTGCCATGCCATTTCTTTTTCATCTTTTGTATTTTCTTTTTGGCTTTTTGTGCCTTTTCTTTTTCTTCTTTCTTTTCTTTCTTTTATTTTTCCTTCATTTTCTTTTCTTTGCCCTTTTGGCTTGATTTGGCTTTTTGCCATTTCTTTGTGTAACAAGAAAGAGAGAATTCAACAATTTGCAATTTATTGTGTGGATATGTGTAGGAGGTAGGTGAATGGGAGAGTCGGGAGCGCGCTTTCCCTTCAAACCCAAAAAAATGGGAGAACTTGGACTAATCAAACAATCCTAAACACGGTCACCTAAGGGACGGTACTCGGCAACCAACGCCTTTTCACACCGTGGGTGGTCAAAATGCGAATCCCATAGTAAATCCCTAATAAGCTAGGTGGACTCAAGGTAAGAAACCAACGAAATCATTGATTTAGGGTCATTCTACTAGACTAAGGTCCAAGACTCGATTTATACCACTAGGAAGGGAAAGTAAACACTCGCACACTAGCCTCTAAACCGGGTTTTCGAAAACCTTTTCACACACAAGACACAACTACACACACAAAACAAGGACACGACAAAGAACGAAAGAAAAAGAAGCAAAAGCAACAAAACAAAACGAACACATAACCAACACAAACACCACCCCAAACTTCCAAACAAGCCACCAAATCGACCACAAGCATTACAAAACTCCACCCGAGCACACCTCATCACAAACCTTCTCCAAACATTACAAGAAATAAAGAGGGAAAAGGGATAGAAGACGTTACCGGATGTCTTGAAAGCTTTCCAAAACTAGCGGTGATTAAGCAACCTATAAGGAAAAGGGAGGCAAAACACGCACACAAAACAAATACACGACACAACGAGACAAAAGTAAAACACACAAAAGAAAATCTTTTTGATTTTTTTTGAAAATTTTTCAAATTATTAGGATTTTTAAAGATTTTTCAAAAAACTACGAAAATAAAACTAACTATGATAGAATATCGCTCCCCCACACTTAAACCGAGCAATGTCCTCATGCTCGACCGTAGTGTATGGAGACAAAAAAAGAAAAGAAATTACGAAAATAAAGCTAAAAATCAAAAAGAAAAGTGGAGAAAAGGGTAGAATTTGTCCGGCCGGGGTGTAGTCAAGTCACCATGGGCCGAGACAAGAAAAGATATGGATGGGGGAAGAAATAAAAAGAAATAAATGAAAAGGAAATGGGAGGGGAGGACTAGGTGTAATCAAGTCACCTAGCCCGGATTCCGCCCAAATCCGACTAAATCCTACAAAAAGGGTGAAAATCTTGGAATTTTCGAAGGACTCTCGATGTAATCACATCATCGAGAGTCGGAAGCGACCATTAACAAGGCCCCGAGGGCCACCATGACACAAATGATAAGGGGAAGGGGAAGTAACAAAAGAAGACAAGCAATAAAAGACGGAAAAGAAAGGATAGTTGCCGTACCATGCGGTTAGCAACTCACTCACTCCATCGTCTCAATGATCATTAAAAGCACTTTGCTTGTCGTCTTCATAGTCATCCCACTTCAATCTTGATAGTAACGCATGGTTTGAGGTAGTAAATGGTGCGAGGGGATGGGATTTGATGTGAATTTCGGTGTAAGAGGGAATGAAGTGAAGGTATGCAAGAGGTAGGGAGGTTGGGTGGGGGCATACAATGGTCGGGTGGACTCGAATGTCGAAGGAGAGGCACAAGGTGGAGTAGGAGACCTTCCCGGTCGGGATGGATGGTCCCGATCGGGATGATAAACCCTTCCCAGTCGGGAAGACACTCCAGAAGTCTCGAAATATGGCACCCTCATCCCGATCGGGATGCC